>JAQMCX010000050.1:3575810-3622404 GCA_029814765.1 Acanthurus leucopareius
GTAGCCATAATTATCCAATATTGATCCATATATAAGGCGCATCGGATTATAAGGCGCACTGTCAGTTTTTGAGAAAAATAAAGGCTTTTAGGTGCGCCTTATAGTGCGGAAAATACGGTAAATGCATCTTTCTACATCTTATTTTGTTTTTACACACACATCTATACTGTTCTTGTTTACTCCCATGGCTATCATCAACTTGTTTTTAGTTGCAGAAGAACAAAGGGGAAGAAGAAGAGCAAAAAGCTCTAATAAATCCAGCACCAAATAGCAGAAAGGCAGAGTCAGCTATCAACTGGTAGACTCTGTTGAACATTTCCCCACAGGGCATTAAAAACACAAGTTTCTTGCCTTAGACAGTACACTCAGCCCCTCCTACCCCCATCCGCCACTGGATTTGGCTCCCTGAGACTCAAAATGATTTGGGTTGTAGCTGTGGACCACAGTTTCAGGCCCAGGTGGAATTATATATGTGCACCTACAAATGCTGGCAGAAATGTGTGTAACTCAGGTTCTAATGATAATCGAGAGATGTAACTTGAAACACTCACTAACAAACATTACTGCTTGCACCTGCTTCATGCACATTATTATGTAGTGCTCCATATGTGCACAACATAACAGAGATATTTTATAACTCACTCAAAAGAGGTAGTCCTGGATGGAGCCATCATCAGTATTTAAGCCCTTATAAAGTAGTTTAAATTACAATACATTTTCTACCTACTAAAAACTTGGTAAAAGTGTAGGGCCCTACGTAACAGCTGCAACACCCGTGCATCAGGTGACATGAAGCATTACTGCAAGCTTATGTCGCACCATTTCTGCTGAACAGACAACTAACAAGTTCATTGTAAGAGCTCTGATACCATGATGATGTTTTGTTCACAGCTTGTTCCAAAGAAATGCCGAGTGGACCCCCAAAAAAGGAAGAACAAAAGAAAATAATGAAATACAACAGCAGATCCATTATTGCAGCTGGAAAAGAGTCGATAAAATTTTGTTTACATATAATCAACCTGTGCAGCTGCATCACAAGTCTATCGCTCTTATCAAAATTTCTCTCCACTTGCCAGCTGGCTGTGCACAAATTATGCATGTTAACTGTACGTTAATCTGCTGGGGGATGAAAAGCTGGATCTGGACCACTCATACCTAAGTGATAACACAGTTTACATATGGTGTTTTGTGTTCTGTGGCAGCACCAGAACTGACCTTCCTGGGGCAATGAGTAAAATTCTTTAGATTCCCTTAAATGTAGCTTGAGGGCCACATAAAGCATTCTTCCATCGCCACCAGTGTTGTGGTAGTTACTCAAAAAAAAGTGATGCATTACACACTAGTTTACTAGTTACTTTTTAAAAAAAATACTGTCTTACTTTGCTTAATGTCTCACATCTGAAAGTAATTAGTTACCCTACTAGTGACATTATTTTTGGATTACTCCATAACATCACCTGAGATGCACCATAACTCATCGTATGAATCATAACATAAAAGGGACGTCTGATTTGTTTTTTGTCCACCTGTTCTGCAGTTAGTTGAAGAACTTAAAGTAACGTATGAAATGAGATAATTTATTGATTAGTAACTGTAATGCGATTAATAAAGTTATCAACAATAATGTGTTGCATTACTGCATAACAGACAAATGTAATCTGATACAGTAATGCATTACTTTTTACCGTGTTACCCTCAGCACTGATTACCACACAGTCACGTGCAGCGCTCTCACTACAGTCTCCCATTTTTAAAACAGTTTGCATCATCTGTCAGTCAAAGAGTAAGTAAACTTTGACAAAACCAAATAAGGTATAAACAAACAGTATTTATTAAAAAAAAGTATTTTCTGTGAAGGAATTTCTATAACCCCCTCAATTGCCCCCTTGGTTGCCATGGTGAGGGCAGATGGGGAGAATCTGCACAAATAACTGCAAGAAACAACACTAATTATACCAAAGGCGCCTATGTGACCCAGGCATCAACTTTGCTTGACTCAAGTGCAAAGAAGCACAGCGGCAGACGGAGAGGTGACAAGGCCTGTGGGGTTAGAGAGATTCCTCCACATTATCTATAGAATCCTAAGTTTCATGATTAGAGAACAGAGAGAGATCAGATTAAGTCTGGTTTCACAATTACATAAAAAAAATGTAGAAAATATGAAACCCAGTAAAGGTAATGGCTCTGTTACTCCTCATATTTCACTTTGTAAATTTCAAATATAAAATACTATTTATGCCATCGCTTGATTCTTGGATGCTGTTTTTTCTGAGAGATGTGCATCTTTATCGCCAGATATTCCAGCCAGTTAACACGTTGAATTCAATCTTTAATCATTGCTCAATGTCAGTCCATATCTTTCCATCTTGCATTAGTCCTGGGTTGTAACTAAACCTTGGGTGAAAAACTGAAAAATAATTATTTTATGCTTATGCAGCAGGAAATGGCAGGGAAAGGAAAGCTTTAGCAAAGAAAAGAGAGAGATGAAGGAAAAAAATCAAAGGGAGCAAGCCAGAGCAGAAGAAACAGGTTAGACTGTCAGTATCACATATAGTACAGTTATTTTTTTGTCACAAAGTAGTTGGCAATCAAAATATTTGCAGTGGAGCACCCTAAAGCTATATGATATTATTTCATGATCAGTTTATGAAAGCTTGATTGTGCCTCCTTTGCACAAACACACACAAACTCCTCTGTCTGATTTTTATTCATTCTCATCTGGTCATCCTTGCCGAAGGCTTTTTTATCCGTTCAATGTAGAACAAACAAGATAATAAGAAAGAGTGGTCTTATTAAAGCGTTTCCCTACTCTATATCTGAATGCCTGTTTTTCTGCTTTTGCAATGGTGCACAACGCAACTGATGCCAGAACTTTTTCAGGCTGTTTCAGTTGACAAACAGGCCCATCTTCTATTTCGAGGTGAAAAAAAACCAAAACAAATATAAGCAGCTCTTTCTCGGTTCATCTGAGTTACTGCGAGAAGCCGCCCTGCCATGTTATATTTAATAGACAACAACACAGCCTGCTGTTGGACATGAGCTTGCTGCTCTAATGCACCTTTTAAAAACTGTGGCAATGCAGATGCAACTGTGAAGAATATAAATATTCCGAAGTTCTGTCTCTCAAAGTTATGTAACTCTCAAACCAGCTGCTGTAGCTTATGTAGAGGCTTTTAACGCTTCAATATCAAATATTTAAACCACAATGAGAACAAAATGTATTCAGAGTTCTGTTTCATCTTAGGAGTTTAAACTATGAAACCAGGTATTTGTTTGTACTGTATTCATTGCCTGATCGGACAGTGTAGCTGCTGCTGCTAACGCTAACTCACAAGTGGTTTTTGTTTGTTCAAAGTAAATGACTACTGCTGCTCTTTTCAAGCATGCTTAATATAAAAAACCCATCACTTCTTACAGAGGAATAGCCAAAAAAGAGCTAGAGGACAGCAGCAGAGCAGCAGTTTCTTTAGAAAGTTCTCCCAATTTATGAGCCATGTTATCTTAGAGAAACCTGCTGTTTGATGAATCTCTCATTTACCTGACACAGTACAAAAACAGCTGTTATTTTTTCAATCTTCAAGAGACAAGTGTTTTTATAAAACACTAAAAAAGACTTTTAAGACATTTATTCATGTTAGATTAATGTTATTTGTAACATTGATAAATGGAAATAAATAAACTTTTCACATTAATATCTCAAGAAACAGTTAATTTATGAGCAATAAACCTGACAAAAACAGGGACAGCATCTACATATTTTTTTTTATAGATCGTACCAACAGAGTTGTATTTTAGTGTGTTTTATTACAAAACTACATAACTTCGAACTTTTTAAAACCAGCACTAATTCAGAGAACAGTGTATA
Organism: Acanthurus leucopareius; assembly: GCA_029814765.1. NCBI lineage: Eukaryota > Metazoa > Chordata > Actinopteri > Acanthuriformes > Acanthuridae > Acanthurus > Acanthurus leucopareius. The sequence continues at coordinate 3,579,676 of JAQMCX010000050.1, forward strand.
TACATTTTGTGTAAAGTTGTCAGGGAGGAAATATTATTATTTTATATTAGCTTGTGTAAGGATGAAAAAATTATGAACATATGCTTAGCTACAGGATAACATGAAATGTTTATGTATGTTAGATGATTGACAGGTACAGGTCCTGAACAGGTACCAGAAAGGACCTGGCAATTCGAGAAATTGTTTGACATTTCAAGTGATTCCATATGTATCTGCTTATATATAGTCCTGCATGTGCGCAGAGCTTTTGTTCTCTTCTCTCTGACTTATACTGCATGTGCAGAGTGTGGAGAATCCAGGACTGTAATAAACATTGTTATGGTGCATCCCATGTCATCTCTTCTTTTGGATAGATACCACAATCTTCATCATATCAGCTTGCGTTATCAAATAGGTACTCATGTAAACCAACTCATTTTGTTTTGTTGATAGAAATATGTTCGTATGTTGTATGTAGGCAGTGACCATGGCCCAGTGATGAATGGCTCTTTTTTACTCTAGAGGTCTGACTTTATAAAAGAGTTTGTTGATTTTTTTTTGGTCTCACTCTGGTAAAAGCTGCAGACTGATGAATGCTTCTGAGGTCCAAGGGTCCTCTCAGACTATTCTATCTTCATTGTGCTGAACAAATGGACTTTTCCCCTCACATCTTTCCTCCCTCTATCTCACATCCTGCTGTCAAATGCCAAGGCCTTCAAACACTCACTTGTTTGTTCACAGAGCTTTACACCTCCTGTCCTCCTCTTAATACTACCTCACTGTTCTCCACTTCAGTCCTTTCTCCATCCTCCATTCCTCAGCGGCTGCCTCCTCTTCCTGTTCCTCCTCAGCCTTTGACCAGTATTCAATTTTATTTGCTATCCTTGTCAAATACAATAAATGAAGACAATGAAGAAATCTGCCAATAAATAACCAAAAGCTGAAGCACATGCGGAGAAATCTTTTTTCAGTTCACTCATGGGGAGCAAAGGTAGCACTGTTCATTTTTCAAACTCTTCCATATTATTGAGATTTGATTTGATTGAGAGATTTTATATAAAAGATCTGAACATATGGAGTTTGACACTACACTTCTGCACTGTTCAATGCAATTACCGTTCAGATTGGACAGAGTGCTGTGCACCCAGATGTGCTTCATTGATTTTCTCAGTGGGAGGTGATATAAAGCAAACACATACACAAAGAGCTAAACGACAGCTAACACTGTTTACCTTCTCTCACTGTGTCGAGATTATGTGTGTTCATTAAGTATCTGGGTGAAGAACTGTTGCTCTGGGACCAGTTCAGACTCCGAACCATTGTGAAATTTCATGGTTGTACTCTCAGTAAGCTTTATATCTTGTAAGGGAGTCATTCTACAAAGCATTTGTCCTATTTTGGACCCAGATGCAGGCACCAAACAAACAAAGTTAGCAACTTATTTGCGAAAATAGTGACGCTTTTAGTCATCAAAGATCTAGATGTTTCCCTAAGGAGCTGGCCAAAGCAGAGCAGCAAGGAGAGTATTGAGCTTATAGTCATCAGTTGTTGGAAACATGACCAGGCTTCATGGCGGCTACAGTATAAATATCCAATGGTTTACAAGCCCACTTACCAACAAATTTAATAGGTAAATAAGATCAATTACTGAAGCTTTAATGAGCAAATAGACTTCATCAGCCTATACATGCTGACTGCAAGGTATCCTCAACCATTTTTCTGAAATACAAAATCACCGTGTTTGTGCAGCCATTACTCATCATCAACATAATATCTCAGCACATATTTCAAGTCAAATCAAGCTATTGATTTGAGCAAAGGGATAACCTTTTTTAATCAAATGCGTTTCAGTCTACTGTAAATGTAAGTGTAAATTATCCACACACTTACTGTCTTTATGGACACTTGGGGACTGCTCTTAATTTCCTGCAATACATCACAGATAAATTGCACACATGCCACAACCACAGATGTGTGAACAGGAGAAACCTATTCAGTCTATAGGCTCCACCAGGTACTGAGAAAGGTAAACCCAAATCAAGAAAACATTCACAGGTGAAGTCACATGTAGCTCTTTCATGCAAAAGGTGCATTTAGTAACCTGTGACTTGCAAGGGCCTAAAACCCAGATCAGCAACACTTCAGTGTCTGTTGACACTCCATCAACCAGAGGCTTTTGTTGAAAGCGTAACATCCTGAAGTCAGTGGTATTGAAAAAAAGAAAACTAAACTAAACTAAAACAATGCCAAGCAGATATATTATGATTTCCATTTTAAGCCCAGGTAAAGTGAAAATATAGAGATAAGCCCTTTAACCTGAGTGAGGAGATTATTTGTGGATGCTGCTTTCTGAGAAGTGTTTAAGAACAGTGCGACTGGTGTGGAGGCTGAACAGATGCCCTCTGTTCCTCTGAACCAGCTGGGTTGGCTCCGAGCCTGGCTGAATCTTCCCAAAAAATGCTAAATCCAACTCACCCACATCCACACAACTCAGGCTGACACACACACATGAACAGGCACACCAATGTGTCCATGTCCAGGCTTGTATACCTAGACTGTCAGTCACACAGAATTAGCAATGAACAATCAGGCATGCACATGTGTGCAGAGATGCAAACAAGCAGAGGCCCACCTACACACTCCCACACACACACACACACACATATCAAAATCAACAGAAATTGGTTTTAAACCAACAGCTTTGCATCATCATGCACAACACTTGTTTTTTGATGTTGGACTGATATTTTGCACATGTTCAACACTAAAGCTCATAAATGACATCATCTGGCTCATATAAGCAGATTACATCTTGAGTGATCACTTCAGTGGAAGAGCAGTTTTATTGCACATTATTCTTGGCTAAATCACCCACAGTGCCATTATGTTTGTGTATGCTGACTACTGAAAAAACTCCCCATGATCCTTACTGAAAAAATCAAAGGTTGAGAGGTGTCACATGGGAGCTGTTTCAAAAATGGCTGCACTCTCTTCACCTCTTTACAATACTAGATGATGGAGTGTTCTGTCTTTTAACATGATCCTTGAAATCAAACATTTTCTTTTAAATGGTAAAACAAAGAATTCTGTTTCATAATGAAAGCCCCCACATTTGATGAGCTTGACATTGAGCCAAGAGTGAATCACATCTCCTGTCACGTCTTGAGGATCTGCTGAAGAGAGCTGGTAAATGCTGAAGTCATATTTCACTGATACTATTATTACCAGACAACTGGATCTAATTCAGGTCAGGCCAACAGTGTGGGTTTGGTTTCAAAAGCGTGTGTGTGTGTGTGCAAGTGTATGTGGGTGTAGAGGGAATATTTTTGTTACCTCACTGAGATCTTTTCCAGTATAAACACCAATGTTGACTATTAGTCCTCATGTGGACCAAAACCTGTTCTAACAAAGCTGCAAAATGTCATTTCTGAGGTCCTGACTAAGGTCAGGGACAAGGTGTGAATTTAGTTTTAGTAAATGTTAGAAGTACTTAGGCTGCTCACAATGAACTACACACACACACACACACGCACACAATGACACCCACACCCACATACACGGACACCCACACACCCAAACATATGAGTGATTAATGTGGGGATTGCAGGTTGGTTCAGATTGGTCACCTCAAGCATCTGAATCAATATGATGTTTTAACTCAACCCCCTCTTCATATGGTTGTTATGGTTACCAATATATGAGCACAGCTCACCTCTGATCCTTGTCTGACCTGAACAAGCCTGAGGATTACATCAGTGAATTTAGCTGGTGGTGTCAGCTTTAATCCTGCAGAGTCACTCTGTGTACTCTGTTTGATCTAACTGTTTGACCTCTATACTTCTGTTATTACATCAGCTGCATGAGCTACAAACTGTGATGAGGTAAATCACAGAGTATGAGTACAGAAACCTGGAGATATTCTTGAAGAGCTTTTGCTATTTTTTTCCTTGAAAAAACTCATTTTTCTCACCTTTTCAACTGTCTGGTTCTTTTCATCACACATATGCTTGTTTTTAATTTGAGCGAATATTTTTCATTTAATTTCAGAGGATGTGTTTTAATCTGTGACACTTATCTGCAGTTTTATAGTCCTCTATTGTCATTGTTACTCTGTCAAGCAGGTTAATTGCTTGAACTTGCACGGTCTAAATTCCACAAGTTAGCCCTTAGTTTCATTTAAGCTTATTAACTAATTTAGCCCAATATTTACCTCCAGTTAGAAAAACACAACAAGTAACGTTGCATTAATATTAAGCGGAAAATGTCTCTAAACGTTGTAAAATCATATAAAGCAGTTTTTGGTCACCTGGGAGCAAAGCTATAACCACAATGTTGATGTAATATTCATTTGTATGGTTTCTTTGGTGACAATTTCCCACATTTTTACTTTTCAACTCTTAAAAATTCATCATAGTCATATTTTTGTCCACCTAATAAATTCAAGTCCAATTTTTACTCTTCTATCAGTTCTTTTTCGATCAGTCTTAGGAAAAAAAGCTTTATTTTCTTAGCCTATACATGCTCCATTATGTAAGTCAGTCCCTGTCTGTGTCTGTCACATTGTGTTTTTTGGGCTTTGTTTTTTTTAAAAAAAAAACCTGCTTGCAAAATGAAACAGATGAACAGATAAGAACCATGAAAACAAATGAGAGTGAATGACTTTCAAAAGATCTAAAAAGCTCTGCAGAGTGCAGAGCTGAACTGCTGCATCATGGAGAAAAAAATACTTTGTGGGTTTTTAACTGTGACTCAACTTCTATATTACACAGTCATTTGATCAATTGTCCTTATATAAAAATAAATTAGTGAAACTTTAGATTAAGTTTTTAGAGAAAAAAAATACTTTTGCACACTTCAGGGGATCCTGGTGGTTTTAACTACCGCAGGTGTAATGTCTGCACTAAGACTCTCTCACAGTTATTTCAAACCAGTCATTAGTCTTATTCATATACAGCTAAACACTGAAGAAGCTCTGCAAAAAATTCACAGTCAAGTTATTTTTATTGCCTTGAGCTATTTGTTGTTACACTGAGGTCCTCTGCTAATACTTCACAAACACACACAGAGAAAGACAGTGAGACGGAGGCAGGGAGGCCTTTATTAGCTTCTTCACCAGGGCTTTAATGTGACATTTATCTGTCGTTCTCGCCCTTCATTACTTCCATCAGTAAAGGTCAGGTTGTGCATGTGCATCCTCTCAGGTGTTTGGGCCCCTTACCCTATTTAAATGTCTGCTATGCAGTAGAACATGGGGATATTACTTCATTACTCATGTGTTTACCTGGTGAAAGGAATCAGATCCGACTTTACTCATTAGACAAAAGAGGGAAGGAGGAACAGTGAGGGATTTCATGACATTTGCAGGAGGAGGCGCGCAGCAGTCTCCACTGGCTTTTCCTCAGAGGACTTCTTTGTGAGGTGGAAAGGCTGCTGCTTGGAGAGCAGGGTGATGGTGGTGGTGGTGGGGGTGGGGGGTGGGGAGGGTTGATGGATGCAGAGCTTCCTCTCTGTCTCTCTGCATCCCAGTGCATTGAGAAGTGTTAGAGCGCAGTGAAAGCCGAGCATTCATTCAAAGACCTTGACTGTTGCTGCTGAAGCCTGGAGGCTCAGAAGTGATTCAGCATCACCGCGGAGCAGCGGACAGGAGATAGACGGGGAATAAAGATAGAGCGAAAGAAAGGACAGAATAGGAGAACATAAAGAAGTGGGGAAGAGCACGAGCTGCGTGCTGGAGCCTTATTTAATTTCTGAGCAGCAAAACCATGCTGAAGAGGATCTTTGTTTACACCGACGAAAACTTCTCATCCCTCAACTGAAACCCTCAGTACTTACTTGAATTTAAACAAACTCCAATAAATTCGGATTTAACCGGATTTCACAAGCGCATCGTGCGCATCGGACCCATCCAGGGGTGTAGCCGTGGTGCCACTCGTGCGTCTTTGCGCTGGTAAAGACTGTGAGGGAGCGTGTGCGTCACAGAGCTGGTGGAGGATCAGCCGGAGTGGCCGACCAGTCAGAAGGATGCTGGAGGGCAATGCCTGCAGAAAGAGAGGATGAGATTTGTCGAAAGGCGCTGGAGCTGCTCTCCGATCTGTGTTCCAAGGGAGAAGTGCAAGACGACAACTGCCTGGATTTCATTTACTACTTCAGAGACTTGGCCAGACCGCGGTACACAGACTCAGGTCAGGCTCCACAAGCTTCTCTTTCAGAGTTCAAAGAGGACTGGAGTTTAGAATAGGCCAAAGAGTCAGCCGTTGTTAGAAACAAAATAGGAAATTTGCAGTTTTATGGTAAAATCCGTAGATGATTTTTGTCCCGTTATCCAGGGGGCTGATCAATTATTTTAAAAGGAGCATCCGGCAAATTTAATTCTTAAACTGCATGATTCCTCTCCCATACAGCTTCCCTCAAACTTTGAAGCTGGGAGTAAAGAGAAATATATCGACAAAATTTAGAACAAGTTACTTTCACTCCTCGCTCTGTCCTGACATGCAATCCATCAACTTGCTTTGAGACATTACACACATAAAACGATGACTGTCTTTGTCCCTAATCTGAGTCTTAAAAAAAAAGGAAGACAAATCTGTTTTTCTGCAAACACACAGCTGCACAAACACACACTCCACTGTGTGTTCCCAGTTCGCTAAATGCGATAAGAGTGTGATCCATGGACTTGTTGCTTGCATCTATTAGCACAAGCATGACACAAATCATTTCAGGCATATACAGCTGCTAAGTGTGTGTTTGTTTGCAATCCCATCATCCCTCTCCAACAGACTAAACTGTGTGTGTGTGAGTGAATAAGTGTTTTCTCTGGTGGGCAGGAGAGAGAGAGAGAAAGCCCCACCCGATATTCCCCATAGCTCCCAGCACTTTGCAGACATAGATCAAACAAAACAAAGAAGATCAGTAATGTAATCCAGTTATGTTAGACTCCCAGTCTGAGTCAGTTTTCTGAAATATTTTTTTAGTGTTAGCATTAGAAACAATTTTCTGGTTAGACAGAAAGGAGCTTCTTGAAAAAAAACTCTCTTAAAGGGATTCTGATGCATTTCAAAACTTTGGAAAAGGCTCCATCTGAACTGTGAAAAATGACTTAACCTTTTTAAGCTGTTTTGATATTCCACCTCATAAAAACTCAAGTACTTTTATGACAGTCATAATATTCAGAGGTGATACCACAAACATAGAGGATGAGATTTAAAATAAATTTAAGTGTGAGTTATTTTGCCAAGGGTGTATTTCACAAACCACTTATGTCAGCTTTACTTTGATAAAATGTAAATTACAGTGTTTGGGTGTGTGTGTGTGTGTGGTTTGGTGAAGTTCAAGTATGACGAGCATTTACATATGATAATATGTAGGCTATGAGAATACATTCACTGCACATATGATCTGTGTTGAACACACAAACGTTGCAGTAAGCATGTTCATGAATATGTTTCTCCCCTCCTTTGTGTGCATGTATGTGTGTGCATGTAATTGAATGTTTACATGGATGTTGTTTTTGTTTGTTGCTTGCCTGCTGCCTTTAAGCATGTTACAATCCATCATTAAACATGTATGATGAAGAGGAAGTTCAAGCTACCAAAGTGGCTCCCCTGAGGAGCCATGACCCACTTACTATTGTATTAGACTGCTTTACACACACTCACACACACACACACTTACATGCACACAAAATTTGATCCACAACAACCAACTATCCCTCATCTTGTTGAGAGCAGAGAGACCAGAGCCTGACTGATGCTCTCTGATACTCAAAAGTTTTGGGAGTTTCACTTTTTTTGCAAGAGTTTCAAAAAGGTCCCATTGATCCTCCAAACACAGGAGGAACCAGTCAGTGAGATTATATGCACTTTTACAGCTGTACTCACATTTATAGCTCATCTGGGCCAAAGATGAAATTTCACCGGACTTGTTCTTTTGTCCCAGTAAAACACAACCGGAAAAGAATCGATTTATTGACAGAAGTTCGTCTGATTTCGGTACAGTAGGTGGCAGTATTTCCCTTTACAGCTGATTACAATCAAACTTTCTTACTGGTTGACTGTCTCTTGAATCCTGCTTCCTCCAATTTCCTGCAACATTTTTTATTTTAGGATATTAAACTTCTTAAGCTGAGATAGCATAAAGTTAGAGAAAGTCCAGAAATGTGTAGTTTGTGCCCCAGCACCACAATGTTATGATACCACCTTACCACTTCTGCAAGGTTGACTTCAAGGTAAAGGCCACAGCGAGACTGGCTTCAACCTACTGAAAGCACGAAAAACTCCTGGACCAATTTTCTGCGATTGAAGGGTACACATGCTTCAGCATAAAGCCCCTGGAATATTATATTTTTGTGAATTAGACTCCAAAAAACAGCCCTGTAAGATAAACCAACATGTTAATATGTTTTACGTCAAAATCTGATGATCCCTTTATTGTCACGTTTCAGTCAATAGTGAAACTGTAAATTGCGCACATACTCAAAGTATTTGCTAGCGCCTGCTACATGCACAGTGCGGTGCAGCTTTCCATTTATTTGTAATTTGATGGTTACATGAAAAAAGACAGTTGATTTTTGTTGAGTTTTTACTTTTATATTTACTGTTTGAGCATTGTGTGTAATATTCTGGACCTTTCTTTTTCGCTTACTTTGTGTGTATAAGTCTGCTGTTGATGTAAATTCGTCCAACTGTTCTCATCCTATTTACTGGAGATGTAGTTTTGCTCTCTTGTTGTTGGTCAGATTATCTGTTAGTGATCAAACAGCTGATTGTTGGAGCTTTTTCAGGCTCTTTGCACCTTGAAATTTTTACCTTGATATGTGTGCAGAAGCTTTGGAAAATTTGTTTGTGAGGTGGAACCCATTTGTATTAAATGACATGTACATGACAATGACATCACACTTTCAACATAAGGTAACTTAGTTTTGAACTTCGGAAAAATGGGTGTAGCCAGCTTCTGGTTACTTCAGGTTACAAAGTCCAGCTGCAGAAAAAATAGTTTCAACTCCTTCTGTCTAACTATCTCGTGCTCACACTTGGCTGAGAGCATTCGGGGACTAATTTTGACAGCAATGTCTGAATGGAACATAAGTGTTTTAGATTATTACACTGGAAACTGATACAAGTTGTAGTCCTGAGAACAATGATCCTTTGGAAAGTTGTAACACATGAAGCACTTTCATTTGATCTCTAAGACAAGGGATTGATTAAATGTTGGGGAAAATAGGTTGGGTTTCATTACACCCTTGATTGCATTTTCAAGGTATTGTTGCCAGGCAACATAACACTGGATATTTGGTTCAGATATCTTAGAGCCTCTGGTGGTATTCCAAAATGAGCTCAGTAAAGTTAATGGCTCTTGTTTTTCCCTCTCTTCTCTTAGCTTGAAATCCACCTTTCCACATCAGTACTTTGAAATCCCTCCATTGAAGTACATTCCTCCAGGTTTATCCATGCACAGCCAAACCCGATTTTTCCATTTGGCATTGTAAAAGTCATTTCAGGGACATTATCCCTTAGGTTCACCCTAGACCCCCACTTTCATACCCTTTCACCTCAGCTATTTGTCTAATATTGACCCACTGCTGACTTGGCTATTGCAGCTTATTGAACTGCTGGGCTCCCCGAGGGGGGGGCTGGAATCCATCCAAGAGTTTAATGAGACGTCTTCGGCCTGACATGAGCAGACATTGGACAGAAAACAAATTGGTCATAACCATAAGCTTTCTGTTCTTAATTTGCTTTTAATTATTTTATTTACCTGCTGGCTGCGTCATCTAACCCTAATCATAAATATTAAAAAGAAACTCTCCAGGGATTTTGGAGGAAAAATATTTTCAATGTGATAACTCTGCTGTCTTGACTTTTATGTAAGTGGTGATTTCAGTGATTTCAGTGGGACCAAGTTTTTTTTTTTGAAAGCTTAAAGTGATTAAGTTTAGAAAACTACATAGTCCTTCAAGAGAAATATCCAGAGATTATTTTGCACTGGTAAAACACCAGCCACGATGCCCGTGGTGGTAGTGGTGGTGTATTCAGTGTGGGTGCCAGATGTATTCAGTATGGTTTGGCATATTTTTTCCCCAATCCATTCAGAAGCAAGTGATTCTTCTGTCCTGCTATGGTAGATGTTGCCTGTAGCAGAAAATCACTTGTTAACATTTTAAAAAACAGTCAAAGGGAGGTGTAATCCGGGTCTTATAAAGTTAATAAGTAAATAAAGTTACATGACCTTGTACAGCTACATTAATCTTATTCACGTGTCTGCGTGGCTGTTTCTGTGGCCGTTTCCCAGTGTGACGAAAGAAATGATAATTTTATAATAATTTTCCCCCTCTGCTACTTTGGAGGGTCTTTGATAACTCGCAGTGCTCCCCTTCAAACTCTCACTGGCCTCTGGAGAGATTACTCTGAGTTTTTCCTTTCCATCTTCTTCTTTATTTCTCTTTTATTAACATGATTATTTTACAGAAGGTGAACATGGATCACCTCATTTTCCAAAACACCACAAGACTGATCCTGATGACTTCAAGTTTTCAAATTCTTCCACTGTTTATATTGTCTTGAGATATATGGAAGATGAGCAGTAGTGTGGCATATGCCATCTTTGAGCACAGCAGGATGATCATCATTGTTTGTGTAAATTGCTGCTTGTTGATTCCATATATAATTAGGGTTGTCATGTGTCTCTTAATGAGCCACTGAGAAAGATGACAGTAAAGTGTTCCTGCACTTAGAGCTTCTTAGGGACAGGTTGGCAGATGTTGCATTCTGCATGTAACATGGAGTGTATAGAACTCTTTTGCCAGATTACTGATGAAGACTGGAGACACACATCTGCAGGACTGCATTATGCCTCATATGGTCTTTCTGCACTGGTGACCAGTAGTTATTGCTTGATTTTTTTAATTGCAGCCAATGCAGCCACTTGTCAATTTTTTACATCTTTTAACCCCTAGTAAGCTGCACTGGGCCAAATGTGTCACTCTTTTCTCACAAAATCTTTTAATTGGTGTGATCTAAATTTGGGTCTTCAGATCTTGCTATTTTCAAATGAAGTGCCAACATCCTGGAGTTTTTCCTTAAGGTAAGGATCTGAAAAGCATGTGGACATCTGTCAGAATGTTGAACTTTATTGATACAAGAAATTAAAAATGAAACCTAAATTTTAGACTAAATGGCTGGGTTAGATGGAGATGCAGAAATTAAGAAATCCTTTAGAAATATATGGGCTAGTTGGCTTTGTGTATGCTTTACGTGCCCCATGCTTTTGATTTGAGTCATCAAACATAAATTGAACAGCAATCTGTGTGCTCCAGGGGAAAACCTTTTCACTCCTAATGGTAATGGAGCAGAGCTGTGATGAAGATAGAGAGAGGGAGAGAGCAGGAAATAAGAAAACACAGGATGCTGAAATAATCGAGCAATCAGTGAACTGACATGTATTCCTCTCCTGTTAGAAGGAGCACATCACATCAAAAAACATGACAAGAGGCCGTAGGACAATGGTGTGTGTGCTTGATGACTTGGCCATTGGCCATTGTTGAGAATTTATAATCCACATGTGGATTACAAGCTGGTCTTCAAGCATGCTAACATGCTAAAGTAAGATCATGTCTTTGACAAACTTTAATTAGTTGAATTAATTCATATTTCAGTCAAAGCAATGCTGTATTTAAGGCTAACATGGCTGCTAGCTTGGCTGGGTAAGACTCAGACTCAAGAAAGTTGTACAAACTTAAGTGTACACACCTGAGTCTTTTGACTTGTGAACCTACCTCATCATACCTCATACATACCTCATCTGTACAGACAACCATTACTGGATTGCTTTTGATATTAATGATGAAGTCTAATTCTAATGATTTAGGGCATGATCTGAACTAATAGGGAGTGTCTTTTTTTTTTTTTTACATGTTTTTAAACTGATTTAAAAATGTTCACCAAACAAAACAACGCCGTAACTGGAGACAGCAGTTTGCACTGATTCCAGCTGAGTACGTTTAATGTGTATTTTACTTTGACTGACTGAAAAGAAAGGAAGTTTTCTTAGCTTGGTTTAGACGACAAAATCAGGTTAGACACCTGTAGACAGGCATTACAGCCACAAATTTGCCCAAATGAATCCTAATTACTGTTTGGAAACTCTTCCAGACCCAAAATGTGATGGTGCCATGGCATGTGCAAGAGTGAGTACATATCTCAAATTTCATGTTTGATGCTGTTTTTCTGCTTCTGATGCTACTTTTTTGAGGTTCAATACAAATCATCCTTCCTGCAGCTTGGCTGAATAGTCAGCCTACTTGAGCATGTCGTTGATTTACACAACACCTCATCAAAGGGAGATTTAGTCCAAATCAATAAAAGCAGCCATCTGTGTTTTTGTTCACTTTGGTGTTTTAAGCTTGATTCACTTCGGAGGCAGGAGATTACCTCTGCCAAGGCTTCTACCAGAAAATCCATTCGTTTTGTTTGACAATTAAAATCAGACTATGATCTCCTTCACTGATGTGTTTCCTGGTGGTGAGAAATTCTCTTGGTTGTTGGCCAATTGGCTTCAGAATCTTAAATGCATTGCTTTTATCCTGCCTTTTTGTTCTATATTATTAAACATTTGTTTGTGGCATTTGTGAAAATGTTACTTTGTTGTTGTTGTTGTCGTCATACCTGAACTTCCTGTGTTTGCAGAATTGACCATTTACTTATCGGGCTCCTCTCGCTATTGTTGCACCTGTCAAACTCTCCTTCCACTTACAGGATGTGCAATTCGTTATGATTAAGATTTAACATGAAGTTTCTTGGAAATGTTTCAAGCATTTGTTTTTAGTTTCAGACCAAGAAGTAGACCAGAAGAAGTCCAATGCAGTGAAGGAAATTTTGCCTTTTTAAAGGAAACTTACAGATTGTAAGACTCCTTTCTGTTTAGCTGTTAACTGTTCTTTTTTTTATTGGTGGAGGGTCACAAAGTTAATATGCAAAATAGGAGTGTTATCATTAGGATAATTTTGCCCTGATTACAGGGTAAATTTAGGTCAGATTCAAACCTAATCATCCCACTAATATAATTTAATTTTGCATGTGTGCAGTAGGTTTAACGGCACTAAATTACTCATGTTGCCAGATGTAATGGCTAACACCTGATGCAGACTTTTTGAGTCAAAGAGAAAGAGTGAGAGAACATTTCTTTATTAGTTACATTCCAAAAAAATCTGGAAGCTCAAACCTCAATGCAACAACACATCAGACTGACAACAATACTATGAAACCAAGACACTGGTGTTCCTGCACTATAAACTCAAGTACGACAATAAGCACTACAGAACCACTTAAATTCCTGTATCATCATATATGGTGGGAAGTTCTACAAAGTGTTTGGTCTGGTTGTGTCTCTTTCAATGTCAACAGTAAACCTACAAAAAGGATTAGACAGTAAGCCAATGAACTATACTTGGAAGTATAGTAACATTTGGTTGGGCCACGACTGCTGGTGGAAAGGCACCTATATTGATAGTAAGTCAAGCCAGACAAGTTTGAGCCAGACTGCCTCAATGTTTAATCCATAAGTTTCAATTTTTTGTGTGTGTTTTCGGGTTTTGGAAAAGCTAAAAAAGGCTTCAAACTCTTAAAAAATCATTCTTCTTGCAGCTCCATGCAAGCCGCAGGGGTTTAGCTTTCAGCCACTTAAGTTCATTAATTATTTAATTGTTTCAAAAAAGACCAGAATAACAGGTGCATCATTAAAAGTTGTCTTCGCAGTGTTATAGAAGAAAATTTTTTTTTAAATATATTAGCATGTATGTAGAGACGGCCCAAGAAATATATAAATTATTAAATTATTATCAATTAAATTATGGTCATAGAGAACATAAGCACTATGTTCTTAGTACCATTAGTGCAAATGAGAACTCAGAAGGGACTCTACTGCTTTTTTGACCATGTAGTCTCTGCCGTAAGCTAGCCTTAATACCTCAGTAAGCCCTTTATCAGTTTTTCCTGCATGCATATTCTCATAAACTCAAGCAACCCCACCACAGACAATTACACTAATCAAAACCTCTCTAACCTTTTTTTAATCATAATTGTCGACTTCCTTTAGTGAAGAGGGAGCTTATTGATTATTGGAGCTCCTGAATCCAATTAACTGCCACCAGCTGTACAGGGTTGGTGACTTGATTGCTCCCCACAAGGGGACTTGAAAAGCGGAGACACCCTGCGGCTTTAGAAAAGGCTCTAACAAAGGAAATTGAATGAAGCCACAGGGTTGTCTGGGCTGTTTTACTCATTTAAAGTCAAATGTATCAAAGACGAAGCAACAGTGTTTTCAATTTTCCTTGTTTTGACTTAAATATTTCAAGAAGAAAGGTGGTTTGAGAGGAAAATGATAAGCCTTTTAACGGAAACAAGATTTTACGAGAAAAAAATGACCCATTTTCATTCTGATACAGAGAAGATGAATTTTGGGTGTGAAATAATTCTATTTTTCATGAAACAAATGCATCAACTATTTGGCACATCAAAGCCAAGGCCCAGTGAAATGAGCTGTGTGCTCTCTATCTGTGCCAGCTGAGAACAGAAGCCCTGCACTGTGTTTGAGACACACACTGTATCATCCCTTGCAGTTCATCCCAGCTGGTGCCCAGTGCACAGCCGCACACAAGAGGGTTCTTCCACCTGCCTCATTTCACAAATCTTTGCGCTGACTGTGCTCTTATTTTAATTGGCAAACTGTCAAACACAATGCTTTTGAAACATATTCAGACTCTTTTAGGTTTTTTTCTTATTTCATTTTTCTATTACAATATAAGCAAATGTTTTTAAAAAAAATTTCCATATGTATAATTGTTATAAAAAAAACCTCCCCAAAAGTTATGAGGAACTAGTTACTTATTACCCGACTCTGTAGCTCTCCTCAGCTCTCAAGACTGTTTTAGCCCTTTTTAGCTCATTGTTTTATTTTTATTCTACCCAAAAAAGCTCTAAAAAATGTGTCCAGCATCAAACAAGGAAAAGATCTGGTTAGCAGCTAGCTGGTAAATGTAGTGGAGCATTTTAGCTGCCACTTCTTTCCCTGGAGATGTAAGCACAGCCACAAGGAGTGTGAGCACATGTTACATTTATGAGGTGCATAGAAATTCTTTCCAAAATATGCCAGTGTTGCTCTGTATCTACTGATTGTGTGTGGGGATTGCTGACAAGCTCATCATATAAACTATATGAGGTGACAATATTATTTGCTGGGTTTTTTGCATGCTTTTATTGTTTTCCTGCCTTGCATTTTTCAGTTGTAGGCAATCTTTTAACCTTCTCCTTTAGCTATCCTTGACTCCCTTTATTTTATTTTTAGGTTCCTTCTGTGCACTCTTCAGATCCTCTTTGTCGCCAGATCTGAAACCCCTCCTCTTTTCATTCAGCAGGACTTTTAGCTCAGTGGTCACCAAGGGTTTGTTGTTGAAGAATCAGTACCCCTTTTATTGGGCACAGTGTACACAGAAGTTTATGTAGTCAATCATACAGTGAGTCAAACATGTCGGTGTTCTCCCTGTGTGACGTACAAACCACATTTTGTTAATGGATTCAAAGCTGTCCTTTAAAACAGTGTCTTTTACCTCCAATATTGTTCTGCTCGAGCTGTTATTTTATTTAAATTAAGCTCAGCTATCAATATTGCAATTGACTGTTTGCTTCTGCAAACATGTCAAAAGACCCAGTTCATAGGACTGTGAAATAAAGTCAAACAAACTGAACTTTAGTGTTAATGATGCTACATCCCTGTTGTCTATGACACCATTGAAGCCTAAGGGGTGTCAAACTCACTTTTACCAAGGGCCACATCAGCATTATGGTTGCACTCAAAGGGCCTGTTGTAAATGTAAGACTGTTTAAACGTAACTATTCCTTAACACATTGTTATATAACTGTTTCTGTATTTGATTTTTTATATTATTTATTTAAGTTACAAATATTGTATATGCATTTGCATAAATGTATAAATATTTAGAACATTGCTCTGTAACATAATTCCTTTTAATTTATCGGGTTAAGAAACCCGCATTACTACCTCAACAAAAGATCAAACTTTTTAAGTAAACAATAAAGGCAAATATTATCAAAGATATTACATTAACTTTGTTCAAAACTTTTCTCACAGTCAGCATAGCGGCAGAAGTATGGTTCAACAAGTCATTGTGAGCTGCTGAGAACATGTGTGACAGATGAGGCATTATACAAAAACAAAGAATATGAAGTTAACTCAAAATACCAATAAAGGTTGTCTCATTTCACAAAGATACTGGTCACTTTTGAGTGAAGTTGATAAGGTCCGACACACACTGCCTCATAACACAGAAGACATACCGGTTTGTCTCCTTGAAGTACAAACATATATTTGTTTTCCCATCTTTCATTAAACTGCCTTCCTTCTGCATCAATTTTTCTCTTCTTGAACATTTCGGGGTTATTTGTTGATATTTCTCACCCACGCTTGTCGGAAAACCACTGAAGTGGAAACATTGCCAATTGCCGTCACTTTGCGGGTAACAAAATCGATGTGCATTGTGGGAGATGTAGTTTATGGTCAATGTATGCTTTAAAGCAATATAGAATTTTATTTTAAAAATGACATTACCCCTTTGTCATTTTATGTGGCCCGCTCTCGCCACATAAAATGACGCGGCAGGCAGGACAGGCGGGACAGGCGGGCCTTGAGTTTGACACATGTGCTATAGCCTTTCAACTCTAGAACCAGCACTGCCAGCCTACAGAGGCAGCCGGCCTTTATTGTTTGGATCCAACTGTAGAGTAAGTTTTCAATTGTATTATGGATTTGTTTTCAAATATCCTGGGACATAAGTGCTGGGCATGTTAGATTAAAAATTTTCAAAAACCATCGTCAGATTGTGCACCTTTGAAAACATCAGTGGAGTTTGGATATATTTTTAGTAATTGGGTCAAAACAGAAACCCTGTTGACTCTGTTGTTTCATGGGGGCTCAGCTTACATTACTGTTTCATGTTCTCTCTCACTGTGGTGTTGGTAGGCTAAGTAGCATAATTGATCTGCTACTAATGTGTTTTGAGTCTTAAGTTGTTGTCGTCTGGGTAGAACATTGTGCTGTTTTAGGATTACCCAGGGTAATGTTTTGCATAGCTGTTGGGTGTTCTGGATGTCAAGTTTGGCTTGTCCAACCCTCTGTGTGTTTATGTTTGTGTTTGTATGCATGTATGAGAAGTGAGACACTGAATAATCAGTGTGTGGAGTGGTATGCAGGCAGATGTGTCTGAAAGTCTGAACTCCAAACTTTAAACCTTTTGTAGCCTAATGTTTGTTTCTGGCTCTATACTAGTGGATCTCAAATTTATTCCCCACTTTAGGTGCTGAAAAAGTACATTTTAAACCTTCAATTGCTAAGAAAAATTCAAGAAAAGGTTGTTTAACACTGAGTGCATGTGTTTTTGTCACAAAACAATTTGTTTTCTGTTTTTCACTCTGCGTTTAGAATTAACTATACTACAAGGCAGAATTGTCAGTGTTCTTCAAACAAGCTCAGTCAGTCAGTCATAAAGTCTCTACATACATCTTGACCTCAGCACAGCCTCTGATACTGCTGCTCATATAATTCTTCTCAAACACCTTGAGTGGCTGTCATCACATGTCACTGGAAAACATCTCTGATTCTTATGTTGACTTTGAAATAGATTAAGTTGGCATTCAACGTAGGGGCTTGCAAGGATCAATCATTGGTCTGCTCTTTGTTAATTTGTATATACTCACACTTGGTTTAATTTTTCAGCAATACACATCTCATCACTTCTATGTTGATGACAGACACTTACACACATCTGTTCGTACCAACTCCTATAGTCCAGAGAACAAACTCCTCCAATACTCTGCTGATGTCACTTTGGATGGCCAAAGTTTTTTACATGTAAATTATGAAAAAACAGAAATTATTTTAAAAAGTTCCATAAAACACTGAGGCAACTATTACTTGTTGGATTTATTTATTTTTTTATAATGCCCATCTTCTGTGTTTTCATGTTGTGTTTTTATGTTGTAATACAGGCAATATTTCCTAATGTTTGTGTCTAATTTTGAACTTTTAGTTATGTATAATCTTTTGGTGACTTTATTCTTTTCAAATGTGAATCTGCCAGACTACCTTTAAAGGTAATTTCATAATCAGTTTTTAGTGTGCAGTGATTACTTCTTAATTGTGAATGCTGTTTGGAATTTCAGTGCGACTATGTTGCATTTTAGCACCTCATCATCAATCCATGTGAGTCGTCGCAGTGAGGAAATGTAGTAGTTTTTCTGTCTCATTTAGAAATTAGAATAAACACAGTCTGTCATCCCCGGGGAGCCAGGTTTGTCTCTGCCAGTGTTTTTTCTCTGGCAAAGCTGTGTTCACTGCTCACTGTGTCCCCTTTCTCTTCCAACTCTAGATGTATCGGTGAGCTTGTTGTCCCTTCTGGTGACCACCTGTGGTCTGGCTCTCTTCAGTGTCTCCCTCTTTGTCTCATGGAAGCTATGCTGGGTGCCCTTAAGTGGACGTTTCCTCCCAGATGTCCTCAAGGGGGCACACTTCCTGGGCGGAGACCAACAGCCCGTCCTCATAGAGGTAAGGAGGAGCTGCTCACATTTAGAAGAGTTATAAACCTTAAGTTTACAGACAGTTTGGGATCCCCATTGTTGTATTTTGTGCTGCATAATGCACCTATATTTTCAATGGGGAGCAGATTGAGACTAAGGGAGGGCCAGTCTATTCCCTGCTCTCACCTAGGTTGCTGTGAGGCCATGCTGTTGTAACATGTGCAAAGATAGAACTTGGTATTTTCTTGCTGAAATAAGCAGGAACATCCCTGAAAAACACCTCATGTGGGTGTCAGCATATGTTGCTATATGCACCTTTCAGCATTAATGGGGCCTTCACAGATGTACAAGTTACCCTTGCAACACGCTCTAACACACCCCCATACAATCACAGATGCTTGATTTAACCCAGCTCAAAGGCTGCGACAAGAAAGGGAGACAAAATGAGTTGGCAGCTGAGAAAAGTAATTTATTCACAAAAGAAAATATTAAATCAACTGATATAACCAAAAGATTAACATAATGGAACGAACACAGCAGCCATCTGGCCTGCTGGAGAGTGAGAATCTCAGTCAGAAAGAGAGAATGCAGGAAGGAGGGCAGTATTTATAGATAGAGCACACTGGGTCCAGGTGTAGCTCATCAGGTGACAACCCTTCATTTACTACCTGCAGACACAGAGCAAATCAGACAGGGACACCAAGTGCCCAGGTGGAGTCCTCCTCACAGGTGCTATATGTGACATTTTAGCACCAGCTTGAGAGCCAACATAGAGTCCATCCATAGAGTCCACCTGAACCCTGGATGTTTGCTGCGATGCTACATCAACAAGCCTATAGAATACAAAGTTTGATATATTTTTTTTACATATTAAATCTCTATTTTTATCTAAAATAATAATGGATAAAAGAATTTTTTGAATATTGTTTAAGCAGCGCCTTTAACTAAATGATGTTAAAGAGGCACTTAAAGAACTGCTTGCAAGACTTGTGTCCATGTCCAACATCTTCTGTCAAATTAAAAGAACCTCTCTCTTGTTTTGTCATAGTTGCATCTGGCGTAATACGAAAACACCCTGTTGCTAACTCTTGTTTCCAAACTGTTTAGATTTTTACATGTGACATACTACCATACCAGGAAATGGACAGAAATTATGATATCACCTGGGGTTCATGGCTACATCACAAAAAACTGAGGCTGGAGCAAATAAATGTGACTGTGACTACTAAATAATCACATGACCTGAAAATGCTGATTGTATGTGCATTCGGTTGCAGAAAAAAGTGAGATGTAAGGAAGTGTTAGTAGGGTTTTTTGTCCAGTGTGAACAGGATATTAGTCTCTGAAGTAAAGCAGAATTTCCTTAACAAAACATTTAATAACTTCTGCCTAAAGATGCACCCATTTTCTGTCTACAACTCCTAAATGCCCCCACACTTATCTCTCATGCCCAAATAAAGTTTTCCAAGCTAGGATTCACTGGCACTTTAAACATGATCTCTGTTTTCAGGCGGATGGGGAGGAAAGGGAGTATAGTGAGGATGGCTGTGTGAAGGAGCCTTCAGGGCCTCCCTCGGCTGTGGCTGTCCCTGAGTCAGCCCTAAAGATAAGCCACACATCACCTGACATCCCACTGGAGACCCAAACTAAGGTGGAAAAAAACCAGGTCCACACTCTGGCCAGGGACCGGGTCCAGAGACAGATTACTGAGCCCACCTCGTCTGTACGGTCAGTACACCTCAATTCCTAAAGCTACTGTCCAACATTTGGTGTTTGCACATTAAATACAGATGGACCCACACACAGTGACACAGTGACCTAGACGTCTGGGTTTAGAGATACTTTATCTCAAAGTTGGCAGCATATAAAACATCAGGTGTAATGGACACAGTGGCTTCAGCAGTTGCTTGATAGCAGCAACGACTTGCACATAGAACATAATCTTTAAAAGTTGTTTGAATTAATTTATATGCTCATATTCACACTATGTTACAGGCACAACTCCATCCGTCGTCAGATGAACTTGTCCAATCCGGACTTTAACCCTGCTCAGTTCCAGCGTCAAGAGTCTCTGTCTGGTTTGGGTCGAATCAAACCAGAACTCTATAAGCAGCGTTCTGTGGATGCAGAAGATGGTCGTCACACTGACAGCTGCGGGCGTCTGAGCTTTGTCCTGAAGTTTGACTTTGACCTTGAGCAGCTGATCGTCAAGATCCACAAGGCCCAAAACCTTCCTGCCAAGGACTTCTCAGGGACCTCCGATCCTTACGTCAAGATTTACCTGCTGCCAGACCGCAAAACTAAGCACCAAACCAAGGTGCACCGCAAGACACTCAACCCGGTGTTCGACGAGGTTTTTCTTTTTCCTGTAGCGTATGCTGAGCTGTCTAGCCGTAAGCTGCACTTCAGCGTCTACGACTTTGACAGGTTCTCTCGCCATGATTTGATTGGCCAAGTGGTGGTGGACAACTTCCTGGATCTTGCTGACTTTCCTCGGGAGACAAAACTGTGCCGGGACATACTATATGTAACCTCGGTGAGACACCAATTTTTATCCATTTTTCATAAATTGTACAACTATCTCACTCTTCTCTCTCTCATTGGTGTTACATTTCCTGTGTGTCTTTTCATTTGTTCCTTTCAGTATTATGGTAGGTTAGTAATTGCGAGCAGCTGACCAGAATGTAGTAGAATGTTTGCTGTTGGATAGGTTTGAAGATCTGTCCTACTAGCAGTATCCATACCAGCCTAAATCCCAAGCCTTTTCTCCAGTCAGAGCAGAATCTGCTTAAGCAATCAATAATAGAAAAAAAATGAAAAAAAGACAGTGGAGGGAAGGAAATATATTAATGGACGTATCTCTTTTCCCTTCCAAGTGGAACTCATCTGTGGTTTCAAGAGGCAGAGACATAGAAATATACTTAGACACAGTTAATGTTTAATGAAAGCAGTAGAAAACACGTGGGGGTAGTGACCCAGATCTACTCTGACATAAGATTGGAGCTGGATTGAATGAGATACAGCGACACCGTCTATTTTACATTATTCACTTGGATAAATCTACAGCGTTAGTACACTCAGTAACTCAGTAAGGAAGTTCATCATCCTGCCAGGGAATTCCTCACTGTTTGCTTGTCTTGTTGACTGAGAACAGCAGTCTGGTGTGGCTCAGTTTGAGAGAGAATTTTTTTCTGGTTGATGCACAAACAGTGTCAGCGGACAATACACAGTGTTTGTGACAATGATTACATAATATCAGTTGGAACAAGAGTAGGATAACAATAGATGGAGAAAAGGGAAACAAATTAACGGTGTCATTGACCAATCCCAGTTAGACCACTGCTGCTTCAACAGGTGCTCGGATCTTAAGCTCTCCTTCCCTTTAAGGTGATTTTCAGTACTTTGTTGTGTCACCTACTGTGGCACCTCTACCACATCCAAGCTTTGCTCCACTGTGTACAGCTGGTGACAGTGGAGAGTAAAAGTTACTTTTAACAGGCAGAAACCTCAAAAAGAACCTCACTCAATATGATCGGCCATCTGCCACATCTGCATGGATGAGAGAGTGAGAGAAAGAGAGAGAGAGAAAGACAGAGAGAGGGAGAGAGGGAGAGAGGGAGGGAGGAGGGAGGAGGTATAGGGAGATGCACAGGATGATGCACAGCAACAATAATAACAATAAAACTATGATAGGAGTAAAACTGTGACTAAAGATACTGATGGTTAAAATATAGTACATGATAGAATATGTTTCTTGCAACAACAGCAGCAACAACAACAACAACAACAACAACAACAACAACAACAACAATAATAATAATAATAATAATAATAATAATAATAATAATAATAACAAAGGTAGTAGGAAGCAGCAGGGCTATAGCTCAGTACACAGTAATTTGATCCATGATCCAGGCACATCCATGATGCCTTCAAGACAAAAAAAGCAGAGAGATTCTCGGGACAGGTTAGCATCATGCATTACTGGGGCATAAATGCATACAGATTCAGAGTGAGAGGAAGAGAAAGAGTGCAGCGTGTCATGAGAAGTACCTCATCAACCCATAAACCCATATAGAAGCATAACTAGGGGCTTGTCCGGGGCAAGCCTCAGCCAGCCTTAACTATAAATGAAGCCAATTCCCACCTTGCTGTGGTGACGTCATTTGGAGCCACTCAGTCAGAAGTGAGTGTGGATGAAGCTGCAACATGGAGGACTAATGGCAAATTATGATGTTTCACCCATTTTTTTAGTATAACATAACCACCAAAACTAAACTTAACAGAAAAATGAGCATTTGAACGTAGTGCAGTGTGATAAGATGCACCTACATAAAAGAAAATTATGGTTGAAAAAATTGACCTGATTTTTTATTTGATTGTTAATTGTGACCAATATCCCATCAGCTAACATGGAGTGGGGAAATAATTTATGAACTATACTGCAGACAGATACCAGAGGTTGTAGTGGTTTAAAGCCAGATGATGATGATGAATAGTGGGGTCAGCACAACGTCAGACGCACACACAATGCAATGGTGATCTTGTTTATTCACAACATATCGTTTTAACACCTTCTTATTGCATCCTCAGATAAATAAGGTCAGTTTAAATGGGTTAGAATTTCCTCTGAGGCATTCAACTTGTGAACTATAGCTGTCCTGTCTCCTGTGTCCAAACCTGAGGACTCTACTGTTTAAATATAATCTCCTATTAATCATCATTTGCCCAACATAGACAGCAATGAGTGATGCAAGCTACTGGATGTTTCCAACTTGGGATATAATGTGTTTACCCTGATCAACTTTTGGATACCTTTCCGTTCAGCAATAAAATCTTTGGTTCCGTCACTCATTTAATCTTATAATGTTTGTCCCCTAAGATATCAGAACTCACTATACTACAGACTATACTGACACATACCTATACAAAGCTTTCACTAGAGAGGTGTTGTCATGTGTCTCTGTTAAAGGGGGAGATTTGTGCACTTTGACTGAAATCTAAAGTTCAAACATAATCCAGACAAACTAGATTTGCTTGTATGCGACAAATTCAAAAAGCCAGTCCAGGAGAAAGAAACCCGAAACCAACGCTGCAGAGCAGACATGTAAGTCCAGAAAGTGAGAGTTTGCGTTAGCACAACCGCTAAAACTGAGTCAGCTGCTGCCAGCTACAAGCTACCAAGCTAACAGCATAAACAAAGACTTAACTGCAGTAACCATTCTAATATGTACGCAAGCCGCTGATTTTGGTTCATAACAAACTCCTCATCTGAGTCTCATACACCTTTGAGCTTCAGTTTGAGTTTAAAACACGGAGACTATAGCTACATTTCTAAGGATTGTGATTCATATATATCCAGAATTTTTATAAGAAAGAAGAATAGGTGTGCTTTCAATCAATTTCAGAGCTTTTCTCTACTCTTTATTTAGAAAAACAAGTGTTAAAAGGGATTTAAACTGTGGCCTACCTTTTCATCTACATTACTGGAGCCCTAATTCCTGATCTGCCTCCTGTAGAAGAAAATAATAGTTATAATAAGCAAATTGAATACATTGATAATTAGAACTGTGCCTTTACATCTCGATGTACATCAAATGATTAGCCAAAAATCTAGATGTGACACTTGAGTCATGCTTGAGTCTTGCCAGAGATTGACACTCCTTGGTTACATTATCAGACTATGGCATTTACTGTTTATGACAAAACAAAAAGAACAGTTACAGTTTTTAGTACTTTAATCTAATTTGTGTCTGTATGTGTAACATCATAAGTAAAGTCATGATGCTTCAATCTAGAAAAAGGCTCAACAGTACACTTACGTACTACAGCGCTTCACTACAGCCCTGTGACACACATATAGATTTAACTACTTCTCCCCTAATAAGCAGATGTATGCACAATAAATACAATTAACATCACATGTGCCTTTGGATAAAGTTTTAATATCACATTTACAACCAAAATCAGCAAAAAGTGCAGAGCACTTAGTAACATATTCTAATTTACATATTTTTAAATGATCATAGTGATAACATATATATGGACTTATAATTTATCAAACATAGGAAGCTTGATAGCAGAAACACTAAGCTGCAGTCTTCAAAATGAAAGTTTTAGCTTCGGTCCATTCAGAATTCTTCCAGGATGTATGATGACGTCTTTGAAGCAGAGCACATCACAACGACATTACTCCACTATCCATGTGTGTTTCTATTTGTGTTGAAGTCATAGCATATTGATTTGAAAGGCTAGTCTACATAAATGAATAAATGTAAAATTTCCACACTCTCTCTCTCCTTCAGCGTCCCTAGCAGAACTAGGTTACCTCCCCTGGGATTACAGGGAGGGACCCTTCGCTCGTCCAGTCTCCAGTCTGTGTGCATTAATCATGGCTCCTGGCAAAAAAAAGAGCCTCTAGCAGTCCTTTGCCACATGCACTGGACCATAATGTACTCAAATTTCTAAGATGCATGCTTAGAGAAATGTAAATTAACTTCCCCCTGTGAGGTGTACACTATAATGTCAGTCATCAGAGACAGCCCTGACAGTCTGCAGTTCTTGTACTTGTTACTGTGTAATCACACTCACACACATAGATTAGTGTTTACAGACCTAAAATTACCACATCCCTTCTGTGAGTTTTATTAAACACCGACCTCAAGCTTGCCTTGGCGAGACTTTTCTCGTATGTGGATTCATGCTAAAACCACAGTACCTCACTGCTAATCCACACAACATAAACTACAACAGCAATAATTAAAATCCTTGTCCTAAAAACCACATTTACCTCTGCTGGCTCAGGAACAAATCCTGCTTGACTGGATGTGTCTTAAGCTCTCTCCTATCCCAGTCCCATGGTGCTTCTGTGGCATTCTGATTAACCTAATTGATGATTTTTATACGACTAGGATCTAAGTTTTATGGCTCTCATTCACCTTCGTTGTTTTTTCGCAGTGTGTGGTGTCCTGCAGTCGAAGCAAAGCCACTAAAACTTGCCAACATCACTGCAATGTTTCATAAACAGAGAATGGAGGGTTGCAGAGTTTCTGTCAGGGCGGAAACATAATTAAATTACAGTAACATTTTAGTTACACATTTAAAATGATAGAATTTGCAAAAAAAAAAAAATTCAATTGAATTGAAAGAGGGCTTACTTGCAGGAGCAATGCAAATATCTAAACTTTAATAAATATTTAAGCTGTCCTTATAGTCACTTTGAGGAAATAAATAAACAGAGTGTTCAAATGGAGAAGAGTTTTCTCTGTGGGAGTGTAATATGCTCTAATTAAAGAGGAATGGCCTGCAGACAGCTGAGAAATTAGTTTGTGATAGTGATATAAATAAATAATTTTAATAAATTGTATGAACTAATGGTCCTATTAACAACTAAGTTAGCAGCTAGTGAACTTGTTAGTTTGAGGAGTTTTTTCTTTCCTTAATAATTCTTTGAAGGTAAAAATTATATATAATCCTCTTAAAAAATTTCTGGAAAAAAGGAAGATCAGAGAGCTAATTGTTACTGACTAGCTGGCTGTGTGTCTGAAAAAATGAATACACCTGTTGAGACTGCATACAGGTTGTTGACTGGCTTACACAACACAGTATGCTCCATTTTGGCACAGAAAAAGGGCCCACCTCTCCCACATACTATTTTAACCCAAATATAGCTTTGCTTTAAGTGTAAAATACTTGTAATAACAGACTTTTGGATTAAAACCAGTCATTTTATGCAGCCAAAAATCAAGGACCACTAAAATTAGTCTCTGATTCTACCTTGCACATGCCTGCATTATCCACCTGCTGCTCTGACTCCAGTGTGGGTGCTGTGTCTCCCTCCCTTCATTTAGAGGGCAGCTCACCTGTCCTGCCCTGCTCTCACCTGCAGGCTCAGTGTCTGCTTCCCTCTGTTTCTCCTGTCTGACACAACTACTTCCATCCCCACACTCAGCCCTGTCTGACTGAGGACGCCTTGTGTTAGGATTTTATACAAGCTGATGACGAGACTTAGAAGTTTAAGCTAGTTAGTTACAGTTAGTGGCTATGTTTGCTGGATGTTAAAGCGAGGTAAACGGTTGTCTGGCCTGTGATAACAAATAAAAATAAAGTGAAACTATTCTTAATCACTATGTCAGGGAACATTAGATATCAAAAAAGTAACAAGCTTTTCTGTGACTCACAAATACTTATACAGTTTTCACAGATATGTACTTTTGCTTAGAAAGTAATACAGCAGATTATTTAAAGGTCCGAGGACCCCATGACACCTGGCCCTGGACTTCTGCTGACTGCACCTGCTGAAAGTGTTAGTCAGCTTTAAGCAGCCACAACAGTTCACCAACTCTGTCTAAAAGTACTCTAATTTAGCAGCTGAATTGTATTTTTAACATCTATTTCCCTAGTTTTACAATTTTATGTCTTCATCAAAAAAGAGATTAAACTCAGCGAGACAAGTGTTGCAACTTTTTACTCTTCAGTTCTAAGGAAAAATAGCAGTTGTTAGTATTTTGGAACTGAATGAGAAATGATGCATAATTAGAGGGAACTCTCCAGACTTATTTCTCAGTTCTTATCCTTTTAGAAACCATCCCTTAATCCATCTGACCAAGTGTGCAGTCAATAATTATCGACCAATTAAATGCCTCATTTCCTGGGGAGTAAACATTAATGTATTGAATAAATGCCAATGGATAGTGTCCCTTGTTTCTTGCTCTATCGTGGTGCAGATAAATGATTTTATAGTGTCAGGAGACTTTCCAGATTGTCCACTGAGTAATTTAATTTGCCTTTGAATATTTGGAGCTATGATGTTTTTCCTTGGCAGGATTTTTTCTTGAGACAATGAAGAGCTTATGGCCCAGACACACTGTGTCCTGCAGCATGCTGTCGACAGCAGCCTTGTTGGCCTGTAATCAGGGCCCTGATAAATGGGGTCAGCATGTGCATGTGTGTGTGTTTGCACGAGTGTTCATGTCTGTGTGTGTTAATTCTGTAAGTGAGACTCTTACTTCCCAGCAATGACAAATGGTAACACATAACAAGCATTTTTCCTCCCATTTGCTCTCATTTGCTTGGCGAAAAATCTGATTTTTTTTTTCTCATTGTTTGCTGAGTCATTAAGAGATCAAGAACATATCACAGAAGAAACATGCTTATTTTTTTAGATGCAGCGAGTTTGCAGCATTTCCTTTAGTTTTACTAGGTGTATTGTGAATGTTTGCATGAAAAAGTAATCCTTCAAAGTTAGAAAATGTGTTTATCAGCACTTACTAACTTTACCAAGTAATGTTTTTGAAGTTTAAAGAGAACCTGGATAGCTGTTTCCCCTGTTCTGTGTCTTTATGCTATGCTAAGCTAACTGTCTAGCTTTGTATTAAAGCACAGTCTTGACATTGGTTTGGATCTTCTCATCTAACTCTTAGCAAGACAGCAAATAAGCATACTTAACAAAATGTCAAACACTTCTTAGATAGATGAACACATTTAAAGTGAGTTTCCTACCATCTTCACCTTTCTCCCTCCATTCAGCACTGCCTAAAACATTTAGTCTCATGTCTTTCCAAGATTTCCAAGTGTAATTCATTGAAGTGGTTTGGTTGGGTTTATCAAGATATGAAGCTGGTTGACACTTGCACTAAGCTTCCAGTTAGTTTGTACACAGTAATTACACCAATATTTCTGAACTGATTTAATAATGATTTGATGCTCTGCTCAGTTTTGGAGCAGTGTGCATCTTTTGATATGCTACACACCCATTTCTCATGTCTGCATACATTACTTTAAAAAAAAAAAAGAGTTAAAAAAAGAGGCTGATTCCATAGACAGTGACACTTGAGGTAGACTTTAACATTTGGAGTGTTCACACATTTTCTTGAATAGCAGACACATATTTAGTGTTTTATTTTTTGCAGATAAATCAGCTTCCCTGACAGTTTTGTATGTGCACTAACTGTCTCACCACTCTTTACTGAGAGCTGTGAAGGATCTTGTGGCCTAACCTGATTCTGCCAGGTTCTATATTCATCCATACAGCTAAAGTTAAGCCTTGGCAGTGATTTATTTACTTCCACCATGTTCAACCAGGCAGATATATTCTACTTTTGATTGGCTGTTGTGTAACGGGATCTCCTGTGTTTAACTGAGCTGAACAAAATCTCATGCCTGCTTTGTGCTCTCTTACTGTTCTAGTAAGTTAATAAATTTCAGTCGTATTGTTGTTCAAATTACATTTTTTAAAAAGAAAAATATTATTACTAAAACATCACACTTGTTTACACTTTAATGTAGGCAATAAAGTCCATAAATTTATAGCTACATCACAATGTGGGTGCATTTGTTTTTGTACCGAAATTTTAGGGGGAAAATCTGATAAAAGACATAAATATATATGTAAATGTAAAAATCTGTACATTGCAAACTGTAGATTTTTGTATAATAAGCAATACTTAATAGGGGTATGTCTTGTAATTACACCTTATACACCCACAACAAGTCAAACAATTATTTTCTTTTCTATTAATAGGCTAACTACAACTCCATCTTTCTTTTAAAAAACAGAAATCAAACTGGATAAAGGAAAAATATGTTAACAAAAGTTGAGCAGATGCAATAAACAAGAATAAGTAGCTTTCTGTGTCTCTAAATAAGAAGTCACATGCAATCTACAGTGCAGAATTTTTTCTACAATCAATAGAATTTAAAGAAGGAAATTTTGTGCCAGTATCTGAGGCCATGCATTTTGTGTCTTTTTATTCTCTAGTATTTATGGAAAAGGAAAACTAATTAAAACAACATTGTTATGTGAAATAGCAAAAGCACAAAAATGGTATTTTGTGTGATTTGCAACCTGCTGAGGCTTTGAGTGCAACACTAGTGTCCTAAATACTAATACCTAATTTCTGTATCAAGTGTAAAGTACTTGCTAACTTGTAACAAAACTTAAATGTGTCTAACCCATAGCATTGTATTTTCTAAAAGCTTTTGGCTCAAAGTCAACAAGCATGCATAACATTTTTGATGTGTGCAGCAATTTGCACAAGCGTAACATTTGAAACAGTGTTGCAACATGCCAAGCTCTATAACATGAACCAGGGACAATAGACTTCACTTGGCTGTTTTCTCAAACAGACTAACTTTGCAAAGACAGTAAAACATCAAGCAAGTGTCACAACATAAGAAAGCGCTTTTCAAACCTACTAATATTTCTCACTTGACAAACAGTAGGAGGTCCAACAAAAACCATTGATCTGTAACTCAATTTGAGCCACTGAGCTGCATGAAAATCAGCATATTACCTTTCTTACTCCAGAAGTTTCATACTGTTGCTCCAGACTACTAGTTTTATAGTGACACATACAAAACGTGACACCTTCAAGAAACGCTCACACATACACAGACACACACACACACACACACACACACAAAGTGAACTACAAAAAAGAAAGAGAGGAATAAAACAAAGAAGAGGCAGGTTGAGTTAGACTGATCTTGTTATTATCAAAGACACAGCAAGAGAGAGGCTTGTAGCTAAAGCCTGGCTGATCCTGAGGGACAGAGGGTGCTTATAATTGGAGAAGATGGACTGTCCACACCCTCTCTCTGCTTTATTGGGGTGCTTTAGAGCATCACTCTAATTTCATTGGCTGAGCACAACTGACCATAATCCTGACCACAGGCTTGATTTGAGTGCTCATAAGAGTAGTGAGTGGCAGTCCATAGTCTAAAAACTTGAGTGTGTTGATTGAGAGTGCGAGTAGCTTTGTATGTGTGTGTATGTGAGTGTGTCTGATGGGAAAAGGATATCAAATTATCTGAGGAGAGCTGAAGGGTTTGCTGATCCACCATTTGTAGAGGCTTGCCTGTTTGTCGGTATCAGTATGTGAATTCCTGAAAAATTCATCTGTGTAATATGAGACATCATAAGCTGTACATGATAAATACCAGAGGCTGAAAATAAACTGATGATGCAGTATTACTGTAGTTTTGCCCACCTGTATTACGTGTCCCATGAATTAACATTCACTTAGTCTGAATGTCATGGATCCTGGACAGATCTGCTTATACATGTGTGTGTGTCATATCAGTTATGCATTTGCATGCATGTGTGTGGATACTGACATCTGTGATGAATCAGCTCAATTGTTCTCAATTTGATTTCCAGTGCTTTTGAACAAAAAACCCAGAGTAGTAACATCATATCCAAGTGTGTTAGTGTGTTTGGGTGTGTGTGTGTAGGTGTGGGTGTATGCGGGTGTGCGTGTGTGTGTGTTAGTGTGTGTGTGTGTGTGTGTGTGTGTGTGTGTGTGCGTGTGAGCCGGTATAGACTGACTCTAATTAATCTTGATCGGCATTAGAGAGCACATATTGATGTCTAAGTGATACAATGATTTTCCAGTACAATCACTACATGTGACCTTTAACCAGGCTTTCTAGCTAATTGGTTTCTTCCGGCAAAGAATAAGTGCAAAATCACTAACATCCTGTGTATTAGTCACTGGACAGAGTGCATTAAGACGGATCAAATAGTTGTGTTAACCTGCTTTAGAACATGTCGGCTGAATTCAGAGTAGCAAGAGGGTGTTTTTGTTGTATAGACGAGCTGCGTTGAATTTAATAATGTGTCTGCAGATGCTGAAACAACTTGAACCACTTTTGTCAAGTGCCATGTCATTTTAAACCCTTGTTGTGAAGTGAATCCAACCTTTACTTTAATTTTGCTCTTTTCACTTTGCATATTAGATTTTGTAACAGAAATCTCTGTGTTAGCCTGATGTGTGGGAGGAAGCGTAATACTAGACATTAGAGTTTCCCTCAAAGAAACCTTGTGAGTGCTTGTCTTATAAACACACCGTTCATTTTCACACCATCACACATTATTTTCAGACGTGTTAATTGGGAAAGAGAGCTTGGCATTTGTGTGACTGTGGATACGTTTTGAAAGCAGGGATGTTTTTCCAGAAAAACAGCACTGTCAAAAATGTAACGGCAGGTTCCACAAATTTATCCAAATTATCCAAAACCAGGATGCAAATCTAGCAAATGATCAGGAAATGATACTCCTGTAACACAAGGATTATTTATGATGGTTAATGCCATTGCTGAATATTGCAGAGGGATCTAAAAGGTTTTCATATCTTTTCTGCTGGAGGACGATGGAATCCATATCTGAGGTTTGCATCAGCTGAGACTTTGTAAAGCATAAAGGCAATAAGTTCAATGCCTCCTAGGCACTATGTGTTTTTTTTTTATTAACAGCTGAAACAGAACAATGTTTCTGCAAGCAAATGCTTGTTTTGCTTGTATCTTATCCACATATGCAAACATGCACATGCAAGAGCACAGCTTCAAATAACACTTTACTGCTGCTAGTTTTAGGTTATTCCCCAGATCTTTACTTATGATTATGAAAATCAGTGAAGAGGCTTCTTAGTTGTAACTAACAAATAAGTTATTAAGTTTTTATTAACAATTTAAGGAAGTAGTTGTTTACAACAGCATGTAACAGTGGGTCCAATTGTGGCACACCCACCTAAACTCTGTTGTGACAAGTACACCCCCTCATGGTAAAAGCTTTCACCAAATCTCTAACCCAGCAAAGCAATGCATCCAGGTCCACTGCAAAAACAGCATCAGGAATGGCCACAGGAAGTTAACAAGCAGCTCAAGGCTTAAAACTGGCCCCAGAATTTTTCCATTTCCTGATCAAATTGAACATCTTTAGAAGGTGTAACAAGCCCCATCTATGGAGGCTCCACTGTGCAACCCACAGGATTAAAAGGGTTTGCCACTGATGCCCTGATGCCAGACTCCACAGGACACCGCGACAGTTCCTGTGTCCATTCCACCACAAGGTGAGCCGAGTCTGACTCACAGGGCCTCCATGGAACAGACTTTCTCCTGCGTGTCTCACAGATGTTCAGTCAGATTGGGATCAGAGAAATCTGGAGGCCAGTTCTAAAAATACTGATAAAAGGAAAGTAGACAGTGTTTAATTAAAATGTAACACACTTTATTTCTTCACAGGACAACGTGGACCTGGGAGAGCTGATGTTCTCTTTGTGCTATCTCCCTACGGCTGGCAGGCTCACCATCACCATAATCAAAGCCAGGAACCTCAAAGCCATGGACATCACTGGAGCTTCAGGTGGGTGCTGACTACTAATACATTGTTTCCACTGGGAGGTGGTGTAGTCAAATATGCACATAAAGCGCTTTATTGTTCGTCAGTATAGTATTTTTGCTCTCAGCCTTAATTCCAGTACATTTCTGGTGTCCCTACTGAACTTTCCATGCCTTACACTTCTTCAGATCCATACGTGAAAGTGTCTCTGATGTGTGATGGCCGAAGGCTAAAGAAGAGGAAGACATCAACCAAGCGTAACACTCTGAACCCAGTGTACAATGAAGCTATTGTGTTTGATGTTCCCCCTGAGAACATTGATCAGATCAGCCTTCTCATAGCTGTCATGGACTATGATCGGTAAGTAAGTTACATGTACTGTATATATATATATATATATATTAATTTTATCTGCAACACATTAATGGATGCAATAATTTTGAGACCCTATGTGTTGTTCATTCTGTCCTGCAGAGTCGGACATAATGAGGTAATCGGGGTTTGCAGGGTTGGCAATGAGGCTGAGAGTCTGGGTCGAGACCACTGGAATGAGATGCTGACTTACCCGCGGAAACCCATTGCACACTGGCACCCACTGATAGAGGTACAGTTTGTGAATACTAATGAATGAATTTCTGTTGATCAGGATTTTCCCAAACTTTTCAGCTCAAGATCCATAAGGGACCCAAATGTATTAAAATGTATCACTAAAGGCTACAACATCTACATTTTTAAACTACTAATAAAGAACACAGCAAGTCATGCCTTTAGATTTACATTAATGTATTTATTTTATTATAATAGTACATAGCAGCAAGATCAAATCACTATTTAAAAGTCTATTCTTTCTATAGATTGAGTTCTTTGAATTGAAAAATTGTTTTTTCCAGTTTGTTGGTTTAAAGTTCTGACTACCCATCAGCTCTCAATAAAACACATTAGAGCATCTGCTCAAAAGCCAAAAACTCATTCCTGTGTTTCAGTTTTTTTCTAGACTTGAGATTTTCTCAGGTGTAAATTAGGCTGATAGAGAATTTATATAACCTGAAGACAGTTCTGTGTTAACAGATGAATTATCTTTGTGACTGCACCCCATCCGGAAGGTAACCTAAATAGTTAGTAAGATATCCTCTGGGGAACGTGAATATGGTCTCATTCTGGACTGAAGTGGTATATCACTTTGACCACTGGCCAATTAGCATGACAGAAAGCTGTGTGCATAATCAACATGAAGGCAGAACTGTTTTCTCTGTTGCATTATTGATTACTACTAATGACTGAACAAACAATAACTGATCACCTTTGGATGTAATGGAAGTGTGTGTACACCTCTGAAGTAGATGCTGTGACGTAACTGTAGGCTAACTGTACTGTGATGGGTTTGATGTCATTGAGAAATCAGTGGTGTCCTCAATCTCAAAATTAATAGATATATTTTTGATTTGTTCAGCCACTGGAATATATCGTATCCTGCAAAAACAAAATTGAGATCCATCATAATGCTAAAAAGCAGAGTATTTAGGTAAAATTATAGCTTACATATATAAGAATAATTCAAGAACAAATAAACAAAAAGTTTTAACTCATGCGATGCACATTCTTTTCCACACCAAGTGTACAAAACACTTCAGCAAACTACAGCCTTTATTCAAAACAAAGATAGCTCAGAAATATAAACAGAGATCATCTAAATTTGTCCCATTCCATGCTGCCATGTTATGTATTACATTTTAAGTTGAAAAATAAACAAATAAATAAAACAATTACATAACAAAAATCCTGCATAACCCTCATGTATACTTAACTTGTTTTGCTGTGATTGCAACAACACAGGCACCTAGCTTACAGAGAGACAGAGGCAGCTACATTCACTGAGCTGTTTCTATTTCTGAATTTCCAGCCCACACTCATTAAAAAAACAGAGCACGCTAAAACAGATGCTGGACTGATTCATGTAAATTCATGTGGAGTTGTCAAAGCTAAATATAGTGGGATTCAGATGAAGGGGTCAGAAGATAAAACGCTTCAAATGGATCACTGTCCGGATAAATGTAACGCTGAGCATCAGATATGACTTGCATTACCCCATTTACCAGCTTATGTGCTCTTTTTTGGTAAAGGATTTAAAGTACACCTCAGCTTCTTTAAGAGATGCGCTTGCATGTTTAACATTCCTTCCTAAATGAAGTGGACATTGGCTACCTTGTTAGCTGTTAACTGTTGTCAAGAGGAGTGCTGACGCGAGCCCTCACTAGACATCATTATTTCTACCAGTGGAGGTCTGGTGAGGCTCATTACGAGAGGCTAAGGAACCCAGGAATATTATTGCATCTCTAATGAACATGTCTGATTTTCCTCAGCTACCCTAATGACATTTCCATCTAAAATCAGGCCAACTAATGTATAATGAGGATCTATTTATATTATTTTACAATCCTGATTGACTCAAGTCATGTGTGCTGTTTTTTTAAGTGAAACATCTCTTCACCAACTCAACCAGTTTTCCAGTCCATTGTCAGAATTCAGAACTTAAAAAGATTATCTGGCTGTAAATATATAATTTATTGCATCAATGTCAATCAATACAGAAGAGGAAGCCAGGAGCATTTTGACAGGTCAGGCCTCCATTTGTGATGGAGCAATCGATTTTTAAGTGTATACCAGTGCATTGCAGCAACAAGTTTATTGCTTTTGCATTGACTTGTATAGTCCTAATTTTGCATGTAGCCTTAAAAAAGTAACACGTAACACCAATCGCTACCTTTTTACACTTGTATTCCTTATAATGAACCACCACCCACCACTGGTTTGAGAGAGGGTTGTGTAGGTAGTAGAGATAGACCGATATGGTCTTTTCAGGGCTGATACCGATTATTAGTAGTCAAGAAGGCCTATAACAGATATTTAGATCCAATATTCATTTGCAGTAAAAGTGAAAATATTGACATCAGAATTTCGAATAATACAAGCTCCAACACTCAACTTCATTTAAATGCCTTTAAACATATGTTTATTAAACAGCTTTTGAGATTTGCAACATATTAAAAGTTTTTTTTTATCTTAGACAATAGACATCTTTGTTTTAAAATTCTAACAAAAAGTGCAAGGAGCTCCCAGGCTCAGCAGCATGTCTTATAAAGTCAAATGAAAACTTAAACAAATAAATAGCTCTCTAAAGTTCTGCTGATTGGCTGTTACCCATGCATTGGCTCTGCGTGTAACCAATCAGATGGTGCTGTGGGTGGGACAATGCTGGAGACAGAGTAGTGACTGCAGACAGAGAGGAGTGGCTGCATCAGAGCCAAAATAACCCAGTTTTAAATTGATCTCTTATCAGCCGTTGGATCAAAAAAAAGGCTGATGCCGATATGCGTCAAAATGCCGAATATCGGCGCCAATAATCGGTCTATCCCTAGTAGGTAGTAAGTGTTCTTTTGAAACCATAAGTCCATGATTATTTTGTTTAAATGCCTTCTAGCAGCAGGATTCTTCCTGCTTTTTTCAGATAACCACTTGGTAATTTACTGAACATTGCATCAAGTTGTTGAATAAAGTGCCAGCAGTCACACTGTGTCTATCAAAGGAGTAGTGGTGGGAGGTTACTGACCCTGATATTGCCAACAGTGGTGAAGCTAGAAGAGCTCTCTCGCTTTCTCCAGGGCCTTTAGTATAGCAGCATAAACTCACACACACACACATGCATGCACACACACATGCACACACACTAGCTGAGGCCATTAGCAGCAGCACTGGACTACAGCAGCAGCAGGGTCCGAGATTCCGACTAATGGCTTATTTGTGTTTCCTCAAAAGATCCACACTGAAGTCCTGAGGGAACCTGGCCTGCTGGTTGTGTCACACATAGGCAAACACAACACACACATATACACACACACTTACTTAGGTCGCTTTTAAGGAATTATAGATATAAATTCTTTTCCTTACAACTTCCCCCAACAAACCATGACCACTGCTTGTCCAATGCTAACCTCAAGCACGGATTCATACACCAGATGATCTCTGTGTTGGAGGAATGGATTCTGTCCCCAGATGCTCCAGATGTACCAATCTAGTCAACCACAGACACACATGTGCGCACAATTAAGCCCACATATATATCTAGAATAAATTATTTGCACATATTAAGTACTAAAATATTAAAAGCTAACAGTTTACATTCAACAAATAATTGAACACAAACTGTATCTTCTGCACATACTGTATAAACACACAAATACACTTTCTGACACACACACACACAAACACTCAGAGTTTTCTTATCCTCTTTGGGCTTTTATGGCTTTTATGAAGTGTTGGAGTAAGCTTTCTTGACCCTTTGACACAGACCAAGAGCATTAATAATTCAAAACACACACACACACTCACTCAAACACACACACACACACACACACACACACACACAAGACCAAGACCAACAACAACAACAAAATGCTCTATTGAGTGGAAAGCAATGGAAATGAAGAAAGCAGACAGCTCGGTTGCCTCCACTTTGTTACATGAATGCGTGGTTGAACAGAGGCTCACTGCAGGGCCTGCTGTCATGCAGCAAGGTTAGTGGGTTCAGAAGTCAACTTTGAGCTTAGATCTCTGGATTTTCGGTCCCAAGGGGCTGGCCCCAGCTGAAACACATCACCATGGTAACCTGCTCGCTCATCCTGCTTTGGGGCAGGTTAAATTCAGATCACAGAGGATCAGATACAAATTGTCAATCAACCAACAAAAAATAAATGACTTATTATTTCAACAGAATACTTAGGTTGTTATATTTTTGTATCATTTCTGACAGGAAGCAGTCCAGGAGAACTCTAAAGCTTCTTTAAACATTGAACATTTTCACTTGTCTAAGTACTTGACCAAACCAGAAATTACTGTTCAAATTCCATTGCAAAATAATTCAATGTAACTAACATAAATTATAATTTTTTTTTCATCATGGTGAGTTTCACCTCACAAGCTCTTGAATGGGAAACTGCTCAGTAGCAAACCATCTTATCACAGCTAACATCTGATCAGCTGACTTGACTTGCTGATTGGCTTCTGATTGGTGATGAGCTTTATGTTTTAAAACCAGCCTCTGGAAATTTGACGAGCTCAG
Organism: Acanthurus leucopareius; assembly: GCA_029814765.1. NCBI lineage: Eukaryota > Metazoa > Chordata > Actinopteri > Acanthuriformes > Acanthuridae > Acanthurus > Acanthurus leucopareius. Next base: position 3,617,471 of record JAQMCX010000050.1, read on the forward strand.
TCAGAGTTGAAACCATCAGTTGTATGAGCTGGAACTGAAGTGGACAAGTTTCTCTGCAGTAATCTAAAACATTTTTGTCTTGTCATGAAAGTTTGGTCTGAGGTGGGCTTGAGAACATCTACTGCTTGTCTTTTTGTATTTGACCCATAGCAAAAAAACAGAAGTTCTGTTTCAAATCTTTTTTCTGTTTAACTTTGTTTGTGTCTTGTGTTCCAAAGTTTAGCCCACTGGAGGTCAAGGAGCTCAAGGTAGTCCTGGCTCCCCTCACAGAGACTTTTTCAGGAGTTTTTTTTTTAAATTTCAATCTCAACAATGAGATTGGAAAGACTAGTAGCAGCAGTTTCATGACTTGGTTTAAATGTAGTTTTTTAGGCACCAAGTATTCATGTTCATGTTGCAGTGAAAAGCCCAAAACTCTGCAAAGTTTTCGCTGGCCTCACAAAGCATTGCCCAGCCACTCACAGAGGGACTCAAGGTGAAGTCCTGGTATTTAACATTTACTTAGTTACAATGTATTTATTTGATTGGTTCTAAAAGAGGTGTAAGATTTGTTCCATTACCTGAAAACAGATATTTGTTCTATTACTAGGGCAGAAACTTACATATAAGATATAAATAAATTTGGTTTCAAAATTGAATAAATCTTTAGTGTTGTTTTACCTTGATTTAATGACTAACCCGATCTTCTGTCCCTCCCTCTCTCTTGTTCGTGGTGATCCAGTGGGTTGGACAGGGAGCAGCAGGGAGTGGAAGCCAAGGAGGATCCACTAACTCCCTGAAGACACCACCATCGCCATGAGCACACACACATATATACACACACACACACACACACACACACACAGACACAGACACACACATGCAGAGCCTCAGGGTGGATGATATGAAGGACCTGCAGATTGTCCAGCTAAATGATAACATGCAGTATCAGGTGTAACTAACATGTTACTACAGTAGTGACATCAGCTGACTGCTATTACACAAACTGCTGTGTCATCAGATTGGATAAATCTTTGGATGAATGCAAAGGCTGCTGCAAAGGCAAATCTACATTTTTTACTTCCTCTTGTGTCTTCACAACCAAAAAACACTTAACTACATTCCAAATGATCTACTACAGTATCATTATTTGACTTTTTGAGTTGTTACTGACAGTATTAACAGGTTTAGATCATCTAACATGTCAAGCTATTTTTTAAGTAAAATTGCAATTTGTGGACCAAAAACATACATTTTTAGGCCAGTGTGTGAAGCGGTAACTTGTGTCTTGTGTGAGTGATCAGCTATCATAGATAAAGTAGGAGTTAGACAGGTGAGGCTACAGATTAGAAATGACTGAGAGGGAGGACAGTCCTGTTCATTGCAGAGTTTCACCTCTTTTGAACATTTGTTTAACTGTTTGTCAAATATTCAAACTTCTCTCTCATCAGTTAAATGTCGTCTAAACTCTGTGGCAGCCAAAAGCAGACCTGAATAAAGGAAATTCTCTTGGTGTAAGCTTACTTCTCCATGTGACTTCCTCCCAGAAAAGTTCATGTGAAGATAAAAACTGAAGACGATTTGCTCTACGAATGTGCTCAGCAGACAGAGGGAACATAAGGTGTTTAATTTACTGCATGTTAATTTGGCATACTTTGTTAACAGGGTGTGGTCAAAATAAAGGAAACACAAGTGTTGGTGGTGGCATATTAAGTGGCATGTTTCTCTGACAAAATGGCAGTCTGCAGATCAGCCTTTAAGGTTGTGTCTTTGCCAATCTATAAGTGTTATTGTTAATTGGTCTCAATGATAGGCTTGGTTGTCTAAGAGTAATTTCTGATTTATTATGACCTGAGTGTTACGTTTGCTTGAAAATTGTTCAGGTTAAAGTGCTGTTACTTTAAAGAAATTTTTAATTGAAAGTAAAATATCTGTGTAAAAATTAACTTTGATTAAATAAAAACTAGACTATTGCTATTTTTAAAAAAGGGGGTCAGGAAAACTTTTATGTGATTATGATAATATTAAGCCAAATGATAACAACTGTGGGCTACAAAGTTAAGTAAACTTAATTGTCAGGGTTTGCAAATCGGAACATCGCACTTTTACCAGTAAAAACAATTGATTTTCAATCAGAAGCAAACAAATACCTGCCACAGTGTAATGTTTGTACAAATAAACACAAAACATGACAATAGTCACACAGTAGTCCTATATATTAAGCTAACATAACAGCTGAATGAAGAGTTATTCAGCTGAAAACAGACCAAAAACTAAAAACAAACTCTATGGGGACTTTACTAACACACACATTTGAAAGGAAACAGTAAGTGAATAATTATGGTAGGTGCAACCTAGTTTTTACTTTTGCAGTGGTACAGTCAGGCTAACTTTAACGCAGTTAATGCAAACACTGACGTCGCCCTTAACTTTGAATTTTTGTGCATATCTTAAATTACACACACTGCCCTGGCGTCACACCCTTCACTTCCTCTGTCACATTCAGCCTCAGTGAGTATTTGTAGATCAGATATCTTTTCCAAAGTGTCAACCGCGTGCAGAGTTTCCCATTGAGCTCTCTGAAACTCCGCTCTCCTGTAGCCACAAACACACTAACAGCTTGTGCTGCAGAGTTTTTCATGAGAATTTTCTCTCATGGGAAATAATAAATACTCAGGTATAAGTAAAGTTACAGATTTTTTGAAATACTCTATCTTCAGTGGAGGCACTTTGTTACTTCCACCATGTTATATTGTCTCATATCAACTGGTTCACACACTCTCATATCAACCTTTCTCATGCTGAGAAGCCAGAGAAGGGTAAGGCAATATTTTTCATAGATTGTTCATGAACACACCAATTATCATCTGTTTTGAGAATAAAACAAAGTTAGGTGGAGCAGCCACACACAGTGATTTGTGATCAAGTAGCTAACACACAGAGCATGACAACAACAAGGAGAGATTGAAGTGTTAGCATTGTTTAAACTGTGGCTCACTACTTCCTCACAGTTGTACTAATCTATTTCGATGATGCTTCAGTGTTCACTGTGTATCATCTACTTAAGTGACAGTACCAGTATGGTGATGTAAAAATACTGTTGTTAAGTATTAAATTAAAAGCCAACCACAGCCAACCATCGACTATATAAAACATGGATGTAGTCTCTTCCTCTCACTCAGAGGAGTCATTATGAACTCTGTGTGTTGGCCTCAGCTGCCCCCATCTCAGCAGTGCCTTACTCCATCTAACTCTCAGCTAATCCAGACATGGGCAGAAGGGGTGGGGAGGTGGGGGGGTGGAGCACATAGTTCTTGAACAGTCTATTAGTACAACTGACTTTATTGTGAGCCAGCAACATTTGTCAGATATTTGCATTAATTAAATAAAAATGAACCCCTTGCACAATTGTCATGAATAAGGATTTTAGCATAAGAGACTCTAGATTAGTTTAAACATACTCCTGCCGTAAATTTGGGCATTTTGAAATGCAGGGTTTGACTCACATTTGGAGCCAGCTGCAAGTGGACACTTGGGGAACTGCAATTCTACACTGACTTCATTTTTCAGCCCCAGATGATTCAGCTGAGATTAAACACATATTAATTTGACAATGTGTTTCACATGAGCACAAAATAAGGCGAGGATGATCATTTCAAATTTGAAATTGGGCCATCCTGCAGAAAAAAACAACAAAAGATGAGGTAATGGACTCAGTAGATTTTTATACTTAAAGCAGCATAAAAATATTTTCAAGCAGGAATAAAACGTCATTAAAATATTATCACATTATTAAATTGTTATGGCAACACTTTTATCGAGCAGTTCCTTATGTACACATCCAGCAAACATGAAAAAACATTAGCAAAATTTTGAAATTGTGTTTGCTGACCAATGAAAAAAGCCTAATAGTCACTGTTTTGTTAGCTCGGCTTTTGGTCTCCACTAACTCTTGAGAGGTACTTGCACCACTTTAACTGCTCGCAAATCTGGATTAACATTTGATGATATAGTGTAAGTGTAAAGGTTTGTTTTGTCTTGCCATGTGTGAATATGCAGCAGGGGGGGGTTTCACTCATAGGACTGTCATGCTGTAGAGTGGGGTCTGACTTCCAGGTGAATTAAATAGTTAATGTTTTTCTGTTTTAAGGAAGTATCTTTCTTAACCTGACCAAGTAATTTTGTTGCTTGATACCAATCAAGTAGCTTTGATGCTCAAACCAAATCAGACTTCAATTTTCATGTGAAATATTTCTCAGTAAGATTTTTCTTGAAAATCTTCCCCTACGTTGCATGTTTATTATTGCTAACTTGACCGTGGAATAAGAATGTTTTCCTTTTTGAGCGTATAAAAAGTAAAACATGACAGGAGGATCTATCGCACGCTTCAGATCATCCAGAATTAAACTTTAAATAAAAATGGTTAGTCCTTTGCCAAGAAATGAGTGACTAGACTTCCATCCTGAAAACTTTCAGCAGCCACATCATTGATGGTTTTTCCTTTATTTAGACCACACCCGGCGTTTTTTTTTTAAGCCAGTGTTAGTTTTTAAAAGTCAGATGAAAACCAGTATTGTTTCTGTCTTTGTACTGAACACTGTCACATGTAAAAATGACATTTTTTCTTGTGTGTTCGTAGGTACAATGCATGCATAATTTTTTGAGTCATTTCTAAATCTCTCTTCTGTTGTGAGATACTAATCAAACTGTAAACACAAGATGTATTATGAAAGCAGATTGTGTAAATTGTCCATTCAGATGTTATTAATAAATATTTCTCTATATAGCATGGACTGATTTATGGGGAGTGAGAGATATAAAGAGAATACTTCAGAGCGAGTCAGAGGGATTGAATAAGAGAGACATAAACACAAACACACACACACAAATGCACACACACACACACACACACACACACACACACACACACACACACACACACACACACACACACA
>JAQMCX010000050.1:3622708-3638635 GCA_029814765.1 Acanthurus leucopareius
TGAACACTCTCTCCCTACACGACTCTCTCCCGATCTCACACACGCAGACACACACACACACACACACACACACACACACACACACACACACACACACACACACACACACACATTCCCCTCAGGTCTTTTTCCTTCCTCACACCTGTGCTGTGAGCTCTCCCAACAGACAGCTGGGATTGAAAGACCTGTGGAGAGCTCCTGACAACAACACACACACTTTCTGTGAACAACCCCCCCCTTTTATTCAAGCAAAAGCAGAAAATCTCATGGCTGCTAAAATGAAAAGAGGTCTTCAAAGGACTCCCAAATTTCTTCCATTCTATTCTGTCAACCAATCAGGAAATGGTGAGGGATCTGCTGCTACGCTCTCTTTGGCTGATAGTCATGTGGGTCATAATGGTTTTCCAGGTCATGCGATCATCTACAGATGTAGGGCTCCTTGTAATGGAATGACAGAAAAAAAGAGAAAGGGTGGTAGGGGAGTTTCCCAGTAATGTGTATGTGATTGAGCCCCCAAAAAAGTCCTCTTGAAAAAGTCCTTTTGATTCATCTCTCTCAAGTCTAAGTCAATTCTTGAGTTATGAAAACCAAGTTCAAGCCAAATCAAACCTTAAGTCAGTGTTAGTGAAGCAAGTCTCAAGCCCTCAATTTCATGACTGAAGTCCCACATTACTTGACACAAGTTGTGTAATGTGTTTCGATTCCTCCACCACTGCATTGGGCCTAGAATCATTCTAGATAATTAACCAATGGGTCGATGCACCTGTTTTATGGGCTGATCAAACAAACAAAGAAATAAAACAAAGGGTCGACCCAATGGGAACACGTGTGGTCTTCCAGATGGGCGGTTAAGCCCTGTGCAGATCAGATTGTTCTGTTGTTAAGATATCTGCAGTATGACAAAGAAAGGTGAGAGCTTAATTTATTGAGTTTAATTAAACATCATGCAGAGAGGTGCCTGCATGACCACAGAGGAGGAAAAGGATATAATCACACTGAAGATGTAAGTGTGAAGACGTAGGAGTGATGTACAGCTTTAATGGGTCATTTTGTGGGTCACGTTCAAAGAAATAAAAAGGTCTTTGTCTTCACAGCCTTCTAGATACAGGCTAAGTAGCACTGTGAGATTTAACCTGTTGTAACCTTCTCACTGTCTGTTAGTTTGCCCCTGTGGAAAAACCCTTTCCAAAGCAGCAAAGCAAAACGAGGAGAAGATGTTCAGAAAAAAAAGTATTATTAAGCCATTTGACAAAATTTCCCCTTGTTGTCTTGTGGTTAAAAGTCTGACAATGCAGGGAGGACATGAACGAGGCTCTCGAGCGCGAGAAAGCTGAGCCAAAAGTGAGACTATAGAGCAGCAGCGATGTGAAGTCTGAGTGATGTCTGGAATAATATTCTGTCTGAGGTTTGCTGTGTTACAAATACAATGAGATGACACTTCAATTTCAGAGTGCACAAAGGCTCCGGGAGAACTGAATAGTGCTTCCGTGATTCGACTGCTATAGATAAAAACGACTAGACAGAATGCTGACGTGGTATTTTATGCTCATCGTGACATTATAAGTCATTTAGATTTACGGTTCCAAGCCACAGATCACTGAGGAATATTGGCCCCATTTAAAAATTAAGGGGCATTAGCAAAGACAAAGTGCATCTTGGATGTAATTCAGCTAATCAACAGGCACTTGAAATAATCCAACAGTGAGGCGGCTTCAGGCTGCATACAGCGCCAATTTATCCTTATTTATCCCTCGTGAGCTCTTGAAAGCAATTTTCAGAAAGCTGCTGCAAAGCACTTTGAGAGAGGTGTGTGTTGCTCTGTGGATATCTTGTACTATGATGTCTGCCGTGGATGCTTAGAGCAGGATGAGCTGCCTGAACACATTTAACGTCAAAAAACGTCCGAAGAGAGGTTGAGCAACTTTACCAGAGGCTATAATTTATTGTCAGGTAAGATTTTGTTGATCCTCCTCTGCTTTCTTCATAGGCATCTTTCCTGTGCTGTGATAGGCCATTTAACATCAGTGTTTAGGTAGTTGTCATACCGTGAGGTCACGGCACACATTGTTTTAAATGTGCGCACAGCGGCAGAGGTCAGCGTTGGTGATTGTGGCAATCAGAGAGACGGTTGCTGCTGCTGCTTTAGTGAACGTGCATTGCTATGTGCGTCTGCTGTGTGAGCTGATGGGAGCTGAACTTTTCTCAACCCGCCACTGTGCTCATCATGTGTCCATGGCAACCACAGAAAACAGAGAAGATGCTAGCTTCAGTGGTGACTGTGTGCTCTGAAAGGTCTATACTGTGGGTAAATAAATGAATGGATGGCATGAATAATTAGAAATAATAAATAAAAGAATTAATAAATAGATCAATGGAAAACAAATACATAAAAGATACCATATTTTTTCTGTAGGTATTTATTTATTAATTTCAATATTTTTTTTCACTTAAGCATTGAATACTAGCTTGCAGACTGACAAACCTGCCAAGCTTATGATTCATTCCCCCTGCGTGTGTCAGGCTCCCTCCTATTCACACAGATTTGCAACCATGACTAAGAAGTGAACAAACATATAAATCAAGTGAGATTGTAAATCAATATCAGCTTGAAGTGTAATTATCCAGTTTGAGGCTATAAATGTCTGTTAGTTTGCCAACTTGCAAAAGATATAAGCTTACATGCATTAAAAATTAAAGTCAAACACAAAGTGGGAACATCCTGAACAAATTTCTGTACAGTACACAACATTACCTGAACACATAGTCTACATATTTTATTAAAACACATAAGGATACAGGCACAACAACAGAGTGATGAAAAATTAAAGATGCTTCCATGCAGGGCAACAAGGGGGTCACTGAATGATTTAACGAATATGAATATAATGTCAATCATAAGCTTTGACCTTGACAAGCAAGAAGGCTAAATTAAAATAAATCCAATAAAACCCAACATGTCATACTGTGCCCTCCAGCACCACCGTCAGAGCAGGAATGCTGCTCCTCCTGCAAGCAGAGCCCAGAGGCTTTGAGAATCTATGTTTAAGGATGTACTGTAAGTTTATGTATGCTTGTGCATCAATTCAAAAGTTACACAGCTGGTACAAGTTAGGGTTGTTTTGTCTTTAGCAAATGTTGTCTTGTGATTTAAAAAGTATTTGTCCTTGAGTCAGCTCAGGAAGTTTAACTTGTCTGAGGAGCTGCTGATGCAGTTTGCACACAGGCAAGGACTACAGGAGCACAGAGAAGATCACTGGGGCCAAGCAGTCCACCATTCAGGACGTACACAGCTCAAGAGCGAGGAAACAGGGGAGAGACATCAGTACACACCCATCACACCCTGAACATAACCTGTTGTAATTCCTCTTCTGATAAAGGTGCTACAAAACTCTGTGCTGAACAACAGGGCACAACAGTAGTTTCAGTCCTGAATCAGTCATACATTTATTAAGTAACCCTCTAATACCAAAACACTGACATAAATAGACACTGCATGTTGTGGGTTTTTGTTGTCTTTAATTCTCATATTAAGCCTGCACCTATTTTTCCTTTTATGAATATAAAAGCTCTTTGTTTATTTTTACATATCTTTGCCTGGTCTCATATTTTCCTCAGTGAACTTCAGGACATGTATCTACTATCTTGCTCTGGTATTTTTACTTCTCTGCTATCTGTGAATGTTGACTCAGTGTTGCCTCATGTAACTAAATAAACTGCAACTTTTCGCCAGGATTCTCTGTAGAGACAGATTTCAATCCCAGCAGACCTCTGTAGTTGAGTAGAGGTTAAAGAAATACATGAATAAATCAACTCATATTGCCTGTTAGAGTCATCTGTTCTATAAGCACGACAGGCTGATCCTCTTTCAGCTAAAAACCATGAGGGACTATTTATGTATCTCAGATTTTTTATGTATTAATGTGTTGGAGTATGATTTTGGGGGGTGGGGGGTGGGGGTGGGGTTGGATGCCCTAATCATAAACGCTGTCAGTTACAGTTAGGCTCATTGTTAATTCTGCTTATGCAAAAAAGTAGGTGTTCAGCTACGGCTTAATATGAATACACTCCCACACACTGTTGCTTTGTGCTGTTTATCTTCCCATTCCCATTTTAACAGATCACCAAGGACACCACATTCAACCCGTGAGGGACCTGTTTAATTCCTTCATCAGTCATTTACAGGAAGAAGCAAGCTCAAAACTATGAACCTTTAATTGCTTAAGAGACTCTTTGACTCAAATATTTGAAGAATAAATCTAATTACTGGGTTTCTTCACTTGGTGTTTGGTGTTTTGCAAGTGTGTGTGTGTGTGTGTGTGTGTGCCTGTAGGACTTAAGCTAAATGAAACACATTTCAGACTCAAAACTTGGGAATGGCTGATGCAACAAAACACACATATTCAACTGGAAAACAGCTGATTTTTGTGTCAGCAGTATGTACGTGTGTGTTGGTGTGTGTTGGACCTCAGAAAGAAAGAAACTAACTATGACGACAGAGACATGTACGCACACACACACACACACACACACACACAGGCCGGCCGGCTGCGTGTCTTGCTTATTGTACAAGGTTATTTCTGTTATTTGAAGGAAACGTGAAATTTTTTGGACCATTATGTCAAGGACAAAAGCAAAGAAAAGAAAAGGAACTGTTACGAGACTCACAAATACTATAGAAAGTTTTCAAAATATGTATTTTTTGACCTATTATTCCAACAGATCGTTTAAAGGTTAAGGGACCTGGGACAACTGAGTCAGTTTCCCCGTGTCGGCAGCCTGCAAGCACAGTGTAATGGCTCGGCCATTCTAATGAAACCACTGAGGAGATCCATCCTCTCCTTCCTGTCACTGAGCAGTGAATTACTGAGTGAGTAATGTGAGTGTCACCACACTGCATTGTTACTGAACATAAACAGGATGCACAGAATGATATGCATTTAAAAGGCAATAGGAGCAACATAATCATCTTCATTTACAATCATTTCCATGAACGTTTCCACACACCCAACACGTGGGCACGTATGTGACTTTTAAAAGATAAATAATGTTGTGAAGTGATTGACTCGAGATGAGATCATGAATATTTCACGTGTGCTGGTAAATCAGAGCGCTGCTGCAGACTTTGAGCCGCTTTCAGCTGTCCACCAGAGCTGACAAACTTAACGAGAAGAAACTGAACCCACAGGGACCAACTGACTGATGACAGAGAGCATGATGGGAAGGAACCCCTGAATAAAACAGGGACTCTGTTGGAGGCAGCTCCAGAGGTTTGAGGAGCTGCATACATGCATTTATTTACTACACTGTATTCTCAGGGGAGCATGGGATAGATTTATGTGTTTTTTTAAACTGCAACCTATAACCCTGTTTGTATTTGCTTCCGTTCTGCACTTTATTACAAACACTTCATGCCTTTAATTGAAGCTGAAACCTGATGCACCTCTATAGAAGGATGCTAAAGTGCAAAATTAGAGAAAAAAAACTGACAACCAGTCACTCCCTGGAAGTAAGAAGATGAATAATAAAGCAGTGGACTATCATTTTGCCCTCATCCTTGTTGTTGTCACAAATAAACTCTGTCATAATACACTCAAATCCAGAGATGAATCTTTTCACTAAGTAAAGCTTTAATATTAAATTTGAGGAATCTGCAGATACCAAGTTTCAGTTTCTGACACAGTTTCTGTATATTTTACAGACCTGCAGTCAATGACAGAGGAAAGCCAGACCCAAAACTGATATTAAAACTTTTGTACTGCTGTTACTTTAGATTTGACAAACTGTATTGAAATTATGCAGCTATTAGCAAGGGAAAATATTCCCCATATTACTAAATCAGCATTAAGATGAACAAAAATACCATCAATTGGCAAGTTTTATAAAAAGCCTCTCAGTTTGATTGAAGTAAGGATAACGTTACAAGGATAATGTTATGCACACTAACAGAAATGAAGGAGGAAATCATTCCAACTCATGTTACATTTGCGGTGAGGTAATGTTTATGCAGCAAAACGCCAGTGAATCCGGTTTCTTCCAACCAGCATTATGCAAGTCTCTCAGTTAAATGTTCATCAATAGAAAAATGATAAAAATCCAGAATAATAACTTCATATCAGGATGCTACACAGGAGCAGTTGTTTTACATTATCCATGCTATTGTTCACTTATGCTTTCTATTCTAGAAACTGGCTTTAACTCACCTATCAAACTGAAAAATTAAAAAAAAAAATACTGTTCTCCAGAATATTTAATACATACTACATTCTGCAGTCATAAGTTAGTATTAAGTAGGTGGTTATAAAGAAAGGCATAGTCCCAAGAGTGTGAAACCTGATGACCCCCTGAATTTTCCTCAAGCACCACCAGCATATTGACATGTCATTTTAGTGACATGTTTCATCAACAGTTCAATGGTTTTATTGAAACTTGTTTGTTTCCTTAATGATGCATAGGCTGTGGTTAAAATCAGGTTGATTTGGGAACTAAAGTCACCAGATAAATAGGATATGCATGAATCATAAAAACTGAATGTATCTGTTGTTTGCAGCAATGTAAAATGCCCCCTTCATTTTCTTGCAGCTGGACTGCTTATTTCATCTGAGTACTACAAACTTATCAAAAGTGCAGTCAGTAAAATTTTACTATCTCTTTGCACAAAAAGGTCATCGTTTGAGTGGGTGCTCACAAGTGTTGAATCAGCTACATTAGCTTGCATAACCTTAACTGTTTACATCTATTTTCTTCTTTGCTGAATCATCTCACTATTAAAGCTGTAATATTCTAGTTTCTTGTTGGGCACCGAACAAGCATCTTCTTACCTTTGTGGGGTAAACAGGGAGACTGAAGGAGCAGGAACACTGACTCAGGACAGAATTTAAGCAGAGTGGACAAGAGATTAGAGACCTTCACACAAGTGAGCCCCTGTAAGCTCAGTCACTAGATCATCGCAGACAGCTGCACTTTCTCTGCAAAACTCAGTGATTTATGTCAATCATGTCTTACACTCAGCAGGCTGTTTGACTGCCTGCATGCTTGTACCTCTTTCGTACTGGCTACTCTTTTAACATCACATGTGAGTAAGCACACACTGCCTTTCTGCTGTGAAATACTACATGAAGTCATATTTGACATGAAGCCTCATTATAAACAACTGTAATGTCTAACATGCATTAATGGCAAGATTTTACTTTTTTTTTTCTAGAACCCTTATATTCTTGTTGAATTTGATATATTTGGACTCTTGCTCAAATAAAAAAAAGTTTTGCTGGTTTGAAAAAATTCTTTGTGTCTCAGAGGTTTTGAAGGAAACAGGCTGCAGCTGTTATCACGGGAACAATCACGAAGTGCTTCTGCCTGATATTCTGTTAGAAACTGAAAGCATTCTCACTGTATGACTGAAACAGCATGCCCACAAACCCACTGCTGCACAACATCATTCAATATTGATCATTAGCAGATAAAAAAAAAATATTGTACTTATTCTCGCATTGATTATTCATGAGCATCCTTTACTCATGATATGTGCGCTGACTTCATAACACTTAATGTCTTATTGGATTGCACAGTTCACTTAAACAGGCAGCTGAAATTCTACATCTGTGGCAGAGATGCAACATCTGAGAGTTCAGGTTCAACAAGTTCATTACATTCAACTCCACAACATAGATCACTAACGTTAATGTTTGTTCCGAACAAACCTGCATGTTTGTCAGGAACCTTTTTTAAACTCTGTGTGGATTGTTACAGGGCCAATTACTTGATTTTACAAGTCAAAATCATTGCAGTAGTCGTGGTGAGCCAAAAGAGAGAGGAACAGTGAATAATTACTTCAAGATTAAGAAAATGACCTTTGATAAGGTCACAATGATGTTATCAGGGTTATGTCATGGTGGGCTTTGAGATTTTTGAATATCTTACAGAGGGCCTGTGTAACCACCAGGAGGTTTTGTGTTTAAAAAAACAAGGCTTTACCAAGCAAAGAGTGTTTATTATTTATTCAGCCATAATTTTGGACATGTAGGAATTAGTGATTTGTGGCCTGATTCAATACTAAGGACTAAAAGTCAGGATATTTCAGCTTCTGCAGTTGTTATCCTGATTATTTTGTCTAATTTCACCTGAAAAAGCTCTAAATTTTACTGAGGTACAAACTGCTGAACTGAACCGTGATGACTTTTCTTGTATTTTTTTTCATCTGGTACCCTAAGGTTTATGCTCATAGAAACTGGTTAAAAAAGTTGACTTTTACTGGAAAACAATGTAGGTCAAATGTGACAAAACTGGAAATTCATGCAAGAGGAGAATACTAATTATCAGGGATGCCATGTTGAAACCATGTTGTATAAAATCATCTTATCAAATTACCAGGACTCAATGCTGACCATGATTTCCTTATGAGTTATAGGATTATTCAGTCTTCTGGCTCCATCTAGTGGAGCAGCACTGCATTACCAGAAATAAGGAAACTGCTACAGAGTCAAATGACCATTCAATCATTGAAAAAAATACATTAATTACAAAAACAAACCAAAAAATTGTCTCTGTGAAGTTGTTTTACACTATCACCTGCATCTGAATCCTTTTACCTTCTTTAGACTCACTGACATTGTCTTAACTTCCCTCTACAAACGCAAAAACAACATTGATGGTGAACTAAACGGAAAGTGTGAGTTATATAGGAAGTGGACTGTGTTTATATAGAGCTCTTCTTATGTTTAAACTACCCAAAATACTTTACAACACAAGTCAGCATTCACTCACAAAGACCAACAGCAGGTGGCTTTTCTTCACAGCATCAAACTGCTAATAAGGAACTCACACACACATTCACACACTAAAGGAACAGTTATTGGGAACAATTCAGGGTTCGGTTTCTTGCTCAGGCTCACTTTGACATGCAGACCTTCTGATGACTAAATCACCTGCTCTCCTTGGGAGAAAGAGAAAAGAAAAGCAAAAACTCAGAAGGAAATTTAAACACCAAACTAAACAACACACTGGGATTACACATGGAGGAGTGGGACATGGATGCACAAACAGGGAGGAGAAGCAGACAAACTGACAAATTCAAGATGGAGAACCACAGACTGATATGCACTAGGGACTAATTAACTAATCAGACACAGCTGACCCAGAAAAAAAAACAGATGTGCGATGAAACAAGGACAGGAAGTAAATAAATCCAGGAGGGAAAACTATCAGCATAAAACAGGAAATAACTGAACCAGACTACAAGATAAAGATTCCCTGTGTATTCCTCTTCTGGAACACAATTTAAGTTCAAAATCATGTAAAAGCAATACTCATAAGAACTTAAAAAAGAATGCAGGTTAAAAAAAATGTTAGATATGTTGTTAGAGAGAATCCAAGCGGAACATTAGGCTTCTGTAAAAAGAGGACAATGACGTCGTATTCTTCACATTTACATTTTTTATTGTAAAGGTGGTTTCTTAGAAAATAGTCACATGATACAGAGGCAAAGAAATACAAGAAAGAGGCATGAAAACAGAAAAAAACTAAAGGTAAGTAAGTGATGAACACGTCTGCAGACGCCATTCTTATTTAAACAGCAAAAAAAACAAAAAAAACTGCAACAAAATCAGAAGTAATGCTAAAAAAGATTTTACACCTCACTCTTATGATGGCAATGCCATAAAAAAAGCGTAGTATAAACTATACAGGAAAATATAGTTTGTTGTAACCAAGGCCCCTGTAACAGTCTACTGTGCGATGAGCTGTCTCACAGTTTTAAATACTGTGGAAACGTCTGCTACATCTGCCATACAACCTGTTTTGCAGCCAGAACTCTGCACTTGCAACAACACGCGTAAGGCTCCGTCTGTTTTAGTTTTTCAGGAAATGACAGAGGCTGATACAGTCACTTAGCTATGTGTTCGAAGACGACACCTACAGCAGAGAAAGCAGAACGTTCAACCAATCAAAATCATCTTTGCACATGCTAAAATAAGATATCTTCTGACAGAGCGGGAGCTATTGCAGGTTTAATGCTACATCAGCTGAAACGACAGATAAACAGCAGTACAGTATATAAAGACTAATTTGAACAGTATAAAACATCTCCATTTAAATGTATCTTTTTAGGGAAAGTGGTTTTTAGTACTTACACAGTAGTGTCATTTATAGGTGGCGGTTAGATAGTAGATATACAGTACATCTGTAAGTCCTAAGAGACTTCCTGTATGAGCATCTGTGTCCTACAAAAATCCCACATCTTCAGTCTGTTTACACAGTTATTAGCTTAAAATTACATACTTGGGTTGATAGTTCAAAAAATGTTCTTCTTTCCAGGAATTTTTTAAATGTTATTCTTACGTTTTCGTGGAAGCAGAACATCAAGAGATCTTGGGAGTAAAATATCTTTGAGGTGCAAAGAAAATGCAAATTAAAAATCTTTTCCTGAATCTGACAATTCTTGTCATTAATGTCACAGTTTTTCCTGTTTGTTATTGTGCCTTTATATGTTTGCTTCACATTTGTGGTTGTCTATTTCCACTTAGCAAACAACTAATAATGTTTAAGCTCTAATCATCCACTTTATGAATCTCATGAGTTTTTAAATGACAACAAGGAGCTTTTTGTTTATACTCAAGACAGCACTTCTCTCTGGGCCTGGCTCCTTTTTTCAAGGCTCTACTTTTATTCCCTGACTTAAGCTTTTAAGACAGGCAATTTAAGTCTCTTGTGCCCCACAAACTCCACAGATGACACAAACTATTACGTAATAATTGCCTGCAGTCTTAGCACACCAGACAAGCATATCTTTGTCTAATTAGATGGGCACAATGTGCAGAGATGAGTATATGGTGGGTATTAATGTGCTTCTTTCACACTTATTCTTTAAATATTTTGCCACAGCAGCAGGCTGTCATTTTAACACACAAAAGAATGGGAACTGTTAAATTTAAAGAACTGATCCAGTTTATTTGAGTCATAATGCCATTTCAAGGGCAGACTAAAGCTACAACCCCTGCATGGTATGTTGCACCATCCATGATGTTTAGAGAAGCTATCTTTGTGTCAAAGAGATAAATGCCATAAACATGTCAAAAAAGTTTCCTGTGGTTGTTTTTTTTCCCCCACTGATAATCTGAGCAGAGTTTTGATGAAAATTTCCAGATAAAAACAGCACTGCACTCCCAACTATTTTTATTGAAATCCCAGGCCCCAAAGCTAGTAAAAATACACAAATGTTGCATGTTTCCATCACAATGCTACTGTAGTTGTTCTTCCTGAAAAGCTGATTTTCGCAGGACACAGATATCACTCAAATACTTCCATTTGTTGTCTAAAGTATAGTCAGCCCTGTTAACTACATGCCTACAATGGCTTCACTAAACAGCATATTATCACTTTATCCTTTTACCCCTTTTTCTCCTTTCTTCTTCTTCCCTCTCTACTTACTTAAATTCATATCTTTTTTTTCCAAAGTGTCAAACTAACGCATCATCTCACCCCCACCTCACCTCCCTGTACACAAAAAGTTCCTCCCATCATCATCTTTATCCAATAAACCCATATTTTTTACAATGCATGTATTTAACCTGCTGCTCCTTTAACCTCTGTGGCTCAGTAGTGCCCCCTAGCAGGGATGAACGTTGCAGGCACGGATCTCTTTCCGGTCCTTACAGCTGGCCAGCTGAGAGCCTTTAGCTCTTTTCTTCACCATCATGAAACGTTCCTGGATCCCCCCTCCGCATGGTTTGGTACAGTCCGTCCAGTTGGTCCATGGCTGCATCCTGCAACCTGCTGCAACAAAAGATAAACAGCAGCATCTGAACTCTCATTCAGCATAAAAATTATGATATAAGTCATAAGAAAGTAACAAGTATGACAGTATAGTAGATTATTCCAACCAACCTGGCTGCTCCTCGACTGCTGCATCTCTTCCATGTTTACCTCGTCTCCTTCTCTTTCCTCCACCACCACCTCCTCCTCCTCCTCTCTCCTCCTTTGTTTTTGTCCGGCACTTCCTGATCTTGCATTTCTTCCTCTGGATGGTCTCGGGACAAGCAATGCCCCCAAACTGCGGCTCCAGTTTGATCATACGGGTCCGGATGGTGTGTCCTTTACCGCAGGACTTGTTGCACTCTGACCATTCAGACCACTCAGAGACCATGCAGTCGACGGCTGAGAGGAGGAACAGATGGAAGAAAACAAGAGGAAATGTGAAAGAAAGAACCAGTAAATAAGAGGCAGACGGTTAAAGTAAAGGAACAGGAGTTAAAAAGACCAGCAGCAGTCCTGCAATAAAACAAACTGCTCTCATGGGCCTGTGTACCTGTGAGGTAATGCCTCTAACACATGATCATCCAACAAAACAACACCAAGCAGCCTGACCAAAAGCTAAACCTGGTTCAACTTTTGCTGCACAGTGCTGTGTTGGCTAATCAAGCCCTCCAGGTCAAATACTTCATAACGTGCAAAGTTACGGGACCTTTTACTTAATGATCATCTCCAAAGGTAACATAATTGCTGCCGTGATAACGCACAAGAAAAAATCCTGACTAAGTATTATAACTAGTGTGATTTGGCATCTGAGGAGCCTTTAAAGTCATGGACCACTTACTTTAACTGGACTTTCTAGATTACACTTTATGCTTTACTGGTACTTTAGACTGCAGGCCCTCACCAGTGCAGCCCCCCCGCAGGGCTAATTTCATTCTAAGACTGTGGATATTCATTATTTTCAATTTTGAGGTCTGTTCAAAGTCAACTGATAACTATTTAAAAGTTACAAGCTCTGGAACAAAAGACTCCACATATAACCATGATCAGAGGAAAATGAAAGGGGATTACAAAATATTTACTGAATGCAGTGTTGATACGAAAAATGGATCTACGTCACTGATTATGGAGATGACTGTGAAAAGGCAAAGGGCAAATGATATATGGCTGATAAGTGTAGCTGGGTCCTTGTTTTCACCAAGGTTACACTGGTTGTTTTGATAAAAGTAAATTATGTTTTTTTACACAAATTTGTCATTTCCACCTTTGCTCCTTTTAGTAATATTAACTTCTTCTTTTTTTTTTACCAGAATAATTGTGATCTAGGGAAACATCAACATTTTATACTGAATCCATTTGAACAGATTATATTCATAAATTAATAAATATGAAATGTGACATTAAATTTAACAACTGAACCCCAGGGAGTATCCTTTTTTCAAAAACAAACTAGAAAAGTTAAATCCATAATTTTCACTTCTGTTGAGATGTTTAGACAAAATGTTAAATATGTAAAAATCTACAGTGTGTCATCACATATAAAGAGGCCAGTGTCAGTTCCCATTGTTCATTTCTTTCAAACCTGACCGATCTTTTTACTACATCCTGCCCTTAACTACATAAACTTTGATCAAAACTACTAAGAACCAGGTGGTTAAATCAGATTCACAATCGCCTGTGTAAGATAAGAAATCCAGAGAACTAGATTTTTACTTTGGACACTTACGGCACTCGGGGAGCATGCACTTCTCCGTCTGCTCCAGCTCCTCGGTGCACTCTGCGGGATTGGACTTCAGCATCCTCTGACGTTTCCGTACGCCGCGTCCACACGTCACACTGCACTCACTCCATTCAGACCAGGGTGACAGCATGCAGGGGACAGTATCTGCAGACACACACAAGCACAAGTGAACAAACACACATGCACCAGTTAGTGTTAGTTAAAGTTAGTTCAAATGTTTCAAATTACTGTACTTTACAATATAAAGCTTGTGAAATATTAATGATAATTGTTCTAACTTGATTCTTACTCATGCACAGCCTCTATAAATTTCCCCTCAGGGAAAAAAAATTTTAGTCTCAGTTTGCTTTTTTTTATCAGTGAACTGAATTAAACTTGTGTAAATTTGCAAGGAAATATTCATGTAACAAACTGTTAATATGACTGTTGAGTTCTTTGATGCCCTCAAAAATATAACTTACCACAATCTGGCATCATGCATTTCTCCACTTCAGCCACCTCAGTCTTACACATCGATCCGTCTATAGGTGGCATCTTCACCATGCGCTCACGTCTTCTCATACCTAACCCACAGGTGACGCTGCAGGGGTCCCACTCACCCCACTCAGTCACCACACAGCTGCTGGGTGCTGGAAATACAAAAACATGATGTAAACGTCTGACATATTTAGTTATTTGCTGCGTTGAACCACAAAGAGATTAAGTTTTGACAAAAGAGTCAGTCAGTTGGCTGAAATAGAGAAAGTGCGTCATAATCATCTACCTACGTAATGTACAGAGAATGAATCTTACAATTTTTAACATATGAAGCCTCAAATTATGTGGCAGAGACTTTAACAAAGTTCTGATCCATCTTCAGCAAAAAGTGATGACTGAAATGTTCTTTAAAAACACTGTAATAGTTAGTATGTATTAAGTTATGGCTGCCTTTGTCAGAGGTGAGTTCAGCTCACGTTGATTTGACTACATCACTCATCCAGGAAATTTAAAAAGGATCGTTTAAATTTTTTTTAGTTAAATTTTCAAGTAGTAACAAACACTTACACACACTCCATACATAAAGACAGACTCACAGCATTCATCGTTGACGATACACTTCTCAGTCTCCTCCGTGTGGAGCTGGCAGAGTGAGCCGTCCTCAGGATACTGTTTGACATATCGCTCTCTGGATCTCATCCCCATCCCACAGGACACACTGCAGGCTGACCAGCTGATCCACTCTGACATCATACACGTTGATGGCTCTGTCCAGGAGGAGAAAAATAAACAAATACAAGGTCTGTTATACAACAAATACTATTCAAGAAAACATATCGACATTTTCATGTTTTCATTTGTTTTTGCTTGGTTGTCATTATGAAATGTTCTACATTTGTGAAGTCAAACCTTGCAGGTGCAGTAACTTGTTGAGATCATGCTCTATATTGTAATGAAAAATGCAAATGTATGTGTCTCACTGACAGTTTGACTTTAAAAACTGTCATGATCAGACGACCACCTGATGTCCATTGCATGTACAAAAAATGTATTCATTCATACACAAACCTTTGCTGAGGGACAGTTTTTATGGTTTTTAAAATTTTTTATTTTTCTATTAATTGCAGTATTTGAATATTACTTCTATTACTTATGTTTGCCCTCGATACATTGGGAGGAACATTTTCCTGACATTACTCCTATGCTGTGTATAAAAGGACAATCATGTGACAACACGACATGAAAACTCCAAAAAGAGTCCACATGAGACTTTATCAACTGCTGCTGATCAACAATATTAAACCACTTAGTAAGAGCCACATGATTGAAGCAAGGACATTTAAATTTTTAGCTGAACAATTTCCAGACTAAGTTATTTCAGCCACACTGACATGCTAAAGAACCCTTCAACTAACAGGATGCCAGACAGGAATCTCTGAACACACGTCCTCCTCCAGTTTCAGGAACTAACTTTTTACACATTACACTAGAATTTTCTTTGGCAGCTGCTTGGATTATTGTCGGTTCAGTCATCCTAAAACTTAAAGTGCCATTTTGAAAAAAGAAAAAAACTCTTCCTCAGAAACTGCTCCAACTGTCTTTTAATAAAGCATGTTGCCTGAGGGACGGTCCTATTGACAGCCTGGGCCTGAGGGATTGAAAGTCAATATGTATGACCCTGACTTGTATCTGCTGAAAAGTGAACTACAGCGTCTCGGCCTTAACAAGGCTCCACTCTGGCGTATTTTATCACTATTAGTCAGGATGGTGCTTCAAGATCTCCATATTTTTCACTTCCAGAGAGTTGCTGTGCGAGACTTACTGCATTTTACCACTTCAAACACCACTTTTGACATTAGAGTCCTAGTGTGGATATTGTAGTACTAGAAAATTCAATTCAATTCAATTCAATTTTATTTATATAGCGTCAAATCACAACAAAGTTGTCTCAAGACACTTTACAT
>JAQMCX010000050.1:3641447-3695692 GCA_029814765.1 Acanthurus leucopareius
GCTTGATCAAAAAGGAAGGTTTTAAGCCTACTCTTAAATGTGGAGAGGGTGTCTGCCTCCCGGACTGAAATTGGAAGTTTGTTCCACAGGAGAGGAGCTTGATAACAGAAGGCTCTGGCTCCCAATCTACTTTTAAAAGTGACAAAAAGTGAGGGATTTGTGCATGAACAAACTTTTTAAATAGGATTTTATTTAGAAGTGATACATGACATTTGAAAAACACTTCTCTCTTTTAAATTATATTTTTAATTAAAATTTCCTCTGAGTGTGTCAGCGTCCACTAGTGTGCGTGTGTAAGCTCAGTGCATACATTAGCCAGCATACAATTGGTTGTGATTTGTGAGTGGTTTTCATGTAGTAGCTGTGTGGACTTTTACACTATGCAGTGATCCACTCCCTCATGTGTGACAGACATCGCCTCTAACTCTCTTCACAAACAGAACTACACTTCCATGGTGTTGGCAGCTGTCCCTTTGGGTATTAAGGCTGGCCTTAAACGACTCTGCCCCCCCACCCCCCACAAACTAACAAAATCAATGGTCTCTGGCCTAATAAAGCAAAACTAAGTAATCAATTAAGTTCAGGATGGCACCTTTAGGGAGCCAAAGTGTTTTTCCAGAAATCATCTGGAGCCCCTGTTGTGTTGCGCCCGGTTTTCCTCCCCATGAACCCCACAATTATCAACCTCCCACCACACACTGACGGAGTGCTCCGTGAAAACACAGCAGAACTGCTCAGGAATAAAAGGCCAACCATGTTACTGTCCAATAATCAGTAAAAGGGGCAGTGAAGGGTGTAAGTGTGTATGTGTGTTTGTGTGTGTATGTGTGTGTGAGAGAGAAGCTCTTTAACTCTCAAACAACCCGCTTTACTCCTGCAATGATTGGAAGGCATGCTGGGAGAGAGGGAACAGCAGTGAGGCAGACGCTGACTGTGCTGTCTCTCAGCATTTGTTCCAAACTGACAACTTCACTGTAAATTGGACAAAAGCAAACTCCTGGGGTTTTGTGGTTGCATTTGTTGCAGGATCACTGGTTGTTACTTGCAGTAAAGAGCATCAAATGGTCACTTTGTGAAACCCATAAAGAAAAGTTTCTTCTTTTACAAACAACAAAGAGAAATTTAGCAAAGTTGATGCTAATTTGCCTGTGTGTTTTAAGCTAATTAGCATCCGCTCTGTTAAACACTTGTGTGTCCCTGCATCCCCTCTTTTCTTCGGCAGCTTAATGAGGTTCCTGAACACACACAATCTTTCTGTTCTTATTATCTTTATCATAACAAAAAAAAATCATGGTGCGTTGGTTTCTTTCAGTCAAAGATAAACACGATCAAATCCTGGTTTAAGCATCTTGGACGCAGGAGGATGCTGAGAATCAGCAGCTAATCCACATAATCTGCTATGTTTCAGTGAATAAATTAGGGTATCCAATCACTAGTGTTTACACTGCCTGATTAGGGATTTACTGTATTTTGTGACATATCCTCATGATAACAACTTCAGAACTGTGTGGCCTTCACTGTCTTTTTACAGTCAGTATCTGCTTTCACCATCTCCACATCCTCTTTTTAATCACTGAGCTGTCATCAATTTCCATCCACTTTACCTATTTCTTCAAATTCTGTTTAATCCATCACAAAAATAACCCTAATTGTCATGTAAAGGCTGTGCAATTAAATTTATGGATAAAATGACACCACCAGGCTGTGAAATACAAATAAGGCAGAATTGTTGTGTTTTCACTACAGATTCCATCAGTTTAAGTAAGAACGAAGCATCCACAGTCACTGACTCTGTTCTAGTCAGGAGGAGATAAACACCAAAAGCTTTAATCTGCTTATTATTTTGAGGGTTCATTGATCCCTCCTCGTGTTTATAGGAAATTAAGGCCCCAACTTTAAAAGGATTACAGGAAAAAAAGCACTTTTTAATGTCATTTGTTTGAAAAAGAAATGCAGAAGACAAGGATATCAGTGATTTTACATTTATGGAATTTTTTAAAAAACTTTTTGGAGGTCAAAAGAATTTACTCTGAGTTAAGAGCAAATAGCATTTATCTTAAAAAGTTAAATAAGTTCAGAGGCTTATAAAAACAAAATGCGTCAGTGTCTGTGTATTTATACATAAACTTAATCACATAAATACATTTTGTGCAAAACAAAGTAATCACATACTTTTGATTGTGTTTTTATCTTGTATAGTCCTAAGATAAAGGGGATAAGGGACATATTGATGAATTGATTGATGTCGTAAACACAAGATACTGTTGAATAAGATTTGCTGATGGGCTGTTTTAAGGGTTTTTGCTTGTTTTTGTCAGGACAGTCATGGAAGTTGATTGCTGCTGCTGAACTCTGATTACTTGTTCAAGAGAAGATACTTTAGAATTAAGAGACATATTCATAACAAGATGAAGGCTGTGTGTGAAATATATTTGTTAAGAGTCCTGTTTTGAGATTAACAACAAGATTGGTGATTGAATGAATAATGAAAAATCAATGTGACATTTTTACTGAAACTCTTAAATTTCTTAAATTTGGTCCTTAATGATTCCTATGAAAATGATGACTAAAATTAGAACATCAGGCACATTTCACAACATACTATCTGCTTTTCCACATGTCACACTGAACAGGACTTTCTGCAAGTATAAAAGACAGGAAAAAATATGTTTTAGTGCTGGATGCCACAGAAAAAAAACAAAATCAGAAGGGTGATATCACACAAAGAAAAATGGCTGTCCTGGTCTCAAACAAAAGATCAATCAGATGCAGTAAATTTATTTAGGAATACTTATTCTCTCCTCCCATATCCTGACCTGGGCCTCCAAACAGGAGTGGTTTAATAAATTCCAGTGCAATTTGACAGTTAAACATCTGTAAAGTGCAGCACATTTTGCAAGCTGATGATTACCATGTCATCATTTTGTTTTACTGCAGCCTGATTTACAACAGCCTGTTTTGTACCAAGTGCTACTTGTGACTGAGCACAAACTACAGACTCATGAATGTCTAATCCAAATTTTATGGTATTCCATATAATAGTTACCATGATAATTTATTCCAAAAGGAGGAAATAATGTGGCTGCTTTCCCCACCACATCAGTATTATGTTACTCATAAACCATATTTATGTTCCTTGCATATTTACAGTACCTCTGCTGTTGTTGACAGAAGCTAACAATCACTTTAGTTGCTGCAGGACGAATACAAAAATTCCACTTGTAACAAATGGCATGCTCCAGGTTTTCATGAGCATTAATGCTCTTTAGTGAGATAAGGTCTCCTTTTTGGCTCCATTCAGGGGGAATTAAAGAGCAGTTACATTGAATATAATGAGGGATATAAAGAATGATCTGCTCTCCTACTTGCTGCTTTACTGCAAGTGCTTCCAGGCAACCAAATAAATGTTATTTAATGGAGGAAATTGGCTGAGAAAGCTTGTTCTCTTCCAAATCTTTGATTTATCATATCAATGTGATTTTATATGAGAACATCAGCCGAGTACAAGCACAGCTCATCACTTATTTAGCATCTACAGCTCAGTGCCAAGCTCCAGGACCAAATTACCTACAATTTCCCAATAAGAGCAGGTGAGTAACTTCCAATACATTCAGGCAGGCCTTCTGTGTGTGTGTTTGTGATGTGTGCTTGTGTGTGCTTGTGTTTTTAATGTGTGTTTTTACCCTCCATACTGCATCCTGGCCCCATGCAGGGCTGGAAGTCTTGAGTATGTGGACAGGGCACGCTGAGGTCCAGCTGGGCCTTCAGCATCCTCTGCCTCATCCTGCGGCCCTTCTCACACGTAGTGCTGCTGCACGCCGACCAGGGAGACCAGCCTGAGTAGATACATGTCTCTGGTGTGTCATCTGGGAAAAAGAAAAAAATGTTGAAGATGTTGTTTTAGTTAAAAAAATTCTATAAAAATTGAGGCATTTTACTGTATCTGTCAGTTCATTCAGTGAATGGTAAGGATCACATTGGCATCGTTACAAGTTACATTTGCTTTTTAAGAAGACTCTTTTTCTATTTCTTTTCACTACAGCGGCTGAACTGTTTTGCCCATGTAAACAGAGGTAAGGTGTAGGGGACTGACAATGATTATGTAACACTGTATCCAAAGGTGATTACCACAGCTACAGGACCACAAGATGCCACAAAATGGCATCAGAGGCAGTGAAGAAGGATTGGAGGGAAGCAGTTGGAGAGAAAGAAAAAGTGTGATTTGTGAATGTCTTGTCCAATTATCAGTGGTAGCAGAGCTACAAGAAGTAGCAAGGGTACTGACTTCAATTAATAACACTCTCTCAGGGGTTCAGAGAGGCAGTGAAAATGAGAGAAGAGGCGAGAGACAGAGAGTACACCGCCAGGCCTCAGGGACAAACCTGAGTGGGTCCAATTCTCGTGTAATGACAGAGGAGAATGAGAGAAGATATGAGCTGGAGACGCAGAGGGGAAGGTAAAAGGACAGTTGGGTTGATGTGTAAGTGAAAGCAGTGAAGCTCTGGGGCGACCAAAGGGACCAGGCGGGATGGATCCTCGCCTCCACAGTGTCATCTCACACAGAGAACAAGTGAAATGTGGGAGAATGAGAGGACAGGTAGAGTAGGAGAGGGAAAGAACGGAGGCGGGAAAGAAGCAAATGGTCTATGACTGACTGTGGGGGGAATTTATTAAGCGGCAGGAGATGCTTGTTAAGAATTTTGCTGTGTGGGCAAAATCCTGCGCTCCATGTGAGGCCACCTGGAGTAAAAATAAGCACAAAGCCCCCATGTAGAGTACTTCACAAATACTGTCATGCAGCAGTCTGTGGGCTTAGCCTGTTAGCAAGTTGACAAGGAGGTAAAGAACTCATTTTGAAGCTATATTGTCACAGCACTGCTCCCTCATGCCAAATTAAAACTGTTTATACCGCCCCTCGAGGGCGTGTTACTTTTTACACAAAATCTATAAATATACTGTTGATTTAATTTGCAAATTATGTTTTGGAAGATTATAATTGCTGCCTCCAGTATGTACAGTGGTAGTGTTATTTTCAGTTCAGGAAGTGTGACATCCTCTGTCTGCACACTGATTAGAAGGAGGAGATTAAGTTGTGTGGTTCAGTGTGGTTGATGCTAAAACACCCACTTTTGTTTTTGGTAAGATCATGATTTAGATTTACTATTAAAAGGGTCATTATGCTCTGTTTTGAGCTTGAACTCATGTATATGCAGTCCAAAGAAGACAGTTTCCCCCCTGACCTAAAAGAAAACACTGAAGCCAGAGGGCTGATAGTTTAGTTTAGCATAAAAACTGGAAGACACAGCTTTCCAAAAGGTAAAAATTAACATTTAACAACACTTCTAAAGCTCACTAATCAATGGGTTGTATCTTGTCTGTGCACCAACAGATTTTAAAAATGACAAGTTGTTATTTTAAAAGGACCTAAATGTTGGTTTCACTAACTTCCTGGAAATCGCAGTGATGCAAAGACTATAAAAAGATAAAACATTTTAATTAATGAGATTTAGAGGTGTTGGCATTTTTTTGGACACTCAGGCTAGCTCTTTCTCATCTGCTTTCTGTCTTCATGCCAAAATACTGCAAGCTATTTGCCTCCTGGCTTTAACTGCATACATGACAGAAGAGATGCACTAAGGCATCATTATCCATATCTGCGTCTGTTTTCCACCACTAAAACAACCCCTATCTGTTCTCTGGTAGAAGACCATTAATGCTCATAGCTTTCACTGGCAGTCATATTAAATCAGTTTAATATTTATTGGAAA
This sequence comes from Acanthurus leucopareius, assembly GCA_029814765.1. Lineage (NCBI taxonomy): Eukaryota > Metazoa > Chordata > Actinopteri > Acanthuriformes > Acanthuridae > Acanthurus > Acanthurus leucopareius. The sequence goes on from JAQMCX010000050.1 coordinate 3,647,216, forward strand.
TGACCGTTCTTAGTTCTTAATAAAACCAGTCATCTCAGCATTATACTAAACAAATACTGTTAAGCCATTTCATATGCATGAGTGAGAAAATGGCTTATATTAATGTTACAGGCTGTTGTAACAATCTGTAAATTATTACTATTCTGTTTCTTGTACCACACTGATGCAAACATATATTTGCCACAGATAATCCTAACTTCATATCACTCCAATGATGAAATAAACTAATGTTGTGACCATTTTTTTAAAAAGTCAAGTTCTCAAAAAAAAAAAAGTCTCAGAAAAAGGTTGCTATGACAAACAGGGATGAAATTGAATCATGTGTCAGAGAAATCCTATTGCATTCTTGAAACAGTACTATTTTAAACAGGCATCTCACTAGTAAAGTCTATTATTACCAAGAATATCACAGCAGTGATATTTACTGAACTGATGTTTATTAAAACATGAACAGGCCAGTATCTGACTATATAATGTACATGCCAGTACAAAATATTTGTGTATGGAAAGTAATTGTGGGAGACAGAGTCATAGAAACCATGAAAGTTTTTTTATTGTATGCTTAAATATCACATCAAAATGTGAATAAGTGACAGGAATTCAGATATAGACAATAAAATCACGTCTTGTGCAGGACTGCTGAAACATCGCTGTCAACACAACAAGATCGATGATGGATCAAAATATAAAAATTTTTTGATAAAGACAAAACTTGCTCCAGACGCAGCTGTGTCGCTCTGTAGCAGTGGGACACCCACCTCCTCACAGCAGGGTGGAGACAAAGCCCTGCCAGATGTGTAATCAGACTGTCTGACCTGAACCCATCAAAGACTCTGCTTATACCAGTTGTGTCTGTAATGAGATATGTGTGTGTCCTTGAACATCGTTAGACACTGACTCCCGACAGTATCTGCTCAGTCATTAAGTTCATGGTTCGGGTAAATGTTTTGCAAACAGAGAATAAATTGATGCAACAGTCAAGTTCAAAGAACATTAAGGAATGCAATATCACATAATTACAGGGTTTGAGTAATTAGTTCAACACTTCATTAAACCTCCTGAGGTCTACGCATTGTATCATGGTAAGGGTTTTTCCCTGAGGTGTATGTGTGAATGAGTTATTGTGTGTGTGTGTGTCTGTGTCTGTGTGTGTCTGTGTATGGATGAGAGTCTTACCTTCCACCTTCTCCTCCTGTCCAATGTCAGCTACTATGTCATCAATGGTGTCTGGGACAACATTACACTGCTCTCCCTACACACACGCACACACACACACACATATTCATTATGCATACAGTCATACTTGTTGTAAATGACCCAACAAACGCCACACAATTTTTGAAAAGTGTTGTTGAAATGTACCTTTCTAGCGATGCGTTCCACCACCAACCTGGCAACAGGGTTAACTGCCCCTCCCTCGGGGTCATAGAACGGGCTCTGGGGGTGGTCCAAACTGGTCAAGGGTCGGATCTTTTCCTGAGGATTGGTGGGCTTGTTTGGAGACTGAAAGAGGCCAAAATGAAATGGAAAGTGAGCAAACTACATGAAAATCAGTACACAAAGATTAAAACACCTATAATAAATATTTTACATGAACCATGAATAGAATGTTTTATGGAAAGATCTTACTCTTTTATCGAGCATACAAATAATTAACACCCAACTCTGCAGTTCCCCTCAGCTCTCTGAGGGGTGTTTTAGTGTCTTTCAGCTCATTCTTTTGGTTTTACAGTTATAACTTTCCAGTTTGTGTTCAGTCATATCAGTGCTCTTTTTGCGGCATTATGGGGAGCTGTTTTTTGGCAAACAAGCTCTATTAACTACCTTTCTAAAACTAAGCCAGCACCGAACAGCAGACTGATGAAGCTTTTAACTAATTAGCGACTGTAGTAGAGTATTAAGCTGCTTTAAAGCTATTTTAAAGCTATTATTTCAGAGATATTGAGGATAGTGAACAGCATTACAGTTTCAGATTTTCATTACATGATTATTATGGCCCAAAGAATTCAGGATAAAGATATAACTGCAGTATCTTTGAAAATTTTTCCATAAAAAACATTAGACACATTTATGCTTTACATTTTGACTTGTGTTTTCTCTCCACTTTAGCTAAAGATTTTAACGTAATATCCAAGTATAGAGAGGTGGATAGAGTCTGAAATAATAACTTTAAAAGTGTGTACAAGAAAAAAACTAAATCAGAGCGATTACACTCAATACATTTTTCAGTTGAATGATTTTCATGGCAAGTGGTAACAAAGTTAAGGTGCAGAAGCCCCACAGAAGTCACACCTGCTGTGCTAAACTTCATAAAAGGAATTTTTTTAACATTACAAGGTCAAACTAGGAAGTTTTCATTTTCATCTTTCCAGGTAGATGCATTTGGGTTTGTTATGTGAATCTAAAAGTGAATCGTGATTTGACAGCTGCACAACAATTAGGGGACATAGGCAAAAAAAAGTACGACAGGTGGAATCAGGGCATGATTTTTAAAAAGGGACTATTCCCAACCTCCCACATTGGCCTTGAACAAATTATGCCTGGTGTTGGAATGGATTTTTTTCCTGGAGGAAAACATCTGCTCTTGTATACTGAGTATCAATTACGCCTGAGTGAAGAGAGCTGCATTGATTTTATACTCAATTCTGACCAAAAGTGAGCTAGATGTCGAGGGCCTGAGATTTGCCCACAGTCACTGGAGCCTGTTTTCTGTTTATCTTGCTATGGATCATTTGTATCCATTACAACAGCCCCTTGATAAACATTGTGTCTAGGTATGTGTGTAAGCATGTGTGTCTATGCATTATTAGCGCTTTATAAAGATAAAAACTAATGATCAACATGAATCAATTTCTTTGTTCTTACTGGTTAACTGAACGTTGTTGTTTCAACTTCCAAACACACTTTAGATTTAATAGATGCAGGAAAACTGAATATGACAAAGGAAGGACATCTACAAAGGGAGTAATAGAGGAGATAAGAAATGCATCCTAATTTACAGAGCTGCAACAACAACAATGTTGATGATTCTCTTCGTGGCTAAAAGTTCACTAAAAGTTTCTTCTCTAGCTTTTTGGATAATAAGTTTTTTTGAGGAATGAGACTAAACACAAGTCACAAACTAAAACTTTCCCTGTCATGTCTGCAAACAAAAAGAAACTCTGACTAACTACAAAGTAAAAGTCTTTTCATACAACAGAGAGATCACGGAGACACTGCCTTCCATGTCTCTGTCTGAAGGTGGTTATCAGTTAATGGGTGCTGTACAGTACGGTGTATACATTATCTGATGATTTAAAATGAAACACTGTGTTTTCAGTGAAACTCTTTTCAGCTTAAGATACACAGAGGCAGGCAGCTTGTGTTATTATTGAGATAATATCAGCTTGTCATTAAAAGACCTTTCAGGGCTGAGTTTGTGGTAGTGTCAAATGGACGGAAGAGTTACATATTCTTTTGTTACATGCTATGTTTTACAAAATCACAAAGAATCACAAATAGCACAGATGATAAATTTTCCACCTCACTTTAAACAGAAAAAAAACACACCGCTGTCTAATCTGTTTATCTTTAAATATACTCAGTAGAATTTCTAACTGCTAACTACTTCAGTTATTAATTGCAACATTTAATAACTTAAAATACACATGCACTTCCGGGACAAAATGCAAATAGAGCAAGAGACTAGTAAACAGCTAAAAACATGTCCAGAATAGAATAGAATGCTTCTGCATCCCAGATGCTGCTCTGAAATGGTCTGGTTTCATGTCAGTGAAGCTTTAAAAAGGTATTTAGCCCACTGCTTCCCCTTATGTAGGATAAACTTATTGCTTATTCATTAAGTTATAAACTATATGTGTAAGTAAGTGTTACAGTTTCTGAACAGTAGGTGAGGAAGGATGAACACCATGTATTTCAAGGATATAAATAAACTAAACAGTAGACAGGTAAATGTCAAGTGTGCTGTAATGGGGCGGTTAGAAATAAATGCAGCTTGCCGCCATAAGCTAATAAACCTCACGACGGTATGAAATATAACTCAGCTCTCACTGCAGGTCAACAGCTTTATCTCCAACATCTGGGTTACATCAGTTCATGTTTAAATCAGGCAGTTATGTTTGTATGTTAATGTATGTATGCACCCAACACACAGTGCAGTGTTGTGTTTAGTAAGGCAGCTCTGGCAAATTGTGTCCAAATCAACAAAAATAGATGTGTTTGGACTCTGGTTGCCAGCTGCTGGTCTTGTTCCTTCTGGACAGTTGCTTAGGGCTGGAGAGCCAGAGAGAGGGGCTTAGGGTGAAGACTGGGGGATTCAGAGCACAGCCTGGTCTGTCCGGATGGTGGCGGGGGCACAGGTCACAGGGTTAGGGGTTCAGAGGGTGAGGGGCTGAGAGCTGATCCGAGACCTGTTGAATGGTAGCCAAGGCCTGGAGAGTATCCTGTCAGCTACAAATCACATTCTTAACCATAATCATATCTAACTCTTGCCAACAGTTAGCTGAAGCTTTTCAGAAACAACAACGGCTCCCTCTGTCCCACACACTTCTCGAGCGAGTTTAGTGAGTTACAGCCAATGAGACCTGTTGGCAGTAAGGTTACATTAACCTTGTCTGCTTCATATAATTTCTATTTTTTAAGTATTCTTTTGGGCCAGTGGGCCACCAGGACACCCATATGTTGTCCTTATTTCATCACAGCTAATTCTCCAGTGGCCCTCCATGATGCAACAGCTTTAGCGGATTGTGACTCAGCTGCAACCCTCTGATGTCACACTGATTAGGTTTCAACCAACACCAAAATAGATCCGAACAAACAAGCAATTTAGATAAAATTACCTCATATGTAACACCACTGTCGGTGCCTGCATCCCAGGGAATGAGGTCTGTCACCAGCCTCTGGACCCAGCCACACTCCTTGGTACACAGGTCCTCTCCTGACAGCCCCACATTCCAGTCTGGGCTCGGCCCGAGCATGGTGAGGAAGGACATCAGGTGACGAGTCCGGTCCACAGAAAATTCTGCAGACGGAGCTGCTCGACTGGTAAAAGGAGGAGGGCGAAGTGATAAGGAAAAAAAAGAGCATATCCAGATAAATGAATGACTTTTTGATATCATTGTGATTATTTTTGATACAGTCTTGGACATGCTTTAAACATAACTGTCTCAGAAGGAACTTTTTCTATGCTGCAATACTCTGCCGTGGCAATATTTACCTAAAGTGGTACTGCACACTTGAATGTGTTTTTTGACCAGTAAAATGACTTCAGTATGATGAAACACATCAAATTAATTACTCATTGCTGGTTCGCTGCAACTATCAGCTCTATGTTCAGTGCTGCCACACTGATATGTAGTACTCTGGTCACTGTCTCCTCTACGTCATGCTCACAGAGCCCCCTCCATACAGTGTTTGTTGTGTGCAGTCTTCTGTTGCTAAGTCCTCTGTCATTTGTAAACTCTGGTGAGATGGAAGTCAGAATTTAAACTTTCAAAATGGCCAATTTTAATATGACCTCTGACCTCACTGTGTCTGAGTCGAATTCGGCTTGTTGCTGAATAACTGAAGCACAACAATATTTAATTAGTGGCACATAATAGCTGATAATGTTATTATAAGATTATAACAAAATATAATTTGTTGCAATATTCTTTCTGAATGTCTCAAACCACCAAACAGGAAAACCATAAAAAAAAAATGATGTATGTATTTAGGTTGAGGACAATCATGGGGCAATATGAATATTTTTAAGGAGGAAAAACAGTCTTTGTTTTTTTAATCAAAATGTCTTTGTCTAAATATAAATAAAAACACTACTTTAACCTGACAACATATACAATTTACATGCAAAATTGAATGAAAAAAGCCAATATTTCACAGACAGTAAGTATGTGAGTGTATGGATGTGCATGCATGTGTGTAAATGGTCTCATTAGTAAAAATAATAGAGGCACAATGTATTGCAAATGAAAGACAAGACTGGAAGGGGTAATTAAACAGATGTTTGGTGAAAGATAAAGGACATGAGTATGTGTGTGTGAGTGAGTGTGTGTGTGTGTGTGTGTGTGTTGCTCAAGGCTAGAATTGTGAAGTTTCTAATTGCTCTTGAACTAATTCCAAAGTGTGCACAGGAAGACAGAGTGTCTGACTATTCAGACAAGCCAGTCTGGCCTTTGAAGAGGTGCAGAAAGGAGAGAGTCATAAAACAACTAATAATAACGTTTTTCTAACATTCAGACATTACAGTACAATAGCACCTGGATTTCATTATTATTGAATGTGTTAGATATTGCAGTTTTTTTCGACTGTTACTAGTTAAGAATTTGATACTGCCCATTGTGAGGATTTGGTCTTTGTCATTCATGAAATGGTCACATTATCAAACATCCTACAACATAAAATAAGATACGACTGTCATATTTTTCTGCTTATTATCCACTATGCCCCACATTTGGTTTGTAAAGTAACAAATATTTGTAAACTAACTTAGCCTTATTTATGGATCACTTAACAAGAAATTGTTCATTTGTTTACTAAAACTGAACAGATTATTTTTATGTCTTAAAAAAGTTCAAATAATCTTGGCTTAAAGGACCATTCAGGCTTCCCAACAGAAAAAAAGAACTTTTTTTTTTGTGAGCCTCGAAAATATTAATTTTATTCCTGAAAGACCAGCCTTCTTTTTGGTTTGACTCTCTGACCAAAACATGTGAAAAATCCAAGGTCTTACAGTTTTCTCAACCCACAGAGACACATGGAATCCTTCAACAAAAGTTTAGACACAAAAATAGCAAGTTTTTTGTTCACAAAAAATGCCTTATTAATGATTAAGATTTCCATCAAGGGCTCCAGTGTGGGTGACGTGTTCATGGCCAACTTGATGCTTCCATTGATCAGAGAGAAATTATTTTAAGTCAAACCGATATTGGAATTCTCATCACATTTCTACTAAGTTTTTACAAACTACTGACACCATTGAACTGAGCATGTCTTAGTGTTGTATAGCCTACAAGCATCAGTGTATATTCTTCCATTTTTAAACTAGCTCACATGCAAGTTATTTTTTGTGACTAGTTTACAGCATCTCACCCTTAAAATGTTCAACATGTGGGTAAACAGAGAAAGCCCACATTGTTTTTTTCCATTTGGAAATCTGAGGATAGTTAGTCTAGCTTGATTCCTACAAGATGTTATTTTCATTCGTATTATTTAACACCTGCTGTGTCAAAGAGTACGGTAGGAAGAGCTGAAATTAGCGACGAAACCAAGCAGAAGCAAACAACGTTAGCTCCCAGCTGTTTAAGTGCCTCTGTGACTACTGGAAGTGATGTGGAAACATTAATGGTTTTTACTGCCTGTCCACACAAACACTGCACCAATCAGATTACAGTACCAACATTTCCAGTCAAACCCCAAATATTCATACTCCCTGGGGAAGTCTAATGCAGGGTACACTCTCACTGACACAAAGCTGATATCTATTTTTTTTTTTTTAATTTCAAAAATGAACAAATAGGTACAAAATCAAAACAAACACCAATTAGATAAATATGCTTTTTTTTCCCCTTTTTAGTCAAAGTGACGAGGGATACTTACAGGTTGAGCGGCTGCCATGCTGGCCACTGTGCCTTGGTTTTAATGACAGTCAGCACTTCATCCCCCTGCGGAGAGAAAGAGCCAGTGAAAGACGGGATATGAGGAAGAAAAACACTGACAGGGAAAAGGCCAAAATTGACAAATCGACAAGAATGAGGCTGAGTTTTCTCATCCAAGGACGACAAAGTGTTTTCCACAAAGTGCGTCTTATTAGGACAAAATGGCTCTGCACTGTTCAATAATAGCCATCTATTATTCTAGTGGGGAACATCACTATGCTCTCCCACTACTCTCTATAGTCTCTCTGCAGCATTACAGCCACTTTATGGACTGTGCAACACGTTGTCTATTATAATGTATCAGATGTAATTACTTTGCCAAAAGCAGTAGGAGACATGATGGACTTCAGCGGATGATTAGAAGGGAATTGTCCATATGTGTCCTGTTAAAAAAGCCTTTATTTGATTTCCACCACTTCTCCATCTTGTTGTCACTCTTTTTGAATCACTTATACACACCCATCTACAAATGCACACACAAACACACACCAGAGTGTCAGTTTGGGATATGCCAGAATATTGTTTTTTTTCTTCTGGTTGACTTAAGTCTCTACAGTTGCCCTGAAAGCCTCCTCTCTTCCCTGGGGCAGTGTGAAGGAAAAAAAAAAGTTTGTGTGTGTTTTGATATGTGGTTGTGTGTCTGTGTGTGAATGTGTATGTGTTTGTGGATGAAAACAGGTTTACAAGTCTGTGTGCATCTCCTTTTTCAGAGCAGTCTGGAGCTCTGAGGCTTCAGCTTGCACTCCATCCTCAAGCACACACACACACACACACATACACACACTGATGGGCACAGGTGGACACACTCAGATAGATCTGTTTATGAATATAGACAGCCAGAAGGACAGAAACACACAGGCTGGCATGGAGTCAGAATACACAGACGCACCAATGAGCAACTGATGATTATCCAGACAGGTAGAGTGATAGGCAGAGAAACAAGGGCTTTAATGTTTCCCCTCGCAGGCTTATGTGGAAAAGATGACGGAGTTGATAGCTACACAGAGTTTAATTAAAACTCCGAACTGGTTTGAGAAAAAAATCCCTTAGTTATTCTCTCAAAGCTATATGACGTTCTCTCTTCAAAAGGGTTTGTATTATTTCCTGTCTTTTGCCCCTTTCACCCTTTAATTTAGTCTCTCGTGTCCTTTATCAGTATGTCCTCTCAAACGTGTTTGAGCCAGACTTCCTCCCTCACTCTTATTCATGTTTGTTTTTGTTCTCTGGTTCAGCTTTTGCCTGCTTCTGTTCCTTGTTCTTTGATTGTTCCCTGGATCTTCCAGTCAACCTGCGTGTATTCCTCATGTCATCCTTGTTTATACTTGTTTGAGTTCAGTTTCTGTGTTTTCTACTTAGTGTTTAAAAAAACACTGTGTTTTTGTTGCTCCCAAGTTTTGCTATCTGGAATGATCTTTGCATTATTAAAGCTCGCCTTTTATGTCTTCAACCTGTTTTCCTTTGTGTTTCATGTTTGGATCCTTCTTAGAACTTTCAAAACCTGATACTTCTTTCACCACTTGCCATTTCCAGAATCTCTCAATGCTTTGGTTCAATTTTGGTAAAAGAAAAAAAAAAAATCATATTCCTGTGAAACAGCTCTGCACATTTCCACAGCCCTCAGCAGGTATCACATAATACAAAATTTTTTGCGGAGGGAAGAGGAGATACAGATCTCCCTGTAATGGTCTTGTTTGTTTATGGTAATTATCGTAATGGCACAAATTGACTGTGATTTACCAGTGTCTAATTGCACATTACATTTTCATGAATGTTTTCAAGGCGAGGAGAAACAGTGGCACAGGGGGAGAGGGATGAGGGAGTGAGGAGGCCGGTCAGGACAAGACAGAGAAGAGTAGAACATTTTGAAGAAGAAAGGGAGAAAGAACAAAGTATAAAAGTAAAAAGTGTATAAAGAATGAAATAAGTGAGACGAGGAGGAGGAGAGGAGACTGTGGGATGAGGAGAGTGATATACCTGAAAAAAGAGAGGATTTGCAAGAAACTCGAATTCGAAAAGCATGAGAAAACAGCAATAAAAGTTAAAATGAAGACAGAGAAAGGCAGCATGAGAATGACACTTAGTTTTTTCAGGGCAGAAACAAGAGAGACAACAGAGTCAGAGGGTGAAGTAACAACAGGAATGCACTTAATGGAAGGAGAGAGAGACAGTCTGAGACAGCGGGGCGGTTTAAAGAGCAGAGGTTAGAAGTGATGACACTTTTATAGTTAAGAATAAGTTCACAATCATTAAATTCACTCTCCTTCTCGTATGACATATCACCTCCTTTACTTACTCTATTGTTCCATCTTTTCCTCTATCTCCTCCTTTCCATTTAACTTCTCTTCCTGTGTTTTGGCACTGTGAGCATGCTGGCATTAGCTCAACACTGATGCTAGCAGGCTCAAAGTGACAAACCTGATCTCATAATGGTGTGAAATGAAAAGTCAGGAGATAACAAGTCATGAGGACACAATATATGAGAGCAAAGAATTCATACTCCTGATTTCATGATAATCCATTCAGTGGTAGGTATTGAGATACTGGTCCAAAGCAGTGGACTGACAGACTGACATTGTCATTTTTAGATCCATGACACTTGCATGGCTGAAGAAATCCATAGATTTATGAATGAAAATAATCATTTGTTGCTAAAAGAAGTGAGAATTGGAAGTATCAACACTCTGTAAAATCTTACATGTTACATTTCAGGTCAAAAATGATCAACTTTCACATTTGTGTGTGTGAGCTCCTGTTGCAGAGACTGGACTCCAAAAAGGTGTGACTCTGTCTTACTTGAGCGACTTTCTGAGAGACATGATGTTGTCCATGACAGCAGCAGGTGTGACGACAGTGACAGTGAGGAAGTAAAAAGCTGAAACGCCGGACACGTCTTACAAAGACATTACAAAGATTAGTAAGTGACATGGCAGGCCGATACACAGCTACATGGTGCTGAGGTGGAATAAGAGCGCTGTGATCACTGCTGTCCAGCGTCTGAGCCATGACAGCAAATGTAAAATCTCTATTCAGACCATCTGGCCAACGGGTGGGAAAACAGTGGCAGTGTAACAGAGAGAGAGATGGGGAGAAACAAGTGACAAATCAAAAAGCAGAGTTAATAACTGAACAACAGCTGGATTTTCATCCAAATGTTTTTTTTCAGATAACAATTTTTCAAATTATAAGCTAAATGGAAAAGGCAGTTGTTAATAAAATATGTTCATATAAAAAAATTATAGCTTGTTCAACTACCAATAAAGAAATAATGAAATAAGTAGTGATTAAAATCATCCTCTGGAGATGGTTCCCGTCTTTAGTGCCAGCAGGGATCTGTGTTGAATGATTTTGGGCAACTGCGTGCTTCCTGTGACTTTAACAGTCTGAATAGATACTCTGACGGTCCAGCCACATGGAAAAAGGCCCCCTGGGAAGCTTTTGGGTCACACCAGTTGATTTAGCTGTGTGCATTCTGGACCTGAGTCGGGTGCCCATCATTGCAATAACTGTCTGTCATCCTCCTCACTAACAAGAAGTCGCTCTGTGTAGACAGAACTGTCCTTACCACTGATATCTTTCTGTTGTAATTAATGATTACACTAATCAGGAAATTGATGAAGACAGCTGAGTAAGACATGTTGTTCCAAAATCCAGAAAATGGTGGGAGGTAAACCTTATTAATCTTGCAATAAGGTTTTTTTGGCCACTTCTACGGCACTTAGAAACCAGATTTAACTGACATATTATATGTCAGTTTATATGTATGTATGTAAAATGATATGACATATCATTATCTGCTTTTGAGTAGATTTGTTGAGATTAACAAACAGTTGCCTGTTTATGTGTTCGCGCTCAGCAGTCTGTTGTGGGATGCATGTTCACATCACTGCCATCAGACAGACACTGATGACAAAAGGCTGCTCAGATCCAAGCTCACATAGAATCCGGACAAAGAGGGTAAGAGATGTCATTTACTAATTTAGAAAGATGATCTTTTGTATGACAGAAGCTGTTCCATGTTGTGTTTTCTGCAACATTTCCAGACTTTGGAGTTCATTGGTGCAGACAGCTGGACAGAAACATACTTGTGTGAACTGAGCAGAGGCAGACACAAAGACTGCCTGCACCACTCCTTCCAAAATCCCCTTTACAGTTTCAGTTCTGCCCACTTATCATTCGCGCACTTTGGAATGAGGTTTTGCCTGGAGGGACCCTCCATGTGGTAGCATGAGGCACTGTATTGTCTTTCCAGACTTGGTCTAATCAGGCAAAATGGGCCAGGGGGCTTAGGGAAAAGGTGTATTAAAGAAAATCAAAGCTCTACTAATGCAATTACAGTTGCATGGGGGCTCTGGAACAGATGGATGACCGGGGCACTATGTTGTAACTCAGTAGGATGAAATGAAAGTTTAGACCATAACGCAGGAACGCAGAGACGCACAAACGTACACATTCACTCACACATCTAAGGCCCGTTCACTTAAAGTCACAGCACATCGACATCACACACATGCTTTTATCTGAAGGCGACAACATGATGAAACAATCTGCCCTTTAAAAATAAATTATAATTCCCCTTGTCGAGCAAAACGTCTTTGATCATTTGTCAAATTTCCTTTTCACACACATGCACACACGAACACGCACACACACATTCAAATATACACATGCACATCAATTTCAGCTCAGCAGGTTATTTATCAACCACCTGTGACATGGATATGAAGAGTCACGCTGTATCATCTGTCCAATTACATTGTAATTTACTTGTCCCTCAAGCTAGCTGCTATAATTGTACTGTACAAAATAACAACCTGTGTTCCCCTACGGCAAACCAAAACGGATTTCAAATAAACAAAGAAGATATCTTCTTTCTCCTGAAGACTTGCTCGTTGAAAATTACTATGTAATATTAAATGATTTTACATTAAATATGTCTTTTTTATCATTTCACGGTACCTGATTAACTCAGTGGAAAAACTTGCCATTCAAAATGCTTCTAATTCCATTAATAACTTGATAATTCCACATTGTGGCCCCTGGTGATATGAGCTTGTTACTTTGAAACTCCATGTTACCACAGCAGTTTTGTAAAATTAACACAGCATATTAAACACACACTGAGAACTTCGCTGTTCAAAACCATGCAGGGACACCATCAACATTAGAAGTGAGTTTTTATGAGTCTTCGACAACTTTGTTCCCAACTGTAATGATGGCAGCAGTGATGCTATCGGCAAAGGCAGCAACATCAGGGGAAAAACATGCTGTTTTATGGAATCTACATAATTAAGTTCCTGTGTTTATGTACAAAAAGAAACCCCTGATGTTTTGGGATTTATGGATTTTATATTTGCTGCAAAAGCAACAACTACACCTACTGTTTTTAAACCAAATCTTCATTAAGATCCCTTAAAACTTTTTCAATTCAGAAAGTTCCTTTCCAGATACATTTCATGTATGAACTATGCTATGCTATGACTATGTCTGTTTTAACATGGCTTTCCTACATTAATAGTTTAATAGAAAACTCTAAGAAGGGAAAGGAAGCAAATCTCCCCTTGTCACGCGTTACGAAACTCTTGATCTCTCAATCACAGGTCTGTGCGCCGCCCACCTCTGCTAGATGAAGAGTCTGTTGTTCATTAAAATCGCCTTGTAGTAGATGAATCAGTGGGTTGAACATCTGTTGTTTATGTTGTTTATTAGCCTGTTTGTTTGTTTGTCTGTTGACCAAACAACTGCATCTTTCTAAATGGTCTTATGGTGAGGGTAATCAACTTAGTAAATCAATACAAGTTTTCCCATTCTACATGTGAATGCTTTCATATAAAAGAGGTGCCGCAAAAAAAATCAATCGCAAATATGGACAAGTCTCCTGGCATGATAAAAACAACACAGCTGCAGCTGCTGGATGCAGGAAGAACAGCTGGAAGACACTGCAAACTGTGTAAATGCATAAGGTTTACAATAACACTGCAAAGATAATAATAAGAAACACACATATGTTTGATGGGTGTTGGATCTCCAAACACCTTTGCAGTAGTTTGATTCAAGTCATTAAGAAAATTTATAAATGAGATTCTTCAGTCTGGAAACTGCAGCCACATACATGCCACTTGCACTGCAGCATGTAGTCTCTTAAGTATATATTTATGGCATTATTATGATTAATTAGTCTCATCATTTTAATGTGTAGCTTAGATGTATTGTTGTGTGTATTAAAAAATTAGCTTTATTCTTTCTGTTGCAATCTTTTCACTGTTAAACAGTTCAAATCTCTTATAAATACAACAAGTCTCTGTGACATAAAAAGTTGACACAGATAAGTTATTCCCTCCAGCAAGATTCTATATCTCCCATCTAAGAAATCGTAAGCCAAAAGGGGTTTGATGGTCTCTGAACACTCATTTCCTCCTAAAAGAATCTCTTACAATCTACAAACAGATCCAGGGGATCTTCTACAAACCTGAAAAGACTTAAAGCTAAAGTTACCTTACTCACTGTAAATCCTGCATTGCAGTCAAGGCCTCAGGTAGCATCACTGATGAGGTGACCAGGTGAATTACAAGTTGCGTGAAACAGTCCAGGAAAGAAGACACTGACTTACTATTTGTTAAAAGATGAACAGCTAGAAAATTAATGAAGCTAATCAGCTTTATCAAGATGAAGAGGGTGGGGGAGTGGGACTGACTGACGGCAGTAGGCAATAAACTTTAACAACCCGCCATGGTCGTGAGTTAAAACACACCTGCACATTGCTGTGTAGTGCTTTCTGTTGGTGCAGACGAGTGTTTTATACAATCCTGCAGCAACAGAGCAGCGTGTGCACCTTTTCTGTGATCTTTTCTGTGTGTGTTTCTGTGGCAACATGGTTGGTAATCTATCACAGAGGTGTCAGGTGTATTTTGTGACAAACTCAGCTGAGGAACCATTGTCATATTAGTCAGCGTGAATCATTATTATGCTTTGTCTTTGGAAACCTGTTTGTTACAAAGAACCAAACAGCTGAAATCAATAACAACAAAAGAATGAGGTGGAGTCATGAAGTTTTACATCAGGACAAGAAGAATGTGGCACAGGCTGTTCGAGGTGCACTAAGACAGTTCCTGTTACACACAATGCATGTAGCAGTTGTCATAAAAGTGCATGTAAGTCAGGTGGTGCTGACCGTCAGGCAATGTCACCAGGATTACTAGCAGCCCTCTATTCCCTCACAACAACAAGAGAGTTGTTCTTGTAACGTTCTGATTTCTTTATCTGTTTACTGAGTCATTTCATTTTGTGGTCTTCATTAATGAAATTTAAAAAATTATGACCGGAGAAAAAACCCCTCAATAAGTGAAAACACTCTTAAGCTGAGCGAAGAAATCAGTCATCATTACAATGGAAATCAATCAAGTGCAGTGAAAGCACCTCTGAAAACTGAGGGTTTGCTTGGAATGTGGAAAGACATGTGGAAGCTTTGGCAGAGGGTCTTTTGAATTTACAACTAAAGCAGATTTAAGGCCTCTAAGGCTTTTGGACTTGAAGCTTGGGTTTAAATTTAAAACATCTCTATCATCAATATCTTCCATAGAGTGAGAGATGAAAAGAAGAGAAAAGAAAATAGGTGATCAAACAAGATGAGACAAGACCTGAGAAAACAGTAGAGAGCGATCATTTGTTCACCTTAATGAGTATGTTGTATCACAAGAGGACTTGTTGTCCTGTCCACTGTCCTTTTTGCCTGTTTTTCTGTCATTTCCTGTGTAATTAAAAGTCTTTGTTGACTGTGATTTCTTGCAGAACCTTTGCTTTCACTCAGTAAAGTCACGTAAAGCTGAAACGATAGGCTCCATTATTTGGTCGTAAAGGAAAAGAAAAATCCTGTCATTTTTTTTAAGGTCATGAATGTAGCCTTTTCTATAGTAGGCGTACAGACAAGGCAGTCTTGAATGCTTTCTTAGCTGTAATATGGGAGGAAGGCTAAGGTCAGTGTGTGCTCCATGAGTTTTCTGCCTCTGGCGTCTGAGATGATGATTTTGAATTTTCCTCTGGCTCTTTCATTTGTGTCTTATTATAGACATACTATACACATCTAATAGACTTTGTAATGAAATTGCTCTTGAAGGAGGAAGAGAGCACTCTGTTTTTCTACTGAATCCTCTGATTTTGCTGCATGGAAAAAAAATTCTCTCCAATTTTTTCAGTGTGTACATTTATGCATATTGTAATCACAGTTTTCTATATATACATATTTTACAATCATATCAATGCATAGTACATGAGTTTTAGTGTATGATATTAATTCTCATTCATTTTTACCATTGCTGAGTCCTGAGGCTTAACAGTAATAGTAATAGTTTATGTGGCATTGTTTGCTTTAAAACAGTGCTAACACACTGTTCACGTTATAAGATTTCAGATGAACATTTTGAACATAAAAGTAATTATAATTCACTAATCCACTCAGAGTATATCTAAATTTCAAGTTATAGGGAGGTGCAAAAAAATATCCCAATTCAGAGAATTGCATAAAAACACCTCTTAAGTTACAATCTCCCTAGCTTTAAGTCAGTGAGGTCAAGGTCTGACATCTTAGGCGGGAAAAACACATTTGAGTTGATGCCTCTAGAGGCAAACTTTAAAGCGCATATTTTTTCAAGATCAAAACAATATTTTTGTAATCTGTGTTACTCTTGTTTGGTTTTTAATCCTGTAGGTCTCCTGCTTTTTCACACAGCTCACAGACCCATTTCTCTCCATCATCTGTTGCCCCTCTGTGATCTGTCATATTTCATTTTGTCAAAAAACAAAACAAACAAACAAACAAACAAACAAACAAACAAATGGTGATCACACAAAATAATTTTTCACTATTCAAATACAATGTTCCAATTCAGTGAGAAGCATTCGAGACTTCCTTTTGAAGTGTCTCTTGTCTTTTCTTGTGCCTTAGCTTTACAAAAAATACATTTGTCAGTATTAGCATAAAGGTAAAAAATTTAAGACTCTTTCATATGGATCCAACCATTTCATTTAGAAATGCAATGAGGTCTGACAAAGGGCAGCAGCTGGTTAACAAGCTCCATTCAATCTGTGCTTCAGTGGTCGCTTCGAAGTTAAAAACAACACTTAGCTGTTCACTTTGAACTCTAATGATAATAACCAGTTATGTGGAGATAGTCAGAGCTACAGACCTCATCTGAGACCACCTTTGAGTCTGTCAAACGAAGCATCCAGAAATCCTATATTCTACCACTCTCCAATCAAACCAATCAGCTGGAGCTTGTTGAGGATATCAAATCAAGCACTGATTTCTACTCCGTACACAGGTTCCTGCAGCTGACCTGCTGGTGTGGAGGAAAAAGAAATATAGCACAAGACAAGGTCATATCTGTGACTTTAAAAAACTTCTACAAAGTCTACAATTTAGAGCCTGTTACACAGCACGAGACAAAAAACGACAAACAAAAAAAAAGCGAGAAAAGAAAAATAGGGGCAATATATGTGAGCAACATGTGCCAAGTAGAAAGGTATCGCATAAGGAGGAAGGGAAGGCAAGTGAGGTCACAAAGTTGAAAAAAGAAAAGAACAGCAAAGAAAAACAAAAAAAAGCAAATAAGTATGGGTGTCAGAGAGAGAGAGGGTGGTGGGGAAGAAGGAAGCAGGGTCACAGGGGAGTACGAGAAGTAGAGCTTTTTGGAGAGGAGAGCAAAGGAAAGGGAGAAGCAGGAGGTCACAGTGGGAGTGAAAGTGCAGTAATTGCTTTGACCTTGAGCTGACTCGAGGTGTACCTCAGTCAAAGCCAGTGATGAATTCTACGCCCTCGGCCCCTCCATGGGAATAAAGTCACTGCTCACAGGGGTTTTTTGTTTATGACCACTTAGAAAAAAAACACGGTGAGAAGACAAGTCTGGCTCAAAGAGAGACTGGGCGTGCAGGTTTCATGGTCACCCAGGGAAACTGTTAAATGGAAAAGGTGGACTGGAGGGGATGCTTAAAGGCCAGAGAAATGAGAGAGACTGCAGGAGAAAATATTTGTAACAAGGTTGGGGCAGATGGATTCTGGTATGTGTGATCTGTCAAACGTATGACATTTATGACCACTAATAGAGTGAACGCTGGGAAAGGAAGAGAGAGAGAGAAGCACTTACAGCGCTTCTCACTGTGCTCTTCTCTGTTAGGCTGCAGCAGCTCCACAGTTTTCCAGCAAGAAAAAAACAAAAGCATTAACAGGTTTTCCCTGCTCATTAAACTTTCATAAGGCTTACAGGGAAATGTGTCATATTCTAAAATGGCTTGCACCATGTAACCCACTGCATGAAAACTGAACTTTTATGAGCCCTGTTTTAAGTTTTTTCATGCTGTTTTGGGCATCTAAAACACACACAAGCACACATCTTTTTTCACTAAATTCTCAGTTCAAAGTCTCCTTTGCTTAGAAATTGCTCAGAAAAAGTGTGTTCTTAGGACAGGAACAACCTCATTAATCCCCATGAGGGAAACTGATTTGCCACCATAGATGCAGACACAATATTCACACTTTTTTTTGTGTTTTGTTCACATATTTGATCAAAACTGTACTCAAATTGATATCCCTACAAAAAAGTAAATCCTTTTTTCTGTATTGACAACACATTAGTGCTCTCTATTGGCATAGGCTTTTGGTACTGACTGGGAACGTCAGTATGGATGATTAGACTGGTATAATATCTGTGTGGGTTGGTACTAAAAGTAGTCAAAGGATCAAAGGATGGCATAACTACAGTGCTGAGGTTGCAGGAGTATCTCTTTCAAAGTCCATAAAAGAAAGATTGCTGATGCTATCTAGGCTCCCTCCTTTTGAAATGTGTACATAAAAACGCTGAGGGATATAATTACTTAAGGATTGGAACAGATGAGAATAGCAATAAAGTGGTCAAAATTGGCATTGGACCACATCCTCCACCCATCAGAAACTAGACAACTAGCATCTTCAGCTCGGGAGCCAGGATGGTGAAACTGCAAATGTGCCCATACCAGCGGTCACGAAAATGTGTTTAAAGCAGATAATCAAGTAACAAAACTACTTACTTTGGAAGTTAATTCTTGCACCTGCTGCATGCACATTACTGTACTCTTACAAACACTCCTGCAGGTTGTTAAGCACTCCGCAATCCACACCGACCACCTCTGAAAACATATCCACCCAGATGTTTCTTAAAAGAGACACTGAAAACCCTGATTAAACTCATGAGAAGACTATACAGTGCCATTGTGCCATAATGGTGACACTGCAGGTATTTCTACTTGAGCGCTGTGGTTCTCACCTGCTAAATGTCTCCCTCAGAAAACGGTGATTATCCTATCACTGGGCTAGTTTAGTGTGTTGAACACAACTGATTACTGTGGCTGATCAGCACAAACCATACAGTAACTGGTCCCTACTGAAGAGAGATGCGAGCTGGTGTCAATCTGCTGCCATGCTGTAAAAGCCAGCCTGCATGTCAGCGCTGACACAGACACTGAGGTTGAGATGAGACTCTGATTAAACCTTATCAGCCAGCATCAGGCTGATAAATGTTAGAAAAGGATTGAGTGACAAGGATAACACGGAGGGGACAAATCCAGGGAGGGAATAAAGGGATAAGGGAAGGACAGCGGGGACAAAGGGCATGATGGAGCGATAATGAAAAAAGTGTCTGTGTATGTGCGGGCGTGTATTTATAAGTGGGTGTGTATTTGTTTGTGGGTATGAGTGTGTTTGTGTGTAAGGGGGTAGGCGGGTATAAACAAAATTGAACTTTTGTCATCTCCTGCTCTGTTTGATTGATGGCTTCTGCATCACATGGCATTTGCAACAGAACAAATATATATTTTTTAAAAACATTTATGGTCCACAAATGATGAGACTCGACTTTTCCCTTTAGCGTCTTCATATTATTTAGTTTTTTACATTATAAGTTTGTGTAGATTCCTCTGGGGAACATATTTTCCCTAGACAATGAATCCTAATGACTTTGGTGATCCACTGACTTCATCTAGATCTCTTATGTACCAATTATCACATGGTAATATGCTCTTTAAGCTAAGATGATGAACATGGCATGTATAGCACTAAGTATTGTTATCATGCCATTGTTAGTGTGCAGCGACGGACAGGTCTAAGTGGTATGCACAAAATTAAATATCAGGACATTATTGGACAAGTAACTTGATATTTCTACTATATTGAAGGCTTGGCTATTGCTGCTTTCATAATATGTTAACACGATGAGTTTTTTTTAATCATTAATTCACTGTAATGTGGATATAATTACCAAGTGAATAAGGTAAATAATTGGCTAGAGCAGTCTGCTATGTTTAGAATATTAGAATATTAAAACACAAGAGCCACATCACAATATTGCAATATCTAAAACTTGAGCAGATGACTAGTTTCATATCCCAGCACCCAGTGGCTTCAGACATGTTCTTTGATTGAACACGAGGCGGTAGACCAGTTTGGTAGTGTTTTTTTTTTTTATATCAGTAAACATACGTGTCACGCTGCCATTTTTGGATGATTCCTTTTAGTTAGATAGGATAAAGATATGATAAGATTATTGATCCTTAACCAAAAAAATTCACAATTTCATCAGTTCATATTACATTAGATAGCATTGAACATGTTCATTGGAATTAACAGGAAAAAAAGTGATAAAACAAGTCTCATCAAAGATGCACAAAATGAGGCAACATGAAGAAGAAACAGAGAGAGTTATCAGGATTGTATGATCTTAGTAATTCCAGCATAATGTGTAGTCAGCCTTTGTTTATATGTCATCCCTTATCATCCACACCTACCTCCTTTTAATTATTATTCAAGGGGGATAGAAACGCATCTCATAAACACTGACATATATGACACCCAAACTGTGACTCCAGTCTAGTGGGCCTGTTTGATAAACACACTGTATGTGTGTCAGCCAGAAAGTGTCAAATCAGCTCCTGGTACAGGCACAAAGCCACAGTAGATCTAGCCCCGGGTCTTGTTAACCTGCGAGTTAGACATGACTTGCAGTCTCCTTGAGAGCAGTAAGCACGCTTACACTAAAACTTGTACAACTCTGAAGAGAAAGCAAAGCAGTCAGGTGAAGGTGTGTGTGAGAACAGTGAACAAGGCGGTGAGAACATTTTGACAGGTTTTTCTGCATCCCACACACAGTGAAGGTATCAAAGCAAAATGCAGCTCCTTTTCATTTAGAGTTCGCCCCCGAACCAAAGAAAGAATCAGGTGGGGGAGAAAGTTGAAAAAATTAGGATGTTAACTTCCAGCATCAAGTAGAGAAAAAAAGATGGAGGAGGAAGACAGGAAGAGCAGAGAAGAGGAAGAAAAGAATGAGGAAAAACATTAGAGAAAGAAGGAAAAGCAGGACAGCGAAAAGGAGGGCATAAGAAAGGAAGAAAGGTGTGGGAAGTAAGACAGAAATGAGCAGATGGATTAATGCTAGAGGAAGAAGAGATAATAGGAAAGAAATGTAGCAGAGAAAGAGGGTGTGTAGGTGAAAAACAATGCTCTGCCAATGTGTCGGGCTTTAAAGCTTCAGTCCACATGAAAGAAGCAGCCTCATTATAAAGCTCCCGACATATTGCTACCTGGTAGGCATGTGAAGCTAACAAGCTACTGTACATCCTCTATTTAGTGGCAGTTATATGTGTATTTCTGCAGTGTTCTGTAACTATATGAGACCTAAACAGCTCTGTCTCTCCTACAAAAGCCCACATTTCCAAACACGACCCTTTGATCAGAGCCTCATCTCTCCTGTTCAGTCTAATGAGACACAATGAAAAAAATATTTACAATGAGAATTCGTTGCAGGAAGTGGAGTAATAGCTAAAAAAAAAAAAATCTTTTTATTGTTTCAAAAACTTGACGACGGACTCAGATGTTGCTCAGGGGCAGCAGCTTGGGAGATAATTGGGGATTCATGATGTGATTGTGATTATTGATGGGAGAGAAGAGATGGTTGGCTTCCAACTCACCTCCAACAGAGTCACCGCTGACACAAACAACAGGTGTGGACTTGCATTTTAGTGTTCATCCAGGGCTTTTTAATGAATACAAATTCCCAATTAGGAAGGGAGGCACAAACACAGACACAGACACACACACACACACACACACTCACCCGGGAACACAGACGCTGCAGATGCAAACATAAAAAGTGGCAGCTGGAGAAGTCCTGGTGGAATACAAACACTGAATGATGTGTTGGTTCAACAAAGGAAGAGTGAAGGTGTGTGTTAATTTCTCTGCACCTTCCAACAGGACCTCACAAAAGAAAAAGGATCCAAGTTCATTTGTAGCATTTCTGAAGCTGTCAGTGGTGTAATTCAGTCATATTTCCAGCTGTCATGGGATAATACATTTTCTGAAAACCTAAATGATTCTTTAATTGTTTGATAACTCCTATTTTATTGGAAATACTATTTTCTGCATTTATATACATTCGTTTTATTCAAACAAATTAATTGCTTGATGAAATTGGTCAATATGCTTGTTTTGATGCTCTGATTTATGATTATTGTCATTTTTTAATTGGACAAGTTTTTTTAAGCCACAAATTATTTTCTCAACAAACCTTTTGTTCAACAGCTTCACCTCCTGAAGAGTAAATCAGCTGAAATTCAGACTCTGTTGGATTACGGGTACATTTGGAAAAGCTTATGAATGTCTGCAACTACTGCAACTATGGTTCAGACTCACTGCAGGTTGTCACAATATTAACATGAAGGTCAAAAATATCATAATACTTGATTTGATTTTCAGCCCTTAATAAAGCTCTGCTATTTAGGTTTTTTTTATGTGCTGCTTGTTATTTACATATTTTGCAACTATACTTTTTGAAACCGGGAAGAAAAACCCTGCCCTTATATTTTATTTTAATGGAAGTTAGTTAAATAAAAAGTGTTGGTGACATCTTAAATGTAGCGTTGACTTTTAACTGAACACATCATCCTCTTCCAGCTAAAAAACAGAATACATGGATATGATATTCTGCTTTTCAGAGACTCATTGCTTCTCCTATCTTGATTTTGACAACAGACTATAAGGGGACACTTCTCCCAGGGACAAATCATATAAATCAAGCCAAAGCTGAAGGTTCTGCACTGAGTTTTATACTCCAGTCAAGCAGGATTGAGGTCACTTCGACAAATTAGCAACTTCCTTTAAATTCACTGTCCTTTTTTAGCTTTTTCCCTTTCCAGCTGGGCTTACGCAAAATCCTGCTTCTAAAAAAGAGACAAAAACCCTGACAGGGAAGTAAAATGACCAAACAAAATAAGACATGCCAAGGACAAGACAGGCCCTGTGGAGCCGGCCGGCCTGACAAACTGTCTCACTACAGCTTCAATCTCCTTCATTGATTTGCTGACAGGGAGTCTTCAGCCCCTAGTAAAACCAATCCATTCTGAACACCACTTTCTGTCAGCGCCATACATTTTGAAATACCTTATTAAACATTTACAACTGGGCAAGAGTTATTACAAACACAAACTCTATTAATCTAATTCATCACTTATACATCACTGCTTTACCCATTTGGCTCCGCTGTCACATTATCTTCACAGACAGACTTTCACTGAGGCCTGTAAAAAAAACCCATCCATTTATTGGATCAGCGGGATCACACACTGTATATTCAAAAAGCAACATCATGACATATCGTATCTGAAGAGAGATGATTCAACAGACAGTTGAAGTGTCACAAGGCATTAAGGAATTCATATATGAGCACATTATGGAAGAAAAGGCAATTTAGAGCCAGTAGTCGTCTCCACAGTAGAGAGGAGACGATACAGCAGTGACTTGTGAAGCAAAAATTCCCTCAGTTCATCTGAGCGTTGAGCTTAAGTGAAGTCCCTCTACAAAGTGAAGCATTAAAGCCTTTCAACATTAGACAGAGGAAAAAAAGAGGCTTGGGACGCAGTACAAGAAATGCCGTCATCCTGTCTAACTTCAGAATGTAATTGAGTTGTAAACGTCTTGTAGTCCGCTGATACCGATAACCTGCTGTAAAACCATATTTGGATTACAGAGTAATCTGTCCAAATAATGAGTGCACACATTTGTCCCCATAGTCTTCAGAATTCTGCACTAAAAGTTGTAGTGGAGGCACCACATGGCAGAAAGACGAAACAATAAGCAAAGAGTGTGAGTTTTAGTAGAAATTACATGAAAAAAAGAGATTTTTTTACAATTACATACAATTATTATAGTGTAGTGAAGTTAGTTCTCTGCATTTAAACCTAAACAGTGAAATGAATTAGAGAAATGCATAAGGATGAAGAATGTACCCTCTACACAAAGAGGCCCTTCCCCAGCCAAGATTAAAACCCCCAGCCTTCACGCAGTGAGGCCACAGTGCCAACAGCTGAGCATCTGCGCTGCAGAGAGACATAACCTTTGGTGCTGATCTGCATAAACTGCACATTATGTCACCCAACAAAGCTGATACGTCCTGCTTCATGAGAAAAGGGATGAGGGAGAGAAATGTCTGATGTTTGTGATTCTGTTTGTGGAGAACTGATCACTGCTCTTTGCACTTCCATTTGCATTTGACTTTTCAAAATTGAATCTGTCTGTTTCTTTGGAGGCAGAAGTGTCAGACCGGAATTCACCAGAATTCAATTTGAGCAAAAAGAGCCATGTGTGTCGCCACGCTTGAAGCTCTCCAGGGCTGCACTCTGCCACAGTTGCACTCTGAGCTAAATGCTAGTTTCAGCTTTTTAATTTAAAAATGTTAACATGCCAAAAGATACAGGTGAATCTGATAATATGCTGTTTAGTTTTAGAGGGATTCAGTCACTAAACTAATGAAAGTGAAGGATGAAAAGTTAACGATTCACCAAACTTACTACATTTCTTCCGGGGGGGGGAGTCATAAAGTCTTTAACATTCATCCTCTGTAAGTTTTTTGCCAGTCTATTCAGTAGCCTCGATGTTAATACAGGGTTTCCCATGCGTTCACGTATTTGCGGTGACCTACCTCAACATCAATAGGCCACAAACTGATTTTTCATTTTTGTAGCTGGGCATTTTGAAGCTCTGACTTTGAACGAAACAGTGATTGATGTAATAACATTGAATTGGTCTCAAATTCTGGGCACATTAAACCATGCACATGCAGCCAAATGCATTCATGCAACTGACTGGGAATAAAACAGCCCTTAAATCTCAGCCCACAACAGCCTCTACACTGTTACTCAACAGCTGTTGGCAGGGGTGTCATGATACCTTAATCCTCACGTGGCAAACATGGGTTTGACCATCGCTCCACTCGAGTGACACTGTTGTTTTGTAAGAAACACTTTGAGATATTTCACTGGATGAGCAAAATATTTGACTTTCAGACTGTTTTGTATGTAAAAAGTGGGCTCATCAGTTTATGTCCTGTGTGACATTAAAAACTGCCACATTTCATGGAAATGTATAGGTTACTGACTTATTTTGGTCTTGACATTGCCAATCAGTATGGCCATCCTTGAACTCACACAGCTATTGCGGCAAAAAAAAAACCCCACCTTAATAATTCATAACTAACAGGGATCATATTATTTAAGGCTTTATGGCAGACTCTGATTTCATTCCTTGCAAAAGATTTAACTGTTTATTTAGAAAGAGCAAGAACAGCTTTTGAAACGCATCAAACAATCATTGATTAAGATGGGTCTATAAATCTCTTATTTGAATTCCTTGGTCTCTTCATTGCACAGCAGGTGGTCTCTCTGACTCGCCCCCGTTATAAATCACATTTGCTTTATCCTTCGCAGAAGTTAATAGCATCTCTGGCCCTTACCTTTTCATCAAAGCAGAAATTAAATGTTCTGTAATTTAAAAGAAACTGGATTCATGCTTGCATTTTCAAATACACTGATCTCGTGAGGTCTTTCATTGGACATTTTTATTTTATCTGCTGCTTCATATTGAGTCAAACACCTTCAACATCAAACAGAATTAATTGTGTTGCCCATTCAAGGATGATGTGTTTATTTAGGATGCTGCCAACATGATAACACACCTACATATTATCTGGATTCAACATACTGAAGGTTAAAACAAATTACATATAAACAAAGCTCACAATTTTCTCCGCTAATTAATCCTCATCCTCATGTTTGTGTCCTCACTCTTACTATTATACACAAAGGTCACTTAATAAAAACAGAAATCTGTGGTTAAAACATTTTCTATATCAGGAAACTTCATTTTTACATTTAACAAAAAAAGGACATGGAAATGGGTTTTGCTATTAACTCATGTCCTACATGAGTTAAAATGAAGTAAAATAAAAAGAAATCACTAAAAATGTTTGAAACAGTTTCTAAGTGGTTACTCCAAATGCCCACAGTTATGTTAACTGTTCTCATTTTAGCTCCTATAACCTTAAGAAAATATCACAATAGCAATTACTGTTCACCTCAAGTTTATAAAAGGGAAGAGAGTCAACAGACAAATTCCACAATGAATCTGTATACACGTGTGTACATGGAAAAAAAAGAATAGACACCTGGTTATTGTTGCAGGAAACAGTAAGCAGGAATGTATAAAATATAGATTATTAATAAATATGGTAATAAAAATAAAGGGTTAAATAAAATGAATTAAATCTAAAGACATCAATTTACCAATTAAAAAACCTGAAGACTCATATCAAGCATTTGTCTCCTGTTGTGGCATAATTTTCTACATGAAACATGACATTACAAGCGTCTGCAGGGCTGCATGTGGAGCAATTCAATTCAACAAAAAAGGAAACATGGCGGAAAAAGTACTTGTGACTAAAACAAAACAACACTGTAGAAAAACACTCTAACGTGTAAAAATCCTGCCTTGCATTTTTTTAGTGCAAGCAAAAGTATGCAAGTAATAACATCTAAGAAAAAAATAAATGAATTAAATATGCTTATTAAACATATCATCATCAGAGACATATCATTCAGAATAATTTTTTATTTTTTTTTTAATTTTTAAATTTTTGATGCACACTTAAGACCATTTTGTGATTTGATGTCCAAAGTGCACACCAAGATTTCACATTCTTCAGGTTGCAGGTGTCAGTTTTAACTACTTTATATTAAGCTGGGAGGTTTAATCCATTATAATCCACTGCTGTTAGTTAGTTATTTATATTGTGTATCATAATCTGAATCAAAATAACAAAATCTTTGAAATTCAGTCCTCTTGTAGTTGTGCAAAGTAGCAGAGTAAATAAGTACAAGAACCTCAAAAGCATGCTGAACTACAGCTCTTGAGTAAATGTGCTTGATTGCTTTCTACCACTGGATCTTGTCAAGCACACCTGAGCTGTTGACCTGCACCAACATTACTAACACAACAACAACACTCCCGTATGTGCAACAAGTACTGAATATTCATCACACTTGTGAGTTAACATCTACTTGGGATGTCTGCTATTTAGTACTGCGTGTCTGAGAAATTTCATTCAATGATTGTACACAGAAAACCCTGCAAATGTTGGAAACTGGGATTAAAGTAAAGGAAGGAAGCAGTCTTTTTGCATTAAGACACTGTCTTCTTTCAAAATAACCAGACACTTCAGCTTCCTCTCAAACAGCTTTTGGAGAAATGCAAATTTTTTCACTTAACTTGAGACCTATGCTTTCAAATGTGGGTCTCCACCTCAGTCACGCTACATAGACGTGGCATCAGCAGTCTGTTTCATATTTCCGCTGCCTGCATGTGCAACCTTGCAGCCACTCAGAATCACTTTAAGAGATTTTTTTGTTTCTGTGATGTTAAAAAAAGGTTTAAAATCAGAGACTCTGTCCTTGAATGGCAATAGAAAGGTGCAGTTGCAGAGCACAAATGAAATAAACTAATCTTTCGAACTAAGAGGGATGTGTCTTGGCTGTCACTGTCTTTATCTTCCGCTTCATTCGTGCAGTTTGCTCCCTCCTGAAACTCTCAGCCAATTAGAGGCAGTTGTGAGAGGCTGTCCATCTGTCAGCCGCCAAAAGCTTTCCGGAAATCCCCCAAGACCCACTCTGTGAGTGCAATGGATCTGTGTGTGTGTGTGTGTGTGTGTGTGTGTGTGTGTCTTTCTGTATGTGCGCATGTCCTATTGTCATCAGCTGCCCCCTGACTTAGCCACCTTTCACTGTTTCACACAAGAATTTATGACGGCGCTACATAATACCACTCCCACGGATACACAAATCACAAAACATACACACAGAGAAAAAGCTGCACACACACACACACACACACACACACACACACACACACACAAAGTCAATGCCAGGCTGAGCTGTCTCTTGCTTCTCCACCCACCTCCCCCTGTTGGCGACAAGGGAAGCTAAGTCCAAATATAGTGTGGCTGACAACACCATTCATTGCAGCCTGCTGTGTGACCAGTTTGAAAAACACTGTCAAATCGCCCTGAGGTCCAATGAATTGCAGCACAGACAGGCAGGTGTGAAGTGTGTAAAATGTCCAAAAAAACAGTATGTTAACTACAAAAGTAAACAAAAAATGTATTGTCTTTTAAGGAGCAGGAGAACAGGGTTGGAAGGGGACAGCGTTCAATTTAGACTCATGTAAGGCAGCAGCCTGAACTCATCAAGACATCTCTGTCCAATGGATACCAAGATGGGAGTCATAATTAGCATGCACCGAAAATGAAATTGCTCCCTGTGTTTCCATCAAGAATCGCTGTTGGCGTCAGTGTGTCATCATTTCCGAAGGCTTGACAAGCTGCCTATCACCTCCCATTTCCCTGAGGGGCAACATGATGTGACACAGATGCTCACAATGCATAATTATCTCTACCTGTGACTGCTTCATGTTAGAGGTTACAATTACACTGTTAAACTGCAGCATGGCGCCAACCTCCACCTTTCTATTATTATCTAGTCCCTTTCAAAGTTGAATCTGTGTTTATGCATGTGAAAAAAATAAGTCTAGAAATAGAATAAAAAAAATCTTAAAAGAATGATAAAGAATAAAAACTAGACAATAAGTCCTTTTTGAAGGTTTCAAGAATGGAAAAATTAATTAAATATTGTCCAGTGTCTTGCTTGGTCAAACAGTCTCTCTTTAGAAGAAGGTTTAGCAGCTTGGCCTGTTTTACTGATAAGCAGCTTGCAGTATTCCACTTTATGCCAGTAATGTCAGTTAACTTCACTGGGTTCGAAAAGAAGAAATCATAACAAATATTATGCACCTAATGCATTTACATTCCCACTGAAAAATCAACAAAGACAGAAACAGAACAGACAGGGAGACCACTGGAAACCAACCGTTCAAATGTCAAATGTCACTACATAAATGCTGCGCTGCGTTTACTTCACACAACTAACTTTTGCATCGGTGGGCCGGCTGCTTTTCTGAAGCTACAGTGAATGATCAACACACTCTGCACTGGAAAGTGCATGCAGCCTCAGTTATGTGAAGTATGCAAAAATGGTAACGAGTAAAATGCACATTATGCAGTTTCTGCTGTGAGAGATGTTTTTATCAGAACAGCATAAACAGAGATGAAGTTTAAAAATGTTGTGAAGCAGCTTGTCATCAGGGTGTTTGTAGCTGAAAATCAGGCAGAAATGTTCACAGATGGGGTAATTTATGCAAGTTTTATTCACGTTCGTTTTGTCATATTTGTCAGCACCCTCTGACTGATGTTACCATGGAAGTCAAAGACAGGACATAAAACGAAACTCACAGTTGGCTGAAAATGATGGATTACTCTGAATGTGAAAAATAAGCTCCTCTGATAACAAAAACAGGATTCTTATTTTCAGGTGAAACTACACTTATAAAAACATACTTATAAGAACTATGTAACCATTTTGCCATTTTTTAAATAATAATTCCCTGTTAACACTACGACCTTCAAGTATGAAAAATGAGAATCTCTGTACATCATCAGGTCAGGCAATAAAGAAAAACATATAAGATTTTAAATACATTTTACCAAATACACACATTTTGCATTGTAAGAAGAAAAACTCGAATGCTTTTTTTAGCATGAGAAAGCAGTAGGATTCTGTAGATATGGAGAGAAGGAGCTGACTACAGCTCCCCTCCACTGCACGCATGTTGAACAGCGACGCTGGCAAACCACCGAACTGACGGACAGAAAATTTCCCTGCTGAGACATTTTGAGCAACACCACAAAAACATTTCTCTCGGTAGACTGTAGATGCTGTGACGGCTTGACAAAACATCTTGGAGTGCAGCGACGGTTTGTGAACACGTACATAGAGATACACTCAGAGGAAGAGAAAGTAAATCACTTAGCATTGCTTCTTTGGCTCTTAATCTGACAGGTGTCAGCCATTAGAAAGGAAGGGGAGGGAGGCTTTGGAGAGCTCTCGGAGGGCCTTGTGTTTTCTTTCTCTATTCAGTGGTGCGATCTGGACTTCTACAAGAAGCAATAAAGACATTGGGAGTGTGTGTTTGTGCGTGTGTGTGTGTGTGTGTTTGCCCGTTTGCCTTCCTGTCTGTCTGTGGTATGTCTGCAGCAATTTCCTGTAAAGTGTTTTGAGTAGAAAGATGAAAGTGAAGGATAGTTCTTTCACTCCTCTTCTCCCGTCCCCGCCTTCTCTCCTCCGTCTCACCTTCCACCTTCCTCTGACAATCTGTCTGAAATAAGGCCCGAAAAAACTGAAAAAATAATACAATTACTGAGAGTAAAAAGAAAGAGGGTAAGAGTGAGAGAGCAGCAGAGGCAGAAAAATGAGACAGTCGGGAGAAGAGGCAAACTGATATGCAACTTAGGAGCACGAGCGATGAAAGATGTTTTGGGCATTGAGGTGATGCCAGTCAGTTAGTCAGTGTTTGGAAAAAAAACAAAGCAACCTAAGAGGCAGCAAAGATGAACAGAAGAAAGAGGAATAGAAGTAAAGAAGACTGGATTGACACAAATGCAGTCAAAGAAAAAAAGACAATTGGAAGAGGGGATAAAGGGATGGGCATAAATTGCCATAACAGTACCCAATGTTACCCCTTCTTGAAAGGAAAACAAATTCACGGAATAAAGTCATAGAAGAGGAAGGAAGGATAAAGGAAAGGAAATCAAAGGAGGGTGTAGTGAAAAAAGGCAGGAGGGGCGAGTGAAAGAATGACAGAAGGAGTAAAGAAACATGGAAATCATATATGAAAACAATGATAAAAAAGATCCCAAAAAGATATGGGATCTTTGTTTTTAAAAGAAAGAGAGAAGACATCAGTGAAGAGTATTTATTAAGTTACGCAACTAAGGTCTGAGACAATCTTTCTTTTACCAACAGGTTCACAGCTCATGACGTCCGCCTCAGGTATCCTCAGGCTATTATGATCGGTGGTTATGCACGTCTTCAGAAATTAACACTACATGCCATTAAGATGAAATACTCACAAATGCAGTAGGGGTAGTATGGGAATATGACAGGATCAGGGGTCAGTAGGCAACAACAACAATGCCCGAAACTTTTGAAGACAAGTTAACAAACTAAGTTTGCAACGGCATGCCATCTGTGATCAGGCTTCTGTAGTTTTTTGTGTAATAACCTCAGAGTGAGCAAGGTGCTAACCTGCTAAAGTGGCACCATGTTTTTTATTTCAACCATGTAAAATCCCAAAGCTCTGCGTGAAACAAGTTCATGTCTGAGTGCTCTGGCAGTGGTTTCCCCTACATCGACACATGTAGTACTTTGTCAGGTGTACGAACAGATTACACTCAAAACGTTTATCAATGCAAATGTGTGGTTAAAAACAAGCTTATCTTGGCCCGAGCTGTGAGATGACTCAGTGTGGAGAAAAAGAGGTTGTGTAAGGGAAAGCTGTCTCACACCAACACTAGAAACTTACGCACCACCTGCCATGACAGATCCTTCCAGGCACACAGAGAATCACTGCGGCACATTCCACAATCCCACCAGTCAAACTTTTTGTCAAACTGAGACTTTGTAATGGAAAGAAGTGTCACTTTGTACAGAGGCATTATCAGCAGTTGCTTCCCCCAGAGAGGCCTGATAGATACTAGCCCAGGGCAATTTATGGCCACGGCTTAGGGCGACGTTTGAAGGGAAAATCCGCAGCCGTGTGTCCACCTGTCTTTGTGCTGCCTCCTTTGTCTGCCTCTTTTAAAAGGAAAAGGTGAGCTATTGACTGTTCCCCGCAGTGCTAAAAGCAGAGCAAGTTTTTAAAAACATGTTAAGCTTCGACACAAAGGAATCACACGTCAAATGGCTTTTCACAACAGTGAACAGTGTGGCCATGACAAGCAGCGCCCGAAGCGATAGAAGCAGAAAGAAGAGGAACCCAACTGACAAAGCCATTTTAGAGGTGAGCAGGAGTTCAACATGGAGCAAACCAACTCCAGAAGACCTTGAGATTTTGGATGCAGAAACCAAAAACAGAGGCAGAGAATTGCATTCACTTCAATAAAATCTAAAATCTAATCGACTTGGCCAAAATCAAACTTCTCCCCCTAAAGGTTGGTACAAACGATCCCTTGGCTAGCGGCTCTTGACATTTTGCTGTCTGATCTTGGTGTGATCACACCTTACTGAGAGCATGTGGCATTTCACAGAGAGGAATAATTAGGTAGCTTCAGGCGTTTTTTTTTTTTTCTTTTTGGTGCTGTGTCGGTGAACTTTGGCATTAAAAAGAGGTGAGGATTTACTTCTTGGTCGGCAGCTCTTCGAATTTTACAACATCCACTCGTGTGATTGTTTTACACTCTCGGCTGCATGTGACATTTCCAAGAAATCAATAATTAGATGTGCCATGTAATTTTGCTTCTTGAGCAAGAAAGCGGTGACATTAAAAAAGTACCTTTAGTTCCTTTGGATGCAGACACACAAATCTGTCTGTTCGGTTCCTTCTAAACTTACTGCCATTAGCAGCTCAATGAAAAATGAGCTCAGGAAACTGTCCATAAGTTGATTAAGACCAGAAGTAATATGTGTGCTGTATATTTTCCAAACTGAGAACTCAGTGGTCTTACAAAAATACACATCATGAGGCACGTACAAGTGATTTATGAAAAGTGAATTAACTTTCCTAGACTTGTCTCATGAGAATATCATTGATTCATTTGTGTGTCAATGCCTGTGTGTGTGAGGGAGGGATGGGGAGGTGATCGCAAATGAGTGATGTCTTGGTTCTTGCTCACTTTTCTTTTGTTATTTTAAGCTTTAATCTATAAATTGACGGTCCTGCTTAAATTAAATGCATATACAACAGTTTGTAAGCACTTAAGCTCCAACCAATTAAATATATTAAACTCTAAAGAAAAAAAAAGTATTAATGTCTTATGTTTAATATTAAAAAAAGTTTTTTTTTCATTCACCAGCTCTCCAGTGTTACAGTTTCTTGTATCCAGATTACTCCAGGCCTGTTGTGCAAGTCATGTACACACATCCTCCAAAAGAGAGAAACAGTTCAAGGGAAACTCCACCAGCTTTTCACATCCAAGTCTGTTTGTAGATTCTTAGGAGCATAACTGTATATGTGAAAAAAAAGGTGTGAGGAGCCTTTTGCATGTGAAATCTGATAACTTGACTCAAGTGTATCACCTCCAGGCTCAGAATTAACATGGTGTATCTTGTTTGTTCACTTGGCACATCATGAAAGTTGTAGAAATAAATGTGATTTTTAGGGATTTACATGCTGTAACTACAATATCTTAACTCTTAACTGCATTTCCATAGCTTTTGCATAAAATTTGGTGTACCAATACATTTCCCATTATTTTTGTTCAAGGTCCATTGTGAAGAGTCTTTGGCAAAAACAAAGTGTAATATTCTTGATAATGTTTTCATTACACACTGAACACTGAACTTCTATGATTTTCAACAACTGAGTGATGCACGAGTGAAATACAAGTAAGTTATATGAAGATAAAGCAAAAAGTTCTGTCAAGCAAAGCCCTCTAGTTAGACTTCTGGTTATTTCTTTATCTTTAATTCACTTCTCTCAGTCATGCTCTGGTGCTGCAAATTGAGATACCAGCTGATCTCTTCAGCTGGTCACATCTGTCAAAAAACACAGCGACACATCTGCATTGTCAGCCTATCATTATGCTGCTTTCTTTGAAAAATATTATATTCTGCTGTTGTGCGCCCCCACCCCCCATCAGTTTCATCACTTCGGTTATTAAATCTTAATGTTGGGTTTAAGTGAGATGGACTCTTCCTTAATTATCACAAAATATCTGTCATACTAAACAACAACTATTTACCTCATTCACTTGTCTCTGTGATGGTCTTTAAGTACAGTCCTCACCCTCCTCTACTGGCCTTTAAAGGATCTGACAGCTTCAGTGAACTGACAGAAAACACTTGAAGATCTTGGCACAATTAAAACCTTTTTTTAACTCCACAGGATGTGGGCGTCTGCTAGTTGGCCCACTCTCGTGTCTTTTCTCGCTGTGTCGAATCCCTTCAACAAACATGGACGTTTGGAAGACCTCCTGTTTACAAATAAAGCATCCATTGAGATGTAAACAGTTTGCTCCAGAGATGCATCATCATGTCAGAAATTGCTTTGACCACTGAGAACCAGGTGTTGCACCACTTCCAGAAATGTTGTGAGCGAGCAGCAATAACTGATTGCTGAAATTTATTTTGGGATCAAAGCCAGGAAGTAGAACAAACTGAGACAGGTGAGCATTTTATTATCAAACTAGCTTAAGTTTTGTCTCAAAACTGTCAGGACAACAAAAAAAAGACACACAAAAATGTAAAGCAAATAAACAAAAAGAGCAAGTTTTAAAAAAAAGTTGGTAATACAAATAAAACTACTGAAACAACTCAGGGAAATAAAAATAGGAAATTACAAAACCAATTCAAACAACAAACCAGGGTAACATGACAAGGAGCCCGAGGAAGCAGATGCAGGACCACTGAGCCGAAACACTTAGACTGAGGCCTGCTCCACACAAACAACACGCATTTTTAAATAAATCTCTCTCATTATAAAAACACAAAAACATGCTATTAAGCATTGTCAAGAGCATGCAGAACCAAAAGTTGCCAACATGACCCCTAACCTCAAAGCCACACTGACCAATCAGAAGCCTGAAAAGCTGGAATGCTACCAGACCTGGTAAGCCAACAGAAATGAGGGAAAAGTGGAAGAGTTACGGTCCATTTTTGTGTAAACATGTCAAAAGTTCTGTCAGCAAGGTTAAAACTAGCACTATTTCAGACCCATCCACCACTGCAAATATTGTGCATGATAACAAAAAGGAGCAACAACCGGTAGACAACTCTGCAAACACAGTTTCTTTATATCTTCACCCTGGCAGATGTTTTCCAAAAGATCTGTTTCAGGGGACATCAATGATGTTTGTGTGTGAAACACTGTTTATCGTACTCTGATGGTGTGCTGACAGCCACATACTGACATTTACCTGGACATTAAAGCGTTTATAACTATTATTGTGACAGAAAATATATTCAATTTGTTTTAACAGAACAAATTTCTTCATTTTAATGACTTCAAAGACCCATTTTTTGTATCACACACACAGTGTTGCTGATGGTTCAAAAGAAACTTGGGAGTGTGTGTTTTTTCCAGGTAAGACTTCATTCATGCATAAAGTCAGAGTGGTTAAGAAGCTATTACCATTTTATTTTTGGGTATGTCATTTAACCTGTTTTTTGGGGGGCAGAGTGAAAAAAGCTTTAACTTGTTGCCGAATGCTGAATGTCAGAAAGCTGTGACTTCTAGCTGTGACTCTCACCTGGTGTGTAGCGATGTGCTGTGTGTGCTGCAGCATGAGCTGATATTTGCCTGCAGCCTTTCGAAATGAGCTTTATCACACATATTTTCCACAGGCTCATGCATGTCGGGCCCTCCAGTGGGACTCTGTGCTCACACGCTTTCCAGAGAGATTGTGATGGTCGGCACTGTGGCCAAGTTCGACCAGGCTGCAGGCTGTTGTTTCAGTTTGAGAAAAAAACCTCTGTGCGTAATTTCT
Source organism: Acanthurus leucopareius (assembly GCA_029814765.1). Lineage (NCBI taxonomy): Eukaryota > Metazoa > Chordata > Actinopteri > Acanthuriformes > Acanthuridae > Acanthurus > Acanthurus leucopareius. The sequence goes on from JAQMCX010000050.1 coordinate 3,682,809, forward strand.
GGTTCGTTATTAATTGCCTTAAAACTTTCTGAACAATATGATGTCCTCTGGCAGTTTGCTGCAGCTCTGACAGAGATGTTCTGCTTTGTACTCACATCATCACGGTGAGAGCCCTCAGCTCTGTGTTGGCTGCCTGTCTGCCTGCCAGTCTGCCTGTCTTGTGTCGGGCTTAGTCCTGTGTTAGTTAGGAGAGTGCAGGTCGGCACCGAGCTGCAGAGGTCGGTCTTAAGGCTTTGTCCACACATCACCACAGCTGATTGCTCCTCTGGATGGTTGGGATTCTCAGCTAAGACAGGGATTACTGACCCATGTCGGCTTCCCACCTTTACAGCAGCCACTTCAACGTTCTCCCGGACTGAACTTAGACGCCCCGGAGAATTGAAAAGATGTGAGTGAGTAGGTGTGAACTTAAGGTTGCTTGTGTCTGAAACCTCGCAATGATGACTTCAACAAGAATTTGTAGATTAAAAAAAAATTAGTTTATCATTAACAGTGACAAAAACAATATGATTGTTGTGCATTCATCCTGCTGATGAAAAGACGATTTCATGCATTTTGTTTTCATTTATGGGACAGAAAGTCTTTTATAATCACATTAGAATCAGGCTGCAGATGATCTGAAGGAGATATGGGTCTCTTAAACCATCTTCCATAGTGTCACCTCGGTTTTTCAGTGGTTATTTTCCACACAATTATATCTCAACTGCAGTATTTTACACAGTTAATAATTTCATGGTACTTAACAATGAAAAAATGGCTTGCCTGTCATTTACTTTAAAGGATATTTTAAGATGTACTTGCACATTTTCAGTTTATTACTGACACATATACACACATATACATTTTAAAAAAAAAACACAAGTTGTTATTTTTATACTTTCATTTTTGTACAGATTTACACTTTTTTTTTATATCATGAAAGGATAAAAATGTGCAACATTCTCTTGGAGTCAAAACATCAGTGCATGTACTCTTTACATCTCCACTGCTGTTGCACTGTGCGCTGTGTGCACTCGTCACTTGAACCTGTCGCACACACACAGGGCCACACACTCTGACATGTTTAATCTGACAAACTATATCACAGCTTCAGATGACAACCATGTGACTATGAAGTCTGTAGGAAGGCTGTTCACTACTGTGGCAACACTACAAATTTGTTTGAACTCACAGCAAAATACCAAGAGAAAGAGAACTCAGAGCTGCAACATGACAGACGGGAGGATGAGGGAAATATGTCAGCATCCAGACCCCTGACGAGGACAGAGTTGACTGACAGGGTGTTTTCCCCCCAAAAAAACTCTGGTGCTCGAAATGATACTGTTCAGGATTCTTGGAGGCTTGTTTCTATCTAACAAACCAGTTTGTGTTCCACCAGTTTTAACCTGAAACACTGTATTTATGTCATTAACAAAAGGTGTTGCTCAGTGTACAACAGCCTGTAGAGTTGATGTCCCCACTTGGTCTCCAAAGAAAATCTGCAATATCTTGGTTCAAGTTGAGAAACAATTTTTGTACCAATTTTTCTTTGGTCAAAATGCTCCAAGCAGTTCAACATCAGGTGCAATAACCCAAACCCTGATGGGTTTCATGATGGTGAGAAAGGGCTAGCGTAGTCTTTCCAGAGCAACGAATTAGCTGAAATATAGCAGTGAGGAAACATACCATGAATAAAACCTGAATACATTGCCTCATCTGTAAACATTTCTGCCTGGGTCAGATTTTCACTGGCAACGGTGGCAGATAAACAATAAAATAGGACTGCAACAATATCAGATTGTTCATACACGTGATGATAATTAACAATAATTACATTACTGCAGTATCTCTTGTAAAAGAAAAACATAACAATCCAGTTTTTTTTAGTACAAGTGTAGGGAGATGAACATGGAGCTGAGATGAACTCTAACTGCACAAAAATGTACAAGAGACAAATTACACAAGGATTTTTTCTGTTCTGTGATAACAGCTGAGGCTCATCAACACCAACTACTTTGACAAAAGAAAGTAAGAAGCACTGTATTATTTACAGAATATTATCATATCTGTATTCAATATTTCTATTTAAAATATGACAGTCAAGATCAGTACACACCCATATGATACAACTAATAAATTCCATGATCCAAAGCTACTTCATGACATTATTACTCTAAATTTTTCCCTTAAATGAGAGACCTCCAGTGACACGAATCAGATATTATGGGTTTTAATTTGCACTTAATAAAAACGGAAAAGTTTCTAGGTTTTTCGTTCTGACAATTTGCTGTATTACATCATTAAAAATTGAGTTTGAACTGTTGATAAAATTCTGTTTACATTTTACAATGTATAAACCTATTGATGTTATCATTTGTAAAACTTGGAATAATCCATAAACCTTGTAGTTTAAAACACAGCTGGTAATGAAATAACTTTCACACTCAACCAGTCTCACCAACCGTGCCAACTACAACTTGCACACTCTGTTCTTAACAGAAGACACGCTGAACACATTAAGGCTGTACACTGCATTTTGTCATGTGAATGGGTGGCAGCACAGGAGACATATCCTGACTGATTCACCCGTTAAAAAACGTTCAAATCTCTCTGTTACAAAGTGCGAGAGCTGACATTCCAGTGTACAATCAAGCTGTTTCACACTACGGCTCAACTGCTAACATTCCAGTCTACAGTACACAATCAAGCCATCTCCTTCTGCTGTGAAATAGGCTGAAGTTCTCATTGTGTCAGGGTAGTTATTAGCCTCAGAGACAGACAGAGCCAGCCAAGAGAGGAGTTAGGGCTGTCCGTCAGCCTCTAATGTCTCCACACAACAACCCAAACCTAAACTGACAGGCACACACCACGCTGACAGCCCACTAACAACACGCCATTGTTCCCCTCGCAAACGGCCGGGACACACCTTTCAGAGTCCGCAGAAAAAGAGAGAGTAAGGCAGGAAAAGTATGCAGAGAGACAGCCATATGCTGCCGGCCTCAGTCAAACCAGCACACAGGACACACAGGTAACAGATGGGTCGATTATGCCCACATGGAAAAATGTTGTAACATGGTTAATATAATATTAACTGATACACTGTTTGTCAATATAACACAATGTTTCAATTTATGGAAAACGTCAAGACAAAACAGTCAGGTGCTAATAAGTGTGGCCAAATTAAATACCTGACAAATTAAGCACTGATGATCACTCATGTAAACACATTACAACCATACACAAAATATAATAGATTTTACTGGGTAACTTAACACTAATTAGACTTTATTTTAAATCAGTAATTTATATGTCGGTCTACAGCTATAGTTACGTAGGTGGAACAGATTATTCATCAATCACAGAATTAGTGTTTCTATCCTCAGATCCTCCTGTCAACAAAGAGGAGATAAATATGTGGCTGACAGTAACTGTGGTGCAATTACGTGAAGAAATATGAGTCTTTCTGCAGCCATTACAACTGTATTAACAATTGAAACACAATATTGAAATGCATCTGGTGGTGGTTAAGACAGAAGGACAGAGGAACGACACAGCATCCGGTGGTTCTCTCAACTAATGCAAAGGAAAATAATTAACAACTCCTGTTTATCAGATAGTCATGACGGCATACCAGACGAAAAACAAAATAAAGCATGTTGGATTCAAAACAATATAAAATAATCATGGATAAAGGTGAGGCTGTTTGATGATGTTGTAGTGATGTTTTTGCATTAGCTTCAAAGTGATGAAAGCTTTGGCACTCGAGTGAGGCAAAGCCAGCAAACTGCACAACCTTTGGTTTGCAGTATTTTAAGCTACATTGTTTTCAAATTAATTCAAACAAATGTCATGTAAGTTTTAGCTCAATAAAAGTTTGCCCTCATGAAAGCTGTCAGAGGTCTGTAGGGTCTCTTTTAAAATGAGAGGCTACATTTAATACTATGAGTACTGTGGCAGTAAATCTGATGGTAAGATAGTTCTGTCATCTTATGAGACTCTTCCCCAGTCTTATATGGATTTGAGTTAACATGCAAGTATTTGACTCACCAACAAACACACAAACACGCGCGGACACACACACACACACACAGTATGCTCGAGCATCTCTCAGCTTTGTCCTGTCATGCACTCGTCCTTGTCTGTGCTATATTTCAATTTCACTTTCTCCACACACACACACGCACACACACGCACACATGATTCACACACTCTTGAAGAGCTGAGACAACAGCCTGTCCTCTCAGGGTGCGATCCTCCCTGGATGCCTTCCAAAAATATCTGATCCCCCAAAGGCAGAGTTCACTTTAAAGAAGTCTGGTGATGTTTTCCAAAGGAACCTGATTTCCAGCGGAGTGCAGCATCATGCACTGTCAATATGCATCAGGTTTAATGAGAAGGATAATGAGAGGGTGAGAGTATGAAGACGCCCTGTGTCATAATATAAACACTTTGCCCAATGTAGAAATGAAAATTTCACCATATTGCACGTTCATCAGCTGCCATTTTGACAGAGCAAAATTAACGTGTTTGTGTGTGTATGTGCTTCATTTGGGATTGTTATTGCCTCAGCCTGCCATTAACCTCTCAGTATGTTGTAATAGCCCTAACAAATTGCAGGGGGGTATGAGGACATATAATGATGATACTGTATCTAGATTCTCTATGTACTGATAAAGGCTGCAGTCAGATTGGGAGTTCTTGGGTTAGTTTTTAGCTTTCAATTTATTTTTTTCTAACACATCCCATTTTTGCCATCAACCCTTGTATAGAAAGGGCATGAAGACATTCCTGGTAAATCAAAAATGGAGAGTCAGAGATCTTTTAGCAGTGCTATCTGATGTTGAGCCTACCTTTTGTCTAATCTCCTCCTCCATCTTGATGGGAGAGCCGAACTCGGCGACCTGGCGCACACCCTCACTGGCGTAGCCCCCGTACTCCCACAACACGTAGCCTCTGGAGTGAGAGGCACCAATCAGAGCCGACCAGTGGTTGGCTCGTCCTGGAGGACAGGAGAAGAAGAAGACAAAGAAATTCAGGTCAATGATGAAGCCAAGAAGAAAATGAAAACTAGCTGTGTGAATGTGCAGTTGTCCAGCAGCCTGAAATCATTTTTCAGTGGTTTCAGATGAAGATGATAAACTGCATTCTTCAGTTGGTCTGGTAGCTTTTTTAATTTTTTTTTTTTTGCAGTCATAATGTTTGTATAATTTGTCTAGCACTGTAAAAAATTACACACTGATGTGGAATAAGTGATACCATAAAGATCAACAATGATTACATTAGCCTGATAATGAGGCATTTACGTCTGTTTCTATTCATTCAGCCATACATTATGTTGTGTTAGCCCTTTCAGCTGCTACTATTGATTAGCTATGAGTAATGTATCCATCTCTCTGGCATCATGCTAACACAGAGGAGGCAGCAGCAGTTGCTAGGAGCAGTTAAGTGGTGGTTTCAGGATTTGTGTGCAGGACCGTTTCTTTAGTAAAGTCTTGTCATTTCTGTGAGCTTGGCAGTCAAACAATGGAGACAAGAGAAGGTCACTGCATCTGGCCGAAAAAATTGGGCCCACACATAATCACATGTTGTTTTCATGCTTCAGTTTTTTTGCAGATTAAATAAAGTGGAAACAACGTGTTTATTAGTAAGTTATACACACCAATGCAGATCGACAGTGCATTCTCTGCTTACAGGGAGAATGTGCGCAGTGTAACTGATGCAAAAGTCCATGCTCATGACTTTAACTCACTCGGGTAGTCTTTGGGATGCACTTTCTCTGACCAGTTTCCATAGAAGGTGAGTCTGTATTTGGCTGTTCCACAGGCGCAGCACTCAATGGCAGGAGTTTCTGTGGCCTCACCGAACACACGTTCTGCAGGGAACATCACAACACACAAAAACCAACTCTTATGTAAAGATTTAAGGCTAAGCAAGATGCACAAGCCTAATAAAAGAGACACAGTTAAAGAGCAAAGAGAAGAACAGAGATAGGATGGTGTTTGAGTTTGACACTAATGCACACCGAATAATTTACCAGTTAAATGACTACACTTTAAAAGCAGTAAGAAAGTTACATCGCTGCAAAAAACACAGTATTTAAATAACACATTAGCCTTGACGCGGGCTTATAAATATTGAAAAACTGGCCTTGACCAATGTTTTGCAGAGATAGGTCAAGGGGAGTACTTGAATATTTATGAGTCACCAAATTATTCTGAAGAAATCCTCACTTGACATCTAAGTTATGGCATGATGAGTAAGCATATTGTAAAGAGGGTGACTTGACTGGTTGCGAAACACCTTGGAAAATTAGATTTTGGTGAGGTGAGGAAGATTTCATCTTTGTAAAACTCCCTTGAGATTAAATTTTAGAAACCATTTGTCAGGGCTCTTTCTCACAATAAATGTATGTATCAGAGCTGAGTCACTTTACCTCATTGCTTCACAAGAGTCTGGTGTAAATTTGGGGATTTTTTTAAATGTAGGGTTATATTTCTCCCTGATTAACAGGTAACATAAAAGCTGTAGCCCTGCTCTGTGGGCAAATTTAAAAAGTTGTACTTAAATCCCACATTTAAACGAGATCCTTGGTTCATTTTCCTCACTGGCCTCATGTTCTTTTAACCACTGTGTGATAGACTGAGAGCTGTTCTGCTTCAAAGGGGGGAAAAATGACAGGAGATGGAACAAGGGATAATGGCACCATATTGAGTGTTCAAGGATGAAAGACGAGCAGCCAACGAGGTGGAGGAGGAGGAGGAGGAGATGATGGGCAGCTGTCATTACCTTTCTCACACAGGCGAATGGTGAGAGAGCCTTCATCCTGGAAATAAATGATTCTCTTCTGGACAATACTGGCCCTGGAGAGACAAAGAGAGAGAGAGAGAGAGAGAGAGAGAGGCAGTGAGAAAAGGAGAGGAAGAAAAGAAATTATTGGAGATAAAAGAGAGAAACAAAGTTGGACAGCACAAGGGGTGGACAAAGGGCATTTGATGGATAATACTGATATAATCTTTGGTGAGTTTTCATACTGGACACAGAGTATACACCTTTCCCAGAAACAGGGCTGTATTTTGCAGACCTTATGACAAATTCACACTGCTATAAAATGAAACAGAGTCATTGTGCCCACAGACATGAAGAGAGAGATAAGATTAATAGCCAGAAGCAGGAATATAGATCTTTGCACAGGCTGCATACAGAGACAGATTGTAATTTATGAGATTATACAGGCTGAAAACGAAACAGTCCCAATGACAATAGGCTGTCTTACCAATACCTTTTACATTCCTCTTCAGTAAAAATGAAATGCATTTCTCATATTGCACACATAAAGCTGCATTACTCCGTGCGATGCCACTCTTTATGGAAATTCTGTGGTAACAAAAAGGTAAAAAAAAAGTAAGGTGAACAAGGTCTGTGGCCTTGCAACACTTTAACAATGACTTTGCAATAGTTTTTACATTCCATCTCAATGGAGCTGCATACACTCCCAGTACTTTCTCATTCCCTTTGAATAGTTCTCCAAGTCTGCACCTACAATTTTTGACTGTGCTGTCATAAACTGTTGGATGAACTGGAGAAAGATGTGGTTGTTGGCATCGTCCCTGATATGACTTGTCAACATACCAAAAATATAGATATTGAGCAATTCATCACAGTTTTTTTCTGAAATATATTTGGCTGATGTTTAATTTCTACTCCAACTTCTTTTATTTTTTTTCATTTTTATTTTGAACTCAAAATTGAAAATGACTGTGCCCCAGGGACCAAAACTCATGAATGTTCAATTTTTTACATTGCTTTTTAAAATACTCACATTTTAAGAACAACAATAAATCAAATCATAAGTCACAAATATTATTTTTATATTATTGAGCTAAGTCTGCTAACAAACCAACTGCAAAATAAAAAAAACCCAACAATTTCTTGGGGAAAACAGCATCTGACTCACTTCTCTGCTGTCCTGACTTGCTTTCTCTAATAAATTGAGAGCTTCATTTGCAGGTGTCATGCTGTTACATTGTATTCAAAGCTTGTATTTGACACACTATACCAAATATGTTCATCACATATCAGGTAACTCACCCACACAGAGTTCTATCCCATCCAAACCTGCCTCTTTCCAGGCAGGAAATGGCTCTGGGATGTTTTCACTTGAACCCACCTGATTATCGATCATTAGGGCTGATGCCAATACAAATAAAAAGTTTGGCTCTGTTAAACTTCATTCAGACCTTAATCATACTCACACTCTAAGCACACTGACAAACTAAATAAATACAAAAATTTCCTGGTAACAAATGGTTGCAGATACAATAAGATGCAGGTGTGAATGAGAACCATTAGAGTCTCAGAGGTTCTTTGATGTTCCCCCTTTTTGAAAAAAAAACACTTTAACAGAAGAGAAACTCAACAGTAAAGAACAGACATAAAACTGTATAATGAAAACTTGATGATGCCTTTGGACTGCAGAATTTTGGTAAAACTTTAAGAGGAAACAGTGCAAAAATCACTGTGGCCATTTTTTATAACAGTAGTTTCAGATAGTCTTAGTTTTGATTCAATAATTTTATGTATAATTTTTCAAAGCCATTAAATGCCTGTGCCCAAACTGTATTTTGGAATTGTTATCTTCAGTAAAAGTAAAGTTTGTGAACATTGGGGAAATGCAGCAAAGCCCTGTTTATTGTATATACCATAATCAAGCTTTCAACTTGTTTTTTTTCATTAGAATATGCTACAAAATTCTGAATTATACAGTACTGTAAAAATAAGTGAATCATATAAAATAAAACACATAACACTAGAATAGCTTTTTCTTAAAGTATTCTCTTTGTCACAGCAGCAAAGTCGTCTGAGTGTCTCCAGCTCATACAGACATAAAAGTGGGATGTGACAGTGTGCTGAACAACGCTGAAGGTGGAGGCAGAGGAGGGCCCGGCAACATTAAGTACGAGTTATTGGTTATATTGCTCCTATAAATCTTATACAGACTGAATGGTGCAATATACCCTGCAACATGGGTTGACTGCTTGGCCATGAAATTGAAAAACAAAAGTGAAGTATACAGACTATCTTTGAGCTGTCCTTGATAGTTTTAGGTAAATTCTTTAATAGTTTCAAGAAGGCTAATAGTTATTATTTACCAAATTAAGTCAAAATGTCAAATTAAGTTAAATGCAATAGTAAATCTGGTCAATTGGAAAGTAGATTTCACATTTTTCACTATTTGTTTTGGGTAATATTTGTTTTATCACTACAGTTACACATCTTGAACTTGAACTGTGCAACAGTTTCAGTTTTTATTGCCTATTTTTTTTTAAAATGAGTTACTATCGGCGGCTACACCTCAGAGAAGGCAGACAGTAATAGAGATGCAAAAGGAGGAAAATGCATTTCCCTCTGGTTCTAAAGAGGTCACAGACAACTTAATGGCCTGTATCTTTTTCCAGTAATTTTACAAGAGGAGGGTACAGCCATGTAGCTTAAAATGTTAAAATAGGGACACTGAAGTTCAATAAAGTTCCTCACTTACTAAATCTCTATCGCTGTACTTTGTGACATTATTATTTTTACTTAGAAGAACCAAAAACATGACCTCCTCACATGTCTGAACCTGTCCCAAAGTGTCTTACTTGACCTCAGCAGGCATTACTTCCACTTCCACTAATCACTATCATCATGCACTATCATCATTCAGAAATTGGTAAATATTCATACATCTAGTCTTGATGTTGTGATGTGTCTGATGCATATGTATGTGGCAACCTCAGCACTGTGCTCTGTTCTACTTTTTCTGTCTTTATTTATCACTCATGCTTTCAGGTCTTCTTTTAAATTACATCGAACAGGAGGAAATTTCAAAGATTTTGTATATTTTAGCTAAATGTTTGTGTTTATCTATATTTGTCAGCTTTGTTTACCTAATTGTAAAGTACATGTCTGTGTCTTTCTTGTATCTGTTTTAAAATTTTTCAACTCTGTGCGATATTTGAAGCAACTTTTAAACATCTGATTCCTGCTGTGTGTAAACATAGTTGGCCAGCAATGCTGACTCAGACTTTGTTTCATTTCTGCTTAAAAAAAAGTTTATAGATCATGTTTCCTCTTTTGTGGCCACTTAAAGGCAACAAAACATTGATGTCTTATCACTTTTTTGTTCCGAATATGCTAAAAAAGACAAAACAAAACATTTGCTCGTTCACAGACAGACAGACAGACAGACAGACAACCTTTTATAAGTTGTGTTACTGGCAGTAGGGTTATTGTGCATTGAACATTCACCTTTTTTGGCAATTTTTTGTCTCTACCATCACCTAAAAAAGCTAGTAGCACTTTAGCTGCTACATAAATGCTCAAATATGGTCACCAGGTTGTTGCTAATGTGTTCGTCCTGCAGTTTGGTGCCAGGCAGGTAGTGCTTAGTGGTTTTATAAGATTTTGTCTTTCCAAACGTGCCTGCTGCTGCTTGAAATAGGGTTGATGAAAGCAGTGAGACGAAACCAAAACAGTAAGGTTGTAGCTGTAAAACCCAAACAACGAGCTGAAAGACAATAAAACTCTCTGTGGAGCTGAGGGGAAGTGCACACTTGGATAATAATTCTCTGTGGGTTTGTTACAGTGGCTGACCCCTTTCACATTCCACTTGTTCATATAAAATATTGATTCTTGCAGTTTTAAGGTAAATGTGACATGCCTTGTATTTATACGGTACTTATATCCTACAAATGTAAACCAGCCTGACACTCACCCACATATACTCTTGTTTTTCTCAAGGACACTTCATCAATACAGTTACATGGAGACTGAACCACCAACCCTACTGGAGGGGCAGTTTCTTCTTAAAGACGCTCAGTGTGTGTCTCTTATTGTGTCTCTTACTTGTCTCATCCATTTGATAATAAGAGCCTGCTATGTTAAACTGTATAAGTTCAGTGATGCATTTCAGCAAAGTGACAGAAAAGACAGAGCTAAACCAAATTCTCTATCACAGAAATGAAAAAGCATCTATCAAAGAAAAAGCATCTCTGATCACAGCTCTGAGTGTGGGATTCAGCAGCATCTAGACACTTTCGGTGGGTAAGCACATGCAGTGTGGCTCCTCTCTGCAGACTTCCTCCATCCCAGATGAGCTGCTGCAGCTACATGCCACTTCTTGATATACTGTAGATGTCTGGTAGTGAAATGTGATGGTGCTTTAAACCATCTTTAAACCATCTTTAAAACATCGAACAAACTAAACAACAAAGTCACTCGGCTGTTATGGAAGAGAAAAAATGTCCTTATGCCTCACAAGATTTAAAACAAATAATATGAATGCTCCCAAATCGTTTTCTCATCTGTTTAAAACTTGCCATATACTGCTGCTCACAGATTTTTCTTCAACCTCCCTGCCTCCCTTTATTCCACCATCCAAGCCGTCATACTTCCACTGGCATGTCATGCCTCATGCATTATATATATATATATATATATATATATTCCACATTTCAGTGACATGTCTGCTTACTTCTCCTCTGTGTACCCTGGAGGCTTGGACGGCATTCCCCACTAATCTTCAACATGCTCTCTGGAAATTATGTGGGGGGCTCTCTCTCTCTCCCTCTCTCTCTCTCTCTCTTGAGAGTTGCTCCAACACATACATCTATGTTACTGTTCAGAGACTAGTGTTTTCCATGACAAGCATCCTGACTGCACCAATTATTATCACAGAAGATCATTATGATTATAGATATTATTACAGACAGTTACTCGAAAAAAAATTAAATAAACCTGTTTAATTTTATTTAGTATATTTGCACACATAAGAAACAAATAGCTAGAGGAGAAGATTGAACGAAATTAAGACTGAACAAAATTAGATTCCTAAACAAAAATGGAGGGTACAGTTTTTCAAAGCACTTCATTCACATTGAAATGAAAATGTGGCCTGACTGTCCACAAAGGTCTGTGGTATATAAATAAATACAACAGTTTAAAGTAAACTGATTCAGATTTGTCTGTACAGATTTATTTTTAAAAAACGTTTCCTTGGTGATGTGTTGCATAAAGGCCAAGTTGAGCCAGTGAAAATAATGATAAATTACAGTTGATGTTTTAAAAAAACTAAAGCCAAAGTCATTATGCTGTATTTTAGGTAATATTTCACTATGGCTCCCCCCTCTTTCACTGTTAACTCATTTAACTTAGACTACGATGTGATCATGATTGTCAGTACAAGCTCTTAAACACATCTCATGTATATGGTTGCTCTGATTGAGCCCAGAGCAAATGTCACAGGTGGCTAAACTGCATTAACAAAATTGTTGCAAAGACACAGGTGGATGTGTCAGGATGGTGCAAACTGCAGTGAGGACACACTTCTCCTCTGGTGCTTTTACTCCATTTCATGAATGTGCAGGGACAGAAAGGAAAACAGCTACCTGAACAGCTCACGTCTTTACAGTTGGTACATTTGCTTTTTCTGAATAAATGTACACAAGTGTCTGAAAACTCTGCATTTTAGATTAAAGCAAGTACCATGGGGCAAAAACTTGCTTAACATTCAGTCCAAACTAGAGCTCTTTATGGGTCAAAAAACTTCGAAATTACCAAGTCAAAGATGCCTGACATGGGAATGACACATCTGTCACCTAAGGGAGACTCCTGTGCTCCACCCATTCAGCGACTAAATCTAGATTTAGGATGACTTTGTTGCTGTTTATACAACATCACCTGGAGTTAAACTTCTTCCTTGTGTGACCAAAGACAGTAGAATACACACATCTGGCTTTTACTAACACAGTCTTGAAAATGATGGGAGAGGTATATATCCTGCATACATTTTATATAATATAATATAATATAATATAATATAATATAATATAATATAATATAATATAATATAATATAATATAATATAA
>JAQMCX010000050.1:3696423-3726412 GCA_029814765.1 Acanthurus leucopareius
ATATAATATAATATAATATAATATAATATAATATAATATAATATAATATAATATAATATAATATAATATAATATATTATAATATTTATTTATATGTAAGCACACATAAATGCCCTTAATGTTTTTTTATTCTGTTTAGAAAATGGGACTTGTTCATGCGGTGAACATTGTGTGTACAATCAATCAATCACAAACAATCAGCACAATGTTGTTTTTTGGTTATTAGTGCCAAACCTTGGTCATTTTTGGTCTGGGGCATGAGGTCACCATGCAACAGGGTTTGTGGATTAAGTATAATAAACATAACTCAAACTGGTTGCTCTTCTCCACTATAAGAATCATTTTTCATTTCTTGCCATGGCTGCTAACTTTGTTGCTAATTTGCATCTGTGCTGCATCTGCTCTCTGACTGCTAACCCTCTGAGCTGGGACTCACACAAGACAATTGGTGACACCTTGAGGCCACAGATGCACTACATTGTGTAAGTTAGGATGTACACACACACACACACACACACAAACACACACACACACACACACACATACACAGCAACTTCATTATGATCAGAGTTACTATGACAAGGTCTTCTCAGAATCACTGTGGTACTACACACAGTTCAAGTGTCAAACAGATCCAGACCCTTGGTCAAAGAACCTGACCTGAACCAGATTAAACTGACCTTTTTTTAAATTTGGATCCAAACCTGTTACCATGTCGGCTCCTGAGTGCTAGGGCGTGGGTGTGTGTGTGTGTAGACGTTTGAACACAGTGTTAATGGTAATGATTTTCACAAGCTAAAAATCCTGGAGGCTAACAATGACAACCTCAACCAAATAATGTTGGGACAATGACGCTAACTTTTTTTTGTAACACAATTATATGACAAAAGTGAAATGACTAGATGACTAGACTTCTGGAAAAACGTGAGACAAAAACTATCTAATGCTGCAGGAAATAAGAGGTTGAAAGATATTTTCATCAAGATAATTATGAAAGGTAACAATCTATGACAAGAATCACATCAAAAGCCTCAAGTCTCTTTGAAAAGGTTGGCAAGAAACAAGAAGCAATAAAGAAAGATTCAGACGATATCTGTCTTCCATTTCTGTACGAATCTTTCATGGGATTTTAAAGTTGATAAAAATTACAGCAAATATCCAGGCAGCAGCAGTTTCTGACAGCTGAGCTACTTGAAGTAATCTAGTCCTGTGATCAATACAAAACGCTTGTCTCTGCCTGAGAAATTGTCAGCACGGAGAAGTTTAGATCTGCCACATTTAGACTTGTGTTGTCACTGAGCAAGCAGGTGGCCTCTTCCTCGTCCTGGAGGCCTCCCAGTAACAGCAGCAGAATACTGATGGGGAGACGAAGCACAAGGTCGATGTGAGGTGAAAATGTGATGAACAGACGGCTGGAGGGCAGTTGCAGAGCGAGAGGAGAAATGTAAGTATAAACTTGATAAGGAGATGAGAAATGATCAACTCAGACTCTTTTTCACTCACACACACTCACTTTTCCCTCTCTGTCTCTCTCTCTGTCTCTCTCTCTGTATCTCTCTGTCTCTCTCTGCCTCTCACTGCCTCTCTTGGTCTCTTTTAGCTGAGGGTGGAGCTTTTCAGACACAGAGAGACTTTCTGCAGTTTTTAGAGATTAAACAGATTTGAACCGAACTCATCAGAACCAGCAGAAGGACCCTGTGACCTCGGGAGGGAGAAACACAAACACAATATCTCTCCACATCACACACACACAGCTTCATGTGTTCATAAACATGCTGTTGCATCCTGAGGGGCTGCATTCCCAGGCATGTCACGCTTGCAAAAGATAATAAAGTCAAAACAAAACAGAGAAATAAAAATCTTTCTGTTAAAATTCCTCCTTAGGTTTTGGTTGATGCTTTGAAGATGGAGAAAGGAGGGAAGCTGTGTGGATACCTCACCATTATTCCTGCAATCTGAGAAGATTTGTCAGTTTTCCCATGAAACAGAGATGTGATCAATTTGTTTCTACCCTATAGTCTCTAGACATAAAGAAAACTTTCCAATGTCAACTGTTTTCATCTGCAGAGGCTGTCGAACCTCAGGCTGGAAGATCATTTCAAAGATCTGTGTGTTTGTGCGTGTTTATGTGCTGTTTTCTTTTGAAAATGTGAAAATGTCTGTGGGTGAAATCAAATATGTGTTTACTTTGAAGAAGTGCTGCCTCTTTGCACTTGGAAGGTGATTGTTCAGCACTATAAGAAAAAAGCAATAGTTCTTCAAATTGCAGATATCAGTAACAATGGATGAAATGACAACATGTAATGTGGAAGGTGTCGGTCCCAATGACAAACCCAGAGAGAGTCATCAGTTCCCCTGAGCTCCACCGAGCCTTTCACTGTCTCTCAGCGAAACTTTATAGTCGTTATTATCTGTCACTTCTCTCATCAATCTAACTAACAGTAACTACAAGCAGGCAGCAATTTTCAACTAATAACTCTAACCAAACATTAACCCAACAATACCTGCCCAGTACCAAACAACACACAGACAGAGTCGGGCACAAGATGGTGATTAAAGCATTAAGCTGCTGAAGACCAAGATATTTAAGTCATTAGAGCTAAAATGAGAGTGAACACTGGACTTAAATCCACTGAGTGGCCAAGAATAGAATGCTACACAAATGCTAATATTACTCAGCCAAACATGAAAATAAGACATTTTTAGCTAAAATGTTATTCAAAACAACTTTCTAAGGTGATAATTTGCTTTGTGTTTTCTTTAAAGGTTGCTTCCCCTTTCAATTTATCAAAGCAAAGCTATGGGAAAAACTTGTAACAGCTGAGAGGACGTCTGTTAGCATTTTTTGGCAGCACATTTCAAACATAGTTCTGCTCAACAGACTGCTGAGAAACTAACCATTGGAATACAACATCTGCTATGTGCTCCATTACCAGTTACTGGTGAAAACAAATGTAAAACACATTCTGTTTTTTTAATCAGTTGTTTTCACAAATATTACAGGTCTCTATATTAGCTGCAACCCATTTCAGTTTGTCTGCAGGGCAAAACAAAATTATTGCTGTGTTTTGGTCCATATGCTCTCTCCAAGCCTGTATCTGCCACACGGTGTTTGTGAGGCAGAACACAAACATCATTCTGTCATAGCTCTCCAAGCATTTTCATTTTCACCAGCAAATTGTTCACTGAAACAATCAAGCTGATTGCACTGAAATCTTCTATTAAAATGCCTGAATTAGAACCTCATTTTTTTGGATCAAGTATGAGAAATTAGATGAAAAATGTTGCTCAGCTACAACTGTCTTTTTTTATACGATCAGTACATTTTATATATTCAACAGCTTTTCTCCATTTCAGGTTGTAGATATGGTACATGAGCATAAATTGGGCTGCAACAAAGACAAACAAAAACAATTTTAAATTAAATTTAAACTATGACTCAATTTGTTACTATTGATTGAAACCCAACCTGACTGAGTTCAACACAGAATTCAATTTTAAAAAGCAGATTAAAGCAGATTTGATATCAAATTTTTATTCAGTAAAAATTTTTTAAAAATCAAACCTGGCAACTATTTAAATAAATAAGTAAATACATAAAGAAAAATTAATTACAAACTCATCTTCTTTTTTTATTTTTGCTGAGGTAAGTGTCAATTGTACAAACACAATAAAACTCAGTGTTCACTTTTTCAGTCAAGATACAATTATTTTGTATTATCACTTGTATAACAACAAATAAATTATCCACAAAATCTGTGTTCATGCCAACATTCCTCTTGTCCTGTTTACCTTTGCAAACAAGTAAGTGAATTGAAAAATAAGAAGGGAGATAAACGGTGTCAAAAATAAACATACAAGCAAAGCTAAATATATGGTGGAAAGTTGAAGACTTGCTCAACACAAATGTGGACTTCTTGTGGAGGCTCTGCAGTTTCTGGGTCCCTCCACCTCAGGCTACATGTTGTTTCAAGTCAGGATGAATAACAAGAGTCGAGGCGAGAACTTGACCAGCTGAGGAGAAAGAGGGCAGGCCTGACAGTACACTTCCTGCCTCAAGGAGAAAAGTTGCACATAGTAACTTGAAGTTGTTGTTAGTTCCAGTGCCAGTAATGGCTGAGGCGAGCAGAGATAGCACATGAGAGAGGGCTGTTTGAAAGCTGCTGACACGTTGCACTTGCCAAGAAACTGATGAGCATTTTTTAACAGCTGCCTCCTTTAGGTGTTCAGCTCACACATCACTTAACTGTGTGTGAACTTATGGAAAGAAAGCAGCGAAGTCCCAGGTGGAGTTTCAGCATGTGTTAAAGAAGGAGTTGCTTCGTCTTGAATACAACTGCATCTTACAGTTGTTTTTGTTCTGGATTAGTTTGCAGGTTATTTAACCATTTGGTCCGTCAGAAAAAGACTGAAAGATGCCCACCAAAGTTCTTTAAGTCCAAGTTCACACAGTCAGACAGTCAGATTGATGGTTTTGTTGAGCAACAGTCCAAAACCTTTTTACTATCACATAAAAAAATGTTTGCAATTTTAGAGTGCAGCTGGGCCTTTTGCTAATAAATTTCCTAACAGACAATCCTCATAAATATGGAGCCAAAAGTTCAAATTTGTACCTAAACTAAGAAGTTTCTTTTTGAAGTGCCGGAGCTGCCACTTACAGCTTTGTCAGTCCTACCCCATCAAAAAAGCACTGTTTTTCAAATGGCTGGATAGCAGGTGTCAAAGTTGGCAGCAAATTAAAAAAAAAAAAATCTTGGAGATCTGCTCTGGGATTTAAGAGATTGATGAGTTCCCCACAGCAAGGGAAAATTGTTGAAACACTCCCAACTGTAATGAGTTATATTTGAAGCTCCTTGAAATAAGCTGAGAGACATGTGTTTGACTGGACTGCCAACATATAGCCCATATATTATCTATAGAATGTTGGCAAGTAGAAAGGAACAGACTTAAAGATAACGAGAGCGTTCCCATGATGCAGCTGCGGTGACACTTCCCACCAGATGATGTGCGATGCAAGCAAAAACGTGTAGCGGCGATTGTGAAGATTTGCAGTTTAAGTGACATTTTCTCTCCTTTAACACAAAACTGACCAATATGAAGGAGACACGATTCACAGGAGTCAGTTGCTAATGTTTTTCACTAAAATGATTATTTACAAAACAGTCTTACAGTGACGTATCTCCTCACTGACTGCCATGAATTTGCTACACAGCTCTAACAGCAGAGAGCAGAGAGTTAAGGAAGAAGATTTGTTAGATGAGGCAATGCTAAATCTCTATCACACTGCTGACAGACAAAAGTGACAGTAATACGAGGTAAATTTGCATAGCAGATGTTCCCCTACGCAGAGCTAGATTTACTGGACTAGCAAACACTGAGATGGCTACGTGCCATCTGTCATACAGCAGCAGATAAATTAAACGTAACAGCTGTGAGTATACTGTGGAGG
This sequence comes from Acanthurus leucopareius, assembly GCA_029814765.1. NCBI lineage: Eukaryota > Metazoa > Chordata > Actinopteri > Acanthuriformes > Acanthuridae > Acanthurus > Acanthurus leucopareius. The sequence goes on from JAQMCX010000050.1 coordinate 3,701,872, forward strand.
TAAGGGCAAGTTATAGCATCTCGCTCAGAGGAGGAAGAGATGCGTGTCAGGGAGGTTATTTCCTTGGGGGGGCTGGATAGGGAGATGGAAACGAGAGAGGGAAAAAAAAGCAGGAGTGAGGAGAGAGAGAGAAGGAGAGGGAGGGGGGGCAAACAGAGGGAGAAACAATCTCTGAGGCGGACTCATTCCCCGTTATCCAGTTTATCATTTGTTTTCTCGATTTGTCAAAAAAGAGCTAGCGGCTACAGATTTTCATAAGTCACTGTATCTACATGAGCCCACATATGACCTGTTGTGCCCCACCGGTGGCATGAATTACACTTAATATTCCATTCTGAATCTATTTTAATAGTTATTTGTTACTGGGAAAAAAAGTATTTGTAGAAACATACATGTTTTTGTGTATAAGAACTAATCCCTCACTGTTTTCTTTCACTGCAGTCAGCTGTCTTGCTCTCTTCGGCTCTCTACCTTTATATTACTTTCTGTTTTTGTTCTTACAAGAGCCACAGGCTGTTGTGGCTCTTGTAAGAACAACATTAAGAATTAATGCGTTCATTATGACATGAGCGTCAAAGTATTGTAGGCCAGAGGCTAAACACAGACCTCACTGCGTTTCACTCTTTTATCAAACTCAAGTTTTTTTCCCCCCACAGAGCATCTGAGGTGATAGGACATACACTAACTAGAATACAGGCAGCCTGGATGTGTAAACCTAAAGTTTACCCTTGTTTAAACTTTTATTTCAGATTTTCAACTTTTCAAAGCTTTAAGTCTGTGAGAGTTGGAGGAAGAAAGGGCAGTTTAGGATCAAGCAAAACATCAGCAGAGTCACAAGCAAATCATAAAGACATGACTGAAATAAACTTCATATAAATTCAGTGTTTGAAGCAGCGACGGCCCACAGGACCTCCATTACAAACCCAAAGCTTTGGCACCATATTTACAGCTGCTGTGTTCACTGCTGCTGTTGACATAAATATTTAGAGGAAAACATCAATTTTCTTTCTTTCTTTCAGTTTTTGGGGGAAATCAAATGTCATGTCAATAACAAATATCAGGGAGAACACATTTTCTTTTTTATATAATGTGGTGATCACATGAATGTCACTCAGGGAAATTTACTGAGGGGCCACATTTTACAGTTTAAAGAGAAACATGTCAGAGCTCTGTGTTGCACATTTGATGCAGAAATAACATTGTTAACTACCTAAAACTTATCTTTTACATTCTCTGTTGATATATCTTATTTATTATTGTCACATACCTACAGTAAAACCTATCTATTGTATCTGTAATCGCAGCTGTTATATGAGCCAGAGTGATTTCTCAGGTTGTTCTTAAACACCTCAGTCAAGTTTGTTTCATCATTAATATTCAGTGACCATCACACTGGTTTCACAGCACCATCATGTTACTCAAATCACTAAAAAAAAATGCAACAAGCGTTCTTATGGTCATTTTATAGAACCTTCAAAATGACGGACACAAACCTAAACAGTGAATGCTCATCAAACACTGTTCCCTTTGATCAGACGGCTCAGTGTATTGGACTTTTTTTCAGTAACTCACAGTTTCAGGAGATACTTTGAGTTGTTGCTGCCATCTTACAGAGTCACATAAAACTAAGGTAACACACACACACATACACCTCTTGAAATAACACAGTGGTGGGTAAAATCACACCTGCTTCAAACCACAAATTGCCCTCTGTAATCATCATCTGTCTCTTTGTTATGGCGCCTGTCCCATTACACAAGCCACAGAGTGTCATGGCTTCTGGAGAAACACCTGGCATTAGCTTAACTAATGTGCTGCCCAGAACCAATAATGACTGTCTGTAAAAACAACAATCACCATGAAAGGGTACAGCGTTTATTGGTCATCCAGGTTTCTGAGTCCAGATTTCATTTTTTTTTGTTTCACAAATAAAAAAAAGATTAAGACAAAGTGTGTCTGCTGTTATGAAATTATTGGCCTTGATGGATCATACTGGTGTTTTTACATTTTTTCCATAAACCACCTCCCATATGTACTCTCTATAATCCGTAGCATGGCAAATGGGTTTATTTCCATTAATTTTGTTTAGCATGAGAATTAAACACATGGATAACTGAATCCATCACAGTTCACATTTTGTCAGCTTTTTTTTTTTGTCAAAACACCGTTATGGGTGAGCAAGGACATACACATCTAACACCCGACAGTTTACATTTACATACAGGTTTGCTTGGTTGCAGACTTTAAAATATTGGATCTGAGGCTTTGGAGTTAAAACAGTCACTGCTTGGCTTGCAACTGCATTGCAATGTATGGTAACTTTAAAATCTGAAACACAAATTTATCAAATGTTCAGTGTGATCAGTGGTGGAATGTTGTTTTATGTTATTTTATGACTTGACTGTAATGTTGTAGGTCAACCTTCGTGAGAAGTGGCTATTTTTCAATCATAGGTTAAAAAAACTTGATTGATTTAATTAGACAACCTGAATACTTGTGTCAGCACTGATTTTACTTTTTACAATAGTGCAAGCAGATTTTCTCCAACAATGGTACCATATGAAAATCAATCATACTCACTTCAGTATAACGCAGCCAGTCCCAGTAGGTGGCGCTGTCCAGAGGACCTGTATCCTGGTGCGTCTGCGAGGTGTGCTCTCTGTCACTGCAGGGGCACAGTTGGTCATGAACTGAGTGTCGTCCTCATCGATGATCTGCAAACCCGAGGAGAGAGGATTTAGAACTAAAACACTGAGAAGTACAAGACATTGATGTGCTGGCTCAGTTCATTCTATAGTAGATGTATTTAGTCACACAGCGCTGTTACATGAGAAGTGGCAACTTTGGTTGCTCAGTCTCAAACATGTCTCACCAACTACAGGAAGTATTTCAATAAAAGTTAGTACAGGTACTCATGGTGTCTTGATGATGGATTCTGCAGACTTTTGTGATTCTAGGCTTTTTGTCAAACACTACCATCATGTTACAATTTGAATTAGAGGCAATTCCATCTTTCTAACAGTTTGATTGTATATGTTAAAACATGTTAACTCTGGTCCCAATTTGGTGGAATACTCTGGTAATTGTCTTAATGACGTATGTATGACAAAAATGAGGTTCATTATAATTCATATTTTATTTATATTCATTGGACAATTAAACTTTTATGTTAAAAAAGATCTGCCCAAAGCATCTTTGGCAATTCACTTTTTTTGGATTTTCAATTTTTTTATAAAATGACAAACCCTTTGATCCTACATACAACACAATACATCCCGTAGGTTTGTCAAAATCAATGCAGAAAAATCTAGGGAAAGCTCTGCCTTTTATCAATGCACAAGAGGCAGTTGAATAAAAATGATCTCAGAATAAGCATGATAGAAGCAACAACTAAAACTGCTAGCTGCTGTTCATGTGCTGGTTTATTTATGATTATTATTACAAAAGAACTTCATCCACTTCGCCCCCTTGTAAATATGTAGTGTTGCATGGAGCGAGTAGTATCTCATATTCATCAGTGATCAGAGAGCTCGAAAGGCAAAATGGCTTTTTTTAGCTGCTGAGTGCAGAGATGTGTGAGCTGAACTAGTCCAGTTTTATCATGGTAATAATTTAGATACTCATGATGTGAGCCATTGAATAAATTAATATTTCAACCCTAATCTTGTTGCATAACTGATGTCCATACTTGATATAAACACAACAGCAGTAGCAGTGAACTGCCCGAACTTTGATTCTGCTTTGATGGTAAAAACTGGAATTCTTTTTTCTTCATTGAATCTCAGAAGTGACAACAGCTTGAACCGAAAGCAAAGTCAAGTGAAAGAGAACAATTCTCAAGGTTTCTTTGCATAATAACAGTCTTGTGTGTTGATGGCGTGAGTAGCCAAGTCTCTTGGGTGCTTGGTCCTTGTCAAAGACTAAACACACACACACACAGACACAAACATGCACACATGGCCTATGACCTTGGAGCTGGTGTTCTCCAGCTGCCCAGGCTCAACAACAACAATGACCTAACACCTAATGTTCTTACAGGACATTAAAAAAGTGAGAAAAGTCACAGCAGCTCTTTCATCTTTCTTTCTTTTCTTTTTATTTCCTTCTTTCTTTCTTTTTTCATTTCATTCCTGTCACTACTCCTCTCTATTCCACAACACACTTAAAATTACCATGGACCTTGAAAAGCATGTATAAAGAGCACACAAACACACACTCACACAAACACTCCTATCTCTGGATTGACTTCCTCAAGCCTCCTTTTCACAGTTTGGTTTACTTTGTGGCACCAAGATTGAAGTTCTCTCAGTCAAAAGACGACGCAAACAACCGACTAAACGGCATAAAGAGAGAAAGAGACCGATAGCGGGGGAGAGACATAAAAGGGATAAGGGAAGAAACGGGAGAAAGAAAGATACGGTGAGAGAAGGGAAGACAGACACAGAGAGCTGTGTGTGTGTGAGGGAGGAATATGGAGATTCAACATGATAAATGGAAACAGAAACTGCACAGAGATAAAACTTAAGAGCTGCTGTCTTGACACAAGAACAGTACTGTATTTTTTCTGTAATGATGCTTTCTGTGCAGATGCATTTGTCCACACTTAACATCAAGAATACTGGAACAGCAGGAAGAATATAACAAGAATGACTATACATGTGTATGTACGACTTAGGAAAAATAGATGTTTTCTTAGGTATTTACTAACCTTTTTTTAATACCGAGTTATGATATATGAGGAAATCGGACTCAAATCCAATTAATATATTTACTGATAAACAAAACTGAGGACAGCAGAAATTTGTCTCATACTATACTCAAGAATTTAATCCATTAAGAAACAAATTAAGTTGGATTATTACCAGGTTGCTTTAGGGAGAAACACACTAGATTTGTCAACCTGGATGAAGTCTGACTGGATATAAACCCTGTGCAGTCTTCTTCCACCAGTTTGGGTCTTTGGGGAGAATTCTGTTGGCAATATCTGATTAAATATTTTGTAACCCCAAAGTTAAAATGCTTACAGATGGGTGTGATGGGATGGGGCCTTGGGTAAGTGAAATGTGGAGAAAAATTGGCAGATCATTTCCATATATTTTGGAGTTATCCAGCGTTTCTGTCTTAAGACATAAAAGTGATACCTAAGCGATGATTGACACATTTTTTTTTTTACCCTGCAGGCATCAGAGAATACATCAGTATTTCAGGAAAAATGCTATTCAGAAGTAGTAATTATATTCTTCTTAAGTGGCACAGAACACATCATTGTGTACAAGGACTCTCAAGACTCATAACACACCCACACACACGCGCCCACACCAAAACACATAAATGCATGCAAACTCTATGTCAACAATAAAATTGGCTACAATTTTACTTTGCTTTGATCGTCATCTCTCCTCCTGTTTAGTCTCAGTCACAACAGAACATTATTAAATGTTATCTTCATAGTTTCTAGTAGATTTTAATCATTACTGACGGGGTTTCACAGCACAGTGTCCATGCAGCGTTAAGTTGGGGTTAATATGTTTTATCTCTCTCTGTCAACTTTGGTCACAAGGTTGTCATTTGACACTCCAAAATCAAAACAGGTTTGGAATAGCGTTGTAAATCATCATCAACTTACACGCCTCAAAACGCTCTCAGTCCACACTCATCCATTTAAAACAACGTGTCTTTTAAAAGCATGTTTTTACTCCAATAAAACCTGGCAGGAAGCAATACAAGCAGTACAGAGCATTTTGGTGATTGAATTAATGTAGCAGATCTTTTTTTGGTAGAAGACAAATGCTATTAGCAGCCAGCAAGAAGCTGCACATGAACCTTCAGCAAAGACAGAATAAGTCGATAATGTGCCTAATCAAGTGTTGAGAGAATGTCTTTTTTTCCTAAATCTAAGGGTTGATGCGGGAATATTGAATGTTTTCATGAAGTCACATGATTGTCAATTACTAGAAATATTATTAGTTGATATGTATTTGAATCAGTATCTTTCTATGGAGAAACAAGTTACTGGCTGTTTCCATTACTCGTATTCCTCTTTCTTTATAAAAAACTCTACAACTGGTGTTTCTGCAGGAGATGGAGACAAACTACAAAATAAACCTTTAAATGGTTAACTGTTTTAATTGAACTGCATTTATACAGCACTTTTCTAGTCTAGTACTTTACAACACAAGTCAGCATTCACCCATTTTACACACATGTTCACACACTAACAGCAGATGACTCCTACACGGTGCTCGTCTGCCCATCAGACGCTTAGACACACACACACACTCATGTTCACACAGGAATTGAACAGCCATTGAGAGCAATTTAGGGTTCAGTCTCCTACCCAAGGACTTCCTGACCGCAGTCAGTACAAGAGTTCATGAATTTTGGAAAATGTGGTCATTGAGTTTGGTGTGAAAGTAATGAAAACTGATTCACAGTTTGTTCTACACAGACTTCTGTTTCGTTGACTGTGTGAAGAGTTTTGACAGCATGACCTCAGTTTCGTCCAATGTCTGTTAGTGATAGAAAAATTCAAAATTACACTTTAAGACAAGCATGATGAACTAATGAAACATTCAAGTCAGTTTCACAATCTCTCCAATGTCTTTCGAGTGAGACACTTTATTGTAAATGAGGTTTATCTCTTCCACATTTCCTCGCTAAAACTTGGGTGGAGTCTGGAAACTATAGCCAGTCTTTTTTGATTTTGTTAAGATGAATTCAAGGTTACCTGCTTTGAGTCTCAAGTGTGGCACATACACAACAGTGGTACTGCTGTCATGACTTTTATATATACAGAGAATCTAGAAACAAAAGAGGCCCATTTGAGTTTGAAGCCATACTGTTCTATCATTCAGAGAGAATGTGTGAGAGATGGAAGGACAGACGGAAAGAGAGGCAGACAAAGAGAGGAAGAGAGGGAGTGTGGGAAGACGTTTGTTTTCACTGCAGAGGCTGGCATGTCTGTGTGTGTCCACGGTTTGTCTACCTCAATCTCGCTCACTCAATCTCTCGCTCTCTGTTGAGACGGTAAACACAGATGCTTCAGAGTGCCTGCACAAGCAAATGCAGAGCCCTGTTCAAACACACACACACATGCGCACACGCACACGCACACACCCACACACACACACACGCACCCACACACACACACACACAAAGAGAAAGACAAGCTAAAACCCAGGCTTGAACAGACACCCAGGATCCCTGGAGAAAACTGACAATAAGAATGACATTAGTGTGTGTGTGTGTGTGTATGTGTGTAATGTGTGTGTTTGTTGGTGTGTTCACACACAGCCGGTTTGTAATTAAATGCAAAGCAGTTACAAAGGAGTGAATGCAGTTAAAACCTTTGGGAAATGAGTGTGGAGATGAAACTTTTCAGGGGAAAAATCACACGCAGACAGAAATACAGATTGAAATGTCACGTCAACACTTGAAGATGAGCCGGTTTTTACAAAGTAACAAACTTCTCTTGCTCAATGAAGACCTCGAAGGCGCTGACATTTTGCCTTGAGCTTTCCATCAATGAAAGCTGTACTATCACTGCAGAATACCGCTGAGCTCCAGGGGCTATCACAAATATTGCATCATATTGCATTTTGTGTCAGAGACAGCGAACCTAAGCAGCGGTGCCACATACGCAAACAGCTATTTAATGTGTGCGTGTGTGTAGGTTTATTACAGCAAATGGAGCCAATATTGTGGCTTTTAGCATTTTAGAACAAAAAACAGCATCAGTGAAGAGGGAACATACTGTTCATTGTTTATGGGATGCCTAAACATTCTACTTAAAAATGATACAAAATCTCTCTTTAAAATACACTTTTTATAACTTTTTCACTTGTGCTATAAAGGTCACAGAAGTCAGTTTAAGAATTTTTTTTAAGAGTCAAGGAGTTATAATGCTGTTTTCAAAACCAAGGACTGTTTGTGTCTTGTTTGTTTGCTAGGAGAATAGAGAAAGACCATTTACGGTACATAACTAGTCTGCATAAACACAAAGTTAAATTTGTGTCTTTTCCGTCTCTCTTTAAGTTTGTCATGTCCTTTTCTCATCTCTGTGTGTTTTACACAAAAGCTCTGGCTGTTGTTATCAGAGCTTTTCGCACAAAAACCCCACCTACGTCAAAGTCTGCCACCTTGACTGAAGTGCATTAAACAGACTAAAGGACACATGGTAAAAACAAAATACAATGTGGTAAAAGTAAAAGACTGGATGGGACATTGGCAGGCCATTTGCAAACACTGAGCATTTAGCTTTTGACCTTAAGTTTGTCTTTATCTGACCTGTTTCTGAACCTCAAGAATCTGGTAAAATTACAGTGTTTACTGACTTTGTGGCATTAGCTTCTCCTGTCCGCAAGTAAAATAAATCTTAAGACTCATTTCAAACTGGTATCATCATTCCTTTCCAAAAAAGAATGGCCAAACCATGCTTAATTGACAGCTGGTTTAAGTTTTAGAGTCACATTATATCCAATTTTAAAACAGAACTTGGAATTTTTTGAGTAGGTTGACCTTGTTCGTAAAAAAAATAAAATAACGTCAGAGCCTAAACAGAACAAAAACGGGTAGCTTGAAGCCAAACAATCACATAGCTTAATTTTCTGAGGGTTATTGCGGGTTATTGGTTTATTCATTTCAGCAGGGAGCCTCACTCAGAGGGGTTCATGGGTTCACATCAACAGTTTAACCCAACAAAGACCTTTACCAAAGTTTTGTTTTATTATTCTGAACAAGTAAACATGCCCATTGTGTACATGTGTGCATGTGCGTATGAATAGGGTTTAGGTGTGTATGTGTGTGTGTGCCCATGTGTGTATGTGTGTGTGTGTCTATGTTTGTCTACTTGTGTGCCCATGTGCGTCTGTTTTCCATCCACTCACTTTGTTTAGGCTATTGTCAACGAGAAACAGCGTGAATAAACTAGACAGACTCCTGCTTAGACTGAGGCTGACTCACAGAGCTGCTGAGACGACAGCAGTCTGCCTCCATCACTTTGCCTCAACAAACAACCAAGTGGTGACATTTGCTCTGACACCAAACAGAGGCACCTTTTTTTGAGTCATTTTGCTTGACCTCCATCAACTGAGTGTATATTTAGAGCCCGAGCCCTACCGGGCAAGGGCTCTATTGTTTTTATTAATATAGTTTTATACATTACAATTCATTTAAGCATTTATTTTTCAGAAATGAAAACTTTTTGAATGTGTATCTAGTTTTGTCTTCGGTTCTACATTGTCTTTATTGTGTTGTTTTTGTACGCAACCTTACACACGACACTGAGAGCAGTAATGTGACGTCAAAAATCCCACTAGAAAGAACCAGAGTTTAACTGCCCGTAACGTTGCCTCCTTCTTGGCCTCCTTCTTGGCCATTACAACTTGTTGTGAGCTGAAAGCCTGTCAGGAATCAGAGCCAGCACAAGTATGTTTTAAGTAAAGGAGATGGGTTCTTTGGGGGCAAAGCATGAACACATCAAGCAACACATCAAGCAACACATAATTCTGTTTAAACTTCTCAATGAAAAATGGAAAGTAATGGAAAAGTAGCTTTGTGCATATCAAACCTGGATTTGGCCAAGATTAAGATACATGTGTAAGCAGTAAAAAATAGTAGGAAAAAGTATCTTTATAGCTCCCAGCACTTTTTCAACTATAGAGCAAACTTACAAGCCAACAGAGTCATCAGGCAAATCTGTCATCAGCTATCTCAAGTGTAGAGAAGTGGCAACAAGTTAAACAAGTCTGTCTTAGATCTTCACCACGTCAGTTGTGCAAGTGAAGCAATAGTGTGATAGATATATTTTGTATATATTTTATATATATACTCATATATTTTGGTTAAGAGACCCAGATGGACATATTCAAGTGAAATGTTTGGGACTGCAGGAGTCCAGACTTTTCAAACTGTGTTGAGAAATCTAATGTATACATTTAAATGTCAGCTCGAGGACTCGGAAAAAGCAATAATCTTACGCTTGTCAAACATAAAGTTCAGTACTACAAGCTACAAGTGTCAGCTGTGCACACAAGCCTGTTTGTAAGACTGTGATTTATATTCTTTCATTTTTATTAACAGTTTTATTTTATAATTACTCTGCAATGTCAAGTCTTTTATCCGAAGCCCAAGTCCATAATAAAGTTTGATATATATTATAAACTAGCTAGTAATATCAAACAAACAGTTTGCTTCTGCTGTAGATATAAAACAGTGGTGTTTTCACACTACCCAGGGTACCGTTCACTGTAACTGTATCTCAGGCATGGTTGTGCTTGTGCTTCAGTGATATGATTGGATTGATTTCATGGAGGTAGTGGGACCTGTTGTTTTCCAAGATTGGTCAGTGATAGTTGTTATCATTGCTTCAGGCTTATGCTAACAGAACAATATAATATATATATGTTGCTAATGTATATATTCCTGTTGGAAAATTTAAAATCATTTCGAGTGCAGCAAAGAGAAATGTTTCAAGACACCAAAATGCTTTTAACAGAAAATGTAAAAGCTTTGGTATAGCTTAAAAATACTACTTTAGATTATGTGTTACAGATAACAATATTAACCATATTTTATATGAAAACACTTCTGATGATTGTGATCATCAAATCTACTGTAAAAATCTACTTGCCCACATTTTCTTTACATCAATCCACAATCCCCCTCAAAATGATTTGTTACTCTCTTGTGGAAACTCTTTTTCAAACACTCGAGCAGAAGAGCCTCAAATGAATCCCAAGCAAATAAGTAAGAAACATTGGCCTCATGCTCAAAGCCTTGATGCATTATGTATTTACTGTAATTAGCAACAATCAGTGCAGGATTCAAATTTATTTGCTAAAGCCTCAAGCATTTGAACTAACCAGCTGATAAAACAATATTTTACAGATGTGTTAAACATCATCTGGCTTCGCTGGAGAGTTCACAACAGAAAACAAGCACATGGTTATTTTTGTAAATTCCTGTTGATCCAAAATAACAGAGAGGGGTGTGAGACTCCTGCATGTGTCTTTGGATACTTGGAGAGAGGCAATAATTACTTTAGGATCACGTTTGAGTGTGATTATGTCACATATCAGCTCACCATCTTTCCAACTCCATGCGCATCCTTTCTTTAAAACCTTCTAAGCTCTGCTTTGATCATGTAATTGCCTCTATCTGAAACCTATGACTTTGCTGTGGCACTTTAAACTGATTGGGTTTGTTTATCCCCCGCTAAACTCAGAACCCGAGATGGTCTGTGCAGCAACTACAAAAAAAAGATAATATCTCATGTCTGCTCATCTCTTCCCTTATCCAAACAAGCTCAGTTTGGCTCCCTGAGCAATAACACGTTGCTGGCCTAGATAAATATGACCCATGTCCCACACTAACACAAGGAGGGCTGGGAAAAACACACATGCAGACCCACACGTATACCCACATGCCAGTTCAGTACATACATAAGCAGACAATGACTGTAGACTCAGTGGGAGCCTTTGTTGCACACACACACACACACATGCAGATATATCCTCTAAGATTTGACATATTAAGACAGAAGTCCTTTAACGGTAGTAATGAGGACATAAAGCAGATTATTTCTTATGGAAAAAACAATGAGCAGCAGCTCAGAGTGGTGGTGTTTTAGTGAAACAGCAGGCGGGCACATTCCAGGAAAGCTGCCAGAAACAACCGAGTAGCAGAAAGAGAGAGAACAGCCGTACGGGGAACCACAACGTGTTCATTTGGCTCCACTGCACAATAACAGTCATGACACTGCAAAAGTAGATGCATAATTACCTGTGGAGAATAAACTGTCAGGAACAAGAATTGTTGTATAAACTCCATTTTACAAAAGCATTATTATGTAAACGTCTGTGATAAAGAAAAGCCGAAGTTGTTGGATTGAGGTCATTTATATAAAAAGGCTCGACGGGCTGTCATGCTGCATCTTCTCTTATCAACCCGCTAATAAAACTGGGACACGAGAGACGACGTATTTAATAAATGAAATCATTCTGAAACTAAAGCCTTTAACCACATAATTCCAAAGTAGTTTTTAATTCATTAAGGGAGCATCCTTGTGATGTAGCTTCATGCAGGACACATCTCGCTTCACAAAGTCAACTTCTCCAAACTTTTCAGAATCCAAAATGTTTTTAAGTACAGTTTTTTTGGGGGTTTTTTTGACAGCAGCAAATCTCTAGAGGCCTTCGTCTTTTTTCACATGTGGATGAAAGTGTCGATTACAACTGTCAATTACAGGACAGAAATTGTCTGATGGATTTGCCAATATGTACTAAACAGATTGTAAAGCCAGATTGTCAACTTTAATTTTGTTCCAGCTCAGCCCACACTGTTCCAGTTTCTGCTCGCTGCCTACTCTCTGGTCTCAGCCTCACTCCAGACTCTGCTGGGACTCTGAGGTTGAGACTGAGAGGTATTTACTGTGCAGAAATCAAATAAAGCAGAGGGAGCTGAGACGTTTGAGTTTGAACTGTTTAAACCAAAATGATCTGAGCAGTTCAGACAAAAAAAAAAAAGGTCTGTCTGTGATCTCGAAAACAACATGTTTACTCTGTTATCTTCATTTTCATACAACAAGCCGGCATGCCCGCGGGAAGGACCACACTGAAGACTATGAGCCAGAATCAAACATGAAAAAATTTTGTCGTCAGTACAGAGTTCTTAACTTTATCTGTCCTGCTTGATGAGTTTGCACTAAAGACTCTTATGACTTTTCAAATATAAGAACATAACTTTGTGCTCAGGGTCAAACAACAGTAAGACATGTGAGACACCATAAAGAATCAAAAAACACACCAGCAGGAGGACTAAAGTAAATGAGCAAATGAAAGAATTAATGACGAATCTTGTTAATCAACTTTTTACGTCACAACATTTGCCTGATGCCTCTGTTAAAACTGATCTGCTCTAAATGTAGGGATCTATGGGGGAGGGCAGCTTAACTAACACCTCTACTGATGTCCAGTAAGTAATTCATCAGCCCTCCGAATGTAAAAGAAGTAACCAACGGTCTTTTAACCAAAAAAACCATGAGCAAAACTTACTAGCAATACATCTTCCAGTGACACAACTGTCCACATCTGGTCACAGTTTTTTGCTTGGAAATAGAAGGGATGATATGTAATCCTGTGACACACGTGTTTAATTTAGAGGGACTTTATTTTCTGTGTTTTGAGGCCTTAGTTCAACCCGGGGATATAACATTATTTGAGTCACAAGTGTGCTTACAACTTTGATGCAATTGTTTGTGTTTGAACCTGACTCATTTTAACATCCATATCCATGATTCATGTAAAGGCTGACCAGTGTTTCAGCCTCTTTAGCTTCAGGATGATGACATTTAACCCCTCATTTTTCTCTTCAGCTTCTTACTTTCTTCCTTCAAAACCAAAAAATCAAGGACTACAAACAACAATGTGATTTGCAACTACTGATCAGACATATTCTTGATTAGAAGCAGTTCACGTTTTATCATGAAAGTGTCTAACTAGTGGGCAGGAGTGATGTGGAGGTTAGCAAAAATGCTACTTTATCAGAACAATAGTTTGTCTATCCATATTTCTAGGTCTTCAAAATCTTTTTCAATGTTGAATACAGACTAGCTCCACCCTCTGGTGTGGAGAGTTATCTCCTCCACACGTGCAGATCAGCATGCTGGTTGATTGTAAAGCTGTAGTCTTTGTGATGTGTTCAAGTGTTGTTTTTTGGCAAAAACACAGATTATTTTATGTAACCCAACAGCTGACTTTGTTTGCTGCTAGTTCTTTGACGTAGATTTGTTGTGTCACGACCCATAGCATCTTCAAACTTAAAAAAAAATCCCAAGCGGGATATTTACTGACATTTTTATTGTCATAGAACAAAAGATGAAGGTCTCTTATGCTTGTGAAAAACCACAGAACTTGTTTCAGGCATCTGAACAAAAATCCTACCTAATAAGAAGTCAAAGATTAAGAATTGGGGAAAGTACTTCCCACCCGTTGCTGAGCCTGCATGTGGGGGAAGCTGCATCACAACAAAATCTCAGGGTCGTTTGTTTCAAAGTCGGTGAGCTGGTGAGACCAAGAAGCGAGATCTTCTCAGTGCCCCTTTTAAACTGTGGCCACATGAAAGCAGCCCCCTGCTCTGTTTGGTAAGAGTCTGGTTAAGATCAGCATGTGGAAACACAGCTACAGATGTGTGTTCCTGTTTACACTGAGCGGGAGGTAATTGAGGAAGTCTGGCTCTCTCCTCAGGAGCTCTCTGCTGCTCAGTGGGAGCTGCGTTACTACTGAACCAAACATCTCACATCTCTCTTCTGCTCTCCCTCATTCTCCCTATGTGTTTCTTTTCTTTTCTGTCCTCACATGCCTCCTCATCTCCCTCCTCCTCTGTCTTCTTCTTCCCATTCTTGTTCCTCCTCTGTAAGAAGCCACGGCCACTTAGTGAGAAGGATGCCATGTCTGCCTCACCCTAGAAGAGCTGCAACAAGCAGGCAACTAGATTTTCTTTTGTTCTCTGCCACAATAGGACGCCTCAGTTTTCCAGTTTCATCCCGGGAAGCTGTCAGCAATACCTCTTTAAAAACTCCAAATCAGAGGACAGCAGATGGGAAGTCAAGTTGACACCAATTTGCCTTATATTGTGCTGATCAGATCATTATTTGGTAAGTTTTCCTAGAAAGTTCAAAGAACATTGAGTATGCAGTGATTCTTTCTACCCTCTCAAGACCTGCTTTTCCTTACCTGGAACTGGCCGGTGTAGTCATCATCTGTGGTGCCCTCTCTGCCCTCTTTCAATGCAATGAGAGTGAAACCTCTGAAATAAGCAGGGCTGGTTGCCAGGAGAACCACTGTAAAGCAAAGAGAGAGTAAGTGTGTGTGTGTGTGTTTACTCCACAGAGACACCGAGCAGTAAAGAGGCACACACACTGGCACATCAGGGTCGCACAGCATGACACAAGGTCACCCGGGATGCTGCCAGGGAAACACAAATGAAAGCAGCAGTCCTGTGAGCATCTGCACGATGTGGAAAACTGAGGGCTGGAACTAGAGGATCATCATCCCACACTAGAATAAAGGAGAGTCTATAAATCTCAAGCAGGGGGTTTGATGCAGGGAATAGGCCAAGAACAGGAGTCATATAATGAGATGTGGGTGTAATTTTGTTTTGCTAACCCTTGTGCCCCAACCTTGCATTTTTATACAAGCCCATTTATCTTACAACTTGCTCACGGTGCTGAGCACAAGGATGTCAATATTTCATACTTTTCCAGTTAAAAAGTGAACTTTTTGCTTCTAAAAGTCCGTATAGGTTTGGGGAATAACTTCTTGCTTGAGTGGTGTCCTTCACAGGTCCCTGATAGCTGATTAGAATTTAGCTGTGGATTGCTAAACATGGTGTCACGGCCAAAAACCTGCATGATCTGGAGTTTGATGTCAGTGGGGGAGACTATAAGACAAGGTGATCCCTGTTTTTTTAAGCCTCTGTCAAAACTGCAGCGCTCCTGGTGTCATTACTGTAGAATCTACCACATTATTTCTGGATTTATTTGCATTTTTATGAATGTAAGTTGAATCTCAACACAGTCAAGAAAAGAAAATCAGTTGTGTTTAACTGCTTGGTGCATATTCTCAACTCTTTCAG
Organism: Acanthurus leucopareius; assembly: GCA_029814765.1. Lineage (NCBI taxonomy): Eukaryota > Metazoa > Chordata > Actinopteri > Acanthuriformes > Acanthuridae > Acanthurus > Acanthurus leucopareius. The sequence continues at coordinate 3,717,505 of JAQMCX010000050.1, forward strand.
AAGCTCTGTGAGTCGGCCAGTCTTTTTTTATTTGTCCAAATCCACCATGCAGAGCTGGCGTACTTGGGGAACTTGAAGAAGTCAGCTTAATTGAAGCCAGATCTGAGTGTGTCTGTGTACGTTTAAGTGCCTATGTGTGTTTGTCAGTACGCAGGAAGAGGAGAGGAAGTGAATTTAGGTCAGACATTATGACAATAAGTAGCCTTATCTGACCACAACTCTCCCTGCAGGAGCCACAGGAAGAGGACTGACTGGTTTAGAAAAAGTGTTCTCAAGTCTACTATTTTTGTCCAAAAAATAAAAATTAATTACTGTGGCAGTTACTTACAATGTCACCGTTAATGGACGTACACAAGCTTTTGGAAAATAAAATATAATTAAAAAAAGAGATTACTAGGAATTTTAGAGGAAACATGGAACTTGATAAACAATCCACTTGTTAAATTTAGCGCAGGTTTACGCACTGATTGCGAATATGGGCTGTAAAAATACAGAAACTAAAACAAAAACACTAACTCTACCTCTGTAGGTGTTGCCAGGCTGGTAGGTTTCCGGGTCCCCCTCCACTCTGAGCCTGAACTCGTGGTGGCCATCCCTGCGGGTCCCCTGTGTCTGCGCCCGGAGGATCCGCCCGCAGTACCCGTCCGACCTGCCCCCGGAGGGCTCCTCCACGAAAGCGACGGCATTGCACACAAAACTCGAGACGAAATAGTACTGCAAAAGCAGCAGATGTAAATACATCCCCATGTTTGGAGTCCGAAGATGAGTGTCCAGTGGCAGTTCAGTCAAAATAAAATCCCAGAGGAAAAACAAAACAGCGGACCGAGGATCAGTTTAAGCTCCTTCTCCAAGAACTCCCACCAAACTACAGCGGCGTCACAGTCAGAAGGAAAGGTGAGGAGCAGTGGAAGAATCCATCCTGAACTACAGGGAGCGCTTGTGGGACGCACCGCGGTGAAGCGGGGCTGTGCGGGCAGAGAGGAGCTGCTGCTGTTCCCGGATCAGTTATGTGGAAGCCGCGGGGGGCCGCTAAATAACCGAGCGCGGGTGCACGCGGTCGTCTTCTTGACTTGAGGCGAGGGAAGGTCCAAACTGGAGCTCCGCGCTTTAATAAGAGCCAGCCCTCCACGAACACACACACTCACAGAGTCAACCACACGCGTACAGTACACAATCTGTGTGTCTGTGTGTGTGGATCTCACACACTGAGCTGCCTCATGAGGATAATCAAATGTTCTGCCTGTTATTTTGAGCAGATTTTGAATTCTCTGTACAATGTGAGCTGGTACGGACATGCAATCCGTTCAAAAAACCCCATAAACATAAAAACTTATAGTAAAACTGAATGATTTGAAGCGTTTAGTAATTCTCATCTCCTGTGCATTTTTGCGCAAGCATGTGAATGAACAGATGAAAAATGACAGCTGTTCGTTACCGTTCTTGTTCCGTACAGTGTAAAGTGTCCAGAGTACGGGGCTTTAAAGACATCATAGATAGATGAGGTCATTACAAACTCGACGCGAGCTAATTGTGTTTGAAAAACAAATATACAACGGACATCACATAATCTCACCCAACTACAAGTCCAGAGTTCTGCTGGATGCTCTGAAGTTATAAATTGAAGCAACTCGCGCGCTTTCTAGATGCGCGCAAAGACACCTAAGTAGAGGCACGTGAAGCCTGAGCGGCTTCCTCTTGTGATAAAGGCAGACAGCAACTTTAAAATTTTAATTCATTTGTTTGTTCATTAATAGTTTTCATTCAAATAAACCCTGCAGTGTATGAACATATGCTCCGATATAAACTGCTGTAATCTGTTTTGGTAATTTCTTTGTGGATTAAATGTCCACTTTTCTACACGGGCATCTGGTTTATCACACCCTCACCTTTCCTCATAACATCTCCTCACACACTCGCTTGTAAAGTCTACAACAACACTGACATGCATTTACAACAGATGGTGTTTTGGCCAATAGGTGTCGCTGAAGTATCTTTGCAACTTAAAATACTCCAGAGCTACTTAGTAAATTTGTCACTCTCCTCATCACTGCACCTTTTACTCTCCCACCTCCTCAAGTTTTATTATAGTGCAGAGGAAAGTGTGGGGGATTATGGAAATGCAGGTCTCATATTAAATGTGTAGCTGGGACTCAGCTGAAGCAATAGGCTGAAGTTAGATGATATTTTGATCCATTTTCTTTTTGTAATTTATTTTGTTTCGATATGCCGTTTGGCTACGCTTCTTTATTTTGTTTGAATAACAAATATGCACAACTTTATTAACTTAAAATTTCCGTGTATATTTAAATTACTACAATACAATTATTGTCGGGCAGCACAGTGTTGGAGTGTTAAGTACTGTCACCTCACAGCAAGAAGCTTTTGTGCTGGAACTCTATCAGACCGGGGCTGTTCTGTGCAGAGTTTGCATGTTCTTCCCATGATGATGTCGGTCCTGTGGTTTCCTCTCACAGTTCAAAAAAATGTAGTTGGGGTTAATTGTTTGACTGTGTGTAGGTGTGTATGTGAGTGTGATTGGTTGTTTGTCTCTATATGTCAGCCCTGTGATAAGCTGGTGACCCTATTTAAAATACCCATATGGAGAAGATTACAAACACAAAACCATAAGGCCAAAACGCATGTTTGACCGAGTGTCTTTGTTATTGTGGATGATTGTACAAATCAAACAATGCGTGGCATGTTCAAAAAAACAGACGGAAATGTAAACATTTGAAACCGCTTAACCGTGGGTGGATTTGAACAGGTTAAGTAACGAGCGTGTGTGTATTTGTGTGTGTTTGTGTATGTAAATGCGTAATACTAAAACCTCATGGAAAAGAACTCGGTCAAAGAAGCTTGTACCAAACTGATTTGCTCACATTTTAATTGCTTTTTGTCCACATGCCATTCAAATGCATGTGCTCATTGGTGTGTGTGTGTGTGTGTTTGTCCAAACCTGTGTGTTGGCTAACTGAAAGCAGTTCCCGTGGCTGGAGATGGTTAAACAAAACAGCATCAGCCTGGATGTCTCTGTGTGATGGATCCCATCTGGAGTGACTCTGCACTATAAACTGTCTCACGGATGGCTGATGTCTGAAGCGCACCCTTGACTGAGATGTGGAGTCAAAAACAACCCCAGAACCTTTCAGAATAGAAACAACCTGTTAGGACGGCAGCCAGTAACATTTCTGCATCCAAACATACAACTTTTTTCTTTAGCCTGAGGATATCAATAAAGAATGAGTGTGATACCTTCTTGTATGACCTTCTAAACATCATAAAATTAGTCATGAGGAGTTAAATCTTATTCAAAATTTCCATTCAGCTAACTGGCTCAGGGTAGTTTCCTCTAATGCAATGTTTACTCCTCTACATATAAACAGAAGTCTAAATAAACAGATGTAAAAGGCTGTTCCTTTTTGAATTTTTTTCAAAGTGCTGCAGCAGCTCTAACAACATAAGCATTTGTCTTTAGTCAACTTGGCTGCTTAAATAAGACTTTCATGAGGGTAATAAGGCTCTCATGCAGGAAGCATGGGGCCAAAAGGGTGTATTAAATATGAAAATTGCACTGATCTTAGAGTGTGGAAGTCATTTTCTCTAATGGACCATAAGGGCTCTAAAAAAGCCCTGAGTATTGTGCTCAGGTGTGTCATAGAATATCTAATGATTTTACAAAGATCTTTTTATTCAGCTCATAGAAGGCATTTACCTCATTAGGTCCTTGTGTCTATTTCAAGTAAAGAAAATCAATGGAATGTACTGAATGGTATAGACTAAGTGCTCACTGTTCCTCAACTTGTCTTATATTTCAATAAATAGTGAAGGAGGCATTTTACTGAGGTAGAAGTGCCACCACTACATGTTAATTTTACTTGAGTGCCAGTTTGAAAGATAATCATGAAAGAGGAAGCCTCTTATACAGTGGAGTGTTTAAAGGGTCCTTGGTTACTTGTATGAAAAGATGAGCGATACAGAATTACTTAGTCATGTCTCATGTTCAGTGCTAATACTTGACGTGAGCAAACACCAGGCCCTGACTGACTTGATTACTTGTGTTTTCTGACTTCTGCTTGTGCTTTTTCAACTTCAGATTCCTCACTACCCTCACTCGATGTGTTTTTATTAGCTTTTACTGCCTCGCATCGATCTTAAGTTTTGACCTCTGGCAGTTTCACAGTCCAGTATAGGCTTTTGCTTTTTTTGATTTGAATAAACTGCTGGATTGAAGAAATCCACCAAAGAATGACTGAGACAAATTATCTCCACTAGTGTGTAAAACTGCTTGCACAATCCTGCTGAAACTAATGTGTAAAAATTGAGTCATCCGGGCATGTCAGTGGTTTCAGACTCCCTTTCTTGCACCGGCGTCAAAGTCCACACTATTCTGCCAATAACATGCAATGACAGACTCAGCTCCTGCTGCTCAGATTGTCAAACAATTTAGCCCATATCAGCTTGTTTCCCATGTGGAACCAAGCCTTAAGGAGCCCCTATTGCCCTTCACCCACTGAGACAGATACCCTCAAAAACAGGAGAATGTTAGAGCTGTGCTATCAGGATACACATCTTTCTAAGCACTAAAGTGCTGATTTGCAGTCTGGATCTAATAGGATGACAAATCTGTGCCTTGGACTCATCTTCTCTAGAAGAGAAAGGAAAAGATGGAGCTAAAGAAAGACATAGCCCTTCCTCTCATGGCACACATGCTGTCGTGTCTGCCCTCGAAGATGGGTTGTGATCACAGAAACAGGGTATCAGAATCAGGGTTGCTCACTAAAACATCTGCCCCCGTCTCAGAGGGTTAAAGCATTTAAATACAAAGATCACATGAGCAGGCTTGGTGTGTCAGCTTCCCGAGGTCACATTCACCAGCAGCACCTTCAGGCAGGCCTCTCCCACCTCCACAGGGACGCATCTGTGAATACTGAGAGGTAAGAGGTTACACCACCCAGTGGTGTTTCCAATAACAGATGTTGTGGGGACCCCCAAGCCATCCTGGCCTTCACAGGGATGATGGGGAGCAGTCACTAAGCAACGCTCGTGCCTCCTGGCATGCAAGCTGAGGTTGGCAAACCAACCCTGTCAGCTGCTCATGTGAGGCAGCACAAGTGAAACTACTGGGTCGACTGCCACCATGGTCCAAACAGTTGTGTGACAGACTGAGCTGTCACAAGTTTGCAAACTGGCAGCTCTAAGGCCATTAGTCTAAGCACCAACAACAGCACCCTGCGTTCAGAGAACTGAGCCCTGCACCCAACACTGCAGCCACTGGCTCAATGTGAAGGCTGCTCTTTGTCCAGTTAATTACTGAATCTAACCCAGTTAGATGAAGGTTCTTTTGCAAACTAGCTGATGTGACAAAGTTTACTGACACATCTAAGAAAAAGAAAAAGTTTTTTTTTTAGTAGGTGCATCTATGTACTGATATGTACATCCTATATAAAATCTGTATTTCTTGTTTCACAAAATTTTTTTAAATGTGACTTTCATTGGACAGCAAGGTTTGATCTCCAGTGCTTCAACCATGATGTCTAAAACTAAAATCTAGTCACATTCAGGAGCTCATAGTCATATCACTACAGGTATCTTTTAAAGAAGTGTGACAAGCCACTTGCTTTTTGAACTTGAGTTTTGTAATGACTTTCTCAACTTTGATATAGGATACAAGCTTTCTACGTTATCCATTTAAAAGTGGAGAGCTCAGAGCCAGAAAGTCATCAAAGATAAATGAGATCTATATATCAAGTTAAAGCACTTGATGAAATCCACAGTATCTAATTCTAAAAAGCCAATTGGCCAAACTCGAATTGAGGGGAAACAAACTAAAAGTTGAGAAAGGTGTAAGTATATTGGCTCTCTTGTATAAAGTTAGTTGAAATGACATTTGTAACCCTTTGGCCTAAAGGCCGAGCAGCAAACTCTCATCTCCACTCTGGACAGGAGCCGTCCATCAGTCAAGTCATCCTGCTTTTCTTAAAGACAGCGAGCTGAAGAGCACAGCCATGCACACTCACATGCACACTAGATGACCACACTCACACTGACATGCTTTTGCAAATGATCACTGATTGCATCACTGCACAGATAAAAGAACATCAAGCAGATGCAATCAGCCCTGATCAGCAAACATAATTGAAACAGTGTGTGTGTGTGTGTCTGTGTCAAAACATTAAATATGTATGACTGCAAATGTGCACATATACATAACTATGTTGCAAAACACAGAATTCTCCTGTCATTTAGTAGTTTTCTTGCGCGATAATCATGAAGCATCTCATGAAAAAAGAACTCAAAGCTGCACTGTTCAATATTTTAGCAATGGATGAAATAAAGTGTGTAGATGATGTTCTCAGAGACAAATCCACAGAGAATAATCAGTCGACTCTGCAGTTCCCCTCAGATTCACAGAGTATTTTAAGATCTTTTCACTCTTTGTTTTGATTTTACAGTCTTGCTTTTCTGGTTCAATATTGCCACACTTATCAACTTTAATTTTGGCAAAGCAACAGACATCAGTTTTTAGCAAAAAAAACTCTGATGTACATTCTGTGTACTACCTCACCAGCATCAAATTGAGGACTTACAAAGAAAACAGAAAGATTAGATAGTGAACACAGTGAAGTATTTAGCAGCTAAAAACCAAATACCTCCTTCTGGAGTTTTTGGAGACAAAAACAGGTGCAAGACAAATGAACATTTACCTTGAATTCATCAAAACAACCAAAAGCTGTAAGTATTCAAGTCTTATGTTTATTCTTACAGTCCTGACAAATTGATTTTGTTTGTGTGGTGCTGTAATACCTCTGATCCTGGGGTCTCTACCAGGGGTGGGGCACGTCAGCATTTGATTGGTGAAGACACACACACATATCTGCAATGTTTACTATGGACCTTTTTGCATCTCATATCTCCGCTCGCTTTCTTTGCTCTCTCCCTGTCAGCTTGTCAATAAAGGCCAAAAAACAATTTAAAAAAAGGCAAAAAAGAAAAAAATAAGACTTTAAAAATTAAACTCGAGTATAACTTACAGCTACCAGCACGGCAACTTGCAAATTTAAATCATCTAATACGTTCAGGGATCCTAATCATGCCTTTCTAAACTGTACAATAAAGAAAACTAGCATTCATGAGCCAAAACCAACTTTAACAGAAATATATTTAGTGTATAGAGGTTAGCGAGAACTGCATGAAATCTAATTTGACTTGTGTTTAAAGCAAAGTGCACCCTGGTGATAAGTTTCACTGTAAGTTTAACTCCAGCAGCTGCACACCTTGTTGTGACCGATGGCTTTACAAATTATATTAGAAGAAAATAAGATAGAAATAAATTGCAGTTGCAAATAAGATTGAATTCTTTTGAAATCCCAGAAGTTGATTACTTACCACTGACTTACCGACCTGTTTCACTGAGAAGACTTTAAAGTCCCATTCTTTTCTCATGACTGGCTGCTCTCACTGGAGTGCAGCTCTGGTCCAGTTTAAGTTACTCCTCTGAGACGTTTGGTGGTCTTGCAACAGTGTGTCCGCCGGTAAATTATGAGGACTGAACATCAATTACAAAGTGTTAGTCTGCTTTGATTATTTAAAATTATTTTAAAGTATGAAGCATTAGCTAAAGGCACTCAGCCCTCCTGAAGCTACATGAATCATTCATCACTTGGTTTGGTGAAGATATAACGGTGTGAAAGCACGAATATGGATATTACTTTCATGCGGTCCCCATGCATGGACATCTCTGTTCCATTTCCAAATCCCCACTGCCCTGACACTCACCACATATATCTGGTTCTGTCAATCAAATTTAACAAGCTATAGATGGGGTTAGGCAGTGTCTGGGGGGGAGTTGGGGGAGGGCTGTGTTGGTGGAGGCCCTCAGAATGAGACAGGCAAAAGACTGAAAGCAAAGCGATTCAGATTCAGATTCAGATTCAGTGGAGTGACAGAGAACTGAATTGAAGTAACTGCCTGTAGAGCAGCGTACAGCGGCATCAGGCTGTGTTCATGGTGTGTTTATGGAGCCTGATACACTTCAGGTAGTCCACATCTTCTCTCACCAATTAAGGACTGCCAGGAGCAAAATTCAACACGATTGAGTCATTTTATAGCACCGGAATAAATGTTGAGAGGGGATGGGGGAATTAATCACCCAGCTTCCAGTTCTCATGAGGAGAAGGAGCAGTGTTTTGCATGTAGTTCAGCATCATTAATTCTTGAAACAGTAACAGCCCTGTATATCCTCCAAAGGATGGAATAATGGAGTTGACACTGGAAAAGGAGCAGGCGATTGGCCTCTTTGTGTTCTGTCTAATGTCTCTTTACCTCCAGCTAATCTTCTTTTTTATTTAATGTATTCTGACCATATGCGATTCTCTGTTTTAACTTTTCTCTTTTTCCTCTTTCTCAATCTCTTTCTTGTTTTGCCTCACAGTTTTATTCCAGTGCTGCTCATCAGCACCTGTCACATGGATGGCAGTGTTGGTTGGCCGGTGATCTATATGTCCTCCACTTAAGTCAGGACTGAAATAACTCCACTACACAGAGGGATGATCATGACTTTTTATGTATAAAACAGTGGTCCTGTTGTATGAGTTCTAACACTGAACATTTTACTTATCATGATGTGCCACCATGTAGTTGGCATTTGTAGCTAATTAGCTGTATTTTGGTCCAATTCTTGGTTTTAACTAAATACCAACTATCATTCCCATCAGTCAAAGGTTTATGTGTTAGCTTGTTAACATGCTAAACTACGATGGCAAACAGGGTGATCTGCCAAACACAAACATGTAAGAATTGTCCTTGTAAGCATATTAGCATGCTAGCATGTAACTGGAGCACCACTGTGCCGTACAGCTCTCTGATGTTGATACTAGGGTTGCCAACTCCTTGAAAAATAAATAAGGGA
>JAQMCX010000050.1:3728279-3746360 GCA_029814765.1 Acanthurus leucopareius
ACTACTGTTGATTCTCACGATAATACGGGACGAAGTGCGTCCCGTTTCAGCTCAATACGGGACCCGTACTTTTGTTTACAAATACGGGACGATTCCGTTTTTTAGGGACGGTTAGCAACCCTAGTTGATACTAAGATGACATGAATATCTTTAACAAACAAGCAGTCCATCCAGTAGTTACTGAACATTTTATTCAAAAAAACAAATGTCTCCCCTATGGCAGTGCTAGAGGACGTATCAGAGAACCACCGGAGTCAGTGATATTAATTCACCAGGCAACATTAATGTCTACAAAATTTTATGGTGAACCAATTTAATCTTTACCGAGGTAGTGGACAGATTGACCGTCAACAACTGACTTACCTTGCCATCCACTGATTTACTCAGTTAGCATGGATAAAATGAGATGTAGAGGAACATAATTAGAGTAAGAGAGACAGAAAAATAGCAACAAAAAAAAATTCTTAATGGGAAATCATGGTTGGATATAAGACCAGACTTCATCTCTGTGCACATTATTGTGGATGGAATGACATTTTGGAGAAGCTACACTCTGGAATAAGACTCCCCCATTAGCACCTCCATGACTCTGGCAGGCACTAGTGAAAGCCTTGTTAGCACAAAACCTGTCTGGCCTGGCTGACTGGCACATGTGCTGTCTTTCTGCAAAAATTGCATCACCTCATTGACAAATGTCATTATCGTTAGCTTCTCCACTGTGTCATTTTCTTTTTCAGGACTGAGTATCACTGAGCCTGCTGCTGCTCCACTCTGAATAGAACTTTGAATACAGCACAGCCATGTCTGGAACATTGCTTTGACTTTTTTATTCAGTGGCTTTGGTGAAAGTTCACATCATAACAGAAATTCAGTCAGATGAATCAAAGCCCGTAAAAAATGTTCTTTTGCTTCCTTTGATCCTTTTTTCTTTTCCCTCTTTTTCAGAGCTTCTCTTCCTGTTTTTTTATTTCAGGTTTACCCTTCTTTAATCCATGCTAAAGTTTAAAAAATATGCCTCACACCTGGTAACTGATCTAATGAGATATTCTTACATCTATTCAATTTAGTATTTTTCAAAAAAAAAAAACATACTGTGTGCATCAAGTCAGGCTAAACAACAAAGTAGGAAAAAGCAAAAGTTTGAGCAGAATGCTGAGATGCTGCAATTTGCTGCTTTGCAGACATAAATTTGAGATGTTTGGTGTTATTATGAATAGGAAAAGCACTGGGAGCCATGAAGCAAAAATTCATATAAAATTCATGTTTTTCTTAAGAGTTTATTTTATTCAAGTGTTATAAATGTTTTATGCAGCTATAGAACTGGAACAAAAATTCAATAGATAACTCTTTTTGGTTCTTTGTTTGCGTTTTTTGTTTGTTTAGTATTTGCAGCATGCTCTGGAAATCAACCATCTATGTCTTTAATCTTATCAAATACTATTAAATACTACCCAGTGACTCAAAGGCTTTTCAGTAAGTTCCAGTAAGTAAATGTTTGAAAGCCTTGGCAGGGCTGTTGATTCCCACTGCATATACAGGAACCACTTCAGAAAAAAAACACTGCTCCATAGCACTTCTAGAGGTCAGAAACTCAACAGGATGCCTTTAATTTCTCATGTTTGCACTTTGAGCAGCAGGCCACCAAAGGACAGGGAACCTTCGGAGACCGCAGAGCATGCTCTGATCTCAGGCCAGCTGGGCTGAGGGCTCTGCATGATTCCTGACTCTTATGGGTTCCACATTTTTATTAAGTGACACATTTTATCCAAACAGTGCAGGAAATAATGAACTGCAATTTGTTTTGCAATTTTTTTGAGACTGAATAACATTCACACAGCTGAACTTCATCTTTCAGAGAGGTTGACTGCCAGCTTCAGTCACCCCATACATTGCAGCTGTCACTGTCATGTAAAAAAATGTGCTTAGTTTGACTGATACCACTGTAGCACCACACATAAATGAGCCAACAGATTAGTCAACAGCAGACAGTTACACAGTTAGATTTAGAGGAGCTTTCAAAGACCTGGCAGCAAGGATTTAGCTCTGAGATCTAATTTCCCCTTAAATTCATTCATGAACATTAAATCCATAACCATTGTGCACACAAAGTAAGATTTTGTGGTGGAGCTGTGGCAGCAAAAAGCACTGCTCTGAGCTTATCAGGAGGGAAGTGTGAGGATGTCTTTTCTGTTTCACCTGGCAGCCAATCAGCTGATTGTTTATCCCTTATTCAAACTAATGCCTCTTTATTGCACTATTTTTTCCCCTAGTCAAGCTGCTGTAAATGTGAATTTCTCATTGGAGATCAATAAACTATCTATCTATCTATCTATCTATCTATCTATCTATCTATCTATCTATCTATCTATCTATCTATCTATCTATCTATCTAATGTAACGGAGAAAAAGAAAATCTTCTCAACATTAATACAAGATGTACTTTATATCTTTAGGCCACTTGAAATAACAGCATGACTGACTGAAAATGGTCGGCGGTAGAGTGAAGCTGTTCAACTGATGGTGTGTATGTCTGGAGTTCTTTTGGCTGTGAGTTTGTCTATGAGGAAAAGTGTTACTTAGTTTGTACAGATGGAATGAAATGCAGGACCTTTTCTCTTTCTCTCTTACACATATTCTGACATATTTATATGAGCCATTCATGTTGAAGTCTTACCTAAAATTTACTCCCAGGTTGCGTCCTTTCTGTTCAATCATGATTTTTAAATCTATTTTCCCTTTTTCCATTCTTCCCCTCAAGAATACATGTAAATATTTGATTGTTGGCAGCATTATAACTGGTTTATGGGACTCACAAAATGTTTGTCGTAGTTCAATTAATGGTTTCAAAATTCATTGTTGGAGGAAAAGCTCCCAATCTGGCTGGGGTTATTACCTCCAGCAAAAACAGAAAGAAACAGAGGAGACTACAAATTAAAAAAATGTTTTTGGCTTATCTCTGACTAGTTACTGATATCAGAATTAGATTCTGTTCTAATTTTGTAATCTGTATGTTTTCATCAAACAACAAACTTTGGTCATTTTATTGGGGATTATTGTGCATTATTGACAGGAGTAAAGTTTTATCCATGTCACCTTTAATATTTCCTGACTTCATGGCAAGAATCTCTTGAAGACACAAATTTTGAAGCAGTATCATCTCGAGTGGGGCAGATTGTAGAGAGCGGTGCTTGAAGATCATTTCAAAAAGGACTGGGTCAGCAATCTATGAGAGAGAGAACACTTTCCTCAAGCTGGCATTTCCTCCCTCTTCCCCTGTTAGACTGAAAAGTCAGTAAGAGCTAAATGGCAGCTGTTTTGGCAGAAGTACTGAGGGGTCAGTGTGCCAACAAATGCCCTCTAGTTCACAGTTACTGTGTCTCAAAATGGCCAAAATAACTGCATTCAGATAATGTAAATGGCTTGTTAGTTATAACTGTGTTCTTAATATTGTAATAAGTGTACACTACAGTGTTACAGTGTGAAAAACTTTTGAGGTTAAGTTTAATGGGATTTTGTGCTGACTGGAGTTTTTCAGATACTTTTTCATTCTGCCTGACAAACACCTTCTGGTCAGGGAAATCCCAAACACAATATCCCAACAACTTTCATCCACATTGGACAAAAGTACTCTTTTCAATTTACAGTGCATCCAAAAAAAATGTTCAGTGCCAGTGCAGGGAGAAGTGTACCATTTATGTCTCCATTTTAAGCAGACCTGAGTTCCAATCCTGTCCAAACAAAAAGTTTGTTATTTCAATAACCATTAACCATTTTGTAGTTCCTGTGCATAGATATTTAGGAATTTATTAAAACAGCTTAAGTTTTGTAGAATTGTCCAATATAGACACTCTTGTTTGCCAGTTGGATTGAATTCCAAGCTGCAGGAAAGTTTTACATGAAATCCAAATGGGTACTTATGGAGATACAAACAAATTAGATTTCCCTGAAACAGTGTTGTTCCATAGTCGGAGGGTTCAAACTGACAAAGAACTTTTCCATGAACTTTTGAGTCTGAGCCCATTAACTTGAGTTGAACATTGTATGAGTATTGACAAACCATAGCATAGATTTAGAGATACTAACATCAACTGCATGGTTTGCAAGGAAAGTCAAAGTCTCCATAGTGCGACTGATGATCGGTGGTGACCTGTTATTCTTGGTATCAGATCAAAATGTTCTCTTCACCAGCATTTAACACATAGAGCTGATGTCTGTTTCAAGTTTGAATTCGATGTGTCTGTTTATGGTCTTGAGACGATACCCCCTCCTGTTTCTGGTGACTCTCTGACCTTGCCAATAGTACCACCATTAATGTTTTTACTCAAACCTAAGATAAATCTTTAAAAATCTGGAATGAACAGATGGTCATAAAATACCTAAGCATGTTTGTTCTCTTCACAGGATGAACCTTTTCCATTTGACACTTAGTAGGTGAATTGTTATGAAAATTGCTGAGCACATTCCTGTTTCAGGGAGATTTGACCATGTTCTAATGCTCACATGACCCTAGTATTAATGGGAAGGAGAACAGTTCTCAGGATGCTGTCACTTTATTCACTTTTTAATTGTCTTCTGTACAGAACACTGCAGCTTATAGGAGCTGCAAGCAGAGTTTAGCCTTGTCTCGCTGTTACACCAGCTGTTGCCCTTCTCGCTGTTGGCCATTATAGTCTCACATGGCTGTTAGTTGGCAGTCCTTCACCTTGATTAAAGGACAATTGTGACTGCCCAGCATTGCCTACAGGTAATGTTGCTTGTAGTGGCAGAAGTTGGTGGCATGTGTTTGCTTTGCTCCTGCTGTTGTGTTGGCTAATGAACTGGACGTGTCAGCTTATTGTTGAAAAGAGACCAAACCTGCACTATAATAATCAACTTTAGCTCAAGCCTGATAGAAATACACCCTGCAAAATCAGCTTTGTTTGGCCAAGGAAATCCTAATAGGCTAACTGACAAACCACTCTGTAACTAAAAAATACTCTTGGTTACAAGTTTATCCGTTAACTAACAACATTTAATATTTATGTTGTTATAAATGGATATATCAGAAGATGCAACAACCACAGGGATGAATTCTGATATATCTCACTCAGCATGATAATGATTCATGTTGCTGCACAGCCACAAACTGGTGAAACATCCTTGTCATTATTTGGATCATTTGTGGTGGGAGTGTGAGTGTGGTCTGAAGTTGTTTTTTTATTAGTTTGCCTTAGATTTCCAAACATACTGAGAGTAATTGCTTAAAATAGTTTAAGGTCCCAACGAGATTTGACCTCACAACCCCTTGTTTATGAGATCAGTGCTCCTACCTCAGAGCAACAGAGCCCAGCCATTTTAACATCACATTACAAAAGAAACTACTAATTTACATTATTTGGATTTTTTTCCAGCCCTTCACTGCGTTTTCTGAGTGGCTGTAGGTAAGACGGTGCCTTTTAACCAGTCTGTTGGCCAGTTGCCCTACTACATTGGACCAGGGTGACAACACTATTTGATGAATTGCCGTGAACTTCTCACAGATTTCCATCTTGCCAAAAGAGTAAATCATAGTGACAATGGTGATCATCTAAGATTTGATATAGTGCCACCTGCAGGTCAGGTTTTCCACTTACACAATGAAATATCTCACCTTTGCCTTCATGGTTTCCCACAATTCCACAATTTACAAGCATTCAGGCCTCCCAGAGAATGAATTATAATCACTTTGGGCATCCTTTGACTTTTTCCTCCCATCTCCATGGGTTTGACATTTGGGGTTTTGAGTGAAATGTGAACTGGGTGCATTGGGGTAAAAGAAGTGGTGTTGAAGAGATAAAAATGAAATAATGAAATTTATTAACTTCGTTTATTCCCTAATATTTAATCTATAGCCATTATCAGGTGAAAAATGACCCTTTGTTTGTGACCAAATAATTGCAAAACAAACACTGATGTTCTCATAAGCCTTATATTTGCTTGTGTTTACTACTAATAAGCACATGTTAGCATGCAGAACACACACTTAACCAAGTTGGTAAACATGTTAAACAATATTGCAGCTGAACATAATCATGTAAATATTGTGAGCAAGTTAGTATTGTAACGGTAACATTTAGCTTACAGCATGGCTGTGTCCTGGTACAACCTCACAGAGGTGTTGGCATGGCTGCAGACTTTAGGTCAAATCATTCATCACAGACAAATGTTACTTTCTCCTCCTACTTCTACTTACATTCATATATCACAATCTATGCAACACCACACATATTATCAGCTGTTTAAAGCTGAAAACAAACCACGGTCTTATAGATGCACCTTAGGCTTGGAATGATTATATGGTTTTACATTTTTGAACCAATATTCTTGTGCTTGTGAACATTTTTCAAAGGAGCTCAGCTTTTAGCAGAACCCTTAATAAAGTTGTGGTTCCCAGTTCCCTCGTCTATTTTTTTGCTAAATCATTCAGCAGCTGGCCTTGAACCTGAGGACCAGCACAGATACAATTCATTCCATTCAATTTGTAGATGATTATCTCCCAGAGGTGTCTGTTGAAGTCTAGTCATCAGACACTAATGTTTTTAAAGTTTGGTGGGAACATTTAGGTCCTTGAAGATCCATTTAAATCCTTACCAGTACCCACATGTCAGTATAATTGTGTGTGTGTGTGTGTGTTCAAGATGCTGAAGTAACTTCACAGCCTTCCCTGGATCACATACTGACTGTCCTTTATTACCTCTGTACAGTAAAGGGCCTCAGGCACTCCAGGCTTACACAAGCTACAATAGCTGTGCAGCCATAAATTGCTTAGCGTCTTCCCAAAGCAAACTCATCCGTTTTGCTGCATGTATTATCATATTTCTAAATCCACCTGATACACTTTTGGAACTAATTGACCACTTTCTGTGGAAATTAGGCATCAAGGACAAACAGGGACCCCCTCATCTAATTTCTGTGAACACTTTCGTTATGGCCTCAAGACTGCGTGCACACATGCTTTATGCACACACACACACACACACGCAGACCTGTAAAAGTCTTTCAGAGTTTAAAACTTAAATCTTCTAAATTCCCTGGTGAGCAAACTTTCCTTATATCTATGTTAATGAATCACTGTCTCAGCAAAACACACCCTCAGCAGCAGGGGAGCTTAAAGACCAGAGGCCCTGAATGACTCTCACCGTCCCAAGAGATTCCCCTTCCAAGACATGTCTCCCTTTGCTGATCCGTTCTGATGTCTTTTTACACTTTTTTGTAGCATTTTTTTCAGTCAGCATTTGCACCAACAGGCATTGTCCACACTTACTGCTTTGGGTTATGTGTTGTTGAATTTTAGAGGGGGTAATTGAGTGTAAATGGATGTAGATAAATGTATGTTTGCTGGAGCTTCTTCTTCACCGGGAGTGACCCTGACACTGTAAGTGGAAGATCCTGCATAATGCTGTCCAAGCACATATCATTTTATCATTAAGTAAAGAAAAGTTTGGGGGGAAACTTCCTCTTGACAGGAAAAAACACATTAAAATGGATGCAGACAGAAAAGCAAACAACCCATTTGCCAGAATAAATATTGGCATTCCATGTTTCTGCAAACCATGAATGTGTTTAACCTAAAATTTGTACCCACCAATATCTGAAATGACTGGTCATCAAATGCCTCCGAAAGCTAAAAACTACTTGGTTCATAAAAAAAAAACACTGGATACACAGCAATAACTGAACACCTCTTTAATGTACATTATAAGGAAGTGACCTCAGCAGGTGTGTATTCAGCACATGAGTTTTGGATCCATCTGTATCTGCATCATGCACAGATCTCCTATTTACATGAGTCATTCACGATGACGCAGGTGTTAAATATAAATCTGCGGTTGTTGCTGTTGTTGAATAACATCTGGACTTGATGCAGCTGTTTAAAAAGGTGTTTCTTCATATAATGCAACACAGGCTCGTCTGAGTGTTTCTTCCTCAGTCACCTGCCTGTTGAAAACTGGGTCTGTTGTTGATTCATGTATGATCTTTGTTGCAGTAAACCAACCATATATGCATGTATACTGTGCACATAATGTTTTGTAGAATAATATGAGGTGTTCATCAAAGTGAAGTGCCACATGTTTAAACTGTTCAACAGTTTGACATGGCCCTTATACTTAAAAGTTTTTCAGACTATGGTTAAACTCAGATCAAATTTGGCTCAATTTTTGCTGTTTTTGAAGTGGTTTTATTACTTTTAGACATGTTGACAAGTCTATGATTAATCGTCCATTGAAATGTCAGGGAAATTAGTTGTTAGGACATGTCACTCCAGGGTAAAAGGTCTGCATCATTTCTTGGGGAATTGCACAAACTTATAATTGGCTACTGGAGCAGCACATTCATCGACACGAGCACAGAAACAAGGGATGATGGATTGCTAGAATAACAGTGGACCCCAGGAGGGGGGCTGTGTGAAGTGTGGCCACTGTGGACCAACAGGAGACCCACTTCCATACTGGCTCAGAAGCAGCTTGAACATCAACAGACAAAGCTACTGTCACAACTCGAGTTTGAGAGGCTCAAACAGGACGACTGCCCAGGCTGGAGACACACTGGGACTGATAACCAGCTGATACAATCCTACCAGCCATGACAGCTGAAGCTACTGAGATGCAAATGATGCTGGGAGCCAAGATCAGAGTGGCATTTTTACATTTGTCTGTTTGGCAGGCTGTTTTAGCAACTGAAATGGACTCAACTGAGCACTATATGGGAGAGAAGTCTCCATCTTCCACGTATGCAACAAAGCAGAGATGACCATGAAGAAAACTGACCTTTTGGAGAAAAAACTGGCCTGAGCAAACTGTGAGTTTGTCAGAGTTTTTGACTCAGGAGGAGAAGTCACTTACTAACACTGCAGTGAATGTGACAGCACAAATACAAGCTCTAAGGTTACAGATGTCAGGACTATTTCTCTGGCCTCAGCACAGCTGGATACAGAATCCACTTGTCAGCCACTTGGAGGACATTATTAGGGGTCTCACCTCCAAGGAGCAAGACATCCTTGAGATCTCAAACAAGGCAGTTAGGTTTCTAATGTCATTTGCTGCAACATATCTCTGAAAAGCTTTACTCTGTTTGTGGCCTCAGAGTACAAACAGAAGAAAACACTGAATGCTGGATCTGTTGCTGCCTGAAGCTGATGTCTCTTCAGCCAGACATCAAAGCCTCGACAGTATCAATGCAGCAGCAGCAGCCATCTCAACAGCTCTTGATGCTACGCTTCACGCTCATGGACACTTCTCTCAAGTGCACAATATCCTAAGTTCACATTGTCATTCAGTTTAAATGTAGCTGTCATAATGTCATTTAACTGCTGTGATTTAAGACAGAATTGTGGATTTTGATGCAGCTTATCGGTGAATGGTTGATATGAACGTCATGAAATGGCATTAATATGATTTAGGTACGGTCTATTTATGAATATAAATTAGTTTGTGCAAGATCCTCTAACTGCTTGTGTTACTCTAACATGGTGTCAGTGTCTCTGTGTTCTCACATCCCATATTTTCACACATCAAAACAACAAACTTTCCCAACAAACAACTAATCTTGCAAGATTGTTAGTGGAACATTTGATTACACAGCAAGACCATCAAGGAATGGAATAAAGTTGCAGGGTTTTAGTTTTAAATCCTTAGACTTTATGTAAATTATTGGTTTTTATTAAGTGACAAAACACAGCAGGACAATAAGAAAATGAGCATCAGGCAGGAAATTAATTCGGCTTGATTATCTGATTGTTTACAAGCAACCAAAAACATTAAAAGGAATGTTTTTTTTGCCCCACAATCCCTCACATTGCCTCATATCCTGCTGCACAGCTGTTGTTTGTCACGTCGCTTCAAAAGCTTCAGATTAAGCAAGTGTGCGCTTGACTAAGGTTTGGATGGCCATTGCCACAGATGGATCTCGTTATATATGCACTTCCTTTATCCCAAGACAAAAGACTTGATTTTAGAACTGCTTCACGTTGATGTTTGTTGTTCGTCTTTCTATGGGTGATTGCTCAACACAGTCATCATCTCATAGAGAGGATCAGTATCAAGACTGTTTTGTAAATGACGAACTCCAATCTGACATTCTAGCATTCCCTGGTTTTCCTCCACTCCTGCTGTGTTTACCATGATACAATCAGGAAAGGATTATTGATAACCTTGTTCTGTCTATTTTAGAGACAACTGATGATGGTGGGTTTTAGTTGTAGAGAAGCTAAGACCCTTCCCGAGTTAAAACAAAGTAAATCCATGCATTTGGATCATCGAGTGGTAACAAATGTTCACGGGCATCTGAAAAAATTGAAAATGTAACAAGCAGCCAGGGAGTCTTTCCAACAGGTGTTTTAGATATTTTTCAGATGTGCTCAATAACAACTAAAATCATCTCAGGGGCCTGGCCGGAAATAGATATTCCAGCCTGAATTTCTGTCCATCCTTCTTTTGAGATGGATTACATTATTTAAATGTTCTTGTTGGGAAGCTTTTATTGCACTAACAAATTACCTTACAAATAATCATACAAAGTAGGTAGCAGTTGTAATAAGTAATGTCTCTTCTCTGCTCTGATGCTCGGATCACATTAAACATTACATACAAGTAAATTACTTACAACAACACAATTGTCCCTTCCTGACCCCCAGCATGGGTGAGCTCCAAGCAAAAAACATTCCAGTCATTCCGTGCTCAAGCTAAACTTGTTAAAAACAGGTCATAATACTCCATTTTCACCACTGGCAAAATGCCTGTTATGCTGGTCTATGAGTGTGAGGCTGTGGCTATTTCCTGAAAGTATTTTCCTGAAAGTATTAAAAATGTGAAAAAGCCTTAGTACAAATGATTTATTATTAATCCTGTCTTAAACTAAAGAGTTTAAAAAACTCAATTATGTGATACCTGTCTATCTGGAAACTATCTGGTAAAGGAAGTCAGCTTATGACCAGAAGATAAATCTCAGTAGCAAGCAGAGCAAAAAATAATTTTTTTGCTCTGCAAGCAGAAACACGTCTCCAAAGAGATGCTGATGGATCAGATGTTTAATAGGCAGTAATTTTTCTTTTGGGTTTTTGTGAAGGACTTCTGACCTCAAGTGGTTTAGTTTATCATTATATGCACCTACAGTATGAGAAAAATCTTTTGGAGATGCGAAGTAAAACATCACTTTAAAGCATTAAATGTCCCTTTATATGTCAGTGAGGCAAGACACATTGTTTGAAAACAGGACTGAAGAGCATGTAGCAACAAGGTCAGGAACTTGTCTTAGCCTGGACACACTATAACTCCCTACTCACTGAAGAGGATTCACCTCTCATAATTCATAATGTAGACAGAGATGGAGGCCCGATGAGGCTACATGAGAGGCACCAAGATGACAGCAAGAGGACAAATAGGGACGATACAAGGTCCAACTGTGTCATCTTTTTCAGTTCAATTATCTTTCTGATCAGAAAGGTAGTGTTTATCATTGGTGCTGTTGTCTGACAGAAAGTGATTAATGCCATGTTACTACATGGGTGGAGGGCACTGTAGTTCACGCCAATTATCTTGAAATCAAGCGCAGAAAAAAATCATGCGGTGACAAGGTGACTGTGTGACCTCAGCATCTGACATTTGAGGACAAAATGTGTGTGGTTTTGTGTCTGGATGTGTGTGAGTGAATAAGTTATGTGATTTACTCGCCCAAAAAAATGACTGAACCATAAGGAATCACTAAGACCATCTTATTGATATATATATCAGTGAATGTTTTTTTCCTCTTCAGGAAGAAAACAAAACCAGATGTATATTATTCAACTACAAGCACCTGACAAAAACATGAAAGCAAAAAAAAGTAGTTTGGACAAGCACAATGTTCGTCTCTGTCTCATCCTTGAGTGTGTTCCTACTAAAGTAAACCAGAAACCAATTACAGATGCAATTACTGTTGTTTCTCATGAAATCAGCAATCACACGCACACACACAGATGAACATTCCTCTGTCAGTCAAATTTAACAGACACTGACACATAGTACATTTGATGAGATGTCCCACCCAGTGTTACTTTTGTTATTCTCTCATGATGCTCCTTAGAGTACAGTTGGAACAGAATAAAGGGACAGCTAACAATTTGTCTAGGCTCATTAATCCTGATTAATTATGATATTTATGTATATTTATCAGTCCCTCCAGGAATTCGCGATGTTGCGATCGCAACAATTCAACCAGTCTCCGTGAATTCTGCGCGACCTTTCCATTTTTGTCCAATCACCACGACTTTTCCGTAATTTTGGCCAGCCTCCCCTGAGTTCCACCAATCATAGCAGTCCCCAGCGCATACGTAATGCACGTACGTCACCAAATCCACTTCCTTGTTTTTGGTTTGAAGATGCAGACATGTGCGACATTAATGTTTCCCACTTACCAACAAAAATTAAGGCCAAAGACCGTGCAAAACAGTTCCCTGATGTTCTTCACGAAAGCGGAGGTAAACTGTTTTGCACCCCGTACAATATAATTAATTTTTAATGAATTATACAAAACAAAGAAAAAAAATGCAACTTTTTAGCAATTTTCACTGTCTTCTGCAGTTTCATCGCAACAAATACGCTTAAAACATCGCAACTTACATTGCAATTTTTTAGAAAAGCGGCCGCGAATTCAGACATTTTAGGCCGCAACAATCTTGAAAAACGCCCGTGAAATCCGGGAGGGACTGATTTATACACACACACACACAGTTTATGAGCTGGCCTTTGTGACAGCTGGCCTTTGTATGTGAAGCTGATGTTAAACTGTCCCTCAGAACCTGAATACTTCACAGCAGCATAGCTTGAATGTTTTGTCATCCAGCTGTTCTCAGTTTCAGTCTCACTGATGCTCCTTCAGATGATATTCTTTTGCTGTCTTTATAAAATTTGGAAGATGCAGAGTATTTGTTGGTTGGTTGAGAAAAAAACCCACCTATCTGCATTTATCATCTGTGCTTCCTTCATGTTATCAGAGCAAACTTGCACTTTTACTTTCTCATTTAATCTAAGCAGCCAGAAAGCAAATCAATTTGTTTTGTAGTTAAAAAAAATGCGTTTCTCATTTAATTTGCAAGGCCTCTTCATACTTTCTTAATCAGAACCATCAAAAACCTTTTAGACAACTGGTGATACATTTAATGACTTTTGTGACACTTTTAATTATCCCTCATAAAAAAATACTGATTGGGTTAAATGAGACTCACTTAAAACCAGTCTGCTGATATAAATTGCCAAAACTGTTATATAAAAAAAAAAAAATCTCATTAATCTAAATTTGTTAACTTTTAATGTTTGATCTAACTCTTGCTTTTTTCATACTTTATAGGTAAAAGAGTAAATGTGTCACTTAAATGCAAATATATGATTTAGAGTGGCTCTAACAAATATTTTTATAAAACTAAAAGTACTTGTGTGAGCCAAGAAGTTCGTACTGGTGAAAAAACAGAATTATCACCTACATCCACAGCTCTCTTTAACTTTTCAGAGCCTCAAATTGAGTTTCACATCATTCTTAAGCTTGTCCAGCCCACAGTTTTACTGTTTTTGGTTCATGATCCGTGCTCTCATGGAGTCTTTAGTTGAAAAGCTCTAGAAACCCATGAATCACCACCTGCTTATCTCAAAATGACAGAGTTCTTGAATGGCTGGTCAACTTCATGGAGCATTTAACAGCTAAGTAGCTAAACATTTTCCCCTGAACAGTTGGTAAAGATCAAAAAACAAGACAGAGTCAGTGTAGTGTGAGTTAAAATCACAGAATCAAGGTTGACAACTGAATGAAATGTGTCATCAATACCCAGAATTTTAGATCAAACACTTAATCGTTGAAAAATGTCCTTTCATTGACTAAGTTAAATGTCTTCATGTCAGGATTTCTGTGTTACGTGAAGGTATGAGCTTCATTTTAGCCCTCAGAGGTAAAACAGACAAATAAGAAATAAGATTTTTTTTTTTTTAATTTTATCTTGTTTTAAATTTTTATTTTAGCCAATTGATGTGCATGTCTTTTGAATGTGGGGGGAAACCAGAGCTCCTGGAGAAAACCCACGCAGACATGGGGAGAACATACAAACTCCACACTGAAAGAGCAGCTGGGTGGATGGTAAACCAGATGCTGCTTCTTCCTGTGAGGCTGCAGAGCTAAACACTGAGCCACCGTGCCGCCCTGAGAGAGGAAAGACAAAGATGGGGAAGTATAGAGGATGGATGTAGGAATAGAGAGAGGGAGAGTGAGTGTGGAAGGTACAGGGGTGAGACAACAGGTTAGACAGGGGAGAAGGATGGAGGTTGAGGGGAGAGGGAGGGCTGCAGTGGGAAGAACAGAAGTCAATGAATAATTTTTCTCTTCTCTTTTTTCTTTCATCTTCCTCTTCTTCTCTTTCATTCTTTTCTTTACTCTTTCCTCACTTGCTTTCTTTCACCTTTCTTCTCTCTTCTTAGTTACTTTCTTCTCACTTTTCTTATTCTCCTTCTTCTCCAACATTTTCTTCTCTTTTTACTCTTTCACCTCTTTCTTTTCTTTCCTCCTTCTTCTTCTCTTTCTTTTCTCTCTTTTCCTTTTCTTTTCTCTCCTTCTTCTCTTCCTTTTCTCTTTCCTCCCTCTCCTTCTTCTCTTTCTTTTCTCTTTCCTCCCTCTCCTTCTTCTCTTTCTTTTCTCTTTCCTCCTTCTCTTTCTTCTCTGCCTTTTCTTTCTTTTCCTTTTCTTTTCTCTCCTTCTTCTCTTCCTTTTCTCTTTCCTCCTTCTCCTTCTTCTCTCTCTTTTCCCTTTTTTTCTCCTCTTTCATCTTCTTTGCTCTCTCTGTTTCAGACAGGTGAGCTACCTTCTAAAAAGACAAAGAACATAAATTGAGTATTTTCACTCTAAAAGCTGAATGGAAACCTGACACAAGCTGTTATGGTGCAGAAGTTCATGAAACCAAATGATTAGCTTAGGTGACTTACTTGAAGCTCCTTGTTCTCCTCTGTCAGGAGCTCCACCTGTTGCTCCAGCTGGTTGATTTTCTTGCGCAGGTTCTTCTCCACACTTTCCCTCTTTCTTTGGAGTACCTGCGCTATCTTCTTAGCAACCAGCTCACTCTTGAACTTCTTTTCCAGAGTTGCGAATTGTTGATCCCTCTGGATAATTTCCTTCTCCTTCTTGTTAAGCCTAGCCCGATTCTCTTCTTCAAGAGCAGTCATGTCCTTGGTGACCTGGGTGGCTATGTCATAAGCTGTCTGTATACAAAACAGAGGTGGCTTGTTAACATCACAGTATTAAGTTTTATAAAATTTAATATTGTAACATTTCTTTACTCAGATTCAAACAAGCTTGTTTTTATTTACAAAGTGAAGGCTTGTTCCCATAACAGATGACCCAGCTATACTGTTGGACCAATTTTATATGTTACTCTTATTGGGGATCCAGATATGAGCCACTAAATTAGAGTGACTGCTTTTTTAAATGAAATACAAATGCAGCTAAAATAAAATGTTTTCATTGAAATTATCTTCAAATATGTAAATCCAACAAACTACTTTGCAATTACTGAAAATGTTGCCTGCTCATTAGAGTTTTTGTCTCCTGCAGTTTAAATCCAATCAAAGAAACTTCATATTAAATATTTTCTCTTTTAAAACTGACACAAACTAAAATGACCAACAATTCATTATTCCCAAGCAACATGATTAGCTTAGGTGACTTACTTGAAGTTCAGAGTTCTCCTCTGTCAGGAGCTCCACCTGTTGCTCCAGCTGGCTGACTGTCTTGCGCAGGTCCTCCTCCACATTTTCCCTCTTTCTTTGGAGTTCCTGCGCTATCTCCTTAGCAACCAGCTCACTCTTGAACTTCTTTTCCAGAGTTGCGAGTTGTTCATCCCTCTGGATAATTTCCTTTTCCTTCTTGTTAAGCCTAGCCAGATTATCTTCTTCAAGAGCAGTCATCTTGACTGCCATCTTGTCGATGTAGGCATCCATGTCCTTGATGACCTGGCTCGCTTTGTCATAAGCTGTCTGTGTACAAAACAGAGGTGGCTTGTTAACATCACTGTATTAAGACATATTATATTTATTATTGTAACGTTTCTTAACTCAGATTCAAACAAGCTTGTTTTTATTTACAAAGTAAAGGCTTGTTCCCATAACAGATGACCCAGCTATACTGCTGTACCAATTTTTTATGTTACTCTTATTGAGGATACAGATATGAGCCACTAAATTTGAGTGACTGCTTTTTTAAATGAAATACAAATACGGCTTAAATAAAATGTTTTCATTGAAGTTATTTTCAAATATGTAAATCCAACAAACTATTTTGCATTTACTGAAAATGTTGCCTGCTAATGAGAGTTTTTGTCTCCTGCAGTTTAAATCCAATCAAAAACACTTAATATTAAATATTTTCTCTTTTAAACCTGACACAAACTATAATGGCCAGCAATTCATTATTCCAAAGCAACATGATTAGCTTAGGTGACTTACTTGAAGTTCAGAGTTCTGCTTTTTGAGAAGTTTAATAACTTCTTCCATCTGGGCCATCTTGTTGGCTTGATCGCGCTCTCTCTGAACGCTCTCTGCCTTGGCAGCCCGCTCATGCTGTAAAGACTCTTCCAGAGCTTTGAGTTCAGTCTTCTGGTTCTTGTCCTCTGACTGACTGTTTTTGTCCGCTCTTAGAGTCTTTAACAGTCTTTTCTTCTCCAAGTTCCAACTCTGGTCCTTGGCCTTCATTTGCTCCTTTAAGGAAGCATTTTCCTTGGCCAACCTTTGGAGCTCTTGGGATTGAAATGCTGCATCTCTTGAGGGGTGCAGATTTCTGCTGGGAGCTTTGTTCTGTAAAAAACATTCAGAAACAATCATTTAGCTTTAGTGTATAAAAGGAGTTTTTCAGCATTATGACATCTCTAAACTGTTGATAAAGTTAATTGAAATTCTTTAAATTTTTTAAAACAATGCACGCAGACCTGTGTAATGCTGAGAAAAGTTTGTAATAAAGTGTCCTGCTCAAAAGGTCTTACCTTGCTGTTTGAGGCTCTTCTTTTCTCCATAGCAATTGGATAAAGGTACTACAGCAATACTGGAAAACTGTAAAGCTGAGTTGTATTTCTGCGTTGTCGCTGAAGTTTGAATGCTGATTTGTAGTTCAAGTTTGAATGCTTCTTGCTCTGTATCCGCTACGAGATGTGTCTCTGATGCAGGTAAGGTTGCAACTATCTGAAGTTTTACTTAAGGGTTTAATGTGATGTAGAACATTCTACTCTACTTTGAAATGTAAACATCAAAGTCATCAAAGCAACGGAATGGGAAGTGACATAGAATGTGATGTCACACTTCAAGGCTCCATTTTGGTCACATGACTTCTCCTGCATTGTTTTTTTTTAAATCTTACAACATGGACACTATGCTTTTTATCTGCAAAAAAGGAGCATGGAATATGATAAACAATAAGCAATTAAATATTGTTTATCATATTTGGGGTTATGTGGTTAGTATGTCTTTGTTCCACTGTATTTTTCATTTTTAAACATAACAAAATCACAGGCTCCATCTCAAAGCAGAAAACCCAAGACACCATTTGTTGATGTATCAACATAATATCCATGTCACACTAACATTACATACACCATCATAGATGTTTCCCATCTTTCACCCATCACAGAAACACTTTCAATGTCAATTTAAATGGATTTGAAAAATCAAGTACTTTATACTGCAGAGTAAATATTAAAAAACATTTATCTGGACAATTACAGGTCAAAATAAAATCTTATTTGTTTATATCCATTGTCCTTCTCTCTAATTTTTTTTGTGCTCTGGTGTGTTAATCAAGCTTTGAAAGAAATGGTTTCTAATTTGCACTAATTTCATTCATTTTTATTAGGGCTGGAACTTTATCACGTTTATTACGATTAATTAATTACAGAAAAAATAACACGACAAAAAAAAATGCATTTAATCACAATTTCTTTTTGCACTCCAAACAGCGCAGAACGTTTCTCATTGCCAGCGTAGCTCAGTAAGTAGGGCGGGCGTCCCATGTGCGGAAGCTTCGTTCTCCACGTGAGTTTGACTCTGGCTCTGATCATTTGCTGCG
>JAQMCX010000050.1:3746460-3790660 GCA_029814765.1 Acanthurus leucopareius
CCCCCCCCCCCCCCCCCCCCCCCCCCCCCCCCCCCCCCCCCCCCCCCCCCCCCCCCCCCCCCGCCCCCCCCCCCCCCAGACAGCAGCGGGTGTGTGTCTGTGTGTGTATGTGTGTGTGTATGCGCATTTTTGGTTATTGTATATTTTTGATATACTCACAGAATTTTGATACTCTACATCTGTGTCCTAATTTATAAGAGTATACCTGAATTCCAGTTTTACCCTGTTGAATAAGTTTTTCTATTTGAGAGAATGCTATGTCTCTGATCACATCCTCAAGTGTTTGAATTCCAGACCTAATCCATGTATCCCAACAGAAACTCTTCCTACCTATTAGCAATGTCTTACTATACCATATGGGGGATCTACTTCATAAGCATAGATCTGATTTTGTTAATTGATGTGCCATTGTCTAGGATTCTCTTGCAAATGCCAGTACTGGATCTTGAAAGGGAACAGGCCTGTCTGTTTGAGTAAGGAAAGCCTGCACAGAAGAGGGATACACCAATTGCTTTTCTATTTTGACCCACAAGAGGCTGCTAGGTAAATGTATTGTGGTCAGTTGAGCAAGAGAGAGTAATAAATTATACCAGTTTGTTCCTGATTAAGCTAACCCCCTCTTGTCTTTTGCAGTATACAACTTTTTCATATTAAACATATTTTACATGCATGTTACATGAACAACACTGAGTGTGATCCTGCAGTTCAATATCCTCTAAGCAACACATGAAGGCTCTTGTAACACACAAAGTGCAAGAAGTAGCCTACACTCAGGTTTATAGTAAAATAAAGTGATTAAACTAAATAAACACTGGCTAAAGTGTACAATAGTAGCTGAACTGGTTATCTCATGAAAAGGTAAGTAAGCCCCTGTGTTTGATTTGAAAAAGGTTAGTAACTGAGTTTATGTGTGATTAAGCCACTACAGCCCTTTTTCATTGTCTGTCTGAGCTGTGTTCAGCACTATAACCTTACTTAGCCAATGATAAATTTTCCCGGCAAAACATAAACAAACCAAAAAAACAAACAAACAAAAACATTCCAAGGGCCCCAAACCGCTACGGCCCACAGGTGAAATGCCTGGTATGCCAGATTAGCAATCCAACCCTGCTGCCAGGCAATAGCCATAGAAAATTGGCCATTCACACATCAAGCATAGTAAAGACTAGGCTTAAAGTCTGCTAGTGCCATTGACTTAGAATCCACTCTTAAGACTGGTCTTAACTAAGATCTACCTAGGAGCCAAGACCAGTTGGTGTAGCCAGCCCCTGGTTCTGCTATTCCATGGTCGAACATATACTTGACCTCCTTCCTCATCTGCTTACGTTTTCTATTGGCAGCTAATAGAAAAGTTTGTCTCACTGGCTTGGCATTCCCCACATCTATGTCATGCTTTTTTGAATGCCGCCTCAGACGGAGTTGCCATGAGAACAGAATTTATGTGACTTTTGTGTCATCTCCTTGTCATCTCCTTGAGGTAGCTTAATGTGGTCAGGCATGAGGGTGTGGTGCAAGGCCTCGCACAACTCATGGTTGACCTTGCAAACAGAGGACTTTGCAATGCAATAAAGGTTAGACAGCGTGCAGTTACCCACCCCTGTTGCTTGTCAATACAACTTGATGCTGACACACTTTTTGGGGAGATGGGTATTTCGAAGTAAGAGTCTTACCGCGAGAGTCTTGTGAAGAGCTGCTGATAAACATAATAAAAAGTGGTCCTTCACATCCTGAAATTCTGGTTGAAATCTGTTTCACTGAATCCATCCTACAACTGCTGGCTCAGATTCATACACATACCTTTGTAAAGA
Organism: Acanthurus leucopareius; assembly: GCA_029814765.1. Classification (NCBI taxonomy): domain Eukaryota; kingdom Metazoa; phylum Chordata; class Actinopteri; order Acanthuriformes; family Acanthuridae; genus Acanthurus; species Acanthurus leucopareius. The sequence continues at coordinate 3,748,269 of JAQMCX010000050.1, forward strand.
GGTAGCAGCCAATCGTCCACAATAAGCTATATTTCAACATTTAACTCTTTTCTCTTCATCCACTTGCTATTTATCTACTCACACATTCATGTGCTTTCACTTTACAGTAAGTTGTAGATAAAACTGTGAACATCGACATCTATGTTCACCATGGTTAACTCCTCAATGGATTAATCATTTTTACATATTATTTTTGACTTCTAAGGATAGGCGAATGGTGTTTTTTTTTTTTAAAAAAGTTCTTAATTTTGAGCATGTAACAGAAATTTCTGATACACTACAGTTGGTGGCAGTGTATAGTGTGACTTACTGATGTCCACAGAAGTGGCTGATGTGCAGTTGAATCATCAAAACCCATGCATGTACTACAGAACAGCTTTTTAAATAGCTGTCCGCAAAAGTGACCACTATCTGTTAATAGCTACATCTTTCTGATTACTTCCTTGCGCTGAGCGCTGCGTGACACATCTTGTTGTTCTTTTGAACAGGACTGTGACCGGTTTACAATGGAATCTGATTTTGGTCACATTTAAAAAAAATGTGAACAGTCATACAATAAGCAAACAAACAAAAAAAATAAAACACCTCAAGATCTAGAAAAAACATCTGAATTGAGCACTAAGACAGACAATATTCTTAAAGTTGAGATAAAAAAGAGAGCTATATTTTTAAAACAGACACATTATGAATCAGGCCGAAAGCTACTAAATTAATGTCAAGAGGATATTGAAACAACAATCGATCAATGCAATTACAGTCACTGCATTAACTGGAAGAACAAATAAATGTGTTTGAGGATAATCATGAAAAGTAATACTCAAAACCTCCCTTAGCTGATGAGGCCTCATTCAGAAACTTCCTCAACATACTCAATCTGCCATCTGGTGGTAAAATGCAGAATAAAACACTGAGTTAAAAAAAGAAGAAATACAAGATGCAATTAGTAGAATGATAAGTAATATATCGCCTTTACTCCTCTCCCTATATCTGCTTTCAACTGGACACTTAAAGAGGGAGAGCCCCCCCCCCCCGTCATGGAAAGAGACCATTGTTCTGCTTATTCCAAAGCAAGGCAAAGATACAAAACAATGCAACAACTTTTGTCCAATCTTGTGGATCATAAAATTTACACTTTAATACTTTGTAAAAGATCTGAGACCTTCATATCAGATATGATTGAAGAGGACCAGCTTGGGCTCATTAACATACACAAACAATACAGAAGTATGCATAGCCAGTGTATGTGGTCTAAATGTTGATGACCCCCTCCACCTTCCACAGCTTCTTCATTGCACTCTCTGCTCACTCAGACACAGTGTTTATAGTGGGAGGTGACTTCAACTTGATATTTAACCCAGAGTTTTGACGGACTCAGGGGAGCAGTTTCTCACCACAACTGGCAATCAACTGATATAAAAAAAACAGTACATGAGTGATTTTGGTCTCTGCAGTGCTTGGTGCTCTTGTCACCCCACCCTGAAAAAACACCTTCTTCTCACCAGTCCACCACTTTTATCCCCATTAAGACTACTTTTTAACAAGTAACTTAACCATAATGGACATCTCTGTCACAAAGATTCATACCATCACCATCAGCAACCACACCCCAGTTACTAAAAACTAGTTACCCCACCAATTAGTCATTGGAGACTTAATACATCATTGTTTAAGGACTAAGATTTTATTGAATTCTGTGAAAAAGAGTGGACAATATTCCCTGACACAAATAACCTGCATAACATCTCCCCTGGTATTCTTACAAAGTATGCAAAAGCAGTCATGCAGGGTAAAATAAGGTCTTATTCATCATACAAGAAAAAAATGAGGAAGCACTCCAAACAAACTTTGAACAGAAAATTAAAGCATTGGAGACAGCTCATGTCGCTTCTTAAGAAAAACAAAACTATTGCATCAGATGTTTTAGTTTTTTGATTATTGTCCAAGTGGCAACTATTGTCGTCAGTGGGCAAATGCCTTCTAAGTAATAATGAGAAAACACAGTCAGAAAGATTGGTTATACAGTTATAAGTTGCACCACAAATCATTTAATTATACTGAGAGTGATAAAGTAAGGAGCCAGAGGAAAAAGAAATTCAGGACTTTAGGACCATTCAAAATGAATGGTTCTAACACTTGTTTGACATAATAAAGTAGTTTCTTAAGAAGACAGGTCTGTTGAAAAAGGAAAATTTGAACTATGTATCATTCTTTTTTCACTAATTCACATTTTACTATAATAATGGTAGTGGTAGATATAAGATATGTGCCCACCGGCAACAATGGTTGCCACTCATTTAAATAAGATTTTCTGTAAAAGACAGCCCAAAATGGTGAAAATATGTGCAGAACATGTTCATATTGACTCAATTAACATGATTATATGCATAAAACATAAAAAGGCCACTAAATGGGTTAAAAGTCGCTAGAAGTCGCTAAATGACGTCATCGCCTAATTTGCATTATTGACAACTTGCATGTAATTTTAATGGAAGCTGTAGGAGAGAGGAATAACATCGTGGGAGAGACAAAAAGTGAGTAAAAAACACCCTAAATACATCCCGCTCTGTAAGCCAGGGCGGGATCAGTGGCGGCTTTGCGCATGCGCGATTCATTTGCAGTCTGGACGCGGAGTGGTGTGGGTCTCCTCTCTGCTCTGACTGCAGCTGGGAGTGCTGCGTGAGACTGACCGCCGGTGAGTGCTTTGGGACGTGGGAGGGACTTACAGCAGCACCCGCTGCTCGCTCGTAGAGGACAGTAACTGCAGAACCAGACGCGCTTTCACATCAGAGTCTCCAAAACACCAGAAAAAGTCGCTAGATTTGTCGCTAGTCACTTTTGACAAAAAAAGTCGCCAAGAGGATTTGAAAAGTCACCAGATTTAGCGAGAAAGTCGCCAAGTTGGCAACACTGGGCCTTGCGACAAACGCTGGTACCATGGGGAAAAAGGTGGATATGTTATGGGACCGTGTGCAAATCCTTGAGAATCACAGAAGAAGAAACAAGGTAAGATTGGTGGGACTGGTGGAGATATATGGGACTAATGGCACTTTGGAAGAATGTGTCAAAAAAGTTCTGAGCGAAGGGCTGGGGATAAACCCTGAGGCAGAATTTGAAATTGAACAAATGCACCGAATGCTAGTCCTGATGCCGAATGAGGACCAGCCGCCCAGACCCATATTGATCCGCTTCCTGAGGCAGTCCGCCCGCGAGAAGGTATTGAGAGCTGCAGCGAGGACGCGAGGAGTGAAATGGGATGGACAAAGGCTGTCAATATTTCCTGATCTAACCAAGGAGTTAGCAGAGAAGAGGAATAACAACATTTAGGCTTCTCTTCCATTACATTATAACAGATTAAAGATGTCAGGTTAGTGGCAACACAATTATTGTTATTTTAACCCTCAGGTACACTTCCAAAAAACTCTTTAATTTACAGTTGGGGACAAAAACATCAACTGCTCTAAAAATAGGTAAGATATGTACAGTGGCAATTTAATAATGGGATGCAACTTATTTTGGCAAAAAAAAAAGACACAAAATGACCGATTTTCAATATAATAAATGATCTGAGGTGGGAAATTTGTTTACACGTTATCACAGCCTTGGATATGTCAAAGATTGGTAATAAAACATATTTTGATGCATTATTAGTTATTTTATAGTGTCAGATTTTCACTTTATCTCCTTAATTTATAGTTAGTGGACATTTGTCCCATTGACTCCCTGTGCGTGTGTGGCATTGGGCATTGTAACTAAAACTCAAGGAATCTCATTCATGTTGTCATGGGGCTAGTGCATTAATGTGCTCCAGGGGGCTCAAGGGGAAACATCCAGCGAGAAAGTTGTTGTATCTGTTTTTTTTCACATAGTTTTAAGAAGCTTATGTCATACAAGTTAAAGACAAAGTTTAGTTCTCAAATGTAATATGCATAATGTCATTGTGTTTTGATGCTAATTTCTATTCTTTTTCTTCACAGATTCACAGCTGAAGTTTGAGATTCACATTGACATGAGTATTTTTTTCTTATTTGACACCTACCCTCTTTTTCAGCCTCTTTCTAAAATAAAGGTGCCTTTTCACATCTTCTCTGGGCTCGTTTTATGTTTGTGATGTTTGTAAAGTGGCTGTAGCAGTCTCTGTGATAGCCACTGTTCGCTGGAATCGCAGCAGGTTCCTGAAGTTTGAGGTTTACAGTTAACTTATTTAAAAGGACAATTGAACACATATAGTCAAAGCTAATTTCCATTTTCAGTCTCTTGGCAAGCTAAAGCCATCCACATAACACAACGACTATGTAGAATGACAACAAACCTTGGTTGTAAGGTTAAATCTCAGCACTGCCTCTTCTGCCACAGTACTCTCTCTGGTACCAAGGTCTTTCCACAAAAACACAGCAGAAATAAATTTCTTCCATCCTGTGTCTCTACACGGGGTTACAGGACCATATTTTTCAAAAACATGCATACAGCACTCTATTGTTGTGGTGTTTGCTAAACATAGTTTCAACAAGAGAGGTGTAGTCTATGTGGCTAATTTTTGTGACGTTATGCTCATCATTTTTGTCAGAGGATTGACAGGTAAAAAAAAACAACTCACTAGACCTCAGATGTTGGAAATCAGTAATATTTATTATTTGCAAAATTCACAATGACATTGAGGACATCATTAATGTTCCAGAAGACTGAAGTTTTCAAAAGAAGGGATGACAGGACTACATCTAAATTATACATTTTTCTCCTTTCATCAAGCTTAATAATGAACTTTGTAGACCGTTAATTTGATTCATTTTACCTCCTCTTAAAGTGATTGACACACAAAATTCGTGTTATATTAGCAATGTGTGTGTGTGTAGTACGATCTTTAACTTGTTGATGTACTGTACTCCGATAGCGGTGGCTTACAGCCACAGTGGCTGAGTTAAACAATAGATCCAGGCCATAGATATATTATATGTCTATGATCCAGGCAAAAAAAGAAAAAAAAGTTAAAAGCTGGCAAATTTCGAGGCGTGTCATTGGACAGTAACTGGGTCATTCTTCAACTACGGTAGAATTTGTGTCCTTTGCAGGAATAATAGATACAAAACACATTTCTTGATTTTTTATTTTTGGCACAGTTACTTGACACCAAGAGGATCATTCAAAAATTAATTTAAAGGTCAAGTGTTATTTTTACTACATAAACCATGGTTTTATATGTATGGATTGTGCTATACTTCCTTTGTCCCTGGGTCAGATTTTTGACATTCAATCCCTCTTACTATTGAATTACATTTTGATTTAAAAACTAACTTTACAGACAAATGGTACATAAATACCTATTTTAATGAAACATACCATGTGTTGTAAGATACAGTATTAGTATTAAATGTCTTTTTTTTTTAATAAAAAGAACACCTGTCCCTTGGGATCACTGTCATTTCAATCACACACCACAAAATGTAACTTTAGGGAGGTTTTTTTTAAGGTTTGTACACTTGTAACCATGGTAACAGTCAGTCACAGGAGAGCACATGGCAGGAGAGCAGAGCTAGCTTCCTGGAAGAATATGAAAGCTGAAAAAAATCAAAGTAAATATTTCCCAAACAAAGAATATGTTTATTGGTTGTCATTTCCAAGCAGCTCATATTTTCTTTGAATTTACAAATAATGATTAAAATAACATTTTATATTGTATATTTTGTGTATATTTAATGCTAGCTTTAAAACAGAGATTAGCATGCTAATACAACATGAGACTTTTGAAAACATGTGACACATTGTCATTTCCACAACAGTCATTTCCATCACTTTGTTTGTTGTGATGGAAATGACTTGTTGTGATGGAAATGACAATGCTCCACTGACCCACCTGAAACACCTCACCTTCCTGCACATAATAACTGTGCACAGAGAAGAGGGAGGAAAAAGGTTGCAAAGACTAGGGCAAAAGTCTACAGAGACCTTATGCAACTGCTGTGACGCTTGATGATGCTTTACGGAAGGTGGAGAAATACAAGAAAAAATGTGACAGACTTAAGAAGAAAATGAAAATGGCTAACTCACCAAAGCGTAAAGGTCCAACAATGTGAGGACATACTGTGTACTGTAAGAGTCAGGTTGTGTTAAATGATGTGTTTGGATTAGAAAGCCTTTGTCAGTTTCAAATCGTTACCGTTTCAACATTTTTAGGATGGAAAAACCTATGGTCTGAATTTGATTGCCATGAAATGAAGTACTGTAGTTTTGTGTGTAGGTTTTAGCACATAGAGAGCAGGGAAGGAGCAGTTGTCTGCCATCTAAATGTGCATTAATAGTTAAATGTTACAATGCTAAGACTGATGTTACTTTGTTTAAATAATAAAAGTGAACTTTGTTCAACAATGTTGGTTGTCACATGTCATTTCCAACATGTGCTGTCGTTTCCATCACGCAATGCCATTTCCATCACATCACACATTTGTAAATAAAATTTATAAAAATGACACAGTCACACTAATAATATTTTGTAGTTTTGAAAATTATGCAGCTATGGCTGCAGTTCATTTCTGGGATTGGAAAACTCATGTTTGTGTCATGAAAGAACTTCATTGAAAGACTTCAATAAAACAGTTTAAAGGTGTTTGTCATCTTAACAATGGATCATTTATGTGTGAAATTTCATGAAATGTTTTGAAAACATGAGTTCTGTAAATAATTTTGTTTGTAGTACACATTGTTTGTGGTGTGATGGAAATGATGCTTTCCTCTGAATGTTCAACTAAAATGAGAAATAATATGTATTATTTAAATAATTTCATCACAACAGCTACCACAATGTGTTTCTACACATAATGGATAAGCGAAACATATCAAAATATTACCTAAAATATGTGTTTGATTTTCTCAAATTTTTGAGATCACATTTGACCATAGTTGAAGAATGACCCATATATAAAATATGAAATAAAATAAAATCAAAAAAAGATGAGAAGTTGTTGCTGGGTTTGTTGGAAAACAATTACCAGGTGGAATTCTGGATGTGTGCACAAATTGTCCAAGAAAGAATTTGCCTATCACCGGAGCTCTTTCGACCTCCACTACCACCTCAATGCCAAACATGTTGCAGCTAGCACAGACAACAAAATGACAAAAAAATGTTGCTTCTCGTGTCAAATATTGATATGCGATTAATTGAGATTAATTAATTACAAACCCTCTAATTAATTAGATCATTTTTTTAAATTGAGTCCCACCACTAATTGTTTTACATTTTAGTTTGGCAGAATGGGCTTTTCTCCTTTAGGTGTGAATTAAGTTTTCCTTTAGTGGATCAAAGCAGCACATTTAAATATACTGGTGACAACCAAAAAAACCATCCGGGGCTGAGTGGAAGTTAATCCAGCACCAAATATCACTCGGGTATAACACACAAAACGCACAAAGTAACAGATGCCATGACTAAATATAATAGTATTGCAGAAATTACACCAGGTGAGCCTGGTTGGTGGACACAGACATCACTAATGATGGCCAGAGCAGCAGCTTGTGGCTATTTTTCATCACAGTTTGGACTCAGTCACTTCACATGGCCATTCAATCTTGACGTGTTTAGATAAACTATAACCCAATAATATAAGCTGTTAAATGTGTTGTATGTATTTTCATAAAATAAGAGGAAGATGATGCATGTAGAGACTGTGGTGTTAATTCTTAGCACAAAAGTCAGTGAAAACAACTCAAACATTCTTCTTGACATGTTTAACCACAGTTCTAAATTAATTCTCAAGGTATAATACACTGCTAGTAACCATGTCAATGTTCCTCCAACTTCATGCTACATTATGAGTCAACTCTCACCGAAAAAACAAAAATAGCTGACCCCCTTCACTTCTGTCAGTCTTCTCCCAGCTGCAGCAGGCAGCTGTTGTCAGTAAAAGGCTTGATTATTTTAATTCATCAGTGCATGTTTATTCAAGCTTTTTACTACTGAAGCTGGTTTGAATTCTGGACTTACACCGACTTTTTTTGAGAACAGAGCTTATATTTTCATGTTGTAGTTTCCCATGGAATAAGCAGAATAATGCACAGAATATATTGTGCAAAAACAAAAGACAAGGAGTTGTAGTGTCCACATAGTGAAAGTAGTGCTAGTAAAGCATACATATGCAATGGTGCGTCAGTGTACTACTTTGTGGCTGAAGCACTTGAATAATAAAATACTAAACTGGAAATATGACATTCTAAAAGTATTATATTCCATATCAGCTCACCAAATTGCAAATTTCATGCCTAGTTACAGCCTCCGTTAACAAGTTTTCTTGCTTTGTCTCCGTCTCCACACTCTCCCATGCCTCATGCAGCGAATCTGTCCCGATTCATCCACATTAATGAGCTCCTCCTGCCGTAAGCTCTGATTTACACACCATGTTGCTTAGAGCTGAGGCAGCACAATTCTTGCCCATCTCCACTGTTTCTGCTCAATAAAACAAGCATAACACTACAAATATTCATCCCAGCAGTATTCTATCCATTATGGAAAAAGAGGGAGAGAGAGGAGAGACAGGAGATGGGAGAGGGACAGTGAAATAGAGATAAATGGGAGAGTTCATTATCCATTATGAATGACTACCTTGGTGCTCTCTTCTATTCAAAATGATTTTTATAGCATCACAGAGTGCTGATGCAGTGAAAGTGCATTGTGTCTTGAATGAGCAGGGCCAGTCTTTTGAGGTGCTGACGTCCTTTGTGTAAGCCAACTGAGCAGATATTTCCAACAGGAGCGTGGGAGAATATAGCACCTGAAGAGTCAGAAAGGCAAAAGATGCATTCAAGAGCAATGTGTTTTGGCTGGTGAACACGGGTTGTAACGTGAAGTGTCATTAATCATATAATACTACAAACTGTTTTCTCACACATGGGCACATAAACACTTCAGCCAAAACAGTAACTACATGGAAACAAGAGAAGACCCTACAAGATATTAAACCAGGTATGGTCGGCCCGTTCTGACTCCTAACTGGTTAATGACACCTTTATCAGGACAGGTCAGCATCACTTCATGAGAGGCTGTGGCTGCTCCATCCCCACACTTACAATCGACCTGATTGATAATACACTTCTGTTGCTTTACTCAATAACATGCGTATGTCTTGATTGTAAATATAAAAGTTGCAGCTCTGACCAAATCTATGTTTTTTTGCACAGCAACAAGCCCCCTCCACTACCAAGACGTTTTGATGTTAAGCAGCCAGCAGCACTAACAGGGACACCATGACCTGTTTGTGCTGGTGCTGATTCCACCCCTTGATACCCTCTTAACAGGGCACCCGCTGTTTTTCAATGTGGCTTGTGAGAGTTTTAAAAGGTCACAGCCTGTCTGTTGTTTTTCTGGTTCACTTGCTGTTTTTTTGGAACAATACGTGTGTAAAAAGACAAGTCCAGAAATTAATGCAAAATCAAGTCATGTTACATGATTATTACCAGTCTCACTGGAAATTAGAAAAAAACTGTTTTAGCTGCCTAAAGTCAATTAAACACTATCTCCCAGCAAGCATGAAGGAGGCATGCTTTTCAAAAATCACCTTATTATCCACAGAGATGAATATAGAAATGGATGGATAGTGGATAGAAACAAGGTAGCTGACAGGTTTGCAGGGATGGAGGAGAGTTGGATGGTGCTGGAAAATTAAGTCTCATTTCTGTACTCAGTTCAGGAACATGTTGTATCTGTTTGTGGACATTTTAAACTTCTGGGCATTTCAGTGGTTTTTACGTCACTTCAGACTTCAGATTCAAACTGACAGCTGAAAACATCCTTGGCAAGTCATTTTCATATTCATTATTTGTAATGTTGATGTTTTCCCTATATGCTTGAGGGCTATCTGGTCCTTTGAAAAAAAAAAATTTCTGCCCGGTTATTATTGAAAAAGCAGGACACACATTTGTGGCACACTTGTGGTTTATTGCATGTGGGGTCTGCTTATGTGGCTCGATTGCATATCTCTGATCAATCAATTTGATGATTATTTAATCTCAAGTTGTGTGCTCCTGTTGCTTTTTTCCTTGGTAACCTGCTCAGCTAGTTTGGTTGGTCTAACTATTTATCCTTTTTCAAAGGTTTGGGTGAATTATTGGTAAAATCCATGGTGTTGACCATGGGGCTGAACTGTAATCTATATTTTACTCTGTTTTGCCCTGCAGTCAGCACCTGATCTGTCTTGCATCTCCATACATGAGGGCCCACTATGAGTCCTTGTGCCTCTGCAATAAGTCATTGGCTCCATGTCTGCAGAGGGTCCTGGCCATCAGATGAGTTGAGAGGGGGAATGTGTTGGCATATCAGAATCCTGCAGTGATGATGTGTATGTGTGTTTCCTTACTAAGATTTCCCTAAAGATACAAAGAGGTATGAGTAGAGTTTGTCTGTAAATTTCAAGACCTGTAGGTGAGATTCACTGTCCTTGTTTAACCCACTGCTTCATATCACTGCCCTGAGGAAGCAGAAAGTCTTTTTGACCCTCACCTTCACATTTAACACATATTAATTTTTATTTTTTTTAAATGTTTCCGTTGGGTTTAGTTAAATTGGAACCCAGAAGCAAAATTCAGACAAGAGACTTTTAACAGTTCAGTTCAGTAGCAATTTTATTGAAGACTGAAAGAAGTTTGGTTTTGTGGGAGCTGAGCTAAGGTAGACGATGGAGAGGAGCGGGCAGAGGGAGCTGAAAGGGCAGCTTGATGCGCAGACAGATGAGGCAAACATGGCAGAAGGCAGCAAGAGGTGATGAACCTGTGGCACAAACAAATGCAAAATCAAAATATGTCAGGCAGTACAAGAGAAATACCAACAAGAATTTGCAGTTGCAGAGCGAGAGGCTGACCAACAGAACAAGAAAGCAAAGTGAGGAGCCGGAGTAATTGTGCTGCAGGAGCTTGATTAGTGGATTGGCTGCAGGTTTTGGGGCTCATTGGCAGCAGGAGGCAGGTGACTGGGGGGGACGTTTGGAGCACCACACACAGAGAGACCAACTGGCAGATGTCTGTCTGTATCTCGGTGGGTGCATTTTATGATTGTTCTATGAACTTGTTGGTATAAAGTATCTCTGATCTAATCTAATTGGCTCCTTTTTCCTACTAGGACAGAGGGGCTGGCCCCTCCTTTCAAAGCAAACTCACCGGCTTCTGTAAACTGTTGAGAAGATAAGGAGGCTTCTAATAGGTAAACTGAGGAGTCGGTTAAAATATCACGGTTCAACTGCCATCTGAGCATCATGTTGCAGTCAAAGAGTAAATATATACCAGACAATAAGACTGAATGTGCCCTTACATCTCATGTTCATTAAGGGAAACATAAAAAAAACTATCTGTGCAAAGGTTACAGCAGCAGTTATGCTGTCATGAGCTTTTAAAGACATATTTATTATTTAAATGTATTCATAAGCTGTAGTTCTCCAGTTTTAGCTGATAACCCTGTTCTACTTTTCTGGTTTATACACACAAGCAACAACAGACACAGGAACAGTTTATGGTCTAACAGGGCAAATAGATCTTGTAGGCTCTTTCTTGCTCACAGAGAAGAGGGTGAGCTTGAGGTCAGTAACAGCAGGGGAAAATTGATCCCAGTAAGAGGTCTGTGAGGCAGTTACATAGGCTTCCCCTTTTTACAGCAGACACAAAATTACCACACAGTCTAGACCAAATATGTAAGACTTAAATTAAGACAGATCTGCAGTATGTACAGGATGTATCAGACGGATTGCATATCCAAAACGTTCTTCAAAAGGGAAAAACACAACCGCATTGATGGAAAAGGCTTTGCAAAAGCCACAAAACAAACGTAAAAGGCTGCAATGGAAGCTACAATTAAGCACCAACTATTGCCACCATTTCTGTTAAAAGTTACTGTCAAAGTAAGTTAAACACTCTTCGCCAGCTAACAGTAACCATGATATCTATCGCTACATGATTGCTGAATCACACTACATGAGTAAGCGATCACAATTCAACAATCAGTGACACTGTGACTCAACAATCATGTAGCAATAGTTGGAGTTAATGTCAGCTAGTGAACAATCTTTGACTTACTTTGACAGTTGCCTCCACCAGAAACGCTGTCAATCATTGGTGCTTAATTATAAACTTAAGTTGTGGCTTTTGCATTCATGTTGTTGCTTTTGCAAAGCATTTTGGATATGTAATTTGTCTGATACATCCCAGCCACCATACAGATCCATATTTTCAATTCAGTGAACACAGTTTGTTGGTAGAAGTGTACTCAGTTGACCCAAAGCACTAAAATACATGTGAAGGAGGCAGTGTTATATTGGTTTCCTTGTAGTGGAATATATTGAGGATCTGAATATTTCCAGCAGCACTGATCACTACATAGTAAATCTCGAAAGTGCTATGATTTCTAGTGTAACATCTTTTACTGGCATCATGTTTTTCTCATCATCTCTATCTGTAGCTTGTAACTGCCGTAAATGTCATTTTCAGACAGTTTCTCGCTCTTTTTTTTGCTATGTTTTTCAAACCTCAAACACCAACTCCGTTTTCACTTGGAAAGGACATGCCAAATGAAGCGCTGCACTGACTCTAAAAGTGTTTTCTTCAGCACAAAAACACAAAAACTCTGACCATTAGTCGCCAGCTTATTACCTGCAGGCTATTAATCAGTGAAACAAGTTTTAGGAAACCTGCATCCCATCCCTCCACTGATTATAAATCTTTCCAAAAGACTGATGAAAGTCCACATTTTTGCATCAAGCATGAGAAGAGTGCGTTGTGCTCTGAGCAGTTATTTGCATTTCATCGAGTAAGAGCAATCAGATTGTATGGGAAACACTGGTGATGCATGTTAATGTCAGGTGTAAATCAGATGACACCTACAAGGGAAAACATCTTGGTACACTCATGTCAGTGCAACATTCAGCCCTTGATAAACCCATCAGTCTTTTGTTGTTTTCTTCTCATCATGTTGTTTCTGTCAGCGATTGAAATATAGACACAGAGGACGAGAGACAAATTGGAAACTTCACTCATGCATCTTCTGTTTGTCAGCAGGTTGTCATTGTCACCCTCTCAGGCTACTGCTGATACGTTGACAAGGAGCCTCTAGACAGCTGTGTGCCGCTTCTCAAATTTGTACAACAGAAAGAGTTTGAGTCATATAAACAAAGTTTTAATGGGACTGGGCTTAAATTTCTTCATTGTAATCTTTTGTCCATCACCACGTTAATGACAGCATCAGTTGTTGGTTTACATGTTTACAATGACGTGTGTTTATAGCAGTCTATGACCTTGTTTGTTAGGAGCCAATGGAGCTTCATGATGCCAGTGTTTCAATAGTTTTTATAGAGGAAGTCAAGGCGAGGTTGTCATCCCATTTCAAGTTCATGCTGGTTTGTTCTAACCCTGACATGGACTTTGCCCCTGATGTGAACCAATAGTTTTTTAAAGCCAGTGTGTTTGTGTATGTGTGTCTGTGTCTGTGTGTGTGTGTGTTTGTGAGGAGATGTATGTCATGGCCTAGGTCCTACAAGCAGAATTAAAAGAAGACTCCTACCTACAGCCTGGCAGTGAAGGGTTCAAAGCTGGGAGAAGCTGACACCCCACAGGAGCTGCAAGTGAGGCAGAGGGAGGGAGATGGAGCTCAGTGCACGCAGCATGCTGCACCCACAGGCTACAGCAGGAAAAAGGGAGACACTTTGTGGGTGAAAGCAGGGAGGTGAAGGTGTGCATCATCCCTCCTTCAGTCTTCATTCGAGATTTGCTTTGAACTGTTAAAAGTGGAGGTTGTGCAGGCTCATAAAGCAACTCTAAAGATGTCAGAAAAAATTTAAAGAAGTTTTATCCTAATAAGAAAATTACATTCTGTGTTTGTTATTTTCTACTGATTTTGTCAGATACATCACGGGTACAAATGGATATCTGGTTTGTTTTGATTGCAGTGTTGAGTTAAAAGGGTATTTTTGACTCACCCCCATAAGTTAATATAGCTGGCCTATTTCACCGTGCATCATTTGGACTCTATGAGCAATACAAAACTGAGACACATGAGCCTGTTGATTTTTTTTTACTATGACTAGTTGGAGAGGCCATGAGGCAGTGAGGGGCTGGAGAAGCTGACACACTACTGCTCGTAGCTGGTGGGGAACTGAACCCCTTTGAAGGTAACAAGGTCATTTAACAAGGTAATAAAGTAATTTATTCATCCTTGCGCAACACAGGACTAAATGAAATGAAAGTTTGTAATTCACGCTACATACATTAAATATACACACAGAATGAAATAGGATAAAAACACTGGAGAGCAGTAAGCACAGTTATTTCTCTCTCTCTCTCTCTCTCTCTCTCTCTCTCTATATATATATATATATATATATCTCGAGGAAATAATTCTATAGTTCTTTTTTTTGATTTGCATCTGGGGGAATTTAAACAGCAGCCAACAGTTAGTAAGAATAATATACCTGACATTAAACATCTGGGGAACAATGTCCATTAACTTTGGCTGCCTTTTATGTGCAGCAGCATAATCAGGGGTGTTTGGAGAAAGGTCTCTACAAAGACTTGAGCACAATCATCTCTGTTGTTCATCTTATTTTGTCTATTTCATTCCATTGCCAGAAGCAGTCTGAGGTTAAAGCTGGGCTGATAACTCTTATCATGACACTCTCTTCCCTCTGGTCCTGGGGGGCAATCCGGGTGGTCTGGCTGAGTGGTCAGAGGGTGCCTTGGGCAGTGATCATCACAAAATCTGCTGCTCTTAATCCAGCCCCTGCACTGTCTTTCCAATGCCGAAAGGACGATCTCTCTCAGAGGTCATTTGTGTTTCTGTTATTTATGAAAATAATCCCCAATTACAATACAGTTTCTCACCTTAACTCTAATTACTGTGTTTGAGGGCAATTCAAAATTGAGGTTAAGTCCACATACTCTGTCAACAGGTCCCCAAATGAAAACACATGGTGCCTCTGGGTTTCGGAAAGACTGAGCTAAAACACTCTAGTTTTTGGTTTATTCCGGGATATTTGACATTATGGAAACGCAGGCTAATACTAACCTTAATTTATAATGCAACAGTGACCTGTATTCTAACTATGGATTGCATGACATTGCATTAAAAAAGTCAGTGAAAGTTGCATGTTTAAAAATTATTGTTGATTTAATAACAGAATAGAAATAAATGAATCAAAGAATAACTGAAACACGGCTGGTTAATGATTCAAACAAAAGTAAATCCATCCCACCAGTAGGATTTGTTGGAACTATTAAGGCCTGAGACAGCTTTAGTTTTCATAAAAACATGAGGCTAGGAAACTTTCTTTGTGTACGCCCCACTCTGCTTAGAACAGGTGGTGAGGTGATGATTCGATCAATATTTAATGTGTTTATTCAGTTAGCATACTGCAATATGGAGGCACATAAATGTAATTAGCTGTAAATTGTTGGCAAAGATAAAAATACCCAACGCAGGTGTCCTTACTTTCAGGGAGAAAACAGGTGTTACTAAGCTCAGACTAACGTGTTTTCCACCTCATGGACAAATGTACATGTAGGGAGCATCATCAGTGTGATGGAGTCGCCGCTGCTTGGCTGATTTTTGCAGTAGCCATAATGGGGTTTTTCTCTCATTTAAATTATCTTGTTTTGTTCTGTTTTGTTTTTTGCTCTGTTTTGCAGACAGGCATGGTTTGCATTCTTTTAGCGTATGGAATGCAACATTAGTTAACATATATTCAGGAAAAATCCTTTGCAGCACATTTCCTGCTCTCTGTTTCATGCAGAAGCGATTGGTTTGGGACCATTTTTAATTCCCTCTAGTAAGTTGAGGATTATTAGATTGCAGACACTCTCTCTAAGGGCCACTGTGTCCTCATCCTAAAGGCCTGAGCTCAATCACAACTGTGATTTTTTTTTTCTCTGAGAGGAATTATGAAAATAAGAGCTGGTCCTGACTTCACATAGTAATAACTGCTGATTTTTCAGTCTTGCCATCACGGTGTTGATGTTGTATGACAACTGAAGCGATAACACATGAATTACTACTTGACTGAAAAGATTTAAAACAAAAGATGAACTCAGTGATGCCTTACACAGATGTAGATGTGTTACATTTTTCATGCCTGGTAAACAAACACAATGACTGTTGATAATTGTACCCGTGAATGACTGCAGTGATTAAAGTAACAATAACCTTCTTTTTTTAGGAAGATTTAACACTCCAGAAAATGGGGTGTGAGGTTTTTTCAGTTGACGGAGGCCTCTAGAGAAAAAAAGTTTTAGTTTATCAATTTTTAAATTTGTCACTGTCAGTACTTGACTTGCCTCAATTATAGGAAAAAGCCTCTTCAGTCTAGACAGTCTTTAGTAGGAACACTGTTAAATATGAATGTTGTGATAATTCAGTTTTTGTATCAAAGTTATATTTCCCCAAAAACATGAACATGGAGGATAGTTTCTTGGCCTTGCAGCATTGTTTGGAGAAAAGTTTCTATAATGTGTTTCACCAATCCCACACTGTACTGTTTCTTAAGCTCAAAACCAACAGCCCTCTTTTTAATAAAAAAGCCTCTTTTTTTTGAGCTGAGGATCAATAGAATGAAAATTGTCGGGTTCAAAGCAAGTCACAATGTTGAACCAAATCCCTCTGGCTGTGTGCGTGCTGCAGGATTTGTTTAAACACACACACACACACACACACACACACACACACACACACACACACACACACACACACAAACTCAACTCAGTGACTCCGGAAAACAAGAGCTGAGCCTAAACCAATAATGAATATCATGCTACTTGGATGTCATCCTCCTTGGCTGCATTAAGTCAGAGATTTGGAAGCAGAGTGGGATAGTTGACAGAACAAGTCGTGGTCCTTAATCCATTAATCATCTGTCTCCTTCTGATTTCCCCGCAGTGCTCATGCTGATTGACTTAAATCTCTCATGGCCCGTCTCCTCTCCTCCAAACTCTTTCCCCTCCTTCTCTTCCTCCCTTTCCCTTGACCTTCCGTAGACACGTACTTATTGCATTTGTGAATTAATCACATGCTACAATATGATCGCAGGTAAGGAGCAGCTCTTATCCCCCACCCTGATACCAAATTAAGGGCTTAGTTGATCTAAAATGCTCTCTTGAAAGCCTCATCAGCTCAGGAAACAGAAGACAAAAGGAACATTTCTCTGCAGTATATATGAATTATAGTAACTTTATTCTAACTTTATAATAGTTATAAGTTCTTTAAGTAACCTTTATCATTTTTTTACACAGAGAAATAAAAAAGGCATCTCCAGGTACAAAAATCAGATCCAAACAAATATAAGATAACAGTATGTGGCTTTGATCTGCTTAGGTATTAAAACTCACTACTTTGTTTCATTAAAGAGGTCTTAACATTTCATTTGACATATGCAGTAAAATGTTCAGGTCCAGTTCTTCCAGCAGAAAGGCAGTGCTGATGTGTGGAGTAGAAATGCTGCTGCCTTAAAGGTCATGCAGTAAGTAAGTAATAATCCTTAAAATTGCACTGACTGTTATTTACGTATTTTAACAATAAATCAAATGCTTTACGCAACAGAGCCAAAAATGTTTGTTGGATTTACTGTCCGTATTCAGACATAAATAAGTTTTTACTACAGCACTTACTTTTAGAAGACAGAATTAAATGATTACTTTGATAACATTCGAGAACAATTACAAAATCCATGAAAAATTCAAAGCTTGGCACCACAAGTTCTTGTGTCCTAGACACTTAATTTCTCTCATATCCATGACGGTGACCAAGGGGCTGTCTTTGAGAGTCATTTTTCCAACATTTTTAGCTGTTATCTCTGCTGTCTTCAAAGACTTATAAACTGTTCTGGGAAAAAGTGCACTTATATCTTGAAACACTGATTTGATCACATAGTTTAAGGGAAAAAAAAGTTACTTGTAAATGTTATTGGTGGTCACAGTAAACATGAACTCATCATGTGTTAAACCTCACTGACATTTTTACGTCTAGTTCAAAAGCTTGAATCAGAAATAATTGTTAGATGGTAATCAAACCATATACAGCAATTAAACATTTTTAAAAGTATAAGGCATCCAGTGTTAACAGAGCTCTCTGTTTTAATTTTGTTCTGCACTTTGTTTTCGAACTGCTCTGGGAAAAGCAATTTTTAGTCAAGCGTGCATAAACTCATTGCAGCAGATCAATACAAGTTATGGAGCAGGGCTTGGCTTTTTAATAGTTCTTTTTTTAATGACCTAATTAATTGGATACAGTGCTGTGAGGAGTTTACAGAAGACAGTCAGCAGATTGTTACAGGGTTGATTTCTTGCTCAGCATTCATCTATGACATTAGTTTTCCATTCCGACCTGTTACACAAGTCATTACCCGACTGCTCCAATGTGCCTGATTTTATTGTTGGATGCGTATAATACACACATATGCATGCAGACACGTGTAAACACATACAAACTCTGTGCACTTACACATTCACATACCCCAGGGTCGATTTATAATCTCCAAGATGACTTTCCCATAGTCCAGTGCTCCGGTTATTGCCCTTCCATGTAATTTGGTTTCAGGGAAATTAAAAACTGATTGCACTGGGGTTTCTCTCTGTTCTATCAACACACACACAAATGTGATGCTTATAGTGAAAAGTAATCAGCTCAGGAGTTGATATTAAGGTAAACGTCTTTTCCCATCTCATCATTTGATGATGCAGTTGTGTAGATTAACAGTAACAGTTTACCCCAAAAATGAAAATGTAATTATCTTTTCATGCCAATGCTGATGGAAAATCAGGTCAAGTTTCTGAGTCCAAAAAATGTCTCTAAAGCTTCACAGCAGAACAGCACTGCAGCATTCTACTAAACAACTGAAGGAGCTGTTTTTGTTTTAATAAAAAAGGACAAAACTGAAAAGAAAACATAAAATTGACTGACAGTTGAACTTGGACCCACTAGCCTGACTGTGTCTGTGTTGTTGTGAGTGATAACTTCTGAAACTTGTCTGGTATTTTTCTGCAGTGTTTTTTTGTGTTATTCATCAAAAAAGTAGGCAAAAAAATGTCATCAAAGAAACTAGTTGGTACTCTTTCAGAGTAACAGATCTAAGAGATAAAAAAATCACTTTTAAACTTTATGTTTGGAGAAACTACAAATTTTGCTTGGTGACCAATCCTCAGTCTTTTGTGAGGGCTGTGGTGGTGTGGTGGTGGTGGTGGTGGGACCCTTCAAGCCAGACCTCCACTCTCTGGAGCCACAGGTGATTGATTTCTTAGACAACATCAGAGTATCTGCAGACAGCAATGACATTGAAGCATGTCATCCTCTCTCACAAAAAACAAAAACAAGAGTGAGAAATCTGCTATGATAATTCACTTTTATGAGCAGAAAGCACACAAAAACACTGTTTGGGTGGGGGGGGGGGCACACCAGTGTGTATGTAAGTAAACATCTGGCAGAGGAGTCAGACACAGCCAGACAGGCGTGCTGCTGAAGTGTTCGTCAAATTGAATGAAGAAGCAAAAGTAGCTGTCATTGGAAAAAATGAAAGATGTTGATGAGCAAGTGGCAACATCCCCTGGTGAACAATAATCAAGGTAATGGAACTTTTACTTGAACTACAACTCAGGTCTGTTTGTTAGATCATAGTACGTGACTGATTTGATTTTATGTTATGATAATGACTGACATGATGGAAATTATTCCATGAACTATTTAATCATCAGCTGATGATGACATGGTGCCCTTTTAGGCTCCCAAACACAGACTTTGTAATTGCACAATTGTAGCATGAGGAACACAACACAGAAACTGAACTATATAATATTTGCTAATTCTATTCATATATTGGCGGCGTAGAGACTCATTTAAATTGATTTATTCAGAGCCCCTAACTATCAGTAAATGTTTTCTTCCTCTGTAGAAGGGATAAACGTAGATGTGATGAGGGGGGCACATTTTTTTAATAAAGCCATCTTCCTGTTCAGCTCTCTTCTTATTTTTTGAATGATTGTGGTCGAGTGTATTCTGGGTAAACATTTACCAAACAAGGAAAAAATTGTTTTCATCAACTAGTGGTTGCAGTTTGTCATAAATTGTGTACTTTTGTACTTCCTCTACATATAATGATTCATGTTCATACTAATGAATCTGAACTGTGGTCAGATGCTGTCTCTATACCTGCAGGGTTAGTGATCCACAAAACAGTAATGAGCTAAAATTACAAATGCAAGAGTCCAAGTTGTTTACAGGCTGCATCCACTTTAGACAGGATGTGCACTTACACTTCCAGTTTAAATAATATGTGAATAATGTCTTTTGGATCAACTGGATAAAAAAGTTATTTTGGTTCTCTTTTTTCTTTTTTCTCTTTTTTCTTTTTTAATGTATTTTCTTTTCCTTTTTTTAAAAAAAAACATTTTAGAATTAGACCCCAGTTGCTTCCTCTGTGAAAAGAGGGCATAACAATGTACTTTGGCAATTTCATGATTATGCGGCAGTCACTTTCCATAAATTAAATCAAGTTTTGACTAGGAAATTGTAAATAGAAAATGATTAAAGCAAAACCACACAAACTCAATTTGTACTTTCATTAAATAACTCACTTGATCTGTAGTAATTGTATTTAACTTTCTTTTATCTAGGGGGTTATTTGTGATGCTGTTTACAAGAAAAAACTAAATGCACGATGCAACTTTAAAATCTGCGCAAAGTTTAATTAATTTTTCTTCTTTAGAACATCTAAGTACAACACACCAAAAAGCATGTATACTTTCTTTCATTATTTTGAAAGAAATAATGAAAGTGAGAACTAGTTCAGTGAGAACTAGCTGAACAGAGCAGCAGTGCCACAAGGATACGAGTGACTTGTTCAAAGGCTCATTGACTAACTGGGAGGATAAACGCCATAACATTTTGTTATTCTCTAGATGATGCAAAGTCTGTCTGTGAGTCTTTGTATTTCATTTGCTGTCTTCACATTCAGACTTTCATTACCTCTGAGTCTGCCAGGCTCTGACCTTTTTGACTGGTTCCTGTAATGACAGCTTGGTTGTGGTATCTGACTGAATGCCACCAACAGATAAAATCAGTCTGATGCTCCAATGGAGGCAGTGATAACGATAAAATGTCAGCTGTTTCTGATCTTTTTTGTTTGTTTACCTCCTTTATCACACTTAATAATGGTGAATCTTATCTGTCTGCTGCAGCCTGTGGATTAGTTTATCATATGACGAAGAGATCAAATCTATAAGTTTGGAGAAAGACAACTTTGTATCTATTGTGTATGTAAGTGTACTGTATAAGTGCATAATAACAAGACCATAGACCCATTATAGGGGAGTAGTAGAAAGAGAAGTAGTGAAATATGAATATGTAAATTCGTATTGTGTAAACACTGTTACCAACAGATCAGAAAGCATGAATATCAGGAAAGAGGGCAAATTCAAATGCACAGTGGATAGTTGTTTCTTTGTGTGACCACCACTGTGTAGTAATGCAAAAGATACAGCCAGAGCCAAAGCTATTAACAGGACTATAGCTTGCCTATCCAAGGGTACAAGTAGCAGGAATCCCTTTGACTGTAATTGTGATGCTGTTCCTTGTTCTTGAAGTTTTTAGATGCTATAATTTTAGCTGATGCTTTGAATGAAACTTTTTTTGCAGAAAATGTCCATAATGCCAAAACCCTGCATGTGAGGGTGTGACACAAAACTTTTACCTGCAGCGTAAAAGCTTTTTAAGCCCTTAAGATTAGGGTTATTATCCTTTCTGGTCTGCTTTATCTTGATTCTGACTATGTAAGCTGCTAATTGGCACAGTATGCCACAGGATCTCTCTACAGGGCACTTAACATGACTGCTGTGTGTTTGCTGGATCGCACTGCACCACAGCCGTAACTAACTGATCTGACAGACTAATGACAGTTCATTAAAGCATGATGCAATGTGACCAGACAGGAATAAAGATAACTGCTATGTAGTCCTTAATACCTGGCAAGCTGGCCAGTAACTATAACCATTGCCTGGCTGGATAAATTTTTAAAAGTTTATTTTTTAATCATTTTAGTCTCAGAAAGTAAAAGAGTTTTCAGATTTGCTGGCTAGTTTTTGTACATCTTTTTATATTAGAACTGTGGCTTGATTACATTTGGGTTCTACAACATGACAACAGCTCATTAAAAATGTGTGAGTTTGTCACCAAAAAAAAAACAACTCTGTGATTTTGTCTCCCAGTATAAAACTGTAGACGCCAGCGCTGCACAAAGGTTCTTAGTTGTCTGAGGGAGAAAAAATCAGCATGTGGCCTATAGATTGGTGTGTGTGATGACGCGCCTGCTTAAATTGTGTGTTTCTTGTACCCAACAGCTCAGTCATCCCTCTCCATCCTCCTGCTTACTAAATTTTGTGCCATGGGACACAATACTATTACCACTGGTCATATCACTTACACACACATACACACAAACACATGGATACCAAATCTCTGTAATCTGTCTTCTCTGTCTTTTGTGCATTTCATGGAAACTGTGGTGAGATGAGAATGTACTTATATTGATACGTCTTATACCAGACAGACAGTAAAAAAGGCCTCCGCTGTGTTTTTTTAGTGAGCAAGCCAAGTTCCAGGAAGCAGGTCTTATCACATCCCCAGCTGGAAAATTACAATGGACCAGCTGGAATTAATTAGTTTCACATCACAAGCACGCGCAAGCATAACGGACCTTCGTCACGGAGGATATTTTGACATGTCATGGCAGGGAGGCACTGATGTCGATGATGGCTGCGTTCCATTTAATTGTGCGGGTGAGCCTTGCCAGTGAGCCAGCATGCACAAAAGCAGGACCCTGGCACCGAGCACCTGAATGGATTTCAGTCATAATTAATGTTATTAGCTACAACTGTGTCTGAAAAGCCGGAATGTGAATGTGAAAAGGTTTTTAACTTAGACATGCTGTGGTGCATTTGTGCCGGCAGAGCCCACCAGCAAAAACACAAACTATGCTAATGCATATCACATAAGCATACAAAAAAAGCATGACATGGCACAGCTGTTCCAACAGCTGGAGTATGAAACAAATTAGACACACACGTTAGAGTCTGATAGAGCTGTAGGAAGGGCTTTCAGGCACTTTGGGTTTTGGCACTTGGTACATGCCCAATAACACCCACATACACCAGTTTTTTTATAGTATAATTACACACTACATATGTAGGAAAATGATGAGGTAACTCGTTTGTGGACACAGACTAACTGCTTCTTCAGTTATTTGCTAAATTGTATTTCTGTCTTTAACTTTGCTGTGAATTGTATTTAGATTGTTGTACTAACATACAGATGGAGCAGGAGATTAATATCCTGCATCTTGAAATCCAGCCAAGCTACAACAAATACAGCAACATCTTTCATTTATATTCAGCTGGCTTTTCTCTCAATTGATTTGTTTATTTTAGCATCATGTAACTGATTTTATATTTCATGTTGGACAAGTCAGAGAAAAAAAAAAACTAAACAATAGCTTTTCTCTTAGTGTTGCTACACTCTTGCCACCGCTCTTCATCTCTTCTGTAAAGTTGTAAAGAAAAAAAGGATTTGTTTGTTACATAAAGCTGCTTGCAAAGAAAAAAAAAAGAGCTTTCTGGGTGCAAACTAAGCAGGAGAGAAAATGTTTTCCAGTGCCCTTTGGGAGAAAGACAGAACATCACCAAAAAGTAGTCAGCTACAGTGTGAATCATTGGCCATAAATAAAACCACTTGTGTGAAACTTTGAGTCTGTCCTCTTGGTACATCTCATGGCCTTCTGGGAGACATTGGAACTTCACCAAACAGCAGTCGGGGTGCAGATATCTGAATTGTGAAGCATTAAACATAATGTGATCATTGTTGTATCCTGCAAAGAGAGGGAGACGGAGGCACGAATGGAAGGAAAAAACACAGTAATATAAGAGAATGGAGATGGGAAGGAAAACTGGATGACTGCAGAGGGATTGTGAGCGTGCACAGTGTGTGTTTACAGCAGTTTTTGAAAAGACGCAGGCTTTTTCTTCAGGGCAGCGGTGTTTACAAGCTGGATTGATTTGGCATTATGTTCATGCTGCCTTTCTCGTAACACTGAGGAACATTTCCTCACAATGATAAGTCACCTTTCGACAGTTGTGGAGCGTTTTACTTCTTTAATTTGATTTTGTAACATATTTGTCTTCAATTTCAACCCCCTCAACTGATTCTAAGGCTGTGAGTCATTTTTAAGGGTTGGATTTTACTGGCATTCTGGCATCTAGTAAAAAAGCTTTTTTTTATTAAACCAGTTTGTTTTGATTGCACAATATTTGACTGTGAAAATAAATGATGCAAACTGTGTGTGCGTTTGACGTAGATCAACTCTGTGTGTGTTTGTTTAAGGGATTTTATTTTCCAAATCTAATGCTGGGAAAGAAGTTCTCTTTTTTGTTCCTCTGCAAATATTTGCTTGGTCATTTAATTTGGATCCGGCAGATGTGCCTGACAAGCTCCAACGTGAAATGACAGCAATGAAAAGCTCCAATCAGGTACATGAAACAATCTCTGAAGGAGTTCTGTCATGGTTTGCCCTCTGAGGTTAGTTCTTTCCTGTGTGACTGTGGAAGGTTTTCTCATCATCCCTCTGTTGTTACTTCCTGTCCTTGTGTCTTTTCTTGCCAGTTTTCTTTGTCACACCAGTTAATTAGTTCCCAGTGTATTTAGACCAGGTGTTTTTCTTCTGTCATTTGTCAGCCTGCTGTGTTTTGTCTCGTGTCTCCTCATGCTTCTTCATCTGTTTCTGTTCTTGGTCCAGTGTTCATTCCTCAGTCTGATCTGTAAACCTCTTGTCATCTTGATATGTGGTTTTATCCTGTTTTTTTTGAATTCTTAGCTTTTGGACTACGTTTCCCTATTTTCTCAGTTTCTGTTTGCTTGTATCAGGTTTTTCTTATTCAAACACAATTTTTGTTTCATATTCCTTCAATCTTGGTGTTTTGCATTTGGATCTTTAATTGTGACCCAGACTTCTATAAACTGCACATATGTCCTTAAAATTTTCTTGCTCTGGGAAGAAATGTAGACTGAAATTTTTCTCTCAGTCTGGGGCAACCCATGACTGTGAGCAGTTCTTTTTGAAGCTGACATTATAACCTAGAAGATATCTGGTTGTTTGATATAAAAATTCAAAGGTACCAGACTGTCTTTTTGAAAACTTTAGGTTAGGATTTACCTGAACGATTGGTGACTCAGTTTGTTGTAGGTGCAAAAATGTTTTTCTGTATCAGTCAGTACCTCAGATCGTGTCCAATGTCAGCCAGAACTGAGAGCCTCTCCACAGGATAAGTGGTCACTGGTAATGCATTGGAAATTTACCTCTGTCTCCCAAGGTAAATTTTGGTAATTCCAACCATAACTCCTCTGTTTGCTGCTCAAATTAAATTTTACATTGTGGTAAATTTTGGATGAAATCAGCAGCTTTAGTGCTGTGTTTTTACCACTTTACCAAGGAAGTGTTTTCAATCTGTAGCAGCTCTAATTTACACCTCTGACTCACTTTATCTCCACAGCAAATTAGAGCTGAAACTTTCCCAGAAATGGAGCTGAAATAAATAATATTGGTGGTTTGACAAGGATTAGGAGGAACACTTTCAAAATAAAGTCTTTCACATGTGTACATGCAGTCTTACTACCTAAACAATCGCATACGACTCTACAGAGCAGAGAGTATATGTGATTGTACATTTGCACCTTAAGGATGGCTAAGCTAAGCTAAAGGGGCAAATAAATTGTGACTTCATTCAATTAATGCAGTGATCAATGCTAAATCTTCACAGTTTTGTCAGGATATTTTAACAATCCCCAATTCAATAGAAAAAGTGTTTTCTCTTGTGTTATTATGTGTTATTATGTGTTGTTGTGTGTTGTTATGACCTTGACAATACTAACTTGTAATTGTGCAGTTTGGCGTTATGAAAGTTTCTTTTATTCCTCAACTGAAGGTGGTGATGTCTGTAAACCTCCATATATCCTGAGATTTAAACTTATACCAGACAAGTTAGAATTGTTATTTCACAAAGTCAAAAGCCATTTGCAAAGGAACCTGAACCTCCAATGTAGACGCAACTTGTCAG
Organism: Acanthurus leucopareius; assembly: GCA_029814765.1. Lineage (NCBI taxonomy): Eukaryota > Metazoa > Chordata > Actinopteri > Acanthuriformes > Acanthuridae > Acanthurus > Acanthurus leucopareius. Next base: position 3,774,366 of record JAQMCX010000050.1, read on the forward strand.
TACAGAGGGTGAGAATTTGGATTAGTTACAAGCTAAAAAACTACAGACAAAAGCTAACAAATATGTTCATCAGAAGATGGTAACTACACTTACCATTCTAACATATCTGTTAGTTGTTTTGGTGCACAACAAATGCCTTGTCCAAGTCCAGTTTTGATTGATAACATATAAAAACTGAAGCCTCTATTTATTTTTGGCCAGACTGCTGCAATCCCATCTCATATTCTGCTCTGGTTTCATTTTATAACTAAATGGCTCATAAAGCCTGTCAAAACTGGACATTTTGTTCCTCATTAAGACAGAAAATGATTGAGAGAGACATGGACAGAAGAGGAGCTCACAGTTTGACATACAGGACATGTAACTACTTGACTATCTCTGGAAATAAAAAAAACTCATCAGTATTCAATCAGCACATCTGTCCACCGCGACACATTATTTAAATATCTTATCTTGGATCTTAATCTTATCTGTGATTTGGACAAATAATTGATTGTCTCTCTCGTGTTGTGAGGGCCGCCCCTGTTTTAAACCTTCCATCCGTACAGATTCAGATCACGGCAGCTGAGTGAGAGAATTATATCATCTCTCGACATGTTAGATCCTAAAAACAGCAGACTGATCAAACATCATTTGAATCAGCAGCCTGAGACAAACACACTGATTAAAATGCCATCGGATCAGCGCATGAAAGACCACACATGCACATAGTCCTACATGTTCACTGTAGGTATTGCATCTATTCTTTGCTGGCACTGCATTACACACTTTTTGTGACTACTGGTACTTGGTCCTTTGCAATTTTACCACAGTGCTGCAGAAGCAGCATATTCATCGACAATTTGCAGTCAATTTTACTTCGGGAAACAGAAGTCCCAGGAATTTTTTCCAAATTCCATGTGCAGGGGTGGTGATGAGAGTCAACTTGTGAGTGGCATGTTGTGATGCTCGCCACACCTCAGACTGTACTGAATGTTCTCCATCTGATGCCTAAGAACCTCACAGTAGTTCTCTTGGTTGCACTTATGGCCTGAAACACATTTTTTAGTCTTAGAGGCTGCTAAAGCCTAGTCTGTGGGCCATAGCTGTAAACACAACTCTTGTCAATGGTGATGTTCCTCAACATGAAGCTTAGATCATCTCAGCCTGTTGACAGAGATCCTCACAAATGCAAATATACCTATGATCTCAAAAACAGAGGCTGATGTCGATGAAACATTGTAATATGGAATACCTGCTAATGATAGCTTGCACCTACTACATTAACATTATTGTATATCTATTTATTTCAAATCTTAACCACAAAGTTCAAACAAAGAGAAATCCTTAATTTTATTTCATTTCATTGCCTGTAATAAACTTCCAGTGTAACACCAGTCAGTGAGTGAAGAAGGATGATAGCAAACATGACTGAATGTAACCTTGTCATTGAAAAGTTTCTCCCTGAGTCATCTGATTTTTTATTTGCAGTGGTGGCAAATCCCATGAGCCCACGTTACCTCACAACATTCTCAAACTATGTCTTGTTTTCTTGTCTAGATTGCGAGAACCGGCAGCAGAAATAACATAGTGTGCATAAACCTTTAACAGAACTGTCTGAAAATTGAATTTGATACACTCAGTGTGTGTGTGTGGGTGTGTGTGTGTGTGTGTGGAGAGTTAACTAATATGGGAGGTTGTAGTCACACTAGCAGCTAACTCTAGAGAGGGCAATGTAGGTCAGCTGACCAGTCAAATGAGGTTACTGCCATGTCATTTGGTTCAGACATTCATGATCTCCTGGCTGCAAATTGTTGTAAAATTCACAACACAAAAATATTACACACCTTTTTTTATTATTTCACTTGAGAAAATGTAAAAGTTCAGTCAGACAGAGTGATAACTATTTTCTGTCCCTCTTTGACAACATGAAACTTTTCTGGTCATTTCTAATTCATGTCATTCTGCCTTGTGATCCACAAACAGGCGTGACAGCTCTGTTAAAAGACTTTTTCCTCTTGGCAAATTTTTTTCTTGGAGTTGACTCTACAAAGAGCAGGGAGACGAAGCAGCAAACTGACTCCCAGTTCGGATGAAGAACACACGTCCACAACATCTAAGAGGAGTTTTGCACTGACATGCTCACACACATCTTTTGCAATTCTGTGCAAACTGATACTTCTAAACACAACATATGACATTAAAAGAACATGCACACACAGTTGTTTGATGGGCTATTAAAGTGCAGTGGATCATATCAGTGATGTTATTAGACTTCTCTCCCCTCCGGCTCTCTGTGCAGCTGCCTGATAGTTGTTGCCTGCAGATGTTAAATAGTCTATTAACAGGCTGTCACAGTGGTTCTCCACTTGTAGTTTGGGTATCTCGGGAGGTTGCTGTAACATTATTTTGTTTCCTATTTATTATTATTAGTAGAAAATGGAATTGTACAACTGAGGGACAAATATAGGAAACTGCACATCTCACATGAGAAGAGTTTTACAGTGAAATGCTGAGATTGTTTTTATGAACAAACAAAATGGAAACAGTCTTTTACAAATGTACAAATATGTCTCATTGCCATTTAATGCTGATCTATGATACCATAAAAACGACCAAAACAGCATCGATAACAGTCTTTATAATTTGTTTTCTGAATATATGATTACTGTTTAAGACTTTCCAAAGATTTATATGAGTGAAAAAGAATATGTTTTCCTCAAATGCACTTAATGCAGATGTATTCTCCTTTTCAGACAGTTCTGATCTCTGGTGCTTTATTAAGAAAAAATCTTTGCATTAAAGTTTCATTATTTTTACATTTAGTGACATTTGCTGATTCCTTCCTCACTCTGACTGGTGTTACCTTGGAAGTTAGCAGCAGCACAATGAAATAAACTGTTTTTGGGTACCTGACACCTTTTAGTTAATTATTCATACTCCATTTAGCTCTATTTACGTCTTTGCCTCTCCCTAAGAAAGTTATCTGGATTAATAATTTGCTAATTAACCAGAGGCTAATTATTCTGTCTGGAGTTTGGAGCTGGATATGTAGTGCACAGTGGGGTTTATCGGAGCTTTCTTGATATAAACAGCTGCCTGCTGCTGCTAGGAATAACATCAGTGAGAGAGGTGAGGTAACTAAGGTAAAGTTCAATGCTGAGAAACCAAAATGATGAGCAGAAAGAAGCTGAAGTGCTCTTGAGCTGAGAGGCCCTGCAGAGTTGGGTGATAATTATCTGTTGGTTCGTCAGTAAGAGTGTAAACTTTTGCATTTTGCCATTTATTTAAGGTATCTGATATTTTGACTACTTAAGCATCTACCTGGTCTTGTATCTTAGTGTAACTGTTAGTATACTGATAAGAGCATTAGTGCTTTAATCAGAGTATATTTAGCTATTTAATTATGGTTTGTCTGACGAAATTGCCATTCTTTTGTGAAATGACGGTGGAACTGAATTTGACAAGATTTACAGTTAACAGATCACATGAACATAAGTGCTAACACCGACATGTTCTCTCGAAACATGTCAGCTACCAAGCTTTAACAACAGTTGATCTTCTTTCCAAACAGGAGTCTTAACTGCACGACAACTCCATTATCACACTATTTTCATTTCTTGTTTTGCTGTATGTGATGGATATTTGCTGCCGGTCAATTACTTAAGTAAGCCCTCACAAAAAAATTCCCACAGCAGGAAATGTCTCTGTTTTGTTATTTTTCGAACAGAGGTGTCACTCTGATCCACAGCCCGACCTCAGGCTAAACTCTACTGACATGACCAAATGAATTTGTATTGAACCAGCCCTGTGGGCAGTAAAGAGCAGGTAAAAGCTGCTTATTTCTGAGCTGATAGCAAGCTCACAGAGAAAAGTAATAGTCAAACTCATAGAGTGAGGTAAATGGGTAAACACATGGGTAATCAGCACTTGCCTCAGGGATGAGAAGATTGGTTCTTCGCCTTCTGCATGTTTCCTCTTCAGCTTGTAAAAAAAAAAACTGTCACCAGATAGAAATAATTCATATTAATCTATGAAGACACTTTTACCACCACCACATACACGGTAATATTTGATGCATTAACTTTTAAAATATATGTGATGTATCCTTGTGGGGTGGAAAAAGGCATGTTTTTTTTATGTTTCCTTCCACCAGAATTCTCAGCACCACAAACACCATAAATTATGCACGATTAGTCCACCAGGATTTGAGGACAACCATATTTTTTATTTTCCAGCCTACAGTCATTAATGCCTAGCTCTCTGTTCTTATATAAAGCAACACTTTTGCTGCAGTCATTGAACAATTCAAATAATTATTGTGGTTATTATGGAAGCTTCGGCAGCTTCCCAGATCCCTCTGCATTTGAAACTGCTAAAACACTACAGAGCAAATAAAGTCGACCAGAAACCGGCCAGTATAAGTAATACTGTTTTGTTACTGTGTGAGAGTGAGTCACTGAGAGAAGGCTGCACAGACACAAAGGATCCAGGCTCAAACTTTCACAGCCACTTTGACAGGGCTGAAACATGACTGATAACACGGCTGTTTTATATATTAGTCTACTGTAACAAGAAGCATTCAACCTATGTTTTGGTTGGGTTTAGTTGGCTCTAGTGATCTTTTGATTAACAGTCTAATGATTTGGTTCGGAGTAAAACAGTAAAACAACTCATCAACAACTGGACAGATTTTGTAGTCCAGATGTGATCATTATTCCTAATAATATAGGTGACATGCTGACCTTTGACCACATGCCACCAGAGTTCAGATTTCCTCTGTCACGTTGTCTCCTGAGGATGAATCCTAAATCCTAATATTTTGTTTAACTCTTTACCTTTTCTGTAGTGTCACCATTCAGTCAAGATCCCCGCTTTAATTCATGGAGTATCTAAATGTAATATGCAGTTTGACCTGAATTTTGCACAGCACATTATCAGTTTTAATTTTGGACACTGGTAAACTTCCCTGTGGTGCTGCTGCTCCAGCCTCAGTTTGGCACCACCTAATGTGACTAATCTTTTCTAGTACATTATGTGTATGCAGAGTAGAATGTGTTGTTCTCACTGTGTGACTGGCCTAAAATGATGAAATGATCTCCAGTTTGGTTCTCCAATCAAGACTATCTCATTATCAGTGTTCTGCATATGCAGCCAAGCTGTCAGCCTGTGATTTAGTGCGAGCAGCTCCTCTCTGACTGTCTCTTTATAGGACTTGTCTGTGTAGACTACGGTCGCTGTAATTGACTGGCTGAGGACTGGGTTTGGTCCACTTTTAGAGGCTTAGTGCACACTTCACATACACTCAGCAATCTGATTGTTTAGAGTCTTTTCAGTTTGTCGTGATTTAACAGTACGCCTTGTCTCTTTTGTAGTAGTTTCTTCTTTGGTAAAAAATATGTTATGAAACATCCAAATGAACTTCATCCAATACTTTGATTTACGTCCAAATAGCTGCAAAGTGGATGATATTCCCCTCAGTGTGTCAGCTGTTCTTTGTTGTTAGTGCTAATTTTAGCATTCAAACATGCTAAAGACGCAGTTTTTTAAACTTATCTTGCAGTAAACCCTTCAGAAGCTGAGCAAAGTTCAAGCCTTACCATCCCACAGCTAATATAACAGGTTGTAATTGAATTTTAGTTAAATAAAGATCAGCAAGAAAGCAACAGAAAAACCTTGTTTGTTTGTTTCTCACCATAAATCATATTCATCTATCTTATTTTCACTCCCTGTTTTCTCACTTGTCATCTACACCTCACCTGCAGAGGCCTTATGCCAAAGGTTCATCCCCTGAGTTTGAGAACAACTGTGCTTAACTAAGATGGTTAAGATGATAAACGCTTCTTGATAAAACCAGCATATTAAAACAGTCATTGTATGAGTGTTTTACATATTGCACACCCAAGAGCTGCACGCTGTTTGTATACTCAGGTGATAGCAAGTGAGACTTTTAAATATATGGTTATATATCAAATTACTCCTCATTTAATATAATATCCCATTTCACTGTGTAATGTATTATATTTCTGAATGAACTATCTGTAATGCCAGTCCTCGTGTCCCAGCACTGGAGAATATTTTCCATCATTCATCATCCTCTCTGACAACCGCAATTACATCGTGAACTGTGCAGACGGCAGGTTCTTACAATAACGTGACAGCAGGCCACTGATATAATTGCATCCTTGCACGTGGTCATGTCTCTCTCCTTTCATCACAAGGTCCTGGTTCCCCCTTCTTCCTCCAAAAGACTCCAGGTGGTGTCTGATTTTTACTGCAGTCTGAGGGTGAAACACAACATCAACACAGTGAGATAATCCATCATAAACATGACATCTTTCTTAGTTTTTTACATGATTTAACTGTGATATATTTCATTGTTTTCATGTCAGCGCTAAATCACATTTCAATACACTTTCTGTCAGTCCCCTGACAGAAACAAGTGGTTTTGAAAGTGTCTGCCAGGAATCCCTCAAAAATATGCCAAAGTAGATACCTTCTTGTCATGGGTCTTTGCTTGTTATGTTGAGCTTTGGGGCAGCAGGGTGTAAAGGAGTCTGACAGCCTGAGGGCAGAAGCTGCTGCAGAGTCTGGACGATCTTGGGCCAGATGTTCATTTTTCCAGACAGCAGCAGGGTGAAGAGTCCATGGCAGTGATCTTTTATGTTCCTGGTGGCCCTGGTCATACAGCGTTTGGTGTAAATGTCATGGATTGAAGAGAGCTGGGTCTCAATAAAGGACTCTTCTAGCTTCATCATCCTCTTAAGAGACTTGAGGTCTGAACTGTTACAGTTTTCATGACAACAGTGATGCAGATGGTGAGAACGTTTTCGATGGTTTCTCTTGTAGAAGACTCCACCTCGCCTCTGTCCTGTCTCATCACTGGTGCCGATGAGGCCCTCTAGTGTAATGTAATATGATTGGATTCATATTTGGAGCAGTTGTGGGTCGTTAATGTGAACAGCAGTGGAGTAAGCACACGTCGCAGGGGGGGTGCTGATGCTGAGTGTGATGGCTGCAGAGGAGATGTTTCCTCTGTGAGAAAGTCCAGAATCAGGTTGCAAAGACCTGACCAGAAGAACCGAGCTAAGCCCTAAACCCAAAAAGAAAATAGAAAACAATGCGTAACCTTAAACAAAAGAGGAAGTCTGAAGCTGTACTTGATCAAAAGTCTCTGGTGAAAGTCAGTACCCATTTCTTAAAACTCAGAGGTTTTACAAGGAATGTTGAATACATTAATCAAAAAACCCAACTACAAGAGTATATATCAATATAAAATCAATATGAGAGAGAGAGAGAGAGAGACAGAGAGAGAGAGAGAGAGAGAGAGAGAGATGTACTAGTTAAATTCTGTAATACTGTCACATCCTCTTAAATATGTTTGCATTAAGCACATCAACCACTGACTTATTTAATTTGGCCTATATTTCACAAAAAAACTTGCAAAAATATAATAATATTAATAGTAGTAGTAGTAGTAGTAGTATAATAACGATAATAACAATAACAACAACAACAACAACAACAACAACAACAACAATAATAATCATAATAATAATGCAAACCTAACAACTTCCTACTTTTCCCACAATGCCTTTATGCAGCTTCAAATTCATCTGGTTTCAGTTGGTAAGTTTCTGGTTTTATCTGAACTTAAGGTGACTGCTGACATTGATGTTGTGTGCAACCTACTCAGACACACAGTATGGTCGCACATCACTGTGTTGTGAGTCTGAAGGTTAAGGAATCACTCTTCTTCTTCTCTGTGATGGGGTTTACAGTCTGCCTGGTGAGATGAAGACGATGAAGAAGCTTTTACTCTTTGACCAAGAGGGACTGACACCAATATCTGACATTTAGCGAATGTGTTTGATGTTTGTTTGTACCTGTTTAACATTATCAAAGAGCTTTAGGGGATTTTTTTTCTTTGAAAATTATCAACAAGTGATCTCAAAGCAAAACAAAACATCCTCCATATCAACACAGAAAACTCTGTACATCTTTTGACATTCTAAAACCAAAGTCTTCCCACAAAGTCGACATCAGGATGTTGTTTATTGACTTTATCTGACTTTATATACATGCACTCACACTGTGACTTACACACACAAACACACACACTTAAACTTACCTAGACCACTTTAGAGAATTACATGGACTCACATTCATTTCCTGCAGACTAACCCAAACTAAAACCTCTACTTGCACTCCTATCCTCACTCTAACCTGAACCACTCACCCAAAATCAACTGTTATCTTATTAGTGGTACTGTTTACGTCTGCAGTCACACCAGCTGTCCCCCATCAACTGCTGTTGAGTTGAAATGAGTCTCCTAAAGTAGTCTCATACACTCACACACACACAAACATACACATACAACTACAAACCGAAGGCAATGCTCAGTGATTTATTCATTCAATAAGCGGCACAAGGATCATTTTTCTCTATTTGGCTGCATTAGCCCCCAGAGAGAAACTGTTTAAAATGCTGGTAAATAAGAAATAGTGAATGTAGAAAAAAGAAGTAGAACTACATTATTGAGGCTGACCTTCTACCATCTGATGACATGATTGCCTGATGGTAAGATCTGCAGTGCACATAAATCATGCCAGATGAGAAAATGCACTGGGCTATGGAAATGAGGCAGGGGAGAGGTTTTGTGCAAAATGCTGAGTGAGATGTAGCTGAATACCTGTCACCCATCTTTTCCTCTTTCCTTCCCATTTATATCTTTGTTTCTTTTGTCTTCTCCTGCAGCTTCACCTTTGATCTACCTTCCCTACCTCACTTTTCACACCTGTTAGAGGGAAAAATGTGTCTCTTCGTCTTTCTCTTGCCTAAAGGCAGCCCCATGAATACCTTGAGCTGACTTGTATGTGCTTGTGAAATACATATCCATCTGAGGTTTCCAGGTCATGTGATGCAGTGCAGGGGAATGCTGGGAGAGCAGCTTTCAAACTAAACCAACTCAACTCTGCATGGACTGACAGGACTGCAGAGTTAGAACAGAGCACAGAAAGAAAAAGGTCTTCACTACAATTTTCCAATAAGACATAGATTACAAAGGTCACATTAATTGCTTTTTTATTTCTTAATAATGGGTTACTCTTTCTTCAGTTAAGATGCATGTCTGCAAAACTGGGGCATGAGAAGAAGGCTGTGATAGAGATTATACGCAAGAATGTTTCTAAGTAGAAGAGGATTGTTGCTTCCTGGTTGATGTTTTTAAAAACAGTTTAGGACTGATGGTGATGCACGATGCCTTGAGAGTCTACAAGGTTTTCTGGACAACTTATGACAAGTCCTTTAAACCAAATGACAAAATACATCATTTGTCACTGTATTTTTCCAAAATGACACCCAGTAGTGTTTCCTGTTTTGGTGCACTGATATGCAGGGCGACTTTGATTGTTACAGTGGTGCCATTCAAAACGATGCTTACAATAGTAAAGGGTAAAGGGGGGCTTTTTAACATGTGCAGGGTCAAGGGTGGTTGGGTTTTGTCTCATGAACTACTATTGTTAAAAAAAAGGAGGAAATCCCAAAAGAAAGTAGGTAGGAAACAGCAAGTGAACAATGCCCTCCTGTATCAATGACTTACACTCTGCCAGCTCATCCTCACACCATCATCAGGTTTATGTGGTTTAATAAAAATGTAATATGAGCCTTTGGTCTTTGTGTTGTCAATGCAAATCACATTTGGTAGAAAGCAAATGTGTAGCAGCGTATGAGTGGGCAGCAATCGCATGCTTAACTCTTTTCTGTATTAATACTCATCTGTTCTGAGGCTTCTGTCTGTGGATGCAAATATTCTGTTGACTGGTTTATTTATAAAAGTGATGTTAATAGTCTAATTATCAAATAATCATCTGCCTGTTGTCAACAGCTTCAAAACTGGCAGCCTTGAAAAGCTTTTCAAAAAGCAAAAAGGGAATAAATGGAAGACACTCAACTCGTCAGCTTTTCAAAGAATAAAGTGACAGATTCTTCTTGTTGCCATCTTCTCTGCATTATTCAGTCTCTGTTCAGTTTTTTTTTTTTTAAAGTTTTTATATTTTAACAAGTAATTACTGTGTTAGAAAGGTAATGAAGCAGTATAGTGGAAGTTTATTAAATGTATACTTCTTTCTATTATCCTGTCAGTGCTTCGCTGCTGTGGTTAAACACAGTCATCTTGTCGCCTCGATTCTGCACATTCATCTGCTCTGCATTCAGATGACATTCACTAATGTTGGCAAAGATGAATATGGCTAACCGATGCTGCATTCACATCTAATCTGAACTTTGTCTGTCCAGATTTATGCCAGTGAGCAACTATCAGCAGGAAATAAGATTGTTTGTCAAATGTTTAGGAAGTCAGAAAGGACGTAAAAGCAAAACACCAAGTAGGCAGGTTAAAGAAAATAAAAGCCGGTTTTAGTAATGCAAAGCTTATACCAGTGAACAAAATGTAAAGGAGCAAAAATGAGGTCAATCTGTAACACTGAAGAAACGCAAAAAGTAAGTATGAGAAAACATGACACGTGAGGAAAGAACTGAGGAAATTAAACAGACAAACTAAAATCCCAGATCATGACAGTGTAATAGCAGTTCGTTGCATGTAAAAAATAATGCTCGGGCAAAATTGTCCCTTTTAAGCAAATTACTCTACTTTTTAGTTAAACTTGCTGAGTGAATAATTCAGATGTTTAGAAGGTCAGCATGGTGAGTGGACACGTAAGTGAGTGGGTGATTTAGGGGGTGATTCAGTAGAAAAGCAAGTAAGAAAGTAACTAAAAAGTAAGAAAGTAAGTAAAGCTACACTGACTATGGGAAGAAGTGAACTGTGGAGTCTTTATATAAGAAACCAAATCAATACGTGTGGGAGCTTTGGGTTCTTGGACTATTTAAGTAGCTGAGAAAATAACTGAGAAGTGGAGTGAGGAAATGAATACATCGAGGAGGTTATAAGTGAAAAAAAGCAATTAGAAAGCAGCTGTATTAGTGAGAAAGTACAACAAAACACATCAATAAGCATTGTGGTTTATTAAATAGGCATAAATAGTTGACAAATACTGTATGCCACCAAGATTTTTTAGGTCCTCTCTTAATTTTGCCAGGATTACATCCCTGGCAATCCCTGTAAAACTAAACTGGACTAAATCATCTAACGAGGCATAACCAGGGTAAATCAAAAGCTGTTTTTGAACCATTTTAAGTGTGTTTACCGACTTGGTTTCTTTTTAAAAAGGTAAAATTTAGAATTTTATTTCCCAGGAGTCAAAATCTCTGTAAGTGCCATTGCCTTTAAGTAATAGAAGTCTAAACACACTTAAAATAAGGTTTTCTTTTTACACCTTTTTGTTTCTTAAATATATGCTTGCTCATGAATATAAATAAAGGTTATGAAATGGGGAACACAATGTTACCAAGCCAAATTTGTTAAAATTACTTGAGAAATGATAATATTTTATGAAATAAATATATAACCCATGAATTTTGTGATAAATGTCCAGGGGTCTTCCAAAATAAGGGCCCTTTGATGTATTTATCCAACTTAGTATCAAGATTTATTGTTGTTATATTTATCTTTATGTATTTATACTTGGGCAATCAATACTACTATTTAGGCTTTCTTCATTTATTTTAGGTTATTTTGAATATTAAAAGCAGAATAGATCAAAAATCCCTTTGTGAGATTTGAGGGCTACTTAAAGCCCCGTTGCTTCAAAGAATCTGGTCTGTCTGGTTTCCCGTCTGTCCCGTTATCAATCTGTGGGACACTGCTGCTTCACTGTGGTCTTTGTGGAGCTGAAACTGTCTCCGTCTCTTCACTTTGCTTGTTGTTGGTTTGAAAAAGCTTTTGATTAACCCTGCTGTATTGATTGCATTTTTAAAGGGTCTGCATTAATCAAATCACAAGAAGCTGAGCTTTCAAGATTTGTGCTGCCTGAGTATGTAAAAAAAATCAGTCAGTTAAAATTAACAAAAAACGATAAAAATGCAAATTGCAGTGAGCTAACAGCCCTCAGGCCAACTGTACAACACGGTTGGTTGCATTAACAAAGCATGGGACATAATGTTTCATGTTAATAGCCAGAATGGTATAATTTCCATTAACCTCTTAGCTTCCAAAATCCTCACCAATTCCTCTTTCAGCCCCTTCCTTCCTTCATTGTGTCCTTAACTATAACCTTTTTGCCGAACCAAACCTGATGGAGGTGATGGAAATTACAAAAGATATGTTTTGTCAGTTTGCAGGACTTTGCATCTCTACTGCATGCAAATGCTTCATTAAAAACTTTTGATGGACAGCTACAGGGGCTTTGTTTTGCATGAAAAATTACACCATAAATCACAAAACTCTTTCTCCTCATTTTATTGTAATTACTGTCTTGCTTTGATGCAGTACTTGAAGGTTTTTTTTTCTTCATTGACTGTATTACAGGCACTAATTACTACTGATATGACAACTCTCTTTCTTACTGTATGTTTCTGTCCCTCATTTTGTTCTGCCTTTCAAACAACAGCGACAACAATTCATGAATCAAAGTTGTAATGTCACTGATACTGATGTGTCCTCACTGGGAAAGCTGATTAGCCGGATAGAGGACAGAAATGACAGCAAAAGAGGTGAAGATGGGGCTAGAAAGTGAATTACCATCAGGCTACCCAGACTGAGAAGCAGAGAGAGAGAGAAAAGAGCACAAACATAAGCAAGGACAGAGAAAGCGAGGGAGGGACAGACACAGAGTTCATGTGGTTCAGAGGGGAGCTGCGGCGCTCCGATGTAATTCACTTTACTCTCTCCAGAGGAATCCATTTACCCCCTTCCTGCAATTATGGAGCCTTGTTTCCTCTCTTAATCCATCTGAATGTTTGTGTTTCTTTCTTGTGACTATTAGAGAACACACATATAGATGCACACACACATACACACACACACTACAAAGCCACTCTCCTCTGTAATAAATCCCTCATTACTGGCAGTAGTTGTTTTCCTTTTTCCTCTTTGCTGTGTTCTGGCAGTTGGGGCTGTTTTCCCTCGCTCTGCATTATTAGCTTTGTGCTGTTGAAACACAGCATGGAGTCTACTTCACCCCACAGCACTGAAACACATGGAGGCAGAGACAGAAGGGCACACAGACTCTATTTGGAATACAATGCCACTGTTGCCACAAGTTATTAAAAAAAAAGGAAATCACATACTTTGTTGATGCTTTTTCCCGTCACACTGTGCCATCAGTGATTTGTTTCTGTTTCTGTGTCTGTTTCTGTGGGGTTTTCTTGTTTCTTATACAGCAAGATCCTGGTGGGAATTATGGGAGTTTTACAGACTTCAGAGCATCAGACGGCACATCCACCCAATCTAGTTCTGCACTTACATAACGAGACAGACTTGAGACAGAATGGCAAAGCAGCAGAGACTGGGACATCCTGTCTCGTCGTCCTCAGTATGAGACAAGCTTCAAAATGGGTTCTACATTTCCCATAATGCAACCAACTGCATAAATTCATTAGACCCTCCCTGCCAGGTAAAAGCCCATAGGTTTTAGACTCCAAACTTCATGCCTCCAGTTTGTGATGCAGGCTGTGTGTAATATATTCAATGTCTCTTGGCCCAAACTGGTAAAGCACATAATGTAATCAGGATTTTTTCTCATTTTTTTAAAAGCTTCTACACTCACAAGACATTATTCCTCGTAACAAGCAGAATGATTTTAATGTATAAAATTGGTGGAGAGCCATTTGGGACACTATTGTGGTGGTCATGTCAGAGATACATTTTTTGTGACAAGGTTACGAGATTTCTGCCTTTATTTTGTAGGGTTTCACCAGATCTACTTTTAGCAAAGAAATAGTCTCTGTAAGGACTGCATAGTTATTTTTTGTATTTTTAGTATGTTTAGTATTTTTAGTATCTACTATTTGTATCTATCTATTTATCTACCAGTAATTAAATTATGTGTCCTTTAAAAAAACAATCACATGGATTTTAAAATGACTATGCCATTTTTGATCACCATATCTGAATGTCTACAAAAAAAAAAAAGTTGATGAAAAAAATTAGAAACCTAACAATAAAAAAAAATATTACCTCATAATTCCAAAAGAGAGATATCAGTCAGTCACACATTCATCATTTTGTTTCTGTGTTCAGGGACCCAGAATCTTATCTGACATGCCAAAGTTTAATCTGCAGCTGCTCAGCCGACAATGAGCATGAGACTGTGTAAACTTAACTTTTGTATGAACTTTATGGGAATCAGCAGGACTGGAAGGAAATTTGACCACACACATTTCTTGGCCGACAACATTTAATTATCAACAGCTTTTCTTTATGATGTTATGTTTTTGATGCTGATGGCACAATTAAGTTATTGTTTATGCATTCAGTCAATGATTAAAGACGGAGGTTGCTGTTATATTTTTAAAAGAAGGATTTATATGTCATATTAATGATAAGCACTACACCTACAGCTGCTTGTTACTTCAGATTCTACGTATATTTTCCGCAGACTTTGTCACAGAGTGGTTTGGGAAAACTTTCCAGTCCTGCTTCCTCCTCCTCCTCCTCCCTGCTGCCACAGTGCCTTCCAAGATAAGATAGACCATGGTTTCGAGTTCCTTTTCTTGTGTGTGGACTTTACACAGTCTCCTTTTTTTTCCACAATCCAAACACACACAGGTCAGGTGGATTAATGAGAGTTCATGAATGTCGGTGTGTGTCAGCTCTGTGGCAACCTTCCCCAGCGCCTCATCGAAACAATGCCTGCTGGAATAAACTCCATGACCCTGAAAATGATTAAATGGGAAATGAAAATGAATGCTTGCTTTCAAGTAGCATTAAAAGGTCTCATAATTTGGTTGGTTCTGTCTGTTAATTGAGCTTACACTAAATGCCATAAGAGTTTACTGCCTTTGATCCACAATAAATACAGCCCTGGAACTGAAGCAACATGTTCTTTTGTGCGTGAGCAAGTGTTTGTGAAGACACGTCCAAGCAGGCAGGCAATGAAAGGCAATGAATTGACACCAATTAACATGATAACACCCTGCTTTGTTGTCAGAGCACTAGTCAGCCTACAGCTGAGGACGCAGCTTTAAAAATAGAAGAGGAGAAAATGAAGTGTTGCACAGAGAAAGACTGATGGATGGAGAAAGGTGAAGGTATGGAGGAGTGACAAGTGAAAAGATCATTTGTGTGTACGTGTGTTTGTGTGTGTGTGTGGTTATAGGACAGAGGTGATGAAGTTGAGTGAGCTCCTCCGGGAGATCACGGGAAAATGGAGCTGGTTTATATGATGCTGTCACAGGACTGGATAGATTGACTGGAACATGTTGTCAGTCAGAGGGTGGCGCTGACGGTGTGGAGGTAAATGATGCTTTCCTCCACATTTCCTGCATAATTAGGAGTTCTGAAAAGGACAAAGTTCATAATGTCAGCTGTGAAGTGACACTGGACTTAATCAAAATAACCCCCATATGTTTTGTGTTACATTCATGGACAGAGGCATGTGTTACCAAAGACCCTTCCTGTCTCCAGTGAGCTATATTGGAGTTTGGTGTACGTAATAGCTGTCAGTGTCTGAGGCCACTAATCTAACTCAAGGGAATTTTACACCCACACAGAATTATTGAATAATGACACATGATGACATGAAATCTGCCCAAGAAACAGACCTTCAGAGCCAAATGTCTCTGGTGTTTTGCAACATGTGAACCAGGCGTCTTTGTTTATTACATCGTAACATACATGTACATGCTGATTAATAAAGAGAGAGAAGAGACAAATAAAAGACAATTGCTATAGTAAATCACTCAATGTTTTGTTTGAAAGTATAGACAAGAGTTTTGGGGATTAAAGCAGTGGTGGTAGTGGTGGTGGTGGTGGTGATGCAGCGGATGTTATTTTTCCAAGTGCATCACACAGTGCCATCTACTGGTGATCTCATAGATCTGCAGTTTTAGCTTCAACAACCCACAGGGTAAATAGAGCAGATGTCCTGAGAAGCCTGAAAACCACATGCTTGCACACATGCGTAATTATAATAAAAATGAGCTTACAAAATCAAAAAAGGACCTGAGGGCCAGAATCAGACAGGGGGCTGGTTTCAGCAACATGGTCCTATTGAGAATACGGCTCAGGAGGCAGACCTCACCAGAAGGTCGTTGGTTGGATCCACAGTTCCTCCAAGCCTCATGTTTAAGTATCCGTGTGTGTGAGTGTATGTGTGTGTGTGTGTGTGTGTGTGTGTGTGTGTGTGTGTGTGTGTGTGTGTGTGTGTGAGTGTGAGTGTATGTATCTGTCTGTCTGTTACTTTTTCTTTCAGTG
>JAQMCX010000050.1:3799165-3920494 GCA_029814765.1 Acanthurus leucopareius
CCCCCCCCCCCCCCCCCCCCCCCCCCCCCCCCCCCCCCCCCCCCCCCCCCCCCCCCCCCCCTTTGCCTTTATTTGATGGAACAGCTAGGAGAGAGAGAGTGGACAGGAAACAGGGAGAGAGAGTGGGGGTAGTGACCTGCAGCAAAGGGTCGGAGCCGGAGTCGAACTCGCAACCGCTGCGTGGAGGACTGAGCCTGCCGTATATGGGACGCCCGCGCTACCGATTGAGCTAAACGGCATCCCATCAGTGGATTAAAAATAGCTGTAAGAATAGAAATAAGAACAGACAGACTTTTGATCATATAAGAATTTCAGGAGAACACTGGCTGATAGAGTGCGTGCATATCTGGAGATATGTAAAGCCTGTACTGTAGGTGTCTGCCTCCCTCTAGTGGTCTTTGGACAAACATCCACCGCTGAACATACTCAAGAGCACAGCACCTCAGTAGGTAATACAACAAATTTATTGTTTAAAAAAAAAAAAAAATCAGACAAAACTCAGACAAAAAGAATAAAAGCACAAGAGCCAAGAATTCTAATTGGTCTTTATTGTTTAAATTCACCAAAAAGTTTTCTGCATAACTACATCAAACAGCATTCATTGTTGTCGTCACTGTGACCTCATTTAACACCCGAGTGGGGAAAGTGTGACATCATCAGTGCCACCATGACGTCACAGCATCATGACATGGCTCAAACGGCAGAAAAAAACTACTGACAGTTAGTCCATCCCAGAGTCCTTTTTCAAGAAAAGCATCTCGCCGCTACCCGTGTAAAAGCACGAACATTGCACATCAACTTATAGCATAGCATCAAGTCTCCATCTTTAAAATTACTGCTTAAAAACCATAACCCACCCACCCCTCACTTTAACATGGAGTCAAATAAATGATGAACATGAGTGGAAGTGTTTCCTCTTCAAACATACATGAGTTTGTAAACTGAGTGTGATTTGAAAAAAAAAGATGGTTGCTGCAGGTCTCTACGGATGACAATGATGATTCAAAACACCAATAGCACCGCGAGCACTCAGTATGCTCCTGTACTGTCATCTCAAACCTTTGCTTTCTTCTCCCCAAAAAAAAAAATCCACATCAAATATTAATCATAGGAAGTCCTAGATTTAGAGAGGGAAGAATTTCTAAAGAACGTCTGACCTGAAAAAGACACCAAGTCATGTTACAGCCTGCTTTCACAAAATGTGATTATCAAATGTGGTATTTGGGTTTTAAATGTATGCAGATAATCTGTATGTCATTTATTTTTTTAAATTAAATTTTGGATAATTAATGTAGAGGCAGGGCCATAGTTGGAGACAAACTGATGTCAAGAGTAGAAAGTCCCACAATGCAACCCTACCACCCTAACAAATGTCTGACTAGCCACCAAAACAGTCCACGTTTCATCTAGAAGTCTAACCTTCAAAAAATATTTTCTGTTAATTTCATATCCTTAAATTACAGCAGCATATTTACGTTTTTGGCCTTGAAGATTTTGAAAATATCTCAATCTGGCTTTAAAGCTTCCTCGCATGTAATTTGTGTGACACATTTTTATGCTAATTCCTCAATTAAAACATGCCGATTCCTAGAATAATAATGAATTAATTGAGACACAATTTAAGAAGAATGATTACAATGTTTCTGCCTTGATTTACATTTACATGCTCGGTTGAAAGGATTTCTAAAAATGTTTAGTAGATTTAAATAATCTGAGTATTTCATGCTATACAAAAACACTTTTGCATTGATTCTGCTCTATTCTGTCAAAGTTTGGGCTCCTTATAAAAGTGCTCATTCAAACTGTAGTTACTATCCTACAAATTTATCTATACTATCTCTCCAGTCCCTGCCTCATCATCTCATCTTATACACTCATTTGGTATCATTTGCCACTTTAACATAATGTGTTTCTTAGCTGGTTTTTGTCCACTTGGTAAAGTTAATATATGGCTATAATCTCCTTTAGTACCATCTAAATGATGAGGAGGCTTACATACAGTGTGCTCACAAATTCCAAGTTGTCCTCAGAAAAAATGAGGGTAAATACAATTTAGATTGACATTCTTTGTACTAAAAATTGCAATATTTCAACTATTATGGCTATATTAGCTTTATTCTAACATAAAGAATACCATAAATGCAGGGTGAGATCTGCTCAAGTGCATTTTTCCTGCATGTCACTCTAAAACACTCCTTCTGTTTCTTTTGTAAAATGTTATCTGTATTATTTTCTTCTTTTGTATTAGTAATATAACAAAAACAAGATGATCCAGATGATACTGAAGTGTGTGCATCCTTCAGGAAGTCATGGAGTTTCAGACGATCCTTTATCACAAAAAATGGCATCAAAATAATATTGAGCAAACTGTCCCTCCCACAGTACTTGCATAAATCTCTTCATTAAATCATCTGCTATATACAGTAATACATTTAACCGTTAAATATATGGCTCATCTGAGCTCAGCAAGTCTCTCAAACAGTACTACACCATAGTCAGTCCTTTCACCAAATACTTATCCATCTTCATCAAGACCAAAATAACCAAAAGTCAAATTTCCTTATACAGTAGAATACAGTAGACACCTTTCAAGTAAAAGAACTGTTTTTTCTAAGAATACTGGTGAGTCACATAATTGCAACAGACTTGAGTCAAACCAGAATTGAAATCAGTTCAAATCCGAGACATCTTATGGAAAATGTTTTATCTTTAACTTCGGTGAAGGTAAAACAAACCCTGCAGCAGCTGCAAAGCTACAAAACAGAGCTGCATGTGAGCATGACTTCAATCAGTAACATTTGACCCAAGTCTGCCCCATGGCTAACAGACAAAAACCTCATAATCAGATGTTGGACAGAACATAGTGACTAATTCTTGTTTTTCATTGCTGAATTTGATGAAGGAAAAAAGTAAATGAAGTAATTCTTTTTAAAAGTACAGAAATGCCATCATAACCACAGACAACTAAGCCGCTGATTTCTCAGTTTTGAACAATGTAATATTTTTTTGCCTTGAAATGAGTGAGTGATGGGTAAACACTCACTATGTCTTTTTTGTACAGTAATCCATTGATAATAATCAATGCACAAAAATAAAAGACAAAAGCACACAAATATCCAATAACTAAAATTGAGACAGCTCAAGACAAGAGAATTATTTTTTTGTCCTCCATTTTTTTTTCTCACTTAAGTTTAAAATACACATATTAACCAGCTGTAGAAGGTTTACATAGGAATTTGGATTCATCAAAAAAAGCACAGTTTTAAGTCAGTCCAGCTTTCCTGGCTTTGTGGTGGACCTTAGTGGGCAAGTCCAGGATGGGCCAGTCCAGTCCAGTTCAGAGGAGGAGGAGACTACTGGCCATGGCTGGGGCACTACCATACTGATAACGCAGCGCTGTGTGCCATCATATGCTGTGCAGATGGCAGTTACTGTACAATGACTGCAGGGGCAGAGAACTGGTCGGAAGGTCGCCCTTGTCACGCTGTACTGTACTCACCCTGTTCATCCACATTACACATGCGTAACACACGGTGAAGCACAGTACAGCCTCACACAGATCTGCTCAGCTCAGCTCAGTTCAGTTCAGTTCAGTTCAGTTCAGTTCAGCAGTGTGAGGGGCCTCTTTGCTGTATAGTGGTGGTCACAGCAGAAAAGGCAGTCTATATGGAGATAGTGATGAAAGGCCCAGAGGGGGCCAGTAAGGGCCGGTGAGGCCGGGGGCTCAGGGAGCAGAAAGAGAGAGAGAATTATGGCTGAACGTTTGCATTGGCAAGGAGACTGAAGCAGAGCTTTGACCAGGTGAAGGGGCTTATGGGGCAGAGGGGATCGAGAGGCTGTGAAGTGCTTTGAGCTGCAGATGAAGAGGGGCGGGTGGAGGTTAGGCCATGGGAGAAAGAAGGAGCTGGGAATAAGGTTTGAGAGGGTGGGGTGTGTTGGGGATGAATAAATCGGAAAGGAGAAAGGCTGGACTGGAGAGAGGGAGGGGTGCTAAGCTTTAGAGTGTGATCAGTGAGAGGGGGTGTCCTCTGCCCATCCAAAAAGACACCTGGAAAAGAAAACAGTAAGCACATGAGACTGACTTGCCTTTGCACTGCATGACAGATTTAAGTTTTACTCTTCAATTACTTTTTATTACACAGAACTGTGAGCATTGGTGAACAAATGCCAGAGGAGAGAAGCAGCACAGAGGAAATAAAACAGAGATATTAAGAATAACTCTTGCTAGTCTGGTGAGTTACATGTTATATATTTTTGTTTGCTTTTTTACACAAAAGTAAGAATCTACACAGCCTGAAGCATTTAACCCAGAGACAGATTCTACTTTCCAGAAGGACTCAATGAAGAAAAACTCAAAAACTCACACTAACCCTGCATGCAACACGACAAGCATGACAACATAACAAAGCAGTGCTGAGATGTTTTGACCCACCAAGCTACTGGCTGTTTCCACTCGGCGTCACAGGCAGACGACTTCAGCAGATGGTCTCGAGATGACGTGAGTTCTGCTGGGAGAGGAGAGGAGCAGTTTCACACACCGAAAAACTCTGTTACAGAAACTGTTTTCAGCTTCTCATGAATTAAACTAAATCACACAGGAGCTGTGTGTGACTCACCGGTGTGTCGTTCCACTGCCGTGGCAGGTCTTCTGGCTCGGGTGGGTAGGACATCCAGGACGGGCTACGGTACGAGGATGGTGGTGACATGACGAAGTAGTCTGAGTAACCCGGGCGATTGGCTGATATAGCGTAGACTGCTGTGATTGGGTTTCCTGTAAGAGGGCCGACATAATACATATTTATACACACGTATATACATATATATATATATATATATATACACACACACTTATATCTACTGGCTGCATTGAAACATGGCACCAACCTGTCGTACCTGAGTAGGTGGTGATGGACTGGTCGACGGTGACAGCAGGGAAGGGGGTCCTAGACAGCGGCAGGTAAGGGGCGCCATTGTGCTGCTGCTGGGCCTGCAGGTCTGAGGCCTCAGACACACGAGGTTTCAGACTGACATCAGGGGTGGAACTGTCAGCAGAGAGGAGGGACACATGTTAAACTCATATATTCAGTAATCAGACAACAAGTACAAAAATTAGTGTGTAGATGTTGAATACAGCGACACAAAGCTGAGGCTTTAAGAAAGGAGGATATGCATGTCTGTGCTAGGCGTAATTTTAAGCAAATCTTTGTTTATTACTAGGTTTCTGAATGAAATTAACTTGAAAACAGTCATTTTTTATTAAATTTTATTTGCAAGTTCAACCACTGCGAGTGTTTTGTGTCTACAGTATTTAAAAATGTGAATAGTTCATGTGTATGGTGGTTGCAGTTATCTTTCACACTGACTCTGACGATGCAGGGCTGAAACAAAGTCGTCACGCAGTGTTACTAAAGCAAACATGCTTTCAACTGTAGTTGACTTTGTGTCACATGAACCTGCTCACTTTTCCTAAGATGTGTAGGTGCAACTGATGATTGGATGAACAGGTACAAAGATGTGATTACAGGATTTATATGGCAGTTCAGCAAACGTTACATGAACTCAAGACAGAATTCATAAATTTTGTTCACTAAACAAAGACAAGGTTTCTGATCTGCCCCTAAAAATACATCTTGAGTTAACGGACTTTGCCGTGGCTCAGATTTAAAGATCAAATCTGCCTCAGTGGGCTTGGAAACATTTTTTCAATATCTCTTATCAGGGTTGCCAAAATTGATGGCCATTGAGAGGTCTTTGTACTTATTTAATATGTTGACTATATGCTATGCCTGATATTTAGACTCCATTTTAATTTTCCTATTTCAGACACCCCCCACCCCCACCCCCACCCAAAAAAAAGGGATTCAGAATAATTACACCAAAGTTAATTCTCTGGCAATTAAGGGAGGGGCCTTATATTTGAAACTTGACCTTGACCTCATATTTTGGAAAAATTAAAGGAAAAAAAAAGAAGTAAAATCAACTCTAAATACTTTATGAAAAACCCAAGCAATAGGACATTTTGTGGACTGACTTTTTGATGTTTGTTTAAAATTTCAAAGCCTTTTGTATACTAACACTTATGAACTCACACTCTGAATAACCCTTACTTGCTTCTATTTTAAGAGATTGTTTTTCTTATTAACAATTTTTTATTTTCAGTTTAGCAGGTTTTGTCATGGTCCTTTTCCACCTCTCTCACACTGCAGCCTCCTCCTCTGCTTTATAGACAGAAAACTACTGTGCATGTGACACCACAGCAGAGGACTCTAATGATAGGAACAGATGATGTCACTGTCAGGGCTCAGGACCACAATGCACTGTGCACGCTAATGCCTCACAATGCATACTAAAGAGGAATTAAAATGCTGCACTGTTCCTCCCTGGGCATGCGGAGGGGCTGGTGTATGATGAGCTGAGCAATAACTCCTGAAACATTTCTGTTTCTTTTTGAAAAGTAGAAATTTTGCTCTCACATATATTGTTTCAAAATTGCTAGATACAAAATTGTATTGGCAATAATCAGGGATATATAAAAAAACAGGGCTTTTTCTGTCATGAATACAAACATTTAAATTTTCTTCATTTCATTAAAGTGTTTTCCTAGACATCTCAATAATAATTTGGCATTTTAATGTGAGTGTTGACTTTGCTCCTGTCACTCTGCAGTACATCACAGCTGGAACAGGTTTACTTGGGTGATTCTCTCTGCTAGTCCACCAGATGGCGCACAAGCCTCAATCCACAACAGCTGAAAGGTCAATCACTCTCTGCAGTGCTGAAGTGCCCAGCAACATGGTGCACACAGCAACAGCATTTAAATGAAGAAGCTGCTCAGTTTAGATGATGCAGACTAACATATGGGTGTGTGTGAAGGAAGTGAGAGGCACGGATAGAGAGTGGATGCGGAGGGCAGTCAGTTCAAATGATGCTGATGAATATTCTGTTGATTTTCTCACTCTGTATCCTCCTGTGTGTGCTCCACGCAGGATTTATATATTTATCTAATACAGTGATTAGCCTAAGTAGTGCATTTGGATCGGCTGAGATGTCACTCAGGAGTGCTTTTAAATGCCATATGTGAATGTCTGAATAGAATTATGGGCCACATGCTCAGCACAGTGTATGTTCCACCACCTGAGTTGAAACATAAGCTCAAGTCTTAATCTGTGTGAGTGTGTGTGTGCTACCGTCGTAGTGAGGTCCCGGGCGGTGGTCCTGGTCTTGAGGGGATCAGTGGCGGGGGGGAGCCGATGCCCATATCAGGAAGCTGGGTGAACCGGAAACCCTGCAGAGACCACAAATGTGACTTAGAAACATATTTAACTAGAATCTGGATTCTACAGTATGAGTATTAGTATACACATCAACCTTAAGCCAAAGTCAAAGCAGGAAAAGTGGATGGAGCAACAAATTAAACTTGGCAAATAAAAAGGGCTGCAAAATTAAAGTGATGTCTGATCAGAGCGAAACAGAAGACACAGATTAAAGCTGAACGGGGCAATTTTATTTGTTGGTGGGTGTTCGTTCAGTCCTCAGTCACTTTAATCTCTGCAAAGCTTGTCCTCTGCTGATCAGCTTTTAGCAGAGCACACACTAACAGCACTAACAGCAGCTTTTCTGTGTTCAACCTCTCTGAGCACATCTGTGCGCAAATATTTTAAAGGATCTAGTGAGTGTCATAACAATTTTATGATGTTTTTATAAAATGTTGATTTGCAGAAAATTCTACATGCATTACTCTACATACTGATAACAGTTCAATGAGTACAATACTTTGACTGATTTAATTATTAATAACACAGCATTACGTGGTGGCCATGGAGGGACCTTATGACTGAAAAGCCACAGCGCTGATTTTCAGAAGCTAAAAGTAACTAAATACCTACACAAACACTAAAATTTTGGCTAAATGGCTTTGTGAAATGTTAAAGGAATCTGTCAAATGGCAATCATTTTCCAACTCCAGAGTTCCCTTAAAAGGTGTTTTAAACCTTGTTTTCAGCAAACTTTGATAGAAACACTGTTCACTGACTGACCAGCACCAACAGTTAGCGACTGCCTGGTGAGCACAGTGGAACATTTAGCTGCTAAAGAGCCAGATATTTTTCCTCAGAGGTTACTAGAGACTAAAAACAGAGCCAAGAGGATAGTAAATATTTGACTAACAAATGACAAGTGAACATCAACACAACTCCAAATGACACTAATGTTAATAAGTTTCATTTTGACTTTTACTGTAGGCGAATGTTTGATTAAGCTTTGGCCATGTAGACATGATAAAGTCCTTAACAACTTCATAAGTGATAATATTTTTATTGATGATAGTTGCACAGCTTGATGGCTGATCTGAAGTGGTCAAATAATCAGTTTATGTGAACTGAAGTAGATTTTGCTGCTATTATTTTTACACATTAAAACAGCTTTCTGAGCCGCTGTTTAGCTCGCTTGGTAGCGCGCAGCCCATATATGGCAGGCTCAGTCCTCCGCGCAGCGGTCGTGAGATCGATTCCAGCTCAGACCCTTTGCTGCATGTCACTACCCCCTCTCTATCTCCCCGTTTCACCCCTGCCCTATCAAATAAAGGCCAAAAAGCCCAAAAAAATAATATTAAAAAAAAACCAAAAAAAACAGCTTTCTGTCAGCAATGTCAAACAAACTGTAAGTCATTTTAAAAAATGCTGTTATCAAGGCCTTGTGCAACCATACTATCAGTGTGTCTAGAAATCACAGTGAGATTTTTTTGTTGAATTTGGTTGAGTCAAACCTAAAACTGAGTGCTTACAGGTTTGGGCAGGCTACACTGGTGCATGTCTTCGTAGCCTGTGCTCCTCTGCCTGCCTCCACAGGGATGGTTCATGGTCCCTGGGGCACTGGTCACCCCGTCGTTGTAGTGGCTGGTGTGGGACGGGTTGTAGGCTCTGTGGGCATGGTGGTGGTGGTGGTGGTGGCTGCTGATGGGAGAGAGGAACATGAACAAAAAAGAAAAAAGTTAAGTCGGCAAATGCACACCTACTCTCTGCAGTTTCCCTGTTTTTTCTCCAAGGTACAGTACATAATCAAGCAGATGTGTTCAGAAAAATCTACTCTGGCCAGTGAAAAACAGCTTGGAGTGGGATGTGAACTCTAAAACACTGGGATTTCAATTTATGTGTCAGGGCAGCTCTCTATTTTCCCACACAATACTGCAAATCATGCAGATATGCTAGAAAATAAAAAAATAAATATGTGAATCACAAAAGTTTACTTGGTTGGAGGAGAAGGGGGGTCATGGTCCGGAGGTGCCAGGCTGAAGGCGTTGCCTAGCAACATATGCATCTGTGTGCGGACCTCGTCAATGGATGGCTGCGAGCTGAGTGTGGAGGAGTCGGAGCCACGATGCGCTTTCACCCCCAAGCTGCCGTTCCCAGTGCCAGTAGATCCACCTCCGTAGCCAAGAGAGCTCATCAGACGATCCACATTGGTCTCCTCGAACGGTTCAGGTTCGCCCTGCAGAGCACAGTCACTCAGTCAGAGGGACAGAGGTGCATTCATCTGCTTGTCCATTAGGGGAGGGACATGGATATAAAAATCATGTGTTTCTCACAGACTAAGTCACAATCTTTGACCACCTACTGCCTGACATTCTGGTTTCCTGAGAGACAAATGCTCTGAGCACAAGATTTTTTGACTATCTTCTCTTTGTCCCATGGCTCATAGAGAGGCAGTAAAACTTACAAAAGTAAGTGAGTCAAGATGGTGAGCAGAAAAAGTCTTGAGTAGGACTGCAACTTTCCGGAAATTTTTTTAAGTGTTTTTTTTTTTTCCCGTATGTGGAATCATCTGATATGTACCCTAAAGGTTCTTCTGAAATCTTACTACATCAGTACATCAGATATACATCAGATACCATGTAATATGCAGTCACTTGGTCAGAACATATTGATTTAACTGCATGATCATTTGCTGTTAA
This sequence comes from Acanthurus leucopareius, assembly GCA_029814765.1. Classification (NCBI taxonomy): domain Eukaryota; kingdom Metazoa; phylum Chordata; class Actinopteri; order Acanthuriformes; family Acanthuridae; genus Acanthurus; species Acanthurus leucopareius. The sequence continues at coordinate 3,809,115 of JAQMCX010000050.1, forward strand.
ACTGTACTGCATTATAGAGAGAGAAGCCCAAATATTTCAGCCTCCTTTTTTTTTTTTTTTTACAAAATATTGATTATCTTTTTTCATTAAGTTTGGTCATATTAGCATTTTACTGCAACCACTAGGAGTGGCAGAAACTGGAGACTTTTGCCAATTTCTTAAATTAATGTTAATTTAATTGACCCACATCCAACATGTAACAAAAAAATTATTTTGGCCGAACAGAACAGAACAGAATAGCAAGATTACAAATATGATTATAGCATCATGACAGACTTGGACTGAAAGTTAATAAATATTAACAATATGCAAAATTATGACTCAGCCCAAACCCCTGCCCCCAATTCATAGCCAGAATATGAAATAGCGAATGAAGTCACTGTGATGTCAGCAAGTGTTCATGAGGTTTTACACAAGACAGACAGAGGTCACAATGTTAAGATGAGAGAGTGGAGTTCAGGAGGATAAGCATCAATATCAATATGTGTGTGAAACCTAGCAGATAGATGGCAGCTGTCAAAACAGCCAAACCATTAACCGAAGCGTAATTTAAAGTGACTTATGTAAATACTGACACCCACACAGTTGTTATGAATGGGGAAATTAGTCATAGAGATCAAAACTGCTTTGTGTATCAGGCTTTGAACATGTTGTCTTCTGTCTTAAAGTGTGGCGTGTTAATACGAAGTCTGTAGGAATTGACTGGATTTGGGAGTCAGCCTCAAGTGGCTATTCGAGGTACTGCAGTCATAGGCACTCCAGGTTGGCATCATATTCCTTATCCCCCAGATTGCTGCTTAGCCAACACATACACAATACAAAACAGCCCTTATAAATGAACATGTAACATGTAAAGCAGCTAAAGCTACAAAGCAACGTAAATAGAGAGCATATTATTCTGGGCTGCATAAAGCAACAATTCTACTGCATGAAAACCAAACTTATGAGTAAAATGACCACTGTATGAATTGCACAAGAATACATGCTCCTATACACAAACAGTGTACTCCTTGTGTCATTTCAAACAGTTCGGTGCTTCCAAGGCTGTAAACTGCCATCAGGCCTCCCATCCACATCCACCAAAAAGCTATAATTATATTCAGAGTCATTGACATTCAGCTAGGTAGCACAGTTGCAGCTATTACTGTGGTGCAGCAGAGAAGTAGCATAAAGACATTTCACTCACACTTAATCTGTTCCCGTTTTAACCTATTTTCTCATATTTCCTTCCTTGTTCACCTTTCAGCCGGGGTTAAAATTAATGAATCACTTTTTCTTCAATCTCTTAGTCATTGGTTCCCTTTATGCCTTACTTCCTCTGTCTTTATCGCTCTGTTTGGTGCAGCTTTATAAAGTTCATCTAAAGGTGGTTTGTTAATCCTCTAGGTGTGAGCTTGAAGCATCAGTATGAGAGTAAAGGAGGGAGAGGAAGGATTAAATTTATAACTGCTTTCAGAAGATTATTTTATTAGTTTGACAAAGTGGCAGAGCTTTACTTTGCTACAACCATCATGTGACGCATTTTGGAGAAGGAAGATCCGGCCGTGGTTTACCATCGCTCTGTATGATTCACCAGGTCAGAGGCCGGACCTGAGCTGTTACTTTACAGTTTATTTCAGAATTCTTCAAAGCTTTGTGTTGTCTTGCCGTTGGGTATTTTTCTGAATTTCTCCTTCAGTAAATTCCTCACACCCTCTGCTCACACAGCCCTCAAACCCAAGGGTTGTTTCACTCTCATCTCAGAACCAGTTTTTTATTCACTCTACACTTCCTGCATCTGACATGTTCTCCTACACCACTGACCTAGTTTGTCACGTAGTGTTTTGAAACACAAAGAAATCTGACATGACTTGTCCAGATACTCACATCGTAGCCATTGTTTCTGATACCTCTCCTGGATCTTTCTCTCAGCACCAGCAGGTCCATCTCCGTCTCTACTGGGCTAGGGCTGCTCAGAGACTGACGGCTCCAATAGGTGGGCTCCCGTGGGTGGGAATACCTGATGGACAGGTGTAAAAAGAAATACTCCAAACACTGTAACTACAGCTGTGGTTCTGATAAGACTCACTTTATATCCTCTGAAATATTTTGAGAGAAACTGGGTAATTTAGAGAGTGAGGATGGTTTATATTTAACACACAAACTATAAGCTAGTTCAACTGACTGAATCTATACATTGTACATACAAAATAAGTTGGACTGGCTGACACAATAATGTGATTAAAATTACAGTTCAAGTTAGATTTCTATGGTTTTGAGATTAACAATTAAAAAACAAGGCTTACCATTAAATTTTGGTAAAGAAAGAAACTTGATCTTTTTTTGTCTTGCCTCTATATAAACTTTTGAACTTTACCTGGTTATGCTTGTCACTCAAAATTTACCATAAAAAGGTCAAATCTTTCTAAGCTGATTATCCATCAAACAATACATGTTATCTGAAGTATACCAAGATATTGAACACCTGTGGTCTTTTCAGGGTTTTAATTGTATTTTTTCAGTAAGTATTTTGAACCTTTTTTTTACAGCAACAGTAGAATTTATTTGACAAATTCTCATTTTTCCATGAAAACTGTGATGCTGCTTAAACTGTGGAGTTCTGCACTTTGTATCCCAGACATCACTTGTCAGTCCAACAACTACATACAGTCCAATTCCATCAATGTGTTTCAGAGGGGCAAAGAGGCGCATTTCTTAATCTCAACTGCAAATACAAAAGTATTTATGAAATGTATAAAGGTTAAATGTTTTAAATCTTGCCAACGGGCAATGAGATGTAAAACAGCCAATTATCCAGAGGTGTGAAATCAAGTCACATTACTTGGACAAAAGTCAGACTTGAGTCAAAAGATTGATGACCTTAGACTTGAACTGATGAATTTAAAAAAGGATTGCACTTGACTTAGACATTAACACTGACAATCCATGAGTCCTCTTGGACTTCAGCTTTCTGACTTGCTATCTTCCTGTGGGCTCTTTGTCCTTGGACTTGACTCTGGCATTGCTTGACTTTACTTGGAATTAAAGTGCAAATACTTGAGGTTTATCTTTCACTTCTCAAAACAATAACTTGGTTTGGTTTTTAACCTTTCTGTATGAACTGTAAAGCATTAATGTGCTCACCAGAAAACACTTCTCACTACTTACTCCTCGTGTTGCTTGGCAACTACCCTCTACACTTACAAACCTACAGCAGATCTACAATTCTTGATAGAAAAAGGCAATTTATTTAGCATTTATTTATATACTGATTATAAAAGTTAAATTAATGAAAATTTTAATAAAAAGTCAGATTCATTCTGCAAAACAATACCAGAAAGCTGCAGAACACTTAATTCATTTTTTGGGATTTTTTTATTTTAATGGTGAAACTGAACAGAAGTGACTTAAAGAAATACAAAAGTGATTTAAACAGGGAAAAAAATACACAGGGACAGATGAAAAGAAGAGAGACAAAAGCCCAAACAAAAAAAGAATAAAGAAATAAAACCAAAAGAACAAACAGTCAAACAAAAAACAAACAAACAGGATGACGTATAGAACCTAATATGGTACATTAACAAAATAAAAACAAACATGGATAAGGTGTTCATCATATTCATAAAAATGATGAAGCATTATCACCACAACTTATTTAAGTGTCATGGGGGAGTTTTCTTAATATACATGTTTATGTGTATGGTATGAGCGTATGATATGAGTGTATGTGAGAGAAGACAGATTTAAATAAAACAACAATAACAACAGTTAAAATAATAATAATAATAATAATGTGCTGAATATGTGAATATTTACAAGAAGGTATAACCACCGAAATCATACATCTATTTTAGTATTTTACAGGGTTTCAGATATAATAAAATATATGTTTCAAATGTGTAATTCCTACATTTCTTGTATGTACTGATTGCAAGTGGTGAAACTTTGATCTTAAAGTCCAGGTTGTACAAAATTTGGGTAAATCTATTTGAGGATAGTGCTTTGAGTGGTATTTTTGAAACAGTTCTGTTTCTTACTGACCAGTTAAAGAACAGGAGATCTGCTTTTGAAAGGTCTTGGCAGTAATATTGCTCTTTATTAAATCAGGGCTGATAAAAATTTTAGACATTTGGGTATGTACTTAAGATAATTTGCTAAGTGGTAGATTCTGCTATTCGGGGCAGCTAGGCCTCTGTGGTCTCTTGGTTTTTGCAGGCTGAAAACTGACTCCCAGTTTACTACTCAAATGATAATGAAAAAAAAATTGAACAAAACAGAATGATTTCACACCCTTCAATAATACAAAAGAACTCAGCCTTGACAGTAAAGTCTGTTCCTTGGGATTGCCAGACATTTTCATTGAACTGTCACAACATTTGGAGACATTTTGTCCCATAGCAGCCTGAATTTGAATATATTTCTTTTGGTTTGTTAACCATCTGCAGTGCTGTTAAGCCAAAGAGGCCCGTGATTGAGGAAACATTTGTGCTCTTAACTGAGTAATTAACCAATCAAGTGAGTCAATCAAGTGTATTTGTTAAATGTACTCATATGTGGCACATTCAGAGTGAGATGTCACTATTCTTTATGTCAATATTCTCATTTTCTTGGTAACTCTGGTACACCACAAATTCTTCTTCATACCTCTTGTGACATCCTGCGAAGGAAGCCCTCTTCTCCTCAGCCGTCATGGGCTCCTTGACCCCATTGTCAAGCCGGCTGTGCCTGGTGTCACGGTGACTGTAAGCGTGGCTCCTGCTCTCGGACAGAGAGAACTCTCCGTAACCCTTCCTGCGGGCCTTCTGACGCAGTTTGTTCCTGTAGTGCTCAATGTCGGACTTCTGCTTCAACCCACTATGGTTTACCTGCAGACAGTCCATTCAATTATTAAACCCAAGTAATCATAGTTTGATGGCTCTGAGGCAGCCACTCAAGTGCTTTTTTTGTGATGGGCTGTTCAATTTTTAAAAAAAGTTTTTTTGTCCTTCCTCTTTAAGTGGGAAAACCGATCAATGTATTTTCACAAACAGTCCAGACAGTAAGATAATCAGAGAATTTGTCACACTCTAAACATGATATTTTCTGCTAATGCACACCAATCAATTGCAGATGAACCGAAAAAATTGGAGAGTCTCTGAGGGAATTCATGGTCCTAAACTAAGAGACAGAGGGATAATTTGTCATCAGTCTGTGTATCGCTGTCTTGGCCGCAGAGAAGTAAAATAAGGTTGAGATGGAATATGAAAGAAGGGGAGGGGGAGAGTGAAAGGTAATAGGCTGAAAGCAAGAAAAGTGGCAAGAGGAGTGAGAGACAAGAGGAGGAGAGGAGGCACAGTGTTCGCAGCAACAACTGCTAAATTCAGTATCTGTGTCTCCCAGAGGAGATGTCATGCTACGGGCAGGAAAACAAACGCCTCAAACTCAAGAATGTAACATGAAGCAGTGGCTCACAAGCTTTTCTGTCCGACAGCCCAGTCAGATGAACTGAAGCACACTTTACTGACACCACTGTTCATACTGCAAGTATTTGAATAGAAAAGATTTTATACTGAATACATTTGGATAGTTTTGTCAAGTCTACATTTTAATTAAAAACTACTTTTAGCCAACCATTTCAACCATTTATCCATTACTTTAAGTTCCTTTCGTATGAGCAGAGTTAATGACGGCTGATTAATCTCGTACTTAGAACCCTAACCCTTACTATATTTTTTAATATTATAATTATAATAATACTCCAACTTTCAATTCATTACTTTTCTTTGTTTAATTAAACTTCTTTGACCACTTGCTAACTAGCATATATACATTTTCAAAGAAAACAACTAGTACTCGTTATAGTAATCGTTATAGTTGAGTTGATATTTAAATATGTTTCTTTTTGAATCAGCATTTCTAATTAATTAAACAAATTTTATAAATTAGTGGAGATACAATAAAGTCTTTTTAAGTTTCCTTCCAGGCAACTGAGTAATTATCTCATGGGGCAAAAGTAACCCTGTTAGAGAATCACTGACACAAAGTATAAAGTTCCAAACATACGAATAAGAAAAACAATAATGAAAAAATATCTGCCTCAGCTTAGAACGTCAACTACTGAATGCTGCTGTACTGTGTGTATCTGTGTGCCTCATGATGATGTCCTAGTTTTTTCTCGGTCCCATAACAGAAAAAAATGAAAACTTAACTTACAGCTGAGTGTGATAAAGCCTTGAAGGTGCGTGTGTGTGCAGGCTCACCTCCCCGTTGAGGACCACAGAGTCTTGGCTGTGGGATGAGGAGGAGGGGTAGGAGTAGGTTGGCTGGGCCGTCATGGGTTTGATGGTGATGAGACGCAGAGAGCCTGAATGGTCTTCATACGGATCTGAGAGGAAGAGGACGACAAGCAGGTTAGCAAGAGACAGACTGGCACCGATCTTCAAGGAAGCGGTGTTTTGCAGTTATAGAAATGATTTTAAATTTGACCTTTTCCCATCTTTATACACAAAGTGATTGTATTGAATCCTCTGAATATAACTGTCAAATAGGAGGAAAAGATTGCCAATTTAAGCAATAATGACAGTTTCTGGCATTCTGTTAATTATTTTATAGGACCTTTCTTCTTGTCCAAGAGGCTTTTAAGCTTGAGAATGAGTGTGTTAGCCCCTGTTCAAATGCATTTCAGATTGTGTTTTATGCTTGTACTATGCTGCCTCCTCTTGGTCATTCTGCATGTTTTGGGAAACAAGCTCTTTCATAAGACTGATGCCACTTTTATCCATGATTGTCTGATAAATATGAAGTCTGAGTCAACAGACAATTACCTTAGCTTAGCATGAAGACTGAAAACATGAAAAACAGCAAGCCTGGCTCTGTTTAAAAGGAACATAATCACTCCAACCAGCACCTCTAAAGCACATTAGCACTTTATAGCCTTTTTTGTTTAATCCCTACAAAAACCAAGGGGTTTTACGTGGGCTTATGTGCAAAGCCAAGCTAACTGTTTCCAGTCTTTCTGCTAAGCTAAGCTGACTGTAGCCCTATTTAAAAAAAAATACAGAAGAGTAGGATTGACCCTTGCATCTAACTTTCAGCACGAAAATTAGTAAGAAACCTTGTTCCAATAAAGAAAAACTATTCCTCTCAGTGGGGATGGCAAAAACAGCAAGTGACTGATGCCAACTCTATCTGGCCCAAGTAGATGATAAATGAGCTAAAAAGTTAACACACAAATAGAAACCCAACAATGTAAGACCCTGATGGGACTGTAGAGAAACTATGTTTGTACAGTGTGTGTGTGTGAGTGAGAGAATTTCATGGATTTCTAAAAGTTCTATATGCACAAATTTGAAAGTCTGCTTTTTGACTATTTCCCATGCATTGTGTCTCGTTTCAATGCTTCAACTGGCCTTGCTGTGCAGTCATGCTCTCCATTTGTCTCATTTGTCTCTAATGTAAGATTTATTTGTAGTCTTAGCAACTCCACAGATTTAGGTTAAAGCAATTCACTACAAACTGTGTTTAGTCCCAATGACTCAAACACACCATGCAGTTTTATTATGTTTGCCATGATGAGGAAACATCCACTGTAAAGGCATGTCGTCTGCTTCTTACAGTATCTCTGTGTGTATGTTATTGGGGGAAGCAGCAGATGGACAGTGTTGTGTTGCACTGGATTCACGGTGACTCACTGCCTGACTGACATCATATGGCAGACTGCTTCGTTGTAGGGCTACAACAGTCTGCCATTAGCTCAGCTCCAAACCCACACGCTCACCACTCATCCGGGCTGCAGCTCAGCCTGCTTTATTTGTTGCTGCTCCTGAACAGCCTATCAGAGTGTGACAGGTAAGGTCAGAGCAGGTGGTGTCACAAGCTGCAGAGGCTGTGAACCAGATCGGGAACCATGAACATGGATGTAAATACAGTGAACTGTGATCAGCAGCTGCTGTAAGGAGATTTCTTCCACTGGCACAACCAAAGCCAAACATTAACTTGTGCTTTACAGGTAATCAAACATGTGGGGTTTTTCTGAGATGACTGAGTTGGAATACAATACGCTGATCATGTAGCCACATTTGTTTTCATCTCTAAATTAAAATAACCTCATTTTGCAGACTGCCACTGAGGGAAAATGTGGAAAAATTTTAATGGGTGTTTTCTTTACATGAGCACATTGAGACTTGAGTCTTGTACTTAACATGCTCTCTGCTTTGTTTGTTGCTTTATGTCTGAAGTGATCTATGTTTTTCTTGTGTGGAGATAAATTTTCTATCCAAACTCTCAGTGTGGCTCTTAGCAAAATCAGTATTTTTTTCTTTTTGTTTTGAAGTACCTACCTACTACCTAAAAGACATAAAAATTCTGAAATTATGATTTGCTGTTTTTTTCTACAGCATCTGCAACAAACTACTGAGATGTAACTTTTGTCTGCTACCTTATATGTGCAAACTATATAAATTATAAATTATATCACAAAAAGGGTCTAAGTAGGAAGGAAAGGTAGGGGAATACTGGGATTGAGTCATACTGTTTCCCCTTGCTTCCAGTCTTAATACCAAGCTATGCTACTCCTGTCGTTTCCTCTATAATTAGTGGACGTGATGGTGGTATCAGTCTTTTCATTAAACTCTGTGCAGAGAAGCAAATAAGCATATTGCTAAAAATGTCAGACTGTGCCTTTATAGAACCAATGTGACCACATCAGCCCAGCCTAATCTTTGAATGAAAAACTGCTTCCAGAAAAGCTGAAACTGTTAGACAAGACTTTAAAACCTTGTTTCTTTACATCAAAAGTAGCATGAGCACCAAACACATGCAGGTGAAAAGATGTATCACTGAATCCACAGGAAACACACTTATGCAATTTTCTCCTGATGTGTTGCAGAGGTTGTTGTGATGAATGAATCTAAATGATCTTACAGATTAAGGTTTTTTTCACTTTCTGCTATCTTTTATTCCTCTTATCAGTTCTGTTTTCTTATTCTTTTATCTATCTATATTTTACTGTTTTTTCATGTGATTTTTGTATACAATCCATTTTCTCTGAATCGCACACCTAGTTTTCTATTTTACAGGATTTACACTTTTATTTCTCTTATTTTCTTAAACAATTTTTCACCGTGCTCCAATCTGTTCTTCCTTACTTTTTCTTTTTTTCTAAGAACAGTTTTTTTGTCCATCTCCGGTTCTCTGTGAACAGCAGTAAGAAAATTACACAATTACTCATCCTCTCCTCCTCCTCTACTGGTACTCATTCATTTGCTTGCATAAACACTATAAATCACACAAATTACTGTGAACATTGGTTTGCTGATGCAAAAGGAATTGATAGTCACAGTGTCCCAGAATATCTCTAAACAGAAACAATGTTGCTCCGTTATCAGTGATCAGAGCTATGTTTGCGCAACCAATTCTGCAGAGCTGAAAAAGATCTGCCTGGTAATCTGTCCGACACATCATAGCAAAGATCCAGCACATTCAGTGCTACTGCTGAAAGCAGGTACCAGAGAAACATGTCCAACTTATAATGCTGTGTCTAAAAAGGAATGTTTGTCAAAGTATGATTAGAATTGCTTGGTTATATCACTGGAGACTGGCAAGAGAGCTGTGAAGATCAATAATAGCTCAAGAAACAGCATCATAAATTAGTTTTGATCAATAAACTTATGAAATTCTCTGACCTTTCAAAAAGACAATTGTTATAAATGCATGTTTTGCAGTGATGCAAAATATCATTTAATTTTAATTTCTTGTCACATTCAAAAGTATGTCAGACTGATTGCATCAAGCCAAATGCTGAATATGGAGTTAACAGTTTGCTTTAATGGAACAGCCACAGTAAATGGCATTTTTTTTCAATGCACTGTAAATTAATATTAAAATAAATGATTTTTTTCATCAAACATACAGATTCAAATCAAGGTTTTGAACCTAACAGGGAAGAATTAAAAAGACATGTGTCAGAAAGTAATTCACCACCTCTCAGAAAACCAGTGTGTCACTGCTTTTCTTTGTTAAAAGCCCAGCGTGCAGAATCTAGTGGACCAACTCTCACTGTAGATAAACTAGGTTCATTCTTAAGTAATGAAAATGCAACTACTCTTATTTTCAGGTCATATCATGAGAACATACTTATAAATACTATGTCCCATTCTTAAATATAGACCTACTAGATTCTTCATACTGGATCTTTCAAAATCTGTTGTCACCAAGCATCACTGATGGTTAGATTCAGACTCCATTCAGTGCATCTGTGTTCTGACACAGTCTGGACCACACAAACCACATCACTGCAGCAAAGTTTAACTACTGAAGGCCCACAAAGGCATTTTTTTTAAGCAGCTGAAGTGATTATTTTAAATCTTTCAAAAATCATTCATAAGAGCAAAGTCATCTCCCGTATAGTGGACTGAATCACCTTTTCACTTAGTTAAATTTACTCAGTATTTAATAAGTATAAATTTACTTAGCCTGACATAGCTGATTTTCTTGTGGAACCAGGCAAGGGGGATTCATTATCTCAGTCAACACAGAAGTTAAGTGGATCATCTCTAGGGGCAGTTAAATTGTGTTTCTCACAACCACAACCAAGCACAACTACATCTGTTTCATTTAGTTAAGTGAAACTCAGCTGAATGAAGCATAGCCACGCTTGTTCATGTTAACCGGTATTTTCATGTGGCCATTTTTTCAGGGATGTTAATAGCAGTGTGGGGGTAACAAACTACAGAAGTAATGTGATTAGGTGATATTTTAATAAGTGGTATTGAAGGTGTTAAAAAAACATAAAAGCCACTTTACTAATGGTAAAACTATAAACCAGCCTGAAACTAATGACCACCACAAAAAAACCACCATGTTTTGAATGGAAACCTAGAAACACTACAAAAAACTATTTGTATTTTGAACACAAAACAGCTAAATTAAACCACTTAAGATACAACCGAGTGCTCAAAGACTCTATCCTAGTTTCCCTCACTTGCATATTTTCCTGCCATACAAGGAGAGAGGAAATGAGGCAAATATGTTTTTAGAGCAATAAGATGTCCTTTCCTCTGAAGCGTCACATTAAATGATGCCCCTTCCCGATGACGGCGACAGTCAGCTGTAACCGCTGCAGAGACTCTTAAAGGAGTTTGTGTTTGCACACTTGCGTTCTGTGCTAATGCTAATGAGAACACACACTGCCAGAGCAGCAGCGTCTTCTCTTTGTAGCCTGTAAGCCTACCTGCTTAATAAACACCTGCACATGAATAACAAGCTGCATCCTGTTTTTACACTGTGTTTTGTTCTGCTCAGAGGCACAGGAACCATTTCTAGTGGCAGAATTCATTTATTCATCATTTGCATCTGTATTTGTTAATATCTTGATCATGAATTCATTAGTGAAAAACCCAAAACACAATGATGGTATCTTTTGAACAACAGAGTATATTAATTAGGCTAAAGGTTTCAGGGGAAATTTAAATTACGGAACTCAATTCAAACCTGAAACTCAAGAATTATCAAACTTTTATGTAAATGAGAGGAAATGTAAGAGAATGATGAAAAAATGTTCCTTGCTGACAAACAGGTTTTCCCTGTGGATTTTACTGTATCCAATAAAAGATATTAGGGCAAAAATATGGACAGTTAAGCTTTGCTAAGACCTACAGTTAACACAGAGTTTAAATTACATGAGATTAGGAATCATAATACTAATAAAAGTTTAAAACTTCATAGTGATGCACTTAAGCTTTGTCTGTGTATCACTGTATCCCACAACTAACATCATGTGGTTTGACACCTCAGTTGTAATTTATAAGATCTGTCCAATCAGCTGCAGCATGCAATTATTAACTGATATCCATTATACCATTTAGATCTTGTCAGCCAAAAGGATAAAAGGATGTAATGTTTTGTTGGGTAACTGTAAAGCACTTGAAAACTAGTGCAATTTTGTGTTACATTAAATTCATTGATATTCATTCAATTTTATTTTTTTTCTACTTAAATACTTGCTTTTGTATTTTACACCACATGATTTTAAATTATTTGAAGCCAGAATGTGCTTAAACTGTAAAACAAAAAAATTAAGAAAAAACGAAACAGAAAATATTCAATTTGAAAATGAAAAATGAAGTGATCTAGAATTACAATAAAATGTTTTAATAGGTCATACCTAAAAATATGAAATCACAAAAAGGACACCCAATTTTGCTCTTATTAATAAACATCAGTGATATGCATCAGTACTTACAGTTTAAAGGTCTGTTAGAAAGGGTGTCTTATTAAAAAGTGATGCATGACACTATGACTCACTCTATAAATTCATTTTAATTCTGTTACATTTTAAATCTTTGTATGTGAGTGGTAATGTTATGTTTGCTCCGTTTATGCTGCTTTCATTGATGACACACTGGCTGGAGTCCATTTACATGCTCAGATCAGTGCAGCAAAAGCCTCAGGGAAGATTTGACAGAGTGATCTCACTTTTAATTTGATCATAATGTAAAATATGTCTTTGCATGAATCATAGACTAGACTGTCATAACTACTAATGTTCCCTAACCATCATACAAAAAGATGGGGGATCAAGTAAGACCTTTACCTTAAACTACAGCGATCATTTGTTTACTAGCTGCACAGTGTATCAATGTCTTTTTCCACTGATGAGGATTCCTCTGAGTGTCACAGGTTTAACAGTGACTCATTGCTCAAATGCATACATGGTGGGTTGCATGGATTACAATAACAACTAATGTGACAGTATGCTGTCACAACTCTTTCCACCTACGTTCCTGTCTTTCCTCTGTGATTTAACTCAAAAGTAACTCAAAGCAGCACTTATGGCACATGAACTGCAAACTGCTTTTATCTCTGTACAGCATCTTCAGCTTTGCAACATGGAACACCTGAAATACTCAAATGCAAATATCCAAAATGTCTCTTTGAATTAAAAGCAGTTTCCTCTCTCTTTGTGTGTATGAGAGTGTGTGTGAAGAATAAAAGGAGAAGTGAGTGTGTGTGATATGGGTATATGTGTCATCACAGACGGTTACGGGAAGCAGCAGCAGGCTGAGTCACTGTATGTATGAGATCACTCTTTGTGTTCATGGGCACTTCATTAACACAGATATTAATCACCCTTTGGGTTAAATATCATAGTATGAAAATGTGTGTGTCAGTCTATGTTCATGCATCTGTGTTTGTGTACAAGTGGTGTAACATACAGTATGTGTGAGCATGAGTAAGGTTAGTGTATGTGTGTTTCAATTTTTTGGTCATCTATACTTGAGATTAAGAAAATCAGGAGAGGCAGATTTTCTCTCTTTGTCCATCAGTATGTCTTTTTATAAATACAAATGTAGCTCTCCACTTAATCCCCCCTCTTTCTTTCTCTCACTTTATTTTCTCTGTATCTTTTCTTCTCTTAACCCCTCATTCATGTTTCCTCCTCCTCCTCCTCCTCCTCCTCACCGTTGGTGCTCCTCTTGTGCAGCTCCTCCTTGCCGTTCTTGTTACTGCTACCGGTCGTCGTCCTTCGGGCTGAGGAGCTCTTGCTAGTGTTCAGCTTCCCCGAGCCGTTACTCGACATCGAGCCGTCCTCTTCGCTTGGCAACCGTCTGTAGTATCCATGGCAACAGAGAGATGCAAGGGAGTAAGGAGAAGATAGGGGAAGGCTTGTGAGTGTCAGCGTGTACACAAAGAGGGCACCTCTTCACAGTTTATACTGACAACACAAATTCAACTTTAAATACCGGTTAAAAAAAAACAACATTAATCAAGGATTAAGAACCCATGATATGTTGTGTTTAGGTCTGTATTTGACTTTGAATACATGTGATGGACAAAAACCATGAACATTTAAAGTATAAATTAGAGATGACTATGGGATCTGGATTTGGATACCATTATTTTGTTAACCCCCCAAAATTATTGGAAATGTTTACATTCATAATGTTTATAATTTATTAAAGTTTTATTTACATTGTATTAATCACATTTGCAGACTTTCCCTCTCTCTCACTGAAAGGTGTTATCCCGAAAATTAATGATGAAATGGCCGTCACCGTCAGGTCAATGGCCCTCCCCACTCCTGGCTGCCCCTCTTGCTCTTTCCTTTTGGTTGTTGGACAAATGATTGTGGTTCTTAAATGCCTCCGGTACCTGCTAATGATTGAACCTTAAAAATCTGTTCTGTTGTATCGGCCTATGCACAGCTCTTATTCTTGGTTGCAGTTGTTGTTGTGCAAAATAACATTTTTGGCGTTTTACATAAAATAATTAATAAAATATGCCACATCCAAGATAAAAAAGTGTTAGTACAGGACAATTTTCAAGGAAAAGTGGAGCAGCAACAATCCTGATTTTGTTGAGCAGGCTGTTGAGCAGCCGAGGGCCTTGATGGAAACAGCTCAGTGTACATGTATGTCACAGACACACACACACACACACACACACACACACACACACACACACACACACCCACATGCACTACATGCTCACTTGACTCTTAAAGAATCATTAAACTCAAGAGCATATATGAATATAAATGCACTTATAACTTTGTTCTTTTTTCTCACACATCAGATATGTAAACCATATACATGCCACACGCAAGGACACACACAAGGACCCACACACACACACACACACACGTCCTTAAGGCATGTAAGCCACAGCGGCTACAACGATGTGACAGGCACATCTACAGGTGGTGTGAGCTGCAAAGATCAGCAAGACGGAAATTACAGAGCCACAGGCATGGCTAACACTCTGTGTGTATGAACGCACGCACACACATTAATGCACACACACTTGCACACAGAGCATGCAGCCTAAGCAGCGGTCAACGGCTGGCGAGTCACAGTAAAAGTCGTGGTATTAATCAAAAAGCCTGAGGGAAGGAGGAAGAAATTCAGCGTGTGTTCCTTGTAAATCTGTGTGGGAAGGCCAGAGAGAGGACCAAAGGAATCAATAGTAACACTGCTGGAGAGTAATGTTCGACCCCCTGCCTCTCTTTTCTCTTTGTGCCTCACACTGTAACTCTCTGCGGTGAGCAGAAAAAACGCACTCCAAATAAACTTTCCTACCACTTTCTCCTATGGTTAGTATTCAATCTGCACCTTTCCCCTCTCTCAGAATAAATTGCAGCTCAAATTAATGCTGTTTTTTGTTTTTTAACAGTTTCACTTGTTTTAAGTTTCCAGCAAACATTTTAAATTGTGCATCTTGAAGCAGAAAGTGGCGACGACTGCACAGTTATTTGAACAAGTTGATTAGTACTGAGTATTCTTATCATAACCGTTTTTGCAAAGAACTTATATTGCTCTTCGAAAAAGACAGGATTAAGTTAAACAAATGTGCAGACATATCATCAATAAAAGAAAATGCTTTAGGTAATCGATTAAACAATATCAATAGAGCAAAAACACAGAAAGTCTTTATCATAATCTTTTTTTGGGAGGGCAATGAACAACTTCATATGGTTTACAGCATGTTATGAACAAAATGTCCAAAAGTGTTGCATATCTTGAATGGGGCAAGTTAGGTAAGAGAGAATGCCAAAGCTTGTACTTTTCGCTTAGTTCACTGTTTCAGAGTTATTGTAGGTGTGGGAGACATGTATTTAATTGAAAACATTTGTATGCACATAAGATTTGACAGTAGATGACTGTTTTAGTAAATGAAGTCGAGGTGTAAAACCCTTTTTGGAAATTCATTAAAATTTTGATCAGTATAATTTATGCGTTTTATTGTGATCAGTAAATAAGATGATAAGAAAACAATGAGAATATCTATATAAGTGGACAGCCATTGGTTTGTACATGTGTGTTTTGCTGTGCATTCAACATGAAAGGTTGAGGTAATTGTAGACCTACAGATGTTTAAACGTGTAGGAAAAATGTAAAAAATAAAATGAATAATGACTGAACTTCATGTAGCTGCTTCAGTTTCAGGGTCTTTATATTGTTCACACTAGCTCATTGTTACACTGTCTGGACTTACTGGGTCACTTGAACAGAACAAAGCAATTGGTGAGTAACACCTGTGCTTTTCATCTACAACAAGTCCGAATGTCTGCTGTGAAAAAGCCTTTTTTTATGACTGCCTTCAAAATCACTCCCTCGCTCGCCATCCACTTATCCCTAAATAGAAGACACTCAATAGTGAATAGTAGGATTTTAAACACTAACTTATTATTATCATTTAGTTTCATCACTGATGGGTGTAAAGCTGTACAGTCGTAATTTTTTAACTCTAAAATCTACAACTTTTCTCTGTAGGATTGTAGCAGAAAGATGTTTACATGCAACATACATTTCTTTTATCTTGATGGGATTACATAGTGGTTACATTAACAGGCTCAGAATTTGGACAATTAAATGAAATTACCTTCTGCAGCCTGGATCTTCATTGAATGTGTATTATATTTTTTATATTACAGAGTATAATTGTTTAAAATTGCACATTAGAAGTATATGCCAAGTGAGCTGAGGTTATGTCAAAAGTAAGTTTCCTTTTTACTTCTAAGTGTTAAAGTAATGCACAAAAAATGAATATAATAACAATGCAAAGGTCCGTTTATAGTCCCACAACAGGCTGTTACAATGCGTCCAAAAGTGTCTTTTCACCCTCTCTATTCTCACTAAGGAGTATCCTACTGAGTGTTCATTATATAAAGAGGATAATTAATGAGTGAATAAAGAAAATATTTCAAACACATTTTTTGTTTTCTTATCTAAGTCATCCAACTTTAATGCCATGAGCTCTCTTCTTGTCTTCAGCTTTTTGAGTCCTGTTTGTGCTTTTGCATTTGAAGAAAGAATCGTCTTGTTCCCTGTAACCACTATAAAGTCCAAGAATAATTATTTCCTTTGTTTTTGTTTGTTGTGAAATTTCTCAAATTCTCCAATGCACTGGATAGCAGATGGGAGACTGTTGCATTAGTGTTGTAGAATAACCTATGATATCTTCTTTGAAACATGGCTCTATAGGATATATGCATGTATTCATATATACAGGATGGTAAAGCTGGTTATCGCACTATGCCAGCTTTTTTATTATTTTACACTATCATCATTTGTACGCTGAATGGCTCCCTCTGGCTACAGCTACGGTTATAAATATACATGTGTTTATCATCCTTAAGAAGCAAAGCACAACTAATCCCACCTCCATTCATTTTCATTCGCTGGTGTGTAAATATGAGGCACTGTCTTGTGTGTGTGTGTGTTTCTAAATTTGCATTTCTGTGCAAAGAGGCACGATGCATCTTATTTATGACTTGCTCAAGAAAGATGTCACCAGTGGTTGTAGGTGGATGAGTGGGTGTAGCTTGTAGTAAAGAAATGTCCGGAGGATAGAAAAGTTAAAAAAGAAAAGTATTATATCACTCTAAATGTTTTTTATGTTCATGCACTGATAGCATAATGGTGTAGTGCAACTTATTATCACATGAAGTCTACTGAGAGTAAGACTGTTTTGCAACTTCTGGTTAGTACATTTTATACTGTATGAATCTGACAGTATTATAAATCACATTCATTGGTTGTGTATAAAAAACAGACGACAATAGCAAAGATTAGTGCAGAAAACACTGAACAGTGCAAAAAGATGGAGAAAATATACGAGATGCATACTATATTCCAGATTGTGGTAATTTTCCTAAAACAAGATGATTAGCAGCAGTGAAGACATAAATTTTGCATATTAATCATCCAGCTGTTTAATCCTCTGTTATTCCAGACATACAGTTTGGAATCCATTAACTAGTCTAACTCAGTACACTGAAATGAAAGACAAATTATTTGCATTCATTATCTTGTAGATAGTTAATAAAACACCACATAGTGGATATGCAGGCTTTTTTATTTGAACATCAGTCAGGGATGCAGAATTTTCCAGGACAAATCTTCTACAGGCAATTCTATGGCATCTCCATTTTCAAAAATGTGTGGGCTCGAGTAGAGACTTGACACTCATTTGTGTGCTAACTGTGCAAAATCCAGTGTAAGCATTTTTTTACCAATTAATTGACATTCTCTTTTCTTACTGAAAATGCCAAAAAATTGTTTAAACTTTTCAAAACCTTTTATTTAACAACAAAATTTACTGAGCTTGAAAAGATAAATATGGCTTTTGTATTTTTTTGAATAGGTGCGTAAAATTGTCTTGACATAGTTGTGCGATACTGAGACACGTGAATCTGCTTTAACCCAGGAAGTGACTGAGGGACATGTTAGAAATAATCAAGACTCTTTCAGTTTTTGAGATATACTGGGGGCGTTTCACTGCTAAATGTATTCCCTTTTATTCTATATGTAGCTAAGGCTGTGACAAAATCAGATTAAAAAAGTTCAGAAAAATTAAATCTAAGGACACAATAGGTTAACACTATTACATTTTTTTTGTCCACTCATTCATCACATACTAGACTCGCATTTCATAGTGGAAGATAAAAAGCTGTATTATCTTAAAGTTTAAGCCAATAAATTTCTTTTTAAATCTTTGCTTACATTTTAGAAGTCTATTTTATGCTTAGAAATACTGTTCTCGCTGAACCGTATTTAACGACAGTATTTTAGAGTTTGAAAAATCAAACAGCCTCTTAATTGCTGTCAAAACACATTAAGAGCACGTAAACAGTATAATTGAAAAACTCACTTTTAAATTACATTCAACTCAGATTTAGAATCTTCAAGTCTTTTCAACTGCAACACAATCATCCCCACTCAGAGATCTTTTTATACGCTCCAACAATTTTCTTACAATGATGGGAATGTTCCATCAGTGCGACCTCTCCCAACATGACAAATGCAGCTCTAGATAAAGTTCAGTCAAGAAGCTTTCTCCTTTCACTGCTGACATCTCCAGTCACTTCTCTTACCATCCCCCATTCACTCCTCTCATGCATTCTCATTCATGATTTCCTTGCTGTCTTTGCTCTTGGGCTGCCAATTGAGCTGGCAGCTGGTCACATCTGTCGAACAGCACAGTGACACACCTACTTTATTAGCCTTCCATCTTGCTGCTGTCTTTTAAATATGATTCTCTTTATTCATGTTGCTGTTGTGTGCACCCCTCCACCTCCCCATCATCCCAAGTCTTTGAGGATTCATCTGTTTCATCAGTCTTTCAGTCTCAGCAGCATCATCAGCCACCACCACATACAGTCTCCTCATCTCCCTCTTGAGTCTACATTCCCAAGATTTTCCAACAAAACTTATTTATCACAAATTATCCATTTTAATACACAAATATTTTTACTTAATTAAACATCTCCCCTGATTAAAATGACTCCCCTTTTATTAATAAATTAATGTTTAATTTAAACAGTGATAACCAAAGTAATTTCCATTAAATGTTTCAGTGCATGGAAACTGGTTGGCAGCATGATAGCTGTCTTCATGTCCACACAAGTTAAAGTGTCATATAGAGGGATGGTGATTTATAGATGTTATTCTGAGCTCAGAGCCAGACATCACAGTTTCTGTCCATAAACTAATGACAGATTGATCATAAAAGCTGTCATGTTAATGATAGTCCTCATGTGACAAAGTGATATCTCACTGGAATGTTTCTATCTAAGACATAAAGACAAAAAGTCCAGCACATTAATGCATTAGGATATAAGCCTTAATATTGATTATATGAATGAGGAAACATATTGGTGTGTCAGCTCCTTCAGGCTCACAGGAGAGGAGGAGTCAGAGAGGAAGTTACAGTTTATTAAAAAACATGTTAGCAAGCAGATTAGCTTCAGTCGCCTCAGTAACAGAGTCAGTTACCACAGTTACTGACCCCAACTTTGAGTTACTTTTCTTTCTGGAACAAAACCCAGAGCTACACTCACCTTAACATCTTAACAAGCTCAAAGTTTCATAACCAGCTTTCTGAAACAAGGCCCTGGTATATTAAATAAATAGTAAATAGTAAAAAAAATGTTTTAATATTTAATTACTTCTTGTTTATCATTAAAGAAGAGACAGTGAATCAAGTTTTCATTTTGTTATATTTGGCGGAATCTTTTTGCTCAGAGGAAACCCTTTTCATTCAACTAAGATGTATGAGTCAGGCCATAGCTCTGACGAATGTTATGCTGTTAACAAAACTATTCATATTTTTCATGCTATTAAAGCTCCATGTGCTACCTTAACTTTCCCTGTCTCCTGAAACAGCACATGGCATTGGTGTATCTGTCTGAGTACTGTTAAAATCTCCTCTAATTGTCTCTAAACAGCTTTTCGTTAACATTGGACTTATCTTTAAATCATTTCAATCTGTCAGAATCTACAGTGTTTACTACTGGCTCCTCACTGGCTTAACACTGCGATGCACAAACACTGTCTGGTCCTGCTGAAAAGCTCAGGGTTTTGTTGCTGGCTTGCTCACTGACTGAAACAGCTGCTCGAGAACTTTGTAGTTTCCCTTCACAAAGCTTCAAGCTGCTAACAGTGTGTCTGATCAGCTCATTATTTCAACTCTGCACTTGGGCGGAATCATAGGCTACAGGGATGATATGAATGAGCAGACTTTGCCAAAACATCCACATTTGTAATGAATTATGTATTATGACAGAGGTTCTTAAGCTCTACTTGCATGCCCCTTTTCAGATGCCTAAAAAAGTGTATTCTAATTAATGCTAATGACTTTTATATATTAAATACCATATTTACAGCTGCACTAGTTTTTATTTCTATATGAATCTGCAACATTAGAGGCCTTGGCTGTTGCAGTGAACAAGTCATTAACAACAACACTAACTTAAGTAGAATGCATTAAAGCAAACACACAAGCAAACAAATGAATCCATAGCTGTCTTACCCTCCTTTGTGTATGTCAGCAGATGGAGGCCTCTTGTTAATAGAGCTATCCTGGTGGACCTTTTTATCCAATGACAGTGAAAGTGGAGCATCTCGTACAGGCAGCCCAAGCACCAGCGTCTCCTTGGTAACCGAGATGGCCTCGTCACCCGTTCGACCCATGTGCTTCTTGGCGTAGTCAAAGCCCTGGACAGGCTGGCAGTGGAAAGCATAAACACACAAGAGGTCAGAAAAGCCTTAGTTTTGATTTAAAGGTCAAAGATGTGGTCATTTATAGATCACTTTATTTAAAAAAAATGGTGTTTCTAGTTTTTACTGTATGAATTTTGTTTTCAATTTGCCTGCTGTATTGAAGGACCAACAGTAATATGATGCATAAAAACAAGCATAGTTTTTAGGACATAAAGCAAAAGACCCATGCAAAGACTGCAGGAGGAAGCACAGCATACAGTGGTGATATTACAGTTTTCATCATCACTACAGATCACAGGCTGATAGGTCAAAGTATTTAATAACCCACAATAATGAGCAATGAGTAACAAAGCAGCCACAAAAAAAGCCCAGCTCTTTCACCATGATGCATGTTCTAACGGAGTTTAGCAAAGAACATCAAACTGTAGCTAATGGTAAAAGAGTCTTAATTGTATGGAGTCACAAGATTAATTTAAACAATTAAATCATACGACAGCATACAGATGCACACAGTGTGAATGATATTTCCCAAAGCACCAAGAAAAAAAAGCTAAATTACAACCGCCCCCCTCCCCCAAAAAAAGCTTTATGCTTGTAGGAATTAAAGATGTGTCCGCGAAATTTACATGTAATCAGCCAAATTACACAATATTTGCCACCAATTTTGGTACCCGGTAAAGTTAGCAAGAAAAAGCAAGAAAGTTAGAACAAACTTATGTATCAACTTATGAGCCATAAGCAGACAAGTCTTACTAATGAGACTGAAGAGGATGAACCACACTAGCTTCTGAACTGAACAAAATGACACTTGCTAGCAAGTTTTTAAGCTGTCTGAGTCACCAATCAGATAACTAGTCCGCAGACAAATGTCACCAATGTACTTTTTACTAGATGTGTTAGCATAGTTTCTTGTCCCTGCTTGTAAGTCAGATAAGAAGAGACTTCAGTAGGGAAGCTAATCAGAACTGTGGTTTGAGGTCTGTCGCCTTTGTTCTTTACAGCTCTCAGGTGCTGTCACCAAAAAAAAACATCGTGACCACTTAACATGAATACAGTGCTGTGTTTGGGTTCTATTCTTTTCGCAATTAGCTAACAAATGTTAAATTTCTTTTTATTCAGACTTTGATCTAACCCTCCCACAAAAAACAAAACAAAACATGTTTTACTGTGACAATATAAAGAATTGCTAATAGTAATAAATAAATAAGACATAATGATACATAGTATAATTTTACCCAACACTCGCCCTGCTGGGGTATGTGGATGGTTTCGAGAACCACACTTTTATTTGCTGCCAATAATGAAATATAGGTAAGACCTTTAAGATATGTAATAATCGCTGGTGCCTGACAGAAGAAATATCGAAAATATCATGTAAACTCAATCCCCGAATTTTCATAAGAATTTCTTACTAAAATTAATATTGATTGAAAGGAGAAAAAAACATTGTGGCAGGTGTCCTGTATTTTTCACCTGCCCCAGCTAACATTTACCCTGAATGTGGCAGATGTCAGGGGCTATTTTCACTCTCTCATTCTCTGCTTTTGTCACATTACTTAAAGTAAAGCCATTAAGCACTTCCACCACTGGCAGGGAGTGAGTGCTCTATTTGCAGAAAGCTGTCATAAGATCTTTTCTCATCTTTTTTTTTTTTGAAAAAAGCATTAAAAGGCTGGTTGGACTGATAAAAAAGTAACCTGCTGTGTGGAGTCAAAGAAAGGTTACCTGATCATTGTGGTTTTTTAATTGATTATTGGGCCTGTTTTTCTCTTCCTGTATTCGTATAACAACAAGATAACAAAGTCATGAATGACACAGCTGATGCCATGATTCTGAGATCCTGAGGCCTTAATGTCTTGTGGGAACTGGGCTGTTTTCATTTGAATGGGCGATACAAATCACTCCAAGATGCTTCTCAGAACAACATAAAAAAAACAAAAAACAGTGAGTTAGTCTATTGTAACTCTGATTTTATCAGCAGCAAATCGCTTCAAAGTGAAACACTCACATTTTTGGGGAAGATGAAGCCTTGGACAGTCTGACACAGCTGAACAGATGTTGGAGTTGCTTACAGCTAACATGACATGCTCCTCTGAATATTAAAGGAAAACCTCCTGATAAGTCTTGCTTCCATTACAGATAAACATAATTGGATGGACCTCCCTGCCCAAACCAGTTTTTATCTGTCTCCAAACACCAGGGCTGGCATAATGAAAAAGTTAAAAAATAAATAAATAATAAAGCTTAACAGCACCTTTGAAGTCAGGGATTTTGGCATAAAGAGACAAAGAGAAAAAGTCAGCAAAAGACGTGTGCTAAGCCTCCAAGGCCTGGACACATTCTTTGTAAAACTAAATGTCTTTCAATTTAAAGAAAAGAGAACGAAGGAAGAAAAAAAGAGAGAAAAACCCTTTTTAGGTTACACAACAAAGCAGACGAAACCCTGATTTTTTGCCTCCCCCTTTTCTATTTTGAGCGTCTCTAAAATGGGACGCCTAATGCATTTGATGATGCATGCTAACTTCAGAGTGCATGCAAGGTTAGACGGCGTGGGCATCTGGCTGACGGCATTGTTAATAATTCAGTCATTTACACCGCTGTGCAATCAGCTAGCTAACTCCAAAACACGTGGCTGCAGCCGTGGATGAGTGTCAAGAAACTGATACATGTTCATATAGAAACACACACACACACACACACACACACAAAGCGACATACAGAGGGTCGGGATAGACTTGAGTACAGAGATATATGGAGGGTGCTAACATGAATTCGCCCATGGCTACATGCTGTTCAAAGGTTTAGGGGGAGTTCAGCTGCGTGTGGGCGTTTGCGTGTGTGTGTATGATGAGCAAATCAAGGGCAGTGAGTGAGGGAAGAGGGAGGTGTTGAATTAAATGTCCTGTTCCAAACATATCCCCTCCACCAATATTCATAATGTGTATGGATTATTGAGGAGCACACATTATGTGGTGTCAGGCCCGCTGAACTGAGAGACGACCTAATGCACACTGCACAGGAACAGTGAGGGATGCGTCATTCAGCAGCTGATGGGCAATGGCTGTCATGCATGGAGACAGTATGGATTCTCAGAAATGACAGAGCCGGGGGGAAGGGGGGTGGGGGGGGTTAACCTTGAAATGTGTGGCTGACATTTCACGTTCAGTACTTTACTGCACTTGCTCTCAAGGTCTCTCACTTCTCTCTGTGCTCTTTTTACACTCTTACATCCTTCTTTCTCATATCTTTCTGCCTCTTCTCCTTTTCTAATCTCCCTTCCTTTTCTTTCTGTCTCCACCACCGTCCCCCCCCCCCCACCCCCCCCCACCCCACTGACAGCATGTTGACTTAACAAATGGCCATCTTTCATCTTGCGTGAGCTGCTCAGTTTAATGAAGACTTTAGCTGCAGACGAGGCCTGTGGTAAAGCGTGAGTCTCTGATCAGGATGTCAGAGATGGATGGTGCTTTTCTCCAAAGCGATTGAGAAGGAGAAGAGATGGAGGAGCTGCGACACAGAGTCCAAATGTTTCTTTTACTTGAAAATGTCATGTGAAGTGACTGTGAGCATGACCCTGCTGCACCACCAAACTATCCACTCTTATTTTCCTTGCCGACACTACCAAACAGAAGCTGCTTCTAATGTCTATTTTTACCTCAGAGCAGCAATCAACAGCAGCTTGATGAGGTACAGCAGATGGATGAGATATGCTCTATTCCCCCTGCGGCCATATTGATTTAAATTCAGCTGTAGCAGGGCGAGTGGCAGAAGCACACCAAAGAGCTGAGCTGCATTCCCCCCCTCCCCGAACCAAAAAAAAAACATCCCAGAGAGTGGGTACGTTTACAAGGTAAAGTAAGACACAGCAAGGTAGACCAGGATGTACATCAGCGTGGTTCTGCACCGGTTAGATAAACTCCACATGGGGCAAACTGAGACATGATGCAGCAAAATGCAAAATGTAAAATACATTAAGTCTTTAAATGGAAGCCACTGTATTGTGTTATTGTTGGACACTTTATGAATAAAAAATAGATTGCCTCTACTTTTGTCAATTCCATTTCTATTGTACACACATGGAAGCCAGCTATCTTTGGCTTTAATGCCTTTACAACAAAGCAGAGAGGGGATAAAAGCTATTTAAAAAATGTTCAGCTGTGCAGATGACGTGCAGAGTGATGAAGTGAATTGGACCTGCAGAATCACTCTTTAATGCTTAAACACACATGCAGACCTTGTATAAACCGAAGTATTGATCAAGGGCTTAAGTCTGTCCTGGAGGGTGATGGACACACTCACACACTCTTTCACACGCAAACACACACACACACAGGAAATTGACTGAATGGAGTCTATTATCTTTCATAGATCTAGTAAGTATTTGTCTGAACAAAACACAAACACAAGTAATGAGTTCCTGACAGACCACATTTACACCTGACAGTAATGTGATCTGGATATTTCATCTAAATAAGGAGCAACACACACAGACTGCACTGTGATCATCAGTTGGATCATTCACACAACATCTGAAGGCTCTCTGGTATTGTGATCGATCTCAGTCCAGAGTCAATCCGCCGCCTGCTGCTGCCTTGAATCAAATCCGGCAAAAGCTACAAGTAGTCAGCAGGTTTTTCTTACAAAAAGTGATTTAAAAATGATCAAGCAATGCCAGTCTCTGACACTGATCCCACCTGCCTGGTTTGCACTACGTTTCTTTACAAGTCTCCTATGCAAATTAAGATCTGATAACAATGCAGGATCAAGGTAAAGACAACCCCTTTGAACAGGTGTAAGTGTCATTATACTGATAATTTATCCAGAAACAGATCACATTTTTATACCTGGTGCAAACTGAGTAAGGGGTCCACAAGTCCATTCAAAAATGTTTTTTCAATCAAATAAATCCATACAAAGGAATTATTTTCTGCCTCTTGCTCCAGTATACTGTGTGCCAGACCATTCACTAGTGTCCTTACTCCTCTGAAATACGCCATGATACGTAACTTAATTAATTTGACAGCATCTTGAAGTCTCCTGCCTGGATGAGACTAACACAGGGAGGGGGAGTGCTCCTCTGTGTTGTATAAACATTATGTCTCCGGCAGTGGAGAGCAGCCTCTGTGCTCGTACAAGATGCTGAGCACAGGGTTTTTAAGGGGGGAAACAGACTGAGCACAGAGTCATTTTTTTTCACCCTGGAGTTGGTTTAAGTTGCTCAAAGTTGATTTAAGTTGTTCAAAGTTACAGTCTGTGTTTGTCAGCTAGTCATGTTTGTCACAGTTGATCGTCGCTCTTCTCCTTTAAAATGAGTCTCTCAGTGACAGCATAGACATTTCACGATATACTTCATGTCTGTCTCACTGAGGTAGATCTTTTTTTTGCCTTTTAAGTTCGACCAATATTACATTATCAATTAATATGTAGCAAACCAATTCTGAATTGCAGAATATAAGAATCAAGATTCCTGTGTGAATAGATATTTTACTTAGTCCTGGGATTTAGAGCATGTTTCAATGTCCTTCCTGATTCTGATCACACCCACGTCCATGTGTTGCTGCGCATGGTGCAAAGCATGCTTTTTCACACCTATAACCATAGACATCAAGTTTATTGTTTCCTGTGCATAAGTAGCATAAAATTAAATGGGGACAATGTTTTTTGTACTCATTCTGTTCAAAAATGTATTCTTAAACAGGCCGAAGCCATAAAGACAAGGGAATCAGATCAAGTGTGTATTTTCAACATCATGTTCCTGA
The DNA here is from genome assembly GCA_029814765.1 of Acanthurus leucopareius. Classification (NCBI taxonomy): domain Eukaryota; kingdom Metazoa; phylum Chordata; class Actinopteri; order Acanthuriformes; family Acanthuridae; genus Acanthurus; species Acanthurus leucopareius. The sequence goes on from JAQMCX010000050.1 coordinate 3,835,834, forward strand.
CAGCATGAATTGCTTTATTTTCCTTCCACTGCAGCTCAGCAAGGAAACACTGATGAGCAAAACACAAAGAACTAAAACCACTGTAATTTATATCTCTTACATTGAAATCACCTTCAGGTTTTCTGATCTGTTGTGTTGGCCATGAAATTGCAACATCTGCAGTTTGGGTTCAGCCGGTGGCCTGTTTTGACCTATTTCCTTTTGCCACTCTCAGTGTTTAATATCTTATAAAGGCATAAACCTTAAGTTCACTATGGATAACAGGACCAAGTGCAGGACCCGTTACTCTCTTAATGTACGTGTGGGCACAAGTTTTTGTATAATGTCTGTCTTAAAAAAGATTGTAACTTCTGCTCTAAACTACCAGAGGTATTAATATCCAGTTTGCCCTCTTCCCATGAGGTCTTCCAAAACTAAATCCCTGTTTCAAATATTTATCTCATTTGCTCATGCATGCCACTGCTTAGCATTAAAAGAGGGTAAACACCACTGTAGATAAGAACAGTGACTGAAGCCTCACAGCACCATTTGCTTATAAAATCTCATTTCAGGACACTTTAATATTTGATGCACTCAGTGGCAAAGCACAACATAAGCAATATTAAATGTTTACCGACGATTGCAAAGGCAAACAAAACCTTGGAGCTCATACATTAGAATGTTAATGTAATGCCACACTAAAAGGAGATACAGTGAAGAGGGAGAAAAAAACTCACATCATGAACGTATACTTTGTGTTTTCACCCTGCCCTGCCGTGGTGTTACTCTAGCTCCATTACCAGCCAAAAATGGCCTGCCCTCCTCATCCATCTCTCCATCCTTCACACGCCTCACTTTGCCTCTCGAGGGATGAGGTAAATAAAAATAACCCCTAAATCAGCTCCACTAAAGCCCCAGTAACAGCCTCTGCATGGTACTTTGTAACTTAAAGCATTTGAGCATTTTCTATTTATCGTCAGTGGCCATTGCTGCTCTTTTTTGGGTCCTGCCATGAATAAAGTAGCTACCATAATCCAATGGAGAGCCTCATATAAAAAAGAACTGGGCTTGGGGTCTGTGTAGGGTTCCTGTTGAGCTACTGAAGGATGAGAGGGGCTTCATCTGAGGGGATAAAACGGCTGGCTTTGAGAGGGAAAAGGAACTGGCAGAGAGGCTTTCTAGGCTGATGACACAAGCTTGAGTCTCTTTTTATGGGTGCTACAAAATAAAAATAGATTGGTTTGGTTCACAGGTGTTGAGCTTTCTTTCCACTATTCATGTTTATAGCCCCGGTTAGAAGTGGCTTCTTCTGGCCGGCAGAATTGAGCTCATTTGCCTGTTTTTACGAGCTGGCCTCTCCTTATTAATTCTGCCTCATTCCAAAGCAATTAAAGTCTACAGGAACGTGCTCATGAATTTCCTCCCATTCTGGTGTTTTTACCTTTCCCTACTGCACCCCTCCTTTTCTTTTATTGATCCCTCTAAGCCAATGAAGACAGTGGAGTAAGTCATGTCCACAGCACAGTGGCTACATGCAAAAATTTACCCAGCAACAGCGACAGGAAGCACATACAGAAATAAGCAGCCAACAAGGCAGTTTGTATGCAAGTTGATCAACACAGTCAGTCACGATCAGCAAACACAGCAGTAGCTCATTCATTCATCAATACATTGATTCAATCAATCAGTGAGTAAATATTCCACCCAACCAGTGTCTTAGTGAATACCTGGTGGTGGTAACTGCCCTCCCTTCGATATGAGGTCTAAAGAGGGAGAAATTCAAAGGGACAAGATCAGGGAGGGGTTAGTATGACAAAAGAAAAACCAGGAAAAGACAAGATAGGATAGGATAGGATAGGATAGGATAGGATAGGATAGGATAGGATAGGATAGGATAGGACAGGAAAGGTCATATCTAATTTTCGTAGATTGGCCATCACTCCTATCTCTGTTAATAACACTGTACTCACCAAATACATTGAAAAAATCATGACATGCAAAAATAGAATTGCCCCTGAACAAAGAAATTTTATCAAAGAATTTTCCCCAAAATTTTTTAGGGTGTGGATTAATAACTGTAGAGACACAGACAACATGACTGTTTAATGTTTGAAGATGCACATAGGGCAAACAAAAAAAAAATAAACATCATAGACTTTGCCTTTAAACAACATCACATGCCGAAAATGGCAGCACCAGAATTAGGAATTGGGAATTTGGAATAAGAGATTTATCTCTGGTTTTACTTCACAGAAATTTAGATTATCCAGCTCAACTAGTGTTGCCTGTTTATAACTCGTATCACCTAATCTCTTAACCTGTCAGACTTTGTCCCCAGATTTCCTCATCTTGGTGAGTACAGTGTTACAGTATCATGACTGACATAAATAATGTCAAAACTGCAAAATCAAGATGCCACGAAAATCACATGTATGTTGCTCTGGTGCAAGTTTGACACAGTTAATTGACAATGCAAATTAACTGTTTGCAGAGCGTTTATATTACTATATAACTATACTATAATGCTTCCAGGTGATACAAGTAACTTTATATTAGCTTGTCATGTTTACATATTCGGGTTTGTTCAGATTCAAGGTATTAGAAAACTGGTTCCAATGCTAAATTTAGCTACCCCAGATTACACTGTTACTGTGGCATCAAAACATCTTACTGCTTCACTTTCAGTTTTTCTTATAACAATATGATCACATTTCATTGTCAGCCTGCAAAAGCTTAATTGCTTGCTAAACCAGGATATTTTGTCAGGAGCATCAGAAAAAACTGTACGTTCATTTGTGGAGATAGTTTTTCCTACTGCTGCTTATTGAAGGAGAGAATATTTCAGTGATGGTCGAAGCTTTTAAGTCTCCTTTGATCTGGAGACAGACACGCTGTGTGCATTGGTTTATTCATAGCATTTGGGAGATTCCTTTGCCGGGTATCAAAAGTTTGTGTGAACAGCATGACCTGAATAAGATTCAATACCAGAGCGTGTGTAACAGGCCAGTTTTTCAACGCATGCGCTGCCAGTGACACGAATCGTCACTGCAGTGAAAGTCTAATCATGATATCAAAATGTGAAACACAAATTTAGATCATGGAATTCTGAACAAAGCCGAGCCACATCGAGAGCCTCTATTAACAAATGAGGTTGGCCAGCTTACTGCTTGTTTACCACTTCACTGACTGCAGTGACTCAAGCAGCTGTCGCCTTGGCGTCATGCACTGCACTGCACTGTGTCCAGAAAACCAATCTGACCTGATCAAACCAGCTGCTATCAATCTAGTATAAACATGCTCATTTGAAAGGACTGATTTTAACTTAACCTCAAATGAGCTGATGCTGAGTGAATGCTATTATTGTGAAAGGGCCAACATGACCCCAAGGTTGACTTCCAGTAGACTGAGCCCTGCCCACTTCTTCCCGGCCTGTTAGTCTTCCCAGCATGCATGATTAGCAGTTGCCACAGGCTACGTGGTAGTGAGAAGACCAACGAGTGATGTCTGCTCATATGGGGTTAAATTTTTCTGACCTAAAGGAACAAGTTAACACAATCTATATGCTGTGCAATGTGTCACTCATTCAGAACTGACTTATGTAATCTTTGCTGAATTTCACTGTAAAATTAGTTTTCTTGGACTCTGAAAGGTGAAGCAGAGATGTTTGCACTAAGAATTAACTACCTAAGAGAGAAGCAAAAGTTGTTTTGTATTAGTAAAAAAAAAACAAGAAGAAGAAGAAGAAGAGGGAGAATAGAAAAAGAAAAAGGAAGATAGTGAGGAACATAAAAGGAAGGGAACGGAGGAAGGAGAAATGGATAAAGTTGGATAACTGAGATCGACAGTCTTACCTTGGAGCGGGTTTTGAAAGTCCTGAAGGCGCCAGTTTTGAAGATGACCCTGTTCCTTTTACACAGAATGAACGCCACCATGCCGATCACCACCATCAACAGGAAGAGAGGCGTGAGAACGGCCATGATCCAAAGGTTGTCGGGCGGCGTCTTAACCACAGCTACAAACATAAGAATATTATTCATCAGTATTTGATTGTGTGTTCAATAATTTTTCAGCAGTTTAGCCACTTAGTTACCCTTTAGCCTTGTCATCTGCAGGGACAACACAGGCACAGTTCATGATCTACAGATCTTGTTCACACTTTACAGACCTGTTCAACAAATATGTGCTTTCCTGCACAGAGTCAGATGTAAAGAATGATACCACTCATGTCTTCAATGTTGTGTGTAAAGCCAGTGTAAGCAGTCATTTAGCGTAGCATAGCATGGTCTGGGAACAGATGACAACAGTTATCCTGGCTCCTAACAATGGTTGAGTAAGATCCACCTTCCCTATAAAGCTCACTAATGAACACTTCATATCTACATAATTATATCTACAAATAAGGGTTTAATTTCCTCTGGTGAAGGGGGGAGCACGTCCTTCTATTTTTTACAGTTTGAGTAAGATTAAGAGCATGTGCTTAATTCCTCTGACCACTGTCTGCTTCCTGTCCAATGAGATACACTCATTGTAAACTTTAACTTTCCCCTGGGTTACAGTACTGATTCTCTGATTGTGTGTCGGCCTGGTTGTACCTGGAGCCTAAAAGACAGACTGCAGATTCCACTTAGATATAAAAAGAAATGCTGCAAACTCATCTAAAAGTTTCTTGGGTACAAACATATTTCATCAATATTTTTTACACAGTAGCCTCTAACTGTTTCTCCTGTTTCCTTGTGCTGAAGTTCTTACCATCTTCTGGCTGTAGCCTCATATTTAGTGTGCAAGAGTGATTTTATCCATCTTATCTAACTTGCAGTAAGAAATAAAGTATATGCTTCCAGAAATATTTAACTATTCAAATAAATAATAGCATAAAAACTGCATTACATTACATTAACTGTTACATTACATTATTGAAGAATAATAAACCCTTTATAGATTAAAATCTAAATTCAAAAAACCAGTCTGAACCAAAAGTTTTTTTTCACTTGAATAACCTATTTCTTTGCACTTCTCTATCACAGAACAGGTTGCCAAAGAATGTGTGTTCATCTGAAGGACTAGTGCAGCTCATTTCTAGTTCAAAATGAGTTTTCTGAGCACATCACATTCAGTTCCCTGCTTGAGCAGTGTGAGGAGGAGCTGCGAAGGCGCTGATGGTTGTTGGTCTCATTCCAGTTCGTTAATTATAGATTCTGAGGAAATGTGATGAAGAAAAGGTGAGAGGGAACACTCTGTCCTCTTCAGCAGCAACAATATGAACAACCTGCTGCAAGAGTGAACATTCTGTCAAAGCCATTACAACCAACAAACATTAGCAACAAACGTACTCAAGAGCAATTTTCTCGACCTAATATTGTATTAGTACGGAAACACGATCTTCCATTTTGAATTTGTAATTTTGGATACATTCTAAAGCTCATTGGATCAATAGGGTTTGTAAGTTAATGTTTTTTTCTGTATGAATTTGCTTATTAACTTGAATAGAACAAAGTAGTAATTGATGTTGATCAGTTGATAAACTGAAAAACTATCCTCAGTTAATTTCATTGTTATCCATTTACATTGAATAGTGTCATGTATGTTCCCTGTCCTTTCTTTTTGCATCTATTATCTGTCCAGAAAAGGTACAAATGTTTCCCTCTTCTGTCTCTTTGACATTTTATATAAGTGTGCTCATCTGTTGCTTCAGTTTTCTGAGTAGGGTCTCATCCTGGGTAAACGAAACCTTTAATTTGCACTCTGTCTCCAGCGCCTGTCTTGCCTGGTCCTTTGGAAAAATGATTCAGACATTCATTCCGTTAATTTATAACATTGTTCAGTAGGACAACAAGCTTACGTTCAGCCTGCACTTGTACAAAGTATCCCAGTGTCAGAGCCATGGTTTGGGAGTCCAGACTGCTGAGGGTCTTGGCAGCGCTGGTTCCAACGATGGGTGCTCCATTCAACTGGGCATAGTATGTCATCTCTGCTGGGTTCTTGGGTCCAGGCAGTCGGCGCATGCTCACCATCTGGAGAGTAAATAAAGTGTCCAATAATTCAAGCCCATGATGGAATTTTGCAAAAGAGTGTTTATATTTACTTGCACTACATACACATACAAACACTTTACCAATTCATATTAGCACTAGACTCAGTAGTTCAAAAGAACAGTTTATTTTAAGGATAGTCAATGTCTGCAAAACATACCATCTGCGGCCAGATTTAATACGAAATCCCTTATCTCTCCACACCAGCAGATTAAAAGTCTCTGCTGTATGTACAGTGGTCCAATCAAAATTCAGAATTGGCTCAGCTGCTTTGATCATAAAGAGCCATTTGCTGCAAGATAACTGCACTTGGGGAGGACACTCGAGGATAACTAAGTCACTTGAAATCAAAATTTCATTTCATCAAACATCAAACACCTTTTTTTTTTTAATTTGAAGAACATATCACACAATTTAATCAAGTCTGGTAATTTGATTTTGTCATAAAAAGAAGGGATGCAGGGTATTACATGGCTGGATGATTCCTCCCATAACCACCCCTCCCCCCATTCCCCGGCCATTTCTGTTGTTTTCCCCCAGCCATAAAACTGGTCAGCTGTGACTTCCCATAAAACCATGAGTGTGTGTAAGGCAAAAAGCCCAGAAGGAGTCAAGTCTCATCTTAATTTGAGCAATATGGAACACTGAGCAGGGAGGTGACGTACAGAAAATAGCATACACATACAAACATACCTTTGTCCTTCTGCACTTATGAGTTCCCTCAATTCATGTACATTCAGTGCTGAATTCATATTAAACACAACCAAAATCTATGACTAACATGACTCACTTTAAATGACCATGCTCTTAGAGCAGTACCAGCAAATCAAATACATTTTTTGCTATTTTCCAACCATTATGCAACACGACTTTTCCATGGTAGCAATTTGTTTCATTATAGTGCACAACGGACAGGTACTTCAAGAAACTTCAGACTTGGTTATCATGCACTAAAATCTTTTTTCATAAATTGTTATAAATGATTGATAGATTTGCCCATTTATTTAATATGTTTGAGTGAATTCATGTCTAAATGAATTCAAAGATGATTTAGACTTGGAGTCTGCTCATAAATGGAAACACTTTTAACCTAAGACAATTTAATTCCTCTGCTATGGCTGCAACTATTTTGTTGGGTTAACAATTGATTTGCTAACTGTGTGGTTTTTAAAATAATAGAAAAAAGTGAAAAATATACACTACATTTCTAAAGCCCATCAACTGCCCAATAATTGTTGTACACCAAAAAAGTGTTTTTGAGTTTTCACACACATAAGTTAAAAAAGGAACGAATTCTTGATATTGAGCAGCTGAAGTTTGTGAGGTTTTTTTATTTTTAATTTTTGCCTAAAAATAGACCTTTGGGTTCAAGCAATTAGCAAAATAGCTGTAGAGTAATGAATTAGTTAAACCAAATACCTCTCAAGGTCCAATTCTGACTTCTAACTTTGCATCATGTAGGTTTATTTCTTTGTCAGTGACAGAAATTAATCTCTGTGAGCACTGAATTACATACATGAATTACAACTTAGTTTCTAGACTTTAAAGTTTTCTTCAACACACCAGCAAGAGGAGGGTGCTGTCCAGGGTGCTGTCCAGGGTCCTGACTGTAAAGCTTTCTGACACTGGCCAGTTTGCTTTCACTTCACTCTCATCATTTACCCATTGAGATATACATGGATTTTCAAGAGTCTCACCAACAGTAAGGTTTATGGTTGACAGTATTAGTAGGTGTCTGTAACTTCATTCCAGACTTTGTTTTGTTTGAATTTGCTTATTTGACCATCTTAAGTGACTGTCTGCAAAAATAATGACATTTCCATGAATATCAGCTTTACTTTCAGCTACAATTTCATGCGTGTAAGCATGGTAACACGCTAAACTAGGCTTATGAGCATGGTCAACATCACACCTGCTACAACATGAGCATGTTAACATCTCCATTGTGAGCATATTGCCATGCTGACATTAACATTAAGTGCAAAAACACTGCTTTGTTCACTGAAAGTACAGCCTCACAGTGCCACTAGCATGACTGTAGACTCCCAGGAAAATCACAGTTGATCCTATTCAACGACAATGAACATATAAGTGAAATTTATGTCATCATTGGGAAAGGTGCAAACTGGTTTTCATGAACACAACTCTGACATCAGTATATCATAATAAACACAGTGACACACAAAAATTTCATTTCTACCAACCTGTACAGTGTAGCCCCCCACGGTGGTGGCCCGTCGAGATCGCACCGTGCGAGAGCCCTGTCTGCCTGCCACCAGGAAGAGCTCAGCCAGCCGTTGCTCCATCAAGCTGGCAAAGCTCTGGTAGTTGGCCTCCAGGGATGAGCTGTCCACATCCTGGATCACTGTTAGGTGAGACGGGTGGACATTGGATACAGGAGTGATTTAGGGGGTAAAGAGACATTCAGGTAGGCATCGAGGTCCAAAAGAGGAGACAGGTGAGGGGGGGGTGGAGAATGGGGTGTGAACGACAGCATGAGACAGGAGAAAAAAAAGAGAGAAGAAAGAATAAAAATGCATGAGAGAAGTTGATGGGTGAAAGGAAAGAGAAAGTGTGAAGATCGAGTAGGTGAGAAAAGGAAGATTATTTGAGGACAGTATTGACATTGAGGGGAGAGAGAGGGAGGAGAGAGGGGAAGAACAACAGCAAACAGAAGATTAGGTGGGATATTAGAGAGAACTCGATGATCATCACTTCCGTTTAAAAGCTGCTCATCCAGAAAGTTCTGTTACAGCTGCAGTTAAACACACACGGTGTGTCTACACCAGAAGTACACACAGAGACATATTGGTGCTCATGTAACACACACATAAACACACACAGACAGGTGCTTGCATCAATCTTGTTCCTGTGTGTCTTTTACTAGAGGCTAAAAGTGAGATAAAGCTGTAAAAGTTCATTCACACACACTCACAAACACCATGTTCATGAGTCATGTTTTTAACGCTTCAGAGCTCTTTACCCTGACTTACAATTCCAACCTTAGCCTAACCTGACCTTAACCTAAAACAAACTTTGCCCCAACGTTACACCAAGTCTTCAAAATATAAAAATTTTGTCTTGTCTTGTCTTGTGTGACTTGTGACTTCTGCTTTTGTCCCAACAGGAAGGACGAGCCCCCACATTGTGACTGTATCAACAGATTTATGTCCCCACAACATCAGTATTAGATGCACGCACACAGACTAAAAGACGCATACATGCAGACGCATACTAAAACACACACACACACACACACACACACACTCTTCAGCATCATTCACACTCAGCCTTGATGTGATGTGAAGTGATCTCTCCCTCTGCCCCAGTCAGGAAGCTGTGAATTATACATCAATAGGTTTCCCCAGGAACTGAGCGGCTAAAGACACTCTGAGCACTGAGAGGGGGACGGGTGAGGGGAGGAGGGAGTCGGGAGGGGTAAATGTGGAGTGCCAATACTATTATGCTGAACTGCGCAACAGCAAGCGCCAGGGCATTTAACTAACTACTGTTTTGTTCAGTCGATACAGCTCTTGATTACAGCTGATCACCCAGTAATACTTTTGTCTATGTGTTTGTGTGTGTGTATGTGGGTGTCTGGTCCAGAACAATTTACCTGTTATCACCCAGTAGATCTTGGTTGTTGCTGATGTGTTGAGGTTATGGTATTCAAGGGCTGAAAAGCAAAGAGAGAAGGAGAGAGACAGAGGAAGAGTTACAGGTATTTGCAGCTGCTAGAAAACCTGATGTAGCACTTCTGTACCCACATGGATATGAGGGGCCACTTCAGTCCAGTTCCTTAACTGCACAAATACCCCCCTATTTTTTTTCTAAAAGAATTTAAATATATGTTATTCTTTTTACTTTCATCAATCAGACATTAACATTTTAGACTGTTGGGTAAAGTCATGGCTACATGATCCAGTTAGAGCTCCCTGAAGTATTTAAAATCTACTCTCCTTAAATCATTTTTGCACTTGAATATTAAAAATGATTTTTTTCACAACTTTTTTTTATTGATCCATTCATGAAATTCACAAAAAGAAACTGCAAACTTTATATCAATTTACAATGTGTTTAAATGATGCACTAAATGAATCTTAGGTCTCGACATAAAAAACTTGCATTGAAAGTATGTGCCCAGTGATAAAAGCGTACATAAGGAACATATATGCAAAATGTTCTGTAATGATATTATTGCATGTTTCCCTATTAACACATTCCTGCAGTACAATGTCTGCTTACAACTGAAGCATGACTTACACTGTTTTATTGTTAAAAAGAACAACAGAGAAGGAGATTTTTTTATTGGCCCTGGGCAAGGAGGATAAAATCTGATTAAGCATTCATTGTCAGGTCTTGTTACCAACCTTTTACTTTCTTATGTCTCACTGACTCACTTCTTTTTTTCCATCTACACCAGCTCTCACCCTTTCTTTCTGCCTGCTCGCCTCCATATATGCCCCGTTCTCTACCTGTTTACCTGTCAGCCAATTCATTTCCTAAAATGCGTATTTTCTTCCGTCCAGCCGACTGTCTCCTTCTGTTTTTATCTACCTATCACCACTCTCTCAGTCCGTCAACCTCTCTGTGTCCTACTCATCCGTCAACCTATCTTTCTTTATTTCCCATCTGTCTGTTTCACCATCTGTCTCCGCCTCCAAGCTGGCTGTCTGCCGAGCGTAGTGTTTAGCTCAAATCAATGGTGTGTTAATACCAGCGAGTGTTTCTGCTTAACACTCTGTCTGCTGTCTCCTCCCTGATTCCTGTGTACATGAGCACATTTACATTCACTGAGCTCTTCTGCAACTTAAACAGGCTCACATAAACACTTAAGACAGACAGCACTGAAGTGTTAAGGTTCAGACACTTTCAGTGCCTTTTAGAGAACAAGTTCAATGGACTGACAAAGCCAGAGGAAACATTTCAATAACACGACATCTGGAAAATTTTGTTACATAATCTCCCAAAAAATTAAGGGGAAAATAAGAAAAGCTTCTGCTCTAGTCTAACATCAAATAAATGTTGGATTATAGGTTTAAAGATGAGGATGAACGCATTCAGTATCTTTCTATTGCCAACAATCCCAGTGAAAAGACAAAAACCAACAACAAAGTGCCAGTGTCTCAATTCTTTTAGATTTCCCTCCTCTGGCTGTGGTAATCATCCCCAAGCTCATTTTTCCTTATGTAAGATATAAATCTTTAAAAAAATGTGTCAAACAAACAAACAAATAAACATGTAATTTCTTGTAAAAAGCTTCAGAACAGTCAAACCATCTGGTGCTGCAGAATTTAAAGAAATCTTATATAAACGGGTGTAATTACTGCATTTCTGAGGGATTACTTTCACCTGCGTGGTAATGCACATTTGGTGCTCTGATGATAATGTACAGTAACATCACTGGTATGTTTTAAATAGCTTCTGTGACTAAAAATAAAAATTAAAAACTTGTTCGGTTCCAATTATTTGTTTAGATTTACCTTTTATGTCTTTCATTTTGTTGACATTAAAAACAAATGAAACAGTCAAATGTCTGTATTATTTCCATTAATAACATAAAGGTTAACTGTGTTTTCTGCTCTCCATCAGACCCCAAAAAACTCATTATTTTACTCAGGTTAGCAGCTCATTTTATTTTTTCATCTGTTCCTAAAAGGAAGTCCTCAAACGACACTCAGCAAAGTGTGAACTTTATTACATTATCTCGTCTGTGAACATTTTTGCCTGAGTCAGTCAGCTAATTTTTTTCATCTAAATGGTAATTAAATAACAATGAAATGAACAAATCCCATGATCCCACACTACTCCACGTTTCCATCAAAGCACATCTTTTGTTTTCATTGTTTTGACTGATAGGAATCTAGTTGGCAAAGTAACATATTGTGCACTTAAAACAAACTAAAAGAACAAATGAAAATGCTGCACAAACAGGACAGAAAAACCTTAGAGTTTACAAATTTTCAAAATAAAATATTATGACTTTCTTTCGTTGCCCTTTTTGTCTTGTATACATTTGTGATTATTTTAGATGGAAAGTGAAAAAGACAACTGCTCATATTCTGATTATCCCTCAAAGTACAGTTGGTGGATAAATCTCTAGTTCACTTTGGTACACAGTACTCTCTAGTATACATGGAGGCAACTGTCCACACTCCTCTGCCTGTAAAGAGAAAGTCAATATTTCGGCTGCTTTTATCACATGAGAATCGATCTCCCATTTATGCTCTCAGTGTAACGATAATCGATGTGTCTGCACCAATACGTGCCTGGGGTATTGGCTGTAGTCACTGATAATTCTATGACTGTTCACAGCCATTCTTCGAGCTATCATTAATTAACTTGATCATTTTATGTGATTACATAATCATTTGCTGATTGTTTTACCATTAGTAATCTGTTTTTCAAGGTTAACTGGCAGGGTTTCTGTGGTGATGCTATGTGTGAGGATGTGTTCATGTGAAGTGTGATGTTTTAGCTCTTGGGCTGTTGAGAGCACGCACAAATAGATAATAATCTAATCTCATCTGGCTAAAATTAGCTCATTCAGAGGGCATGAACAACAGATTGCCTATGGCATGATTCAGATGATAGCAGCTGTACAGCTGTTTGCCCTTTTAAAATCTCACTAATGGCATTAGAGACTGGAGTGGAATAGAAATGGCATTTAAGTGGCTCATCTTTGGGGTCTGGCATTTTCACTGCTTACAGGGGAAATAATATACGAATAGTAAAGAATAAAATATTAACTAACTAATTTGGCAACTACCTAAGATTGTAGATCTAATCTTGACAACATGATCCCTCAACCATTCTAAAGTTGCCAGTATGAAGCCTTCAGGAGAACCTTGTTTGACTATTAAAAGTTGCATCCATTCAAACACTTAATTTAACACACTTAATCTGCATCACACTCATAATTGAAACAGTGTCAAAAGAGTTCTTCATGAAAGACTGAGGTTCTGCTCTGTTACACTTATGTGTGATGCAGTTTTTCCAGTCAAATTCAGTGTTTGAGTTATGGGTTTGATTCATATGTATCAACTGTAAAGGTACTTCAACGGCAAAACACAGAAAAGGAAGCAACACATTGCAATGTCAAACCCTATTGCTCCCTATAGCAAACATTGCTCAAAAGAGGGGACCAACATAAAACAGAGAGGTAAAAACAGCTGTAGTAAAGTAATTTAAACTGCCCGTCTCTATGTTTAAACTGTAAACCAGCACAAAATGAAAATTACCAGCATATACCACCATCTTCTAAACAAACGCGTGACACATTAGAAATGAAACAGAAACATTTGTATGTTACTGTTTGTATGTTTGGATTTATATTTGTATGTTACCATTTATATTTTGTTAAAAATAAAAATTAAATTTATAAAACAAAACTCATCAGTCCAATACTAAGGCATGATGGGGAATGTGTTGGCTTTCATTTGTAAAGTGACTGGTGTTGGCAGAGAAGAGGTGTGATTTAACAATAGTAATTACTTTTGTGTCTCTACAATCGACCTTTTTCACAGCAGTCATTCTGGCATGTCATTGTAGGAAAAGAAAAGGTGTAATTGTTAACATTAATAATAAGTGCTTTTCATTTTGTGTCAGTTCCAGGGTTCTGGTGTCGTGCTTGTTGGCTCACTGTCTTGGCTGACAAACACATAACCTGAGCCCTCATCAACAAATAGATTTCACCTGTGCTCTGAACAAAGTCAAATGTCTGCCAAAGGTCTGGTTGAGTTCCTGCTATTGATGAGGCTACAAGTTTGTTCATACTTCTATACTCTGTTCATTTATTATATCTATGTTTACATGGACACAAATAATCTGAATAAAAGCCTAATAAGAATAAAATGATGCAGGTAAACATATCTAAAGGAAGATTCTGATTCGATTAGGCTTTTCCGGAAAGACATTTCATTCCGAACGAGAGGGGTGGTTAATGCCAATCCTAATTCCGAAAGGTGTCCGTGTAAAAACTCGGATCAAGTCTTCCTCGTTGGTGTAAAATTATGCTCACTGCGCATGTCTGCACCATGTCAACTTGACACATTTTGGCAGGAAGTCGTTTCTCAGCAAGCAGTAAATATTTTTGGGGAAAAAAGTATACAGACGGACACTAAAATCACAGATGTGAGAGAGGAGGAAATTAAATGTCTGGAGCACAACGGGCGGACGAGCTACAGAGGAATATCTATAAAAGTGCAGTGGCGTTTGTTTACAACACAGGCGGAAGTACAAATTCTCCTTTTACTACTCCTGGAAAATTAGACAACTCTGGCCTTGTGAAAATGGTTATTCCGTTCAAACACTTGGTGCATGTATATGTACGTCATGCACATCGTGATCTGATCACTGCATTTAGCGTCGATGTAATCAGTGGATTTGGAGTGTCTGATCATTTAAGGTGTGTGATCAGATTGAAGAAATTTTGCACATGTAAACATAGCTTATTTGATCACTTGTCTAGGAAAGTGATCACATGTAGCATATGTGAAGAAATTAATCCCAGAAGCTTGACTGAAGTTACAGATCAGAAACTTATAAAAATGAAGTTATGCCAAACTTATTCCTACATTTAAGCAAGACTAAATCTAGGTAAATATTTTTGATAGTTAAAGGTGGTATACTTGAATGCAAGTCATTGTTTCTTGCTCTTTTGTTAAATGAACTATACGGCCTAGAAAAGCGATGAGTTGTGCCAGTGGAGGCTCTTGTTATTAGCAGTTGTAGGACAGGCTTGTTTATTCTTTTTCACTGTCACCATTACGTGTCCACACTGCTCTCAATGGAACCCGCATTACTATGTTATTATTCAGTAAGTTTTATGGTTTTATGGTTTATTTGATGTAGTAAGTGGGCTTTAACATGGTATTACTAACCATCTTTTTTCTTTTCCATCTGCTATGTAAGGATTGCTGGAAGTTATGTGAATGAATTTGTCTCTTGAGGACAGCCTCATGTGTCTGGCATTTGTCCTATCTCTCATGTTGCTGATTGCACTGGTCCATGTTCACTTGTCCTGCTCCCCCTACACAGCCTCTAAAGTTGTTTTACACTTTTAAGCAGTTACCTGGAAAAAGTTGCCATTGAACATACAACATCTGCCAAGTATTCATTGTCAATTTAGCTCAAAAGGTTCCCTACAGTATCCAACCCTGTTAACTTTAGGATGATCAATGACTTTATGGTTATGTCCAGTCAACTCAGAGCACTTTGTTAAAGTACGGAGAGACTGTTGCATTAAATACATACTGATGTTAAACAAAGCTGATTGAAAGCTCAAGATGGGTTGCACTGACTTTACAATTATGACCAAAACCATGAGCTTGAACCTTTCAATCAGCACGTAAAAGTTACTTTAGGACATTTTGAGGCAGGATTTCACAAAAAGTTGCACATCACAGACATATTTTATATATAATGGGCTTTTAAAAATTGATATTTTTAGCAAATCCAGTGGTTGCCAACATACACATCTTGCAAACATGAAGCTCCACTTGCATTCATGTGGAGTTGTATTTAAATCTAAGCGATCAATGTAAATTCAAAGTTAAATTTCTGATTCTGTAGCTAAATTCGGTCTCATATGATCACTATGGTAGTTTTTGTTTTTTTGCCATGTAATAGATGTAAAGGACAGATGATGGCTTTAACTTGCAATTAAGGTCACTATTTAGCCAAAATTGTGTAGTATTGCATCAAGTCTTCTTTAAACTCACTTTTGGTTTCCACTAACTCCTAAAGAAATTATCCAAGGATTCTGACTGATAAATGCTTTTCTGTGTACAACTCATGTATTTTTTTAAACGAGGTGGTAAAAATCTGAGGCTCTCTCTACACTGGAGACCATGACATATCTGATATCCTTCTTAATCTAGACACTATAGAATAATCCTACATTCCCCCCTTGGAGCAGCAGGTCAAACATACGCTAAACCATAAATCATGCATTGCTCTGTTGTAGACTCAGTGGTTCCCAGTAGTCAGAGATGTTGAAGGCAACTTACATATGGCTTTCCAAGTTCGTCTGAGTCCAGCCGCAAACTGAACAACAGCTGTTACATAACGACAATAAAAGCAGTACGAAGTGACTGCACTCTTCCTGATGTCCAATTCTGTAGTTAGAACAAACAGCAGCAGTGTCCTCATCACCAGGTAAACTCCTACCAAGAATCGCTGGGATGGGTTGGTTCATTGTTAATGCCCCTACTCAGCTCAAAATATCTTTATTCCCCTTGTGTAAATATTGTATCCTCAAATGCTGGAAGTCTTTTATACTACCTCCAACCTCTGTCTGGTGGGCTTTTTTCGAGAAAAAAAAAGGTTCTATGTGCAGAAGTCTTTATTTAGGATTCAAGTTTAGCTCTGTTCACTTGTACCTTTCCTTCTACTGCAAACCTCATAAAATACATGGAACAGGATTTGGGCACAGGTTTTATCCTTGTCGTGTTTTGAAGTCCATCTTCACAGCCTAAGGGTGACACTAAAGCTCGTTAGAAAAATATGGCTCCCTAACATTTTCTGGGAACATTAAGGGTTTAAGATGTTTTGCTGTAGCATTATTTTGATGCAAGACAAACATCAGCAGTGTGGGTTTTAACTCGGAGAAACATGCAAAATCTGCCAAAACACAAAGTTGGAAAATAAAAGTAAAAGAGATGACAAAAATTCAAAGATTTGTGTGTCTAAAAAGTCACGTTTAAAACTGAAATTAGACACTGATTGTAATGGAGAGAGCATCAAATAATGACATAATGTCAAGTCAGTGGAATGAACCCCATTCCTGTTTGCATTGTGTTTCAGCTTTCTTAAATGTCACTTTGGATGAAACTCTATACACCATTTAGCTAAACATTACAGACTGGATATTTGTATTTAACATTGCTTCGTCTACAGATTAATTGCTCATTTTATTTTATTTTTTTATGCTAATGCATTACTGTGCAGTAATGCCTCTCAGACAATGGCTTATGGGAACACCATGTGAAGAGATATAAAGCACCCTGACTGAACTCTTGTTGTTGGCTAGACACCATTAAGTCTGAGTTAGTAAATGCTAGCTAAGTCTTTATGTGTAGCCACAGGAGCAGTTCTTTACCACTGAGAAATTTGCAGTGAGTGAGAGATGAAATGTCCAGCAGCAGTGATGCCAACTCATGTAGCTGCTGGCTGCTCAAACAAGTCGCAGGATGACCTTACTTGCTAGTTTGCATTATGCATATGTGACCTTTTTCTGTGTTAAGCCTGTTTGGACTGAACACAGAGATTAGTATCACAAATGTTTGTTCACTAGTATAAACCATACTAATCTCCTGTGAATTAGAGGTTCAAAATTTGAGGAGTAAAGTCAACCATTTAAGAAAACATACTTCTTACTCATCTATAGTGGCCAGTGCAGACAGTTTTAGTTCCATTTGTTTAGGGTTTGAGCTATGAATTTCACATTTCCAGCCCCACCCAACCCCTAACACCACTTTAAAGGCAGTGACTGAAATTGCGTTTTTGTTTGTCATAGCACTAAAAATCTATCATTACTCCTGATAATCTACAGGACATCTTTGCTAGAGAACAGTAGCAAACCAAATTTTGTTCATGATCTTGTTGGGATGGATGCATAATACACCTCTAAACCTGGGCAAACACAAAACAAAAGTATTTGCATGGCTAGAAACCACCGAAGGTATGTGAAAATATTGTTCAGTCATTATAACACATGTAGTATCATGGACATGTAGTGCAGTGTTGAGTTTTGGTGTCTGGGCTCTCTGGCGACTCTACACATGAAAACACCAAGTTCAGTGCAGTAGGCAATTAGGAATGATATCATTTTAGATGAGTGGTGTGGCAGCAGACATGGCTTAAAAAAAAAAGCCCTGGCAGTTTAAGCACAGAGTATGCCATATTAGTGTTGCTGCAGTGTTGACAGCCTGAATTAGCTCACAGGTTTTGTTTCATTTTTTGTAAATTGGAAGAGAGACAACTTCGGCCAGGAAAACTGGCTGCCCACACAGGACTGAAAGCTGCCACTTGACTTCTAAAGCTCAGGATTACAAGATTTTCTCAATGAACAGAAAAAAAATACTGTGTTCAAACTAAAGGCACTTGTTATTTAGCAGCAGTGTCCCACTGAATGTTGGGTATGTATAAATGCATAATTATATAATGTTTAACCTTTTTTATGTTTAATTTTTTTTGGGTAGAGCTTTATATAAGCTTGCCATACACTGCTTATATGTACTGTGTGAAGTTCTTGACCGAACATAGTGCAGTGAAGAAACGTTTTTGCAACCCAATGCACATTCCTGCTGCCTACAAATTAAGAAGACTCTATATTAGCAAACTGTATGTAAACAATATAATTAAGGATATCAAAAATCTGCTTTGCAACCGTTTCATGATGAGAGACACATACATTTCACGTTTGTGAGACTTCTAGAAAACATTGTAATAAAAACTAAATGTAAAAATAACTCTTGTTTCATAACAAGACCAGTCCACCGAACACCTATAATTACAGTTCATTTGTTTGCTACTTTATCCTAGTGTAAAGCTAAAGCTAAAAGCAAAGCTAAAGAACAGAGCTGAAAACAATCAAATATGCCAATCACTGTCATCACCATAATTGACCCTTGTGGTTTTAAAGATCCAGTATGTAAAATTTACAGGTATCTATTTGTAGAGTATATCAGACATGGAATATTATACTCATAGTTATGTTTTTATTAATGTATAATCCCCTGATCATAACAATCACTCTGTTCTCATTACCTTAAAATTAGTCTTTTATATCTACAAAGGAAGCTGGTCCTCTCACACGGAGTCTGTACTGGCATGCTTGTACAAAAGCTCAGAATATACAAACAAAACATGAAAAATGAACAAACCAAGTGAGGCTTGCAGCCACCGCAGGCTCTCATTCACAACTGGAAGGAAAGGGTCTGCAGAGGGATGTTTGGTCAGGTGCAATCTGCAGCTTCAAAACTAGGTATCGTTAAATTCTGCACACTGGACCTTTTTGAGGAGCATTGCAGTTTTACTTACGCTCAGCGATGACCAGGGGTGGGTAGAACAGAAAGTATCCCACCAGCTCTGCAGTCAGCTGGTTGAGGAGGCCACTGGAGATCGTCCCATTTAGAATCACATCCTGGTTCTTTACAACATACACCACAGAGACTGATGGAGAGCCTGGCTCCTGGGACACATCTTGGATCTGAATATAAACACATTATCTTTATATTTTTATTTGCATCAACTAAGATATTATATGACAAGAAGGTTCAATACTGGATCGATATTTTTAGTTCCTTACTTATCGCAGACACATAAACAGGCAGCTGTGAGCACATGCATAATTTAACCATTCCTACAGAAATATCTAATGGTATCATACCAAATTCCTAAGACGTCCATGAAGAATTCATAACAGAGGTTCAGACACAGTACGACATTTAGAATAAACAATGTTATTCTCATTCTATAATAAGATGTGTGTGACAAAAAATGTGACTGAGTCACCATAATAAAGTGGGCAATGATACAAGATACCAAGTATTCCCATCACATTCAGCCATGAGTGTTAATATTTCAGAGGATAAATTATGAATGGACCCTATATCTGCCTCTGCTTGTTGAGACCTACTTTATGATCATGACGGTGTGTATGTGTATCCTGCAGTCAAGAGAGTACCTTGACAGCCAGAGTGTAAAAGACAGAAAATGGGATTGAGAGAAAGAAGCATAAAACAAAGGGAGGAAAAAAATGACTTATATGGTCTCTGGAAATAAACCATCACAGGCCATGACAGTCAGTACCTCCTTGAAGTTTAAATTGTGATCAAACCTGACTGACTTTTGTAACCTTTCATTGAAAATTACAGAGCATTGTGTGTCGGAGTAAAGCTCTTTTAACATGGAGTAGTGTAGACACAACACAGTGGCCATCTAAAAATTGTATGGTTCTCAGTATTCAGAATTTTACCCACAGCTCTATGATTCATTGGCCTGATTAGCATGCTACATGCAAATATGACAAACTTGGCATTGTCTGCATTTGGCACTAAATAACCTCCATGAACCCATGTTGTACCTCCACAGTGAGCCTATTGTAGGTCTCCAGCACTTTGTCCTGGGCCTCGTCAAAGGCGTTCTCCAGCCTTTGCTCCAACATCTGGACAAAACTGCAGGAGTAGATGTTATCTGTTGGGCTGACGAACCTCAACACTGGGGGGGAAGAAAAAAATATATAAAATGATAACAAAATAGAATTTTATTTTAAAAGGAAAAAATGGCAATTACTTTCAACAAATCAAAGGTTATTTTTTGACATTTAAATTAATGCTTTTAGACAAGATTTTGGCATAAAAGTACTAGCTGTATTTTTTTTTACATTACATATTTCCACATAGTGAGTAATATATGTGAATGGTGTAAAGTACTATTTTACATAGGAGCCAGATTGTGTTTTGAATTTCCTGTATCAGATAAATAAATTGGTGTTATCTGCATTTACAGTAAATTAAAAAAATTAACTTCAATGCTGTGCAAACTTTACATACTTAATTTATTGTAACATATGCTGATATGTAATGGGCCTAACATCGAGCCTGTAAGAACAGGTGACCACAATATTTTTTTTATATTACCCTGTATCTTTAAGATTCATTCAACAGTAAACCAATAAAAAATAGCTGTAAAAGCTTTTTGAAGTATAAAAAAATATAACAAAAATGTATTCATCATTTTTATATTTTAATTCAGATTTCTTTAAAAGTTTCACTAGTGCTAGTACAGTGTTTCTATTTAAATTAAAACATAATCACTGTTCATATACCGTATTGATATCATTATTCACACATTTGTGACTGTAAAAGCAATCAGCACAAGTACCTGAAGCTCTGGAAAAGAGATGTGTGACAGACACTCTACAACAATCTGCTTCCCCAAGCTGTATCTGGAATATGTATCTGGGTTTTTAATATCATAAAAAGTAATGTTTTAGATAGATGTTGTCTGTGTGGCTTAAAGAATAAGCAGTGTGACAGTGAAAGAGAACTATCTCCACTATCTAGAATGAGAACAATAAGCAAAGTAGGTGTCTGTCAGTAATAAGCAGCTCTGCATCAGGACAGAACCGGGTAAACAATATTGAGCTAATTAGCAGATTATAAAGGATGTTATTAATGTTGTCTCAGTCCTTTTACAGCTGCAGTCACCTTCCATTCTCTGCCTGCACTCTGTCTTCTCTGCACTCTTTTTAAAACCCTCTAATAGGACTGTGATAGGAGAGGTGGAACAATATCCTGACCTAAATTCAAATGCTGTGGAGCTTAAGAGTGCAGGCTACATCTCCAAAAGAAGGCGAAAAAGACTCTACATCCTTCACTGGTCTCATTTCTGCAACACAAACACTGTTGACCCAGTTGGTAATCTTATGCAAATTGTGCTGTGGATGGTAAATTGGCATATACTGTGTATTTCTGGTTTATGAGCTGAACAAGCCAGAAATGGATTTTTGTTCTTGCCTCAAGAGTCTGTTTTATGCATAGCTGCAACCTAACATGGGAAGTCTTTGGTATACATCACACTGCGAACAGCAACATACAGTATGTCATCTGAGAACGGAGCACAGGTTTATGTTATTTCAGCTTGTTAAATAAAGACGCTTTGTCTGGGATTGGAAAATTTCTATGATGACACCACCAATTGGCAGTATGTGGTTACTAAAAACAGCCCCCTCATGTGGATCTAAAATACCGTAAGCCAAATGCCTTGAAAGCAACACAAAAATACTGCTCTTTGTACACCAACTAATTGCTAACCCTGTCTGCTGTTTGGTGCTGGACAGCCTTTGTACAGTGTGTTTTGTAAAGCTGTTTCACCAAAAACAACTATATGATTCTGCTGAAAATAAGGCTGATGAGAGCAGTGACAGTAAACCAACACATTAAAGTAGCAGTTCATGAATTCAAGATACCAAAACACTAGAGGGAACTTTAAAAGCTGTGTGATTATTCTCCGAGGGTTTAACATAATGAGCAGCCCTTTCTATGTAACATGTACAGTCATCATTTGACCCACTGATACTATATAAATATTTATTAGTGCAGCTTTAAGAAATGGTATAATTGAGCAAGTGACTTTAATTTACTTGATAAGACCACTGCAAAATCATTTTTATACAAACAATTTAAAAATAAAATTGTTAGTAGGGAAAAGTAATAGGTTCCAATCTGCACTTGCATCTTTTAAATAACAACTCATTAATTGCACTGATTTTCCTACTCTTGTTCCCGCAAGACTTGATTTGGATGTGTGTATGTGTGTGTGTGTGTGTGTGTGTGTGTGTGTGTGTGTGTGTGTGTGTGTGCCTGTGTTTGTGTGTGAAATGTGTTTTTTTAAAGAGGCTTAAGAGGCTGACTAAATGAATGGACCAATTTGCATTTGCTGTGCAATCATGGGAGTTTGTATGGGATTTAGGGTATCAGAAGAGTGAAGGAGAGCAGACATGTAATCAGAATTTTCTAATTTTGTCTCTGCTCTACTCTTCCCCTTTGTATCCCTCCCAATACTCTCACTGCATCTCTCTGCTCTCCCTGTGCTAATATTCTCTACCTCCTCCTAACCTCTGCTATTCTTTATTGTTTTACACTCCACCTCTTACACAATCATCTGACCATTGTTCTAAATTCTCTCATGCAAAGGTCGATCTATAATTATAATATAGTTTATTTGTAATTCATTTTTCTAAACATTGTTACATAATGTCATCTTATTTCCCATCGGGTTTTATCACCTGTTTTCAGCTGCTGATGAATGCTTGGAGTGGTAACCCAGGTTGCCACGGGAACCAGTACTGCCTTAACCAGTGGGGTGTGCTGCCTGATGTCTGACAGCAGCTTGTCGAAACCGTAAACATTCAGCGCTTCAACCACCAAGGAGGAAATGTAGACAGTTTTTTTGCTGGTCACGTAGTAACCCAGCGTCACGTTGTGGGGGCTGCAGTTATCTCGTTCCACCTGTGACAGAAACACAGAAAAATTCCTTTGTTGACTTTTTAAAAAGGCCTTATTTGTTTTTTCGAGCACGTGTTTGTTTCTTAAAATAAAATATTGCCATTATGTCTTGATAATTAATTTTTTTTTTTTTATTTCAAAGCACAAACAATGCAAAGAGGAATAAGATAAACAGTATTAGAGAAGATATCTGAGCTACCAGCTTATACAAGTTCAGGAGACGAAACTGGTGGTCTGGTGTAAAGCACCTTTTTAACATCTTGTGTCTGAGCCATAAGTTTGGAATACAAATGCTAAGAATATTTACAATCCTTGTTTTTTTTATTTAAAGCCAAAACTGCCTCTAAGGAATATTTTAGTTCTTGAGGCCTCAACAGTCATAAATGTGACTAACTGTGTCCTGGAAAAACACACAGACAACAAAAGGTGGTGAGTCAAGGCTTGTATTTCTGGAATTATACCACCCACTTGCCTCTATCCTTTCCTCTCCCCTCCACCTTCATCCACACTGAGCAGCTGTGGCTGTTGTTACTATGGCTCTCTCCCCCCTCCTTACCCTTCTTTCTCTCTACTCTTCTTCTCTGTGAGCTTGCTGCCCCAAGCTAGTCTTTTTCTAAAAAAAAAAAACACATCCCTCCTTGTGAAACTGAATCTCATTACCTCTCCCCCTCCCCTTCTTTTCTTTCCTCTTCTCTTCATACCAACATTTTTTTTAAAAAGTACGCCGTTTTTCAAACATAACCTACCTGCCGTCTTTATTTAAGCCACCTCTTGTTGCGAGCACTTGCTGCAGCTCCAGCCCCAGTTTATCAAGCAGCCCTTTAGTTTGTAGTTATAATCAGCTACGCACTTTTTTATACCAACAACCCACCTTTGGATTTTGCACTTCATTAAAAAATAAAATTAGAGCTTTAGGATCTTTCATTTGAAGTCTTAACTCATATAAAACGAGCGTGGAATTTTAACTATTTCCTTTTGATGTTCTGAGTGCTGCAATATTTCTGACTGTAAGGGATTTAGGGTTTTTGTCTTCATGTCCTCCTACACCAACATGTGACTATTTAGATAATGTTGTGATTTGCAATCCTCCAACCTCATAAACGTTTTTACTTTAAAACAAATTCATCAAAGCTGTTAGTTAAGTCACCATTTTTGGTTGCAACTTTATTTTAACGCCCACATCGAGCATTAAATAGCAGAAAGTGGTTTATATCTCACTTAATGTAGACACAGGCAGAGTGCAAGTGTTTCAACAAGTAGAACTTATTCTATAAAGCATCTATATTTGGTTCATAAGCTAAACTAAATATTTAACAAAGAAAATGTTTTATTAGGTGTCTTGTAGAAGTAGCTTCTGACGGTCAGGGTCCTACTGACATTACACTAGGGGGCGTCTTTTTTGACACAAGAAAGCTTCACCTGGAGAGGAAAAAGGACTTCTTGTTTGAAGTTGAAAGAGGATGTGAAAAGAGAATGAGGAGAATGTCAAAATGCAAGACATGAGAGTTTTCTTTAACCAAGCCCACAAACTGTAAATGTTTATCTTTTAAAAGTGAACAACCATACCGAAGCCCAAGCTGACTACTGAACTGTTTTTCATAGCTCCTCAGCATTAGGTACTTAAACATTGTTTACTCATTGCTTGAATAACACTTAGAATACTAAACAAGTTGGTTAAAAAAAAGTATAAAACCATCTGAATTCTTCACCCTGCAAAGGCTGCAAGGTTTTTATTTTAGTCCTGTTTTGCATTTTTGAAAAACAGCTTTGTATCTATTAAAGTCAACCAGACCCTGACCTTCCCCTCTGCTGTCAATTTTTTTCTCTCCGCCAAAATTTTAAAGCTGTAAAACTGGCAGATTTTGCAGGCAATTATGGTTAACCATACTGTTTAACGATGCAACACATTAAATACTGCTGCATGCTAATTTCAAGCTGTTTGACAATCCCTGCCAGTGCTGAAGCCAATATTTGCTCATTAACAATACCTCAAAACACTGCCTACATATCATGGCTTTTAATGCTCAGGCCAGTTTTATACCTTGTTGGGGACACTGGTGTCTTTCACTGATCCAGACTGTCAAATAATAGTCTACGTCTGATGGAGAGGATAGGAACTGAGGAGAAAATATGTGTGTGTGTTTTTGCGTGTGTCAGTGGGTAGATGAAAGTGGACTGGAGCTTAGAGACACTGAGTCACTCCCTGTGCAGGCTCACAAACAACTGGATAAAAATAGAAAAAGCAGGCAGATGAAGACAGAAGACAGACAGTGAGATGAAGAGAGGCAGTTGGACAGACAGAGAGGCGGGCAGGCACAACTGACAAGAGAGACAGACAGGTTGGCAGAAAATCAATCGACTAAAACCAAGGGAGCAATGTGATAGGGGAGATGGTGGAAGGAAGCGATACGAGGAATGTAAAAATAGAGAAATACGCAGCAAAATGGTGAGAGAGTGAGCGTTCGGAGAGAAGGGAGACAAAGAAAAATAAATAAGAAACACAGATGGACTCCGATTGAAAAGGAACATACGAAAGGTTGGAAAAAAAAGAAAATAAGAGACAGAAACGATCTACAGGAGGAGGAGAACTGGAAGATCATTTGACTGCACAGATATGATGCAAGAAAAAGAAAAAAAATCATCTGTTCTGGATTTATTTTCCATCACTGTGTTTATGTTAAAGAGAGGCTACCACCGGCTACAAGAGTGTGTAATAACCTGTCTGAGCAAACACTGACTGATTATTCAACAGGTTTTTTTTTTCATTCAGGCTTGACTAATGTCTGCATTAGTCACTTCTCTCTATTTGTCTCTAGTATCATTCAGATGAGTCCTCGTGAGGTGAATGAGCAGGACAATAGTGTAGAAAATTGTAAAATGATGACACACTCAAGAATGAGAAATCTGCATGTTCAAAGAGCAAACACTGTGGCAACGAGAAAAAAATGTAAAGATCAGATTATCAAATAAGCATCAGATGTTAAAGCAATATTATCCAGTGTAATTATGCAGGGAGACACTCGTGTTTATCTAATTAACACCAAGACTGCATGGACCTGGTGGAGTTTGCAGTGAGTGTATTGAAAGCAAAGTTAAACTGAGTATAAGATAAACTAGATTGCTTTTTATTACTGGTGTGACATTGCAAAATATTTGACTATAATATCGAAATCTTGTATCCTATTCAAACTTATATAATTGCCTGTCAGTCAATGATCATTCATCACCTCACTGAAACACATTTTCTAGTAACAGATTTATTTTTTAGCCACTGACACACAGAAAAACATGTGGTTGGTTGTAAATTGTTTTATTCACTCCTAACCTCTTTACTTGTTCCTGACCTGAGGGTGTGAACCTATAATCTGTGTTTTCTGGCCACTAACCTGTGGTAACTATGGCTGGACCTGTAGGAGACCCTTACCTGTGCAGAGGCTGAGGAGTCATTCAGGGCTCTCTGCAGGGCGTGGCTCAGTCCTTTGGAGAGGTTCTGTTTCAGGATCAGGTCCAGGCGGTTCCTACGCAGCTCAATGGAAAGAACTGTGAAGGGAAAGTTAAACAAATCACAGATGAGTGACTATGTACAGTGTTCATATTTAACTTGTTAATATTCTGTGACAAATGTCCCTTTTACTACACCACACTTTTTGCCTCAAATAATAATGTCCTACTTTATTGATCCCCCAAGCACTATTAAGCTGGAAGGGATTTAATATCTTGCCTAAGGACACTTAGGACACAGAAGCTTGGACTTTTGCCCCTGGTTAAATATCTCCTCCGCCACTTTGCAAATCTGCTGCCAAACCCAGTGAAGGCATTAGTCCTCTGGTAAATGTAGTCAAAGGTTAAAGTCTTCAGCTATTTATTAATTTAAGCTCAAGGAAAATCTGCCCATGGTGTTGTGCAAGTCTTAATTAATTTGTGTGCATGTAATTACATTGTGGACACATAATGGGTACATTGTGCCCGAGCTTCTCAAATTGCACTGCATGAGAATTTATCATTACTTTGTAATCATTTTTCTAGACCAATGGCTAAAGCCTGCCTGTAAATAATCCTGACTATGTTGTAAGTAATTTGATAAGGGACGCGAGGGCCACAAGCAACATGAATGTGTTGTTTTGGAGGAGGTATTATTGTTGTGGCCCTTTATTTTACGCCTGTTAAACATTTTGTTTTTTCTCACATTCATGTTCAAAACTCAAGATTAACCCAGTCAATGAGATTTTAGTTTCATACCTGTTCTGATCCAGTACTTCTCAGTCACGTTGCATGGCAGAGGACCTTCCTGTGGGCTGGTACTGGACGGAGGTTCTGTGGTCGTGGTGGGAGGCGGCGTGGTTCGGACTGGGATGAACACAGTGGTGGCAGGTAACTTTGTTGTTGTGGTTGTGGTGGTAGTAGTAGTAGTAGTAGTAGTGATGGCAGCAGTGGTAGTTGCAGGTGTAGTGGTTGTAGTAGCGGTTGGGGGAGTAGTGGTGGTGGTTGGGGGGACAGTAGTGGTGGCTGGTGTGGTTGTGGTGGTGGTAGTGGGCTGAGTTGTTGCTTCTGTGGTAGGTTGGATGCTTGTTGTTTGCTGGATTGTTGTAGCAGCAGTGGTACTTGGTGGTGCTGTTGCATCGCCCCCAGTGGTCTCTGTCTGTGTCATCATCTCTGCAGCGGTCACAGTAAGCGTGGTCGTTGAGGGCGTCGTCGTGGTTATCGTCGTCAGCTGAAGGCTGTCATTGGTCACAGTGTCCTGGCTTGTGATGTGAGAAACTGTGGTGGATCCTGACGGTGTTTGTGCTCTTGCCATGGTGGACAACAGTAATTTTGAGGTGGCGGTTGGAGACAGAGACGCGTTCACTGTGGTGGCTGTTGTGGTCGTGTGCCGCAACGTGGTTCTGGTGCGCACAGGCACGGTGGTGTTCCATTGGTGAGTGGAGAAAGGGCTGGTGACATTGGCAGGAAGTGTGACGTCGTGGTCACCCACTGTGGACAGGAGTGACTCCGGGACTGTGGGGAGATCCCATGCTGGCAAGCTGCTCACTGACTCCTCTATAAGAAGAAAAACATTTGGAAATTATATTCATGAATACTGATGTTAAAAGTTATCTGATGGTATTCTAATGTTTCTTTATTTGTCTGTTAATCTCTAAATGAAAAACAAAAGCAGCAGTAAATATTATTAAGTGCTGTTGCTGAGGCAGGATATGTCCTCTGTCATACAGCATCACTTTATTCCAAAACTATTAAAACACATCAGTGAGCCACACTGCTGCCCTGGATAGCATGTGTCTTCATTACCACAAACACACACACTGAGATTATATTAAGTTAATTCTGGATATGCCAAACGTTTGATAGGGGACAAAATTATAGAATTTTGCAAACCTTAACCTTCAGCATAAAGTCAATGTGAACAATGTGAATGAAACACTTGCTTTTTCTCTAATTTTTCACAAATTCAAATAAAAGATGTAAGATATATTCTGTGTGTTCAGAAGTTTTATTTCTCCCAAACTGTCTTCACAGTTTTGTAAAAATCCAGGTCAGTGGACGTTTCTGCACTACCAAAAAAGTCCATCCACCTGACAGGTGTTGCATATCAGGATGTTAATTAAACAGTGATTGCAACACAGATGCACCAGGTGGATGGATTATCATGCAAATCAGTCTTGCGAAGGAGAAAGGCTTGCTGACAGATTTTTACAAATTGCTCAAAATTTGAAAGAAATAAACCTTATGTAAAAAGTGTGGACTTGAATAAAACTGTCGTGTTTGTATTTTTGTTAAGTGCATTTAATATGGGCATATGCAGTGTTGGGGAGTCTGCATCTATTAAATTGAACAAATTTACAACAAATTTGGTTAACAAAACTACTGGGACAATTTCGACTACAACACCATTAAGGCCAGGATAGCATCCAAGGAGCTTCTTTTTGGCCCTGATACAGGTAGTAAGCAGTGCAACAGCTGACCTTGGTTGTGGATAGTTTTTGATGTCTGTTTGGTGTGTTTTAAGGCTTTATGATTATAGGAAGACAAAACCACCTAAATTCTTATGTTGCAGAGCAAGTTTTCCTGAGAGGCCCATCAGCAGGTTTCAGCATGTGGAGAAATCAAACACTGACTGGCCCACTGTGTCTCGTTATGGATGCCAAGATATGATTGGATTATTGTTGATTTGGGGAGGGGTTTGGCAAACCCTTAACAAAAAACTCTTAATGTCAAAAGTTAAATTATGTTTAAATGACAGAAGAGCCCTTCACCGTACCAAAAGTGGAGTTGCTGCTGCTGTTGGAGGAGTTGCTGTTGACAACGACCAGAGAGATATTTTCTGATGCTGCTGTCTGCCTTTCTCTGTTACTGGCTGGAGAGGAGGAGGAAGAGGAGGAGGAAGGCAAAGAGGATGCCTTTGTTACAGAGTGGGAGGAAGAGGAGGCCTTGTATGATGAAGAGGAGCTTTTGGTCCAAGCAGCTTTAGACAGCAGTCCTAAAGGTTTTCCTAATGCTGGTGCTGGCAGCTCTACTGTCTCAGCCAGAACGGTGGGGACTGATGACAAGGCTGCTTGCTTTCTTTGGCCCACTCTGTGCGTCTGCAGCCCCAGCCTGGTATCTGGGCCCCTGGGTATGCCTTTCAGGTCACTCCTTTTGGCATCCCCTGGTCTCCATTCAGCCCCGACTTCAACCCAGGCACCAGTTCCTGTCATAATCCCAGTTTCAGCAAAAACCCTGCCACCTGGGCCAGCACGCACTCCTGCTTCTGTTTCAGCCCAAACTGCTGTTCTGGCCCCAGTGAACACTTTTCCCTCAGACCAAGTTCTAGGTCCAAGGCCAAGATCGCTATCAGTCCCATCCATCACATCTTGGTCTTTGACCTCAGCTCTGTTTCCAGCCCCAGGGGTGGCTGAGAGGTTGGAGGGCAGTGCAGGGTTTAGGAGCAAGACAGCTCGTCTCATTGACTCATGGTGACCTTCCTCAGCTGTAGCAAACATGAGGGAGATGGAGGAGGACAGAGTGGATGAAACAAAAAGAAGAAAAAATGTGTTTAATTAGGAGTTCTGGGAAGCAAAAAAACATTGTGAGCAGTCTTTGACTCATCCATCCCACAGGCTGGACAATGACTTCAGTTTCAGCTCGTTTTTTAACTCATTTACATGTTCTCATACACTCACACACACACACACACACACACACACACACACTCACACGCACATGTACACCCACACCCACACGTACAAACACAAACACATACACACACACACACACACCTGGAGTCCCAAAATCATTAGTCTATATAATGCCACTACAAATGTCCAACTGCTGGGAGATTTAACTGCTCTACCAGCATTCACACACTCATGATAACTGCATACACACGTCTCTATTACTCCAGGGCAAATGCACACACACAGACACACACATATATATATATATAGCCTATATATATATATCTTCCTTTCTCTCCTCTTTTTTACACACACTTTGAAAGGGATTGAGAAACCTCTAAATCTCAGATTGTGGGACAATAGTAATAATGTCTAAAGTAGGTCACTTATGTTTTTTAGAGGATAAAGCATAGGGAATTAATTTAGATGTTCCAGAGCCCATAAATTAGGACACACACAAGCGCACATACACACACCCTAATCAGCTGTGATTTCACAGATACTAATCTGATCCGTTGGGTTTGCCATGCTAGTCCGTGGATTTATTATTCCTAGAACATACACAGCCTCTCAGCTCAGGCTCAGGCTCATAACTCAGACCATTACTGATGACACTGTTTCTAAGCAGAGTTTGGTCTGAGTTATTTGTAAGTAATGACAGGATTATAGGGTCGTTTTTCATCTTTTAGATTTGACACTGAACGAGTCAGATTATGAAAATGGAGCAGCAAAGATAGATTCCAGTCAAAGCATGTAGCTTTAGTCTTTATTTCCATTCTATGAACTGTCTTCATCTTCTTTGTGGCCGCAACAAAGCCTGAAGGTTTGGCAGACTGAGGCGATTATCCTGCCTAATACATTCAGTCTCAAAGGCACCTTGCTTTAGTGGGACTGAAAGATGAGTAAAAACAAGGCTGACCATCTGACTGGCTCGCTAGCTGCCTCACTGGGTGACACAGTTTATTGCATCTGCTCATTTGTTCTGAAGCAGAGAGGTTTGGCTTTGGCGTCCCTCCAGGCTGACGTTCAGTTTCTCCTGTTCTCAACGTGGAATATCACAAGAGGGAAGTCAGTGCCAGGCATGGTAGGGTTTTATTTATTTATTTATTTATTTATTAAAGCACAGACTCATTTCAGCTTGCAAATGTGTTAAGCTTGTATGTGTGTCACACACTTCCCACACTCCCCATGTCTCTGCGGAGGACTGGTTAATTAAAAGACAGTGATTGTGAGCAAGGGAGGTTTTACAGAGGTAGCTCCAGTCTTAGCTGCTGTGTATCCTCAGGACACCTGCCATAAAGCATTTTAGACACCCTGCTATGATGCTACGAACTACAACCTCTGAGCAATCTGTTCCTTGTTAAAGCATGTCACGTCATCAAATTAATTTGAAAATTTCTGTTTTAGTTTTGTCAATTTTTATGTTGTGTGTTGGTGTCGGCATACAGAGCTCCATCAGTCAGTTTGAGAGAGGAGGAAACGAAAAAGCTAGAAATGACAGGGGCAATTATTCAGGCGCCGCAGGCAGAGTACCGTAACATGCTAGTTAACCTTAACCAAAATGTCATATTCCTTTTTGCAGCATTTAATCTCCTAGAGAAGCACTACAGCTTTTAAGCAAGTGCTGTTTCTTCCCTGGCTCTAAACAGATGGCGATGTAAAGGAGAATAAATGCCGATAGCAATTTCTACCTGATTGCAAATACTCCTGCTAACATATGCTTTAAGAAGGACTATCTAATAGACCTCGGCATTGTTTTCGGGATTTTGTTTGACCTCTAACCTACAGATGAAGAGACACCTGCTCACACAGTCAACAGCATATGTACAGTCCAACTCAAAAAGTTAAAGCTGCACTGTGAATAGTAATTGTATAACAATGCAAAGGACCGATATTTTACATTGATGGAATATTAAAGCTGCACGAACAGAAACTTGAATAATGCATTGGAGGACCATGTGTAATATGAAAGGAGTCACTTGGAGGGACATTCCTACAGAGCATTTTTACACTATACAGTAGTTCCTTTCAGCTCTATGGGGCATTTTAGCATCTTTTAGTCAATTGTTTTGATTTTCAGTCTTACAAATTCCAATCATCATCCTCATTTCCAGCAGTAGCAAGGTGCTGTTTACACCAGGTAAGTTCTAGTAGGTCATCTGTACTTAATGTGGCAAGGACCAAACAACACACAGCTAACATAGTATAGTATGCAGCAGCTTAGGAGCCAGGAGTTTCCCTCAGGAGGTCTCCCTGGTGGAGACCAAAACAGAGCTGAAACTTAGTGAATACCAGATTTACATTTGTCAAGAAGACAGAAACATGACTACTGTTTGACTGCATGTGCATAAAAAAGCAACAAATTGTTTGATAGGATCTACCATTTCAACTAAGTAGTGATAACACGTGCATGGTCCTTACTCCTCTGCTACCCTCAGGTGGATCCAAAAAAAAGATCAATGCATGCATCTTAAAGTAATTTTTCTTCGCAGTTGGAGCATTGACATTTTTTTGGAGCCAAAACTGGATTGTTCTCTCAGGCATTTTATTGATGATCTTGCCTGCTTTGATTTAGGTGTACTTTGATATTTTTATTCAAATGTTTTCTTTGTGTTTTCTGGTGCTGATGATGATCAAGCGGAATTATTATTTTTTTTAAGTTATTGCTTGCATCTGCTACATAAACGCTATTTTTCGGTATTTTATATGTCTGCAACCGACACAGTCTCAGAAATATTCAATTGCATCTCCTATATACTTATATTTGTATTTAATTACATGCACCAGTGATTCATTCACAAGGTGTACTTGTGTCATCTTAGAGCTGTTTTAGCACTTTTTAACCCATATACTCATAAGGACCATGTATGCCATTAGCCATTAGACAGATGATGGAACATATGTGTTTGGATGGTAATTGGGAATCAATTTGTTTGAATGATGTAATGGTGGGATGAATGGATAGATGAAGGAATGACTGAATGGATTAATGGATGTTGGGATAGATGGAAGGACTGTACCATATGCATAACTGTTAGCAATGTTTTCAGTGTTTTCTCCTCCAACAGCTAACCACCTGCTCTGGCTGAGGCAACATATGTGACTCTGCCATCAGACCTCTGACAAAATGCGAGGGAAAGATGAACCTCCACTGAGAACAAATATGGACAGGATGGATAGATGGTTGGTAAAACAGAAAGTGTGGATTAAAGATGGATAAATGTGGATCAGAGCAGAACTGACCTGCTTTATCTATTTGGACAAAACACACAGGACTCTTTTTGCCTATTTCTGTATGAGAACATTCAGCTTATAGGAGATTATGAGAATCACATGGAAATGATGCACAAAGCGCTACTGGCCATTTACAAGGCTTTAGACTAGTGTCATGCTATGTATTGACCATAGGGCTTTGCCAGCTGGCACTGCGTCCACTGATGTCCTGCTAAATCTCTGTAGATGCCAACACAGCACTGCAATGCCTTGCCAGGTCACTACAAGCTCTCTGACCATTCAGATTACCAGATCCCAGGTGCCTGTGATAATATAATGGTAAGTGTCTATGGTCTGTGGCCATGGCTTTGCCCTCTACAGTCCTGTGCACATTACTTGGAGCTGTGGGCCAAGAAAAGTTGATCCACGCTGACACCCTGACTGTGAGCAGGACAGGTGGTTAGGAAGTGTGCGAATGATTCTGAGCCAACTTGTCTTTAGCTCTGTGAAGCTCTGATGAAAAAGTGAGAGGGTCTGGTTAGCTTAATCTGCCAACTGGTAGTGAGTTGTTTTATTATATTTAGTATTTAATAGGACAAGTGAAAAATAATGTGTCTTAATCTCTGTCCTGGAGATGTACTGGGCACAAATTTTCTACTAAAACTACAGTGATTAGGAACTTGCAGTTTCACCTCATCAAGAAAGTGATGAAACAAGGGCACACAAAGTGCTGACTGCTGGGCAAAATAACAATAACTTTTGCAAAAGACTTGTTCATCATTTCTATTCATATTATGTATGTCACTGAGAAGATACAAAGTGAGATCAGATTGTCGGCATCATATTTCAAGATTTAGAGGAAGTGCAAGTTTGCAAGACTTTCAAAAGCTCAGTTAGCAGTTATAACAAGTGCTGAGCGATAAAACAAATCATGATTTACAACAGTCTATTACACAGCAAAAAGTTTGCTTTGCAAAAGTTGCAAAGTGTAGCTTGATGTCTTTTCTCCAAGCTACAAAATGCAACTTTATGACAGCCAGGTAAAACTGTTTAAATGCCCTTTTCATTGTAAATATATGATAAGGTACAGGCAAACTGCATACAATGGTTCTTCTTTACTATTGTACATCACTGGATACTGCTGTGTAGGAAAATTGAAATGTAAACATGATAATACAAAAATGTATGTTATTTACAAAATCCTTAGCTTCTTAGCTCTGACTAAAATATTTGGACAAATATGGGTGTTTGAGTGTGTTTGTTAAGTGTTTGTTTTATGACAAGTTACCTACACAACTATGGCATTACTTCATGCTTAGTGTTAATAAAAAAATGTTACAGCCTGTGTGATTTGAAACAGGAAATTAAATTTGGAGCAGCTAAGAAAGAACCATATATCAGTTTATTAAAATATGCTAAAAGAGACTAAAAAAAATGCATAGTTGCCTTTTACATCTGAGTGATCAAACTCTACAAGTAATTTCCATTTGACTTGCTGACCATGTCTAAAAAATTTGTTCAAGGACGGAGGTAAAAACATTGTTATATAAAATTCTTATCCATGTGCCAAGCTCATTAGTGGTTGGTGAGCTTTAAGTTAAGGTCATTTTTAAAGGTGAGGAAATAAAGGGCATACGTTCAAAGCTGATTTGATTGGGGACCAGGAAATTAGCTCTTTTCATGCGTTAAAATAACTGATTTTTTTCTAAAAATATGAAGCCTTTGTGGTGGAGTTGAAATGGTCTGGTTGCAAGTCAAAGCAGAGATGAACTCAATGTGGTACGAGACACAGTGGGAGTAGGGATGGTCCTAAGCCAGCAGGTTTTGTCCAACAGAGTGAGGCCATCCAACAGGATGGACATGTAACCATTTCCTGGAACTATTCAGGGCATCCATCTGTCTGTGCGGAGGCGAGAACAGGAAGCAATTTGGATGGATTGTCAAACGGATGGATGGTCAGGTAAACAGATGAATGGATGAGAATGAAAGAAGAGTCACTAATCAATGTCATGTCAATACTGAAAAAACAGATGTTTTTCATGTTATTTTTTCTGGGGGTAAGTATTTAGTCAGGCATTTGTGAGTTTCCATATTTGCCAACAGATTAGTGTGACCAGGACTGTCGCTTTGACAGGATCTGACAGCGCTGAAGCGATCCAGAGTGTCCATCTGTTTGTGTGTGATGGAGCATAAAGTATCAGTGAGGATGGATGGATGGGTGGATGGCGGGCACTAAAACATGGCAAGGCATGGTGTGACATTGTAATATCACCTGGATATCTCAAAAATGTTCATTTTTCTCATTGCATAAAAGAAGTTTGTTTTTCTCTGAAAGAATAGTGAGCAAAATTAAGAGAAAAGTGCCAACTCTTTCCAGTCAAACTCGCAAGAACTGGCCAAGTGTGATAAAAACTGCCTGACAACAACAGCTCCAAAACGTGTGAACAAACTGCAACGGAACATCATCCTCTACCAACCAAACAGTGAATGCAAAAGGGAAGTGCTTTTTTTAGGTTTAATAATTATCTTTTATCAAGTCACAATATGGATCGTTTTAAGATTCTACTCATTCAATTTCTTCTCATTATTGCTTTTCTCTCATTTAAAGCAAAGTTGAGGTCTGGCAGCTGCTGTACTTTTTCACAGCCAGTTTATCCAATTTGCAAACATAGCGGATACATGATGGATGAAAAAGCTAATGGCCAATGTAGAAGCACCTTAGTGTCTGAAAGTTTCATCACCAGCTCCACAACTGAAAGAGACTCACACAAACACACACACATATTTGCCGATGTGACAAGTGGAAAAATTACATTTTCTTACATAAATTTATCCTAGTCCTGACCCCACCAGTGTTGTTATTAAGTTAGTAATGAAAATTATTGTTAGCTGTTTGTTTGTGTCAGAATATTTGAATACAGAATACAGAATATCTGACCTATGAATTTCACAAAATAAACACCTGGGTCAAGCACCACAGAAATCGGGTCCAAAAAGAGAAAGCCAAGTGTTAAGAGTTGGAAAGGCTGAGGATCAAATTTGGCCAAGAACTGGAAGAAATAAAACAACAGCTGGCACATCATAAGTGCCAAGAAGAGTTGTTGGTGAACAAGAAAAAAAGAAACAAGAAGTGAGCAAGAAGATTATTGAGAGGCTGACGGCCAAAAAGGACGATTTTAAACCAAAACTGGGGTAGGAGATCAACTCCTACAACGAGATGCCTTTGAGGAGAAGTCCTTCAAGGAAATTGAGGACGTGAAAATCAAACTTAACAAAAAACAAATGACAACAAATGTTGAGGAACAGGCGCTCCACACACTCATCTCATGGATGAGTAAAAGGATGGGATGAGCAAGCAGCAGGAGGAGGAGAAGGAAGAGGAGTTGTTTCCTACTTTACGGGCGCCTGAACTCCCAAAAGACCTCAAGTTTTTGCTCAAACTGAAGGTAATACTGTTTTGAATCATTCAGAAGGTATTTTCTAAATATAAAGTGGTATATTTATGCTTACATTTATACATTAAGAAACAAATTGCTTTTGAAAAGAAAGCCAAAAATGATATGTAGCCTATATAGTAAATAAACAACAGACAGACAGAGCTACTGTGACATCACCCATTGGTTTGTGGACTACTGTTTTAAAATCTAAATTTTTTGGAGCTAGAGCCTTTAGCAGGGCGATGGGAAAAACAAAAAATGTATGTAAAACATTCACAAGTATCACTGAAAATCATCAAGTAGGCCCTTAAAAGCCCTATACTCAACATACTCAAAAGTACCAAAAAAGCAATGTTTGGACTTTGTATGTGGGTGTACGTGTGTGCCTGTGCATGCATGTGTGTGTTTGCACTTGTTTGGGGGTGATGAGGCGCAAAAAGTCAGAAAATGTCAGGTTAAAATGTCATTTTTCACAGAAGTTTAAGTCCAACATGCTGTGTGTTTGAGTGAAATTCAGTCCCAAACATAAACAGCTGCTGCCAGTTTCCACTTCAAGACATTTTCAAGGCTTATATCAAAACTTTGATAGCCTTCAAATCAAAGAGGAGGAGAAAAAAAGAAAAAAAGAAGAAGAGAGGTCTAATTATATAGTAATCATCACAGATTCCAAGTTTATGCCTACAATAACAAACAAGAATGACTTGAGTGGCTTTCAATTCAAGATGTCAACCTTTTAAATCAAACAACAAACTGATGCCAGGTCAGTCATCAGATGAAAAGAAACAATACTGAGACTGAACCTATTTGAGGTAACAGTAAATCAACAGCCCTGTACAGCTTGACAGCAGGGCTGCTTCTGCTGCTGGGTCTCTACGGCAACTGCAGGGATGCTGTCACCAGGGTAACCATTACCATGGATAAAGAAAGAAACACAGTGTTCTGTGCTTATGTGACGTCTGTCCTGTCTGTCGCGCATCACCCTGAAGCACAGCTGTGACAACAAGGAGCAGGAATAAGGTGCTACGATATCTTTATAACAAAAAAAATATTATCAATTTCGCACGACAACTTTTGGCTTTGCAAGTGAACAGAACCCAAAAATGAATTCTTTTAATAAATATGGAAAAATATACACAGACACAGGATTTAATGGAGCGTATATATATCTGCTGAAAAAGTGATTTCCTTTGGAGTATGCCAGATGATCACAATGATCTTTAGTGTTTAACAAAAATCAGACAAACAAAACAAGCTTTTTAGTCGCCTCAGTGCCTTGCATTTAGACATTATTTTTAACGGCAGGATGAAAATACATACAAGGATCTAACACACTGTGGCGACAGTTCAAAAAAAAAGGATAAATTGACCCATAAATTGTTTATTAATCTGTCATAATCTAATTATCATCACTAGGGAATCACAAGGCTAATTTCGGCTGCATGAATGCTGGACACATCAAAAACAAAACAGACAAAAACAAAACGTCTGCTTTCATTCAAATTGATTCCCTAAAAATGAATAACCTATTAAATTGCTATGTTGCAGCTACAGAGGACATTAGGAAGGGTCACTGGTGATGAAATCAAGACTAATAACAGCTGTAGATTATACTTAGTCCTTAGGCAGTATGGCCTTCTGTTTGATGTGAGAGGCCAGTGGGCTCAGTAGGTTTGCCTTCCCACTGAGAGACCTACATCAACCCTCCCTGTGCTATATAGCAAGCAATCATTAACACACTTAATACCACACGCAATTACACTTTTACACACGCTGGCCCTGAGCTTCAGCAGTCCTATTGAAATGACATATATTAATGTAAAAAAATGCATTAACATTAATAGTAAGACTCAACTTTTTCCAGGCCTGAGAAGTGGACTTTCAAGCAGATTTTTGATCAGACAAAATGTTCTGCTACAGCAAAGAAGTGTAACTTCATAACCAAACAAAAAAAAAAAAAAATTGACACCACCACATTGATTTATTGCTAATTGGGATCAAAAGTTCAAAGTATAGCAAAGTTACAATTACAATAAAATAAAAATATAACTGTGCCAAAAATATAGAAGCTATGACCCCAAAACTATCATATGAATG
Organism: Acanthurus leucopareius; assembly: GCA_029814765.1. Lineage (NCBI taxonomy): Eukaryota > Metazoa > Chordata > Actinopteri > Acanthuriformes > Acanthuridae > Acanthurus > Acanthurus leucopareius. Next base: position 3,874,752 of record JAQMCX010000050.1, read on the forward strand.
ACCATTTTTTTCACATCACATTTACCCTTTTTGAGGCAGCACTGACCCTGATAAATGCCTATGACCCTGTGCCAAGTGCCATGCGGAATTTAACATGCAAAAAAGAAATCACAGAGTTGACATAAAGTGCAAGGAAACCAATGAATGTGGCTATTTTTGGTTTTGGTACAGGATAAAGAACAGGCTTAGACTCTACACCAACATCTAAATTGTACTGCCTTCATCCAGACCACAGGGCTGTACAATAAATATGCACATATTCCATGTAATATGTTTCAATGAAAAAATTAGAAAACCCCTGGAAATGTAATCATTTCTGTCCTTGATTTTGCTTAAAACCAGCCAATCACATCCTTCAGAAAACTACCAATTAAAAGCCAGCACATGAAATAAGTCTTGTAATGAAGATAGGCAATTTTGGTGATCTTTAAATAAACTAATTAAGACATTCATTATCTATCCTTCCAGATACATGTGCATAACAAGACTGTGGCTCTCAGCCAGAATGACACCTGTGAGCATCAGGATGGCTTGAAAACAGACCTTAAAATGATGTATGCTGTTAACACACATGCACCTTAAATAAAGTTCAACATAATGCAGACTGCCATTCAAGTGATTCAGGTCTATTTAAAGGGGAACAGCATTGTTGGTGGTCAAAATAAATCCAGGTGTCACACTGCAAGCTGCAGATTATTATTACCCTGCTTTCCAGAAATGTCAGAAAGTTGGCAACAGAGCAATAATATTGTCTTGTTGCTTGCTGGAAACTGCTTGGTGCCTAACAGGAAGCCAAGTAACAGCAGTCTGCAGGGATATCTATTATTGTTTGGTTGGTATCTAGCTGCCTTGTAGACTGCTATGCCTCTTATCAGGCATCTGGCATTGTCTGTACTTTTTTTTTAAAACTGTCTTGCTGCTGCCTGCTCCTGCTGGACTCCCTGGGGGGCTTTACCAAGATTTTCTGTTGTCTCGCAGACTAATTATATTGTGAAGAAACCTGTGGTCACTCAGTTTAGTTAGTCGCCCGGCTGAGAGGACCAACTGTCATCGTGTCATGTGTTGAGCACCAGTGTTGGTCCCACCGCAGACGTGCAGACATGTCCAGCAATGAGCAGCTGTGGGGGAGGCTGCTGCCTGAGAGCCAGTAGAACAGGACCACAGGCAGAAATAAAAAACATGTGGCTTAGTGAGGTGCAGTGTATACTTGCAGTATAAACTTGTTAAACTTTTGATATAAAAAAAAAATGCTTAACAGACCTGATAATATTAAATACTATATAATAACTGGTGGACAGAGCCGCCAAGGTGTTACCTACTGGTTTGTTGAGTATCATTTTAAAACCTCAAATGTGGTATTATGGCCTTCCTTGTGTTAGTTTTTTTGGAGTCAAAAGTGACCATATTTAAAAGAAAGGGTGGAGCTGAGGAGGATGCACAATGCTGCCAATGATTGTCAGCGGCTAGCAGACAGCTAGAGGCAGCAGTCACTCATAATCCCCTCATTCTGAATGACGCATGATGCATACCTTACTGACTTAATACAATTTAAAGGAGGGAGCTAAACAAAAATTCACTCCCTGTACAGTTATAATGAACAAGGAAGCTAGCTCAAGAATCCAATCCATTTTTTAAGGCCCAGGGATTGCCACTTGGATATATCATGCAGCAGTCAAGGTCATATAGAGGTCAGTGATGTAACCCATTGATGTAAATAACATGGAAATATCTTCTTAAAGCTGATCAACATTACACAAAACAAGCTACTGGTCATACGAGACTGGGACTGTTTGTATCAGCAAAATCCAGCAGCGTGTTGAATTAAGCCCCGGTGTGTTTTACTGCACAGAAATTCCCTTTTCCATTTGTAAAAGAAAGAAAGAGTTATTTTTTTTCTTACAAGGAAAAAAAAGTCATGTTTTAAAATACGGCTCTGAAAATTGATCATTCCTTTTATGAGTAATATTATTACTTCCTGCGCTTAAGCACAGTAACTGCAAACATTGCAGAGATATATTACACATCTTAAAATCAGTCAAAAGCCTCCACAGATTCATTATTATAATTGATCCATTGTGTGTTTTATGGAGGTATAATGAACAAGCCACAATTATAGTATCTTTGTGAAAAGCGACTGCCTCGTCAGACTGAGAAGAATGAAATGTTTAAACTGTTATTATTTCACATTGGTTTAAATGCTGCATACTACGCCACACAACAGGGTGTGTGTGTCATTGTCTGGGTAGTGAGATCAAATCAGAGGAGACTGCTGTACCTTTCAGTTCTTGTATTCGATTTTAAATTAACATGCTCGGCAGATGATAAGAAACGATGTGCATCAGTTCACAAAAATGAAACCAGAGGAGCTGTGAACAACCTCCATGTTTACTTTGAGGGTTCGGTTGGCTGATCGTGTAAGCACACACCCTCTATACACACTTTTATCTCCAGATACATGATCTGAGAGGTGCAGTAAGTGGAGAAGGCACATCACTACACAGACACACACAGATTTCAGTAAGGCAACAAGAAGAATGCAGTGATGCAGTAATCAAGACAAACACACACAGGCAGGAAGAAGGCAGCATGGCGCCTCATCTGTGCTGCTCTGTCACAGGATCCCATGTGACCAGCTTACACAGTCATGTGACAGCTCTGGGCCACTCAGTAGGTCAGCCAGTCTAGCATAAACAGAAATGGGGAGACATCCTGGGCTTTTGCGATTTGCCCTTACACACACACACACACACACACACACACAAGCACAAAGACCTTAATTGACACGTGAACTCCGAGCACAAACACACACACAGAAATACACACACACAACATAATCTCACACAAGCCAGCAGACATTAATTCTAAAAGTCCAGCGCGGGAACATTTGGGCACTCACACAGATTCACATTTTCAGCGGCAAAAATAGACTCACTGGCATGCACTCCATCTCTGTTTTCTCCCTGTATGCACAGATACGTACACAAAACACCACTCCATCTCCACTTATTCCTCTGTCTCTCTGTCTGTCTCACACACACAAACACAAATATGATGTACAGTACATATACCACAGTGACACCTCGACCGCAGCAGCACAGCGATGGCTGTATGAAGAACCGGGCTTACACAGAATTAAAAAGTAACCATCTGGTAACTCAGCCAGACATAAAATCATCACTCTAAGGCATAAAGTATATTTAAACTTGTGCAACAAGTCAGAAATACTTTTCAGAGAGTACTTTGGAATTAAATCCCTCGGGAGACCAGGGAAATTAAATGTAGAGAGGGTCGAGCATGTGGCAAAGATCAGAAGGCAAACCTGAGTAAATTGAGACATTTATTGATGGACGGCCTCAAAAAGACTGGAAGCTACGACCAAATAACATTAAAGTTGGATAGCTTTACTTGGACGTGTTTGATAGCAACATCTCCAGCAATCTCCAGCAGGGTTGGAGATCAGTTGTTGCTGTGTACAGACAAGCTCAGACTGAGCTGGGGATATAAAGCAGAGAGGCGACAGATTCTGCAATCATTACTGAACACTGCTTAACACCCTTCCAGCTGGCTGAGGCTAATGCCAGTGCTGTATTAAACAACATCTCCTCTGGCCAGGGCTGCAGCTCTGCGGGAGGGAGGGAAACTTTGTTTTTTTCAGCTATCTGTCACTTGGAGTTCTTCACAGATCAATTCTAACAGATCATTTAATTCATATTAGGCAAAACTGTGCAAAAAATATTGTTCAGAACCTGCCTTGAGGGTCAGAGTCTCACAAAATCATGTGGGGAACACCGTGTTTCTGTGAGCAGATTCTGCATAAAGCCTGCTGCGCTCGCTTTTATATTACACATATAACCAAACGATTTTTTAAAAAAGGTCATCAGTCCATGAAGAAAAAAATAATTTGGCTTGTTTTCCAGGCAGATCGACTCATACTTGTATCAACCCACAAGCGCACAAACATGCTGGTGCAGAGGGTAAAAGGTTGGCTCTTCTGCGTCATAAGCTTTGGCTTTTATTGTTCCAATATCAATTTACTATGTGAGGCACGTCCATTTTGAATTTAATTTTCTCAAACCTCTGCTAAAAAGCTCGTCATTTACAATACTGCACGCCGCATAGTCCTCACTTTGTCATGGAAACACTGTTACTCACTTTGCTGGAGAAAATGGGAGCAGAAAAGGTCAATTGATTCTCTCTGTTATCTAATATGTTCCAATCTGCTCCCTCCTGCACGACATGTTAAGACACTGTACTGTGGGCCATATGACTTCGAGTTTTTTTGTGCTTAAAGATAGATGAATTAAAAAGAAATATAAGAATGTATTTTGCTCTACTTTATTAAAAAACAATACTCTACATATTTATGTTGCAGTATTAGCCCTCACTGTGTAAGTTGGTCATGCACTGCAGCAGTTACGGAGCAGCAGGCCAATAAAATACTGAAAAGCCTGATGCTCTTTAGTTCAGGATGAAAGATTTCACCTCTTTTCTCCTAAGCAATAAGAGATGTTAGCTTCGATTATGGTAATTTCCTATTAATTTATTGGCCAAAATGGTTGTTAAAATACACACCACTTGGCTTCCGAAATAGTCTTAAATTTATAAAAATCCATCTTTGATACTGAACACAGCTTTCCCTATGAGTTTACACACACTCAGAGAATAAAACAATAGAAATATCAATAACATAATTCTGCGTTGACGTTGAAACTCAGCTTTTTAATACTTTAAACAATTAGAGATTATGGTTTTGCGAAGCTGAGTACCTTTCTTTTTTTGCATCTAGTGAAATTGCCTGACACAGACACACACATGCGGCCCGCATACACACACACACACACACACACACACACACACTGTACATCAGTCTTTGTGTGCCACACACTGAACTCAAGAGCCTTTAGCTCATGTGGAGCGACACACAAGGGGACAAAAACTATTACATCATCTGCCTAAATCCATTTACTCAAGCACACACGCACACACAATGCTAGAAATACAGTTAAAGGGACAATAACACATCTAGACACACACACACACACACAAACAGAAAAAAGTAACCCAGACCTCCATGCATTCAAACACATAAACAAGCGGAGCTGAGACAGAGTGACACACAGTCACAGACACACAAACATGAAAAACAGAGGATGGCAGCACAGCAGCACAGACTGACTTTCAGAAAAAAAGTCACAGAACAGGAAACACACACGCATACACACGCATACACACACAAACACAAACACACACACATGCCAGCTCAGATCTCATCGCTCGCTTCATTTCCCATAGCCAACCTGCTGCTGCCGAGGCCTTGCGTGCATGACAGGAACTCTATGATGACAGATGATGACAGGTCACTGTGAAAATATTCATATGAGTGTATGTTTGCTAGAGTGTGCAGATGTGTGCACACGTGCAGAGGATAAGGTGAATGGATGGATGCTGCCAAGGCCTTGTTTGTTTCTCTGATGGTTTCAAAGACGTTGCCCTTTCCTGCCTTCGCCTGGTCTCAGCGGCAATACAGTACTAGATACCAGAAACTGGCTACAGTTTCACAGCTTGCAAAGAGCACGAAACAGAATGAAACAGATGTTTGAGTAAAAAAGACAGTTTCCTTATAAATGCTGATGAATCTACAGCCTTAACAAAATTTTAAATCCATTTTAAATGAATCCAGAAGCTCATAAAAAATCCAAGGAAAGATAAGAGACACATATTTTGATTTAGTTAGTCAGCAATCTTGCACCAGAACTCAGGAATATTTGAAGCCAGTTCTTTTACACTAGTTTTCAGGCAACCTGGCACTGCCAACAAAACAAATCACAACCCCAGCAGGCAAAGATTAAGTTTAAAATGGATTTAGGCAAATGTAACTTAACAACCAAAGTGCAAGCAGGGTATAATTAAAGCAGAAGGCTGGATTTATGTGAAAGTGGCTGAGAAATTTTACTTGCTGAGGGGAAAGAGAAGAAGAAACAATGTTTTAAAGAAAGCATTTTTTAACATAAAAAAGGGATGGAGAAAATGGAGCAGTTTTTGAAGCAGAGGCCGACTACAAAACCTGGTCCACTAGCTAACCCCGAGATTCGACCAAACACGACATGGAAATGACGCAACTCCAACAAGATTTTTTACCATTCTCCACTCCTCTTAAAATCCACTGGGGGTGTTTCAGAAGCAAGGTGTTTATGCCTGGTGACTTGCTTAGGTTTTGTTAATTTGTTAACATTTCCTAAAACATTTCCTGAAAGTAGGGTACATAGTCAAATGGTGAAGTGTTGCAAAGTCTTATTGGAGTATCTCTTTGTTTTATCATTGACTAGATTCTCTGCCTTTTCTGTCTCACACTACCTTTCTAGCTTGATCTGCTCTGTGCAGCTCGAAACAGCATCCGTTAAAAATAAAACAGCCGTGTAATCTCCGCAGAGCAGAGCGGAGAGCCGCTTCTGAAAAATGTCGCTGCGCGCCTGGTGGAATCATAAGCATTGTCTAAAATGGCCGCAATCTGTTCTGGCAGCTGTTTTGCGGCCGGTATGCCACAGCCATGCCCGGTGGAATATGTGGGGAATGAGGAAAAAGAAGCCCAGTGATTCATGGGTCAGTGCTGCTCACGTCTGTGCATCCTCCGAAACAGCATTTTCCAGTACCAGGAGAGGCCCCTCAGGCTCAAAAAAACTGCTGTTCAAACTGAACAACTATGTGGTCAAGAAGATACAGAGGAGTGAAACAAACCTAAGATATATTTCAAAAAAAGTTTGAGAGGGAGACCCCTGGAGACTCATTACTCATGTGTCAATAACATTAGCATGCACAAACATGCAGAAAGTTTAATATAACCAACAAGAAAGAATGTTTCCAAACTTTCATCCACAAACTAAGACCTTTCTGCAGCACTGGTCAGTTAGATCACATTTTTGTGAGAAAAATCAAAAGCTGGAATGTCTCCAACTGAATGAGAATAAATGTATTCAGGCTCCAGTATTGACATTAAAAGCACTGTTTACAGCGGCACATTTGCACTTGATAAACAAAGGAGGAATGGAAATGAAGCCAGTTGAAAGTCGTTGATACCAAGTTTATTTTAATGTGCTAGCTTAAGTTGAGTGTTGTATCTTTCTGCAGAAAGTTTCAAAAGCAGTAAAGTTGTTTTAATCTATATTCTCATAAGAACAATGGATCCAAAGACAAAGTGTGTGTCAAAGGGCCCGCTAATATTGACAAACTTGACTCAGCTCTGCTGTTTCCATAAACGGCGTTTTTTCTTTGAGCTTACTGTTTTGGTTTTGCAACTCTTAACTATACGTTTTTGCTCCCTCTCACCACTCTTACAAGCTTTATTTTAATTATAAGTAACTAGTGTACAGTGCCCCCAAGTGGCCAAAAAAACAGCTAATGCAGGTTTAACAAGTCACTGATGATTTTTCAAGAAGGCAAATATCCCTGCCTGTTGGACAGCCTGCAGTGTTGCCCTGTTTGCTGGGTTAGGGCTAAGGTGGGATGACGTCTCCATCCACACGAAGTGACAAGTCAAATTTATCTACAGGGAGTACCACAATAGCTGGGTTTCCATTTAAATATGTCACAAATTTTATTTGAAGTTTCAGAAATTCAGTAAAAGAAAATTCACAGTTATGCATTCTCACATTTTCCAGTTAGTTGTCATTTAAGACAGCAAAGGGAGACAGAGCAAGTGATGACATAATCAAGACGGGCAAGTAAACAAACTGCTTCCCAGCTTATCTGGCATTTATGTTTGTTTCTTGCACTAAGCCAAGAAGTGTCCACGTTTTCCTCATCCAAACACCTTGAGTTTTCATCTGCCGCTGCCGCCATTGCTTCTCCTGCGCAGAAGACTACTATGCTGGAGTGAATTAAGTCACGTGATTTTGGAATCACATTCTTCATTCACTTAATCTGTGTCCACTGCACTTACTCACATTTACCCTTTGTTGATTTGCCGCCTTTCCATATCTCTTGAGTGTAACAAACTTTTTGGCAATAACTTGGGATTTTATTGAATTTTCTGTGTTTCCATCAACCTGTTTTTATGCACAATCGAAAACACCCATAAAAACATGTTGATGGAAACCCAGCTCATGGGAACTCTTCTATCTCTTCTACTCAGACCCAAAAAGTTATCATACTGAAAGAAAGATTGTGCAAATATGAATCATGAACATTGAAACATAACATCCTGCTTGTAAAGACGGCTCTTGGGTAAAATTCTTTAAAAAAATGACACTTCAACCTTCACTTGATGGTTCTGACTAACCTTGATGAATTAAGAAACAGCTGATGATTATTCACAATATCTCACACGGGTCGTTGGACACCCAGAAATACCTCTTAGTGGCTTTTAGTGTTACTCTGCATTGCTCTGCACAACAAAATTGTTTTTGGAGGAGGAATCTGTCACTGAGGAGAAATTTAATCTTGTTTTATTGAATCCGGGAAGCAATATCAGAGACACATGAGGTAGAATAAAGATTGTTTGAGAGCCTCAGTTTCACCCCACCAATAGAAGGTGCTTTGGAGTTTACATGCATTAGAGGATTTCATAAAAACAAACATAGACTCAAGGTTGTATAAAAAAGTATTTTTTCCTGTAAAAATGATTGTTGCTTGACACATATGTGATTGATTGAGGCAGTCAATGTTATCTGAAATATACTGAAAATGCATTTTTTGGGGAGTTTTTGCTGAGGTGTAGGTAGACAACTATTTAATTTTAAAGGTCAAACTACTATAACTCTTCATAACACTGTAATACTTAACTTAAGACAGGAACAAAAATAAAATGACAGCATTTCTAAGGTGTAAGAAAAATTGGAGAGAGACATAATCAGCAGGGGCTTTGGGGGCCCTCCCACAAAAGAACAAATATAACTCAGAACTGAATTCCTGCATTGCAAAGTCTTCAGAAATCTCATCACGGTACAAGTTCTTTGGTTGGCCCTTCTCATTTGATATAATAACCAGTCCACTCAGCCTCTACATCTCTCTATCACCTCTGAACCCGACTGTCCACCCAGACATCTCAGCCTCTGTCATACTTTGCTCAGCACTCTTAAAAGTTTTTAAAAAGATGAGCTCAAAGAGTTTCTGCAGTCCTAATGTTTCGGAAACTGTCAAACAGCCTCACAAACCTCACTGAGGTCAGAAGTTCATAAGCAAAGAAGCAAATGTCAAAACCACTCCTGCCATGAGCATTTTCAGCATGCAGCATTTGGCCAGACTGAGCCTGCACCTGTTTTTGGTCACCACACAGTTGTTACAGTCAGGCACACTTGGGTTTTTAATTCCTGACACTGCATGCTTGCTGGGTTCTGCATTTAATAAGTGATAAGTCAATGCAGAAACAACCACTGACACACAGACATGTCGATATTGAAGCTGAACTTTTTGTCCACCAAATAATGGTAAGGAGCTTCAGGTAGAATAAATATGTGATTCCTCACAGTCACAATATTTCCCCAGATAACGTATTTTCAGATTCAAGAGTATCCCTGGCCTGCAGCCAGATGACAGCAGATATTATTTATAAGTATAAGCAGATGACACCATCTTAAACTCCACAATGAATGACTTGCATTCATTTGCAGTTTCATCTCAAAATCTATCCTTGTAGGTGGCGTCAAGATGACTGTCAAAAAAATTGTATTTCTTAGTGTGGGATTTTGTATTAATTTCAATGATTTAGCTGTAACGTAAAAACAGCACGAAGCCATTAATGCTCCATATAACTAATTCTGAAATTTCCCCTTCACTATGTGAGTCATAAAAGTGAAACTCCTGCATGGAGAGCCTAGACTCTATTTTTCACTTTCACTTTAAAATCCAGTCGCATCAGGTTGTATTTTCACAGAGCTTCTGTCATGTGTTTGTCAGCTGGAAAGAGCAGCTTTTCCAAAAACATGTGAAAACTGTCAAATTATTGAAGACAACCATTTCCTCTGAGGATTGTCAGAAAAGGAGGATAGGCCTCTTTGTAGTGCAACACACAAACACACCATAAACACACACACACACAAATGCTTACAGTACTGTATACATGAAACACAGGAAGGGAAGTTAAAAAGCTCTAATTCGCTTATGAATTCCTATTAACTCAAGTACGCCCTCAAAACAGAACACATCGCACACTTGGGTCCTCACACAAGTGAACACTCATACACACTCAGACGCTCACTCGCTCACTCAGACACACACCCGCTCTTATGCAAAAGCAATAATCATAGTGGGTTTTTCTGGCACTTAGACTGATGATTTTTAAACATTGTGTGTCTGCGTGTGTGAGACAGAGTCTGTATACAGTATTTATGGCTGTGTGTAAAGCAATATTGATTTTCGAGTAAAACACATGCCAAATCTGCTGCAGGATGTGCCATGTGACTCTGCGCGAACCAGTAAGTGGGCTGAGTGAATTTGATTGGCCCTGAGCTTCTGATGTGCGTTTGCCCTTTCCGTGTCCCCTGTGGTGGCACTCTCTCCGTAAGTGGGTATTAGCGTGTCTCTTTTATGGGACGCATATGGTGTGAGTACAGAGTGCCATTTCATTACTGACTGTACACATTAGGCGTAGACGGAGTTATCCTCAACCTGACTTTTACTGCATCATCGCTGCCCCCACCCAGTCATACTGTTGAGATGATGAAGATGGCGGTGTTGGTGAAAATAAAGTCTCTGCAGTTCTCTACAGTAAAGAGAATAAAGTCTCCACTAATTAGTCTCTGAGCGTTATGTAACCGTCTGAGCCACAAAATCAGGCACATACACACAGTGTGTGAGAGGGTTCAACATCCTCGCTGACAGTTTGTGCCAGTTAAGAAGACATCACAGACTTCTAACATGTCTTACAAAAAAAAGTTATTTCTTTCTGCGGAATTCAGCAACGGCTCTTTACTTCAGTCCTACAGAATAAAAAATACAAACCGAAGATACTGTTCACTGTTTTCACCTTTCATCTAAAGGCTCTCCGTGCCTAAACTCAGAGCCCGGCTTCATGATGCCTCTGTAGCTGACTGGCTCTGATCTTCACACTGAATATCATGCAGCCATCTGAACCAACGGGAACACTGTTTTTTTCAGCAATTCTCTCTCACAAACCAACAATCTAATCTGGGTTGCTGAGTGCATGGGCAGCTGACAGCTTCTTAACACCTAAAGTAGGTCTTGAACAGCATGTATGATTATTCACAGTTATGAATATTTTATGAAGATTTTTTTTTTTCTCAGGGCTGGTAAACAGACAGCAGTGTGTGAGGAGGTCAGAACCACGCGGGTTGACTTTGATTTACCCAGGGGGAATAATTACCTTCCTCATCGAAAGCAATTGTTCCGTTTAAACAGCAATGCAACCTCGGTCCAGCAGACAGACATAATGAGGAAAACAAGCTGCCATGTGGAAATGAATCCAATTAATTGCTGCTGATTGTAGGACTTTGAATGAACTGACCACGAAATGACTTGAAATGTATGACACCTTTTTTAAGGATTCCACTGTCATTTTAGCACAACATAATTTGTAAATATTACTATTTATTTATCTGCCATATAAATATTTTGTGGTCTGAAATACCCAGTTTTGAAGCTATTTGGATTTAGCTGCCCCTGACATGCACAGAGTGTGCAGAATAACAGCAAAGTTCCCGGCTGAGGTCTAATTCAGAGTTAGATTTGAAATGCATCTTCATGTTCTCATCATGGATAAGCAAGGAGAATATTTAAAACATCACCATGGAAACAGAGAAGACGTGTTTTAATAAACATGAGTTTATTTGATGAAAACAAAATATTTTTGGCTGATATTACCATACTGCCGATGTATCTTGCAAACAAAAATATGATACTTTTCTTAACCAAGTCAAAACTTGACATGTAGCTCTTGAAACTTTCATGCAAAAAAATGACTTCATATTCCCTCCAAATCCGAAGTTTTCTTTCTGTTTCCAACGACTCACCGTGTCTCTGAGTTTTCTATGGCCATAAATATAACTAAAAACAAAATCTATGGCCTAAACAAAGCAGTTCTAGTCTGTTTCTCATCACCTGCACAGAGCTGCTCTTGGGCAAGGCCCTTCACCCACAAGGCCATTAATGCTGCTCAGTGATCAGCAGATTATACTGTGGTTGCACTGGGCAGATCCCAAGTGTGAGTGTGTGTAAATGTGTGAGCGTGATCAGGGCTGCAGAAGAGTGTTCGGGGAACAATTTTGCAGTTTGCCTTCATTTTCTTTCCTTAAGTAGTTTGACATCCACATAACTGTTTGTAACAAGTCTGATTGTCGTGACCATTCTGCTTTCTTAATCTGTCTGAATTACTTTTTGCAATCTTTCTGTTTTTAGATCTCAATAGTTAACTTGGTGAGTGCTAAGTAATATTATTCATAGGGACAATGGTCAAAACTAAAAAAGAAGACTTAAGTCTATGGAAGGTATTTACTGATTTGATTTAATTCCAGATAAAATATGGGTTCAATCAGAGATATTTCAGTTAAATAGCAATTTTGCTTGGATATGGCAGAGCCAAGAAGAACCAGGGCAGGATATTGGAACCTATTTACCTGTGTTTACATGAATAAATTGCATTAAAATAAGCTTATGTTTTATGATAAATCTTTCAAAACAGTAAGTGTTATTGTCAGGCTTCGACAACAAGGACCTTCTAACATTACACAAGAAGGTGTTGTTTTGTGGATCTTATTCACATAAGCAGCTAGTTCCCCCTGAAGGAGGTGAAGAGGAAGCAAGAAGGACCACTAAAGAAGGACAGTGACGAAGAGTGGGCTGGTCGCCTAGAAGGACCACCACAGCTATCGAGGGAAGCTGACAGAGCTCGCCTGGGGGGGGGGGACTGGGACCTGACTAAGCTGGTGAGTTATTCACACACACACACATACATACACACAACCCTCCAGATAGCAAAGATTACACCCATACAGAGAAAAGTTGAACCTTCAGTCATGTTCAAAGCAACATGGATAGGGACAGGCTCTGGGTTATGAGCATGCTTGAGCCCCTGTGAGCATAACAGGAAAACAGTGTAGAAATGAAGGAGAGAGTGTTATGATTTTAGCATGACATCATTAAAAATGTTGAAGTTAGAAAACAACATAACAGATATAGTTCTATGTGTTCCTTCAAAGGAAATGGGAAGAAAATAGAAACCTTTCTGGCCATAGATATATATAGATTTCTCAGTGTTAGAAGTACACTGAAATGCACCATGAAGTCCATTTGGGCACCCACAAGCTTTGAGCTGAGAGTTCACAGAGTGTACCTGAATGAACCCTTAGAGCTACACACACACATACAGCTATCTCTGTGTGTGTGAAACTTTGAAACAAAAAACACAACTAATGACTTGACTAAGCACATTTTTTAATATCTTGAATATTTTGGTACCAACATTTCACCAATACCGCTGATTTGAAGATCCACCCACATCTGGGGCTCTGCAGGTGTTTGTTTCAGACCATGTCATAGATCCTCAGTGAAAGACGTACATTAAAAAATCCATATTGGGATTTTTTAAATCATTAACAGATCATTTAATTGAAGATCACTTCAATTGGAAGATGGTTTTTAACACAGCCCTTCTCATGTTATCTCTCTGTGAAGTCACTGTGGTGCGTTTAGGCAACAGCTGCAGTGAGTGAAGCTTAATAGTGAATAGCATGTTTTGAAAGTAGAAAAAAAAAAACCACGCAACTGCTACACACACACAACTGTGACTTCAAGGCCACAGGACACAGACATGGTGATAAGAGGACACCTGGACAGATGGGTGCATGCAGTTATGGAGTGAAGGAGGGACGTGAGCAGCTGCAGTGATACATGGTGAGTTGAAGGAGAGGAGGCCAAGCAGCTATAAATCCTTCTTGCTCGCAGTCAACCCTTAAGAGGCAAGGGCTGATTAAATTTTCATTCTGTCTCCCGCTTTGCCTCTGTCTCCCACTTCTTTCTTTCTTTCTCAGATGCTACAGTGGAAATAAATCCCAGCCGCCTGTCTGTTGGCCTGTTTGGAGGCTGACAGAACCTCCTGTGGGTACGAGGAACTCTTCAACAGCTAGCTAACAAAAGTCTCTACCCTATAAGATTCATCTGAACAAATTGATTTTCTCACTGTCATCCCAAGCTAGATTTCATTTCCTGTGTCTTGGATGATTTTCTAAAGCAGCTGATTTTGAAGTGAGCGGCAGAACAACTTGAGAATGGGCTTGAGTGAATGATTCAAACACACCTTGTAGGACTACAGAGTGAGTGCCGGCGCAAAGACACAGAGGCTTTTGAAGGTGCACACCACAATCGGTCTGATTTTATAAAAGCTTTACAAGCACAGCAGGGAGTTCACACAGAATGTATCTCGTTTTTCATTTTATTCCAGTGACAGAGGAAAAATAAATCTTCTCATTCAAGGGTCCTGAAGGGAAGAGTCGGGAAAAAAAAGCCCATGAGCTTCACTTCCACAGAAATCTCTGCTCTCAAATGCTCCAACCAAGGCCACATTGTATTTAAAACAAAAAACCAGCCCAAAGAGTTTACATGGATTGAGCTTTGTTTCTCTTTCTCTTCAGTTTTAATTTGTTTGATTAGATGCAGAAATATAAGAACTGAGGTTGACAGTATTGCTTATAATTAGGATGATATGAGGATGCTGTTTTTTTTCACTGAATTGAATTGAAAAATTGAAAAAGTTTAAGCTTCTTTTACTCCCTTTTCTGTAACTTTTTCATGCTCTTGGTCTTTTCCACATTCGACATTTCCCGTCTCGTCACTTTATGTTAAACTAATCAGCAAATCAAATCCTTCTGCACTGACATTCGGGATTCACACGACCACTCTGACTCCTCAAGAGGGGAATTTTCAATCTAGGGTTGACACATGTTCTTGTTCTTACCAGGGACAATGTGCACTCTCTATCATTCTCTATCTCTTTTTTTTTCTTTTTGCATGTACAAGAGGGTTCACCACCTAATGAAAATCACTTCATGATGGGGTCATGCCAAAACCTTTTTTTATCAATTCAATCATGCAACTTGACAGAACTTCTTAAAGAACAAATCTCCACCATCAATGGACAATTCTTTCTACTTGCTGGTGTGAAATAGATTTTCTGACCTTGAAGAATGGTGTCCAGATTCCTTTCAGTTTCATTTCAGCAAAGCGATAATAACTGACATTTTACATTTGAATCGTTGGCTGCATTCACTCAATTGTTCCTTCTTTCCATCAAATTTCTTGGGTATTTGTTTATGTTTGAGGTGCTGCTGACAGACTGAATCGAACAAGCAGGTCTACAAATGTGGTATATATAGAGCACAAATGTTTGCGGCTGTGAAGCGACGCTTAGCCCATAAATTATGCTGGAAAGGATCTGAACATTTGTATGTGCATGTAAAAGCATTTTATCAGGTATATAAACATCTTAACAATACCTGTAAAGTAAACCTTATTAGAGTAAATCGTCAGTGAAGGCATATCTAAATTATAATAAAAACTGTTCCTGAACCATCTGGAGTAAATCCACAGTCTTTGCCTCGTTTGAAACAGAAATTTTTGAATTCATTCCCCAGCAGTCAGAATCCCTCTTAGTATCACTGGCACGAAGTAACAGAAGTCTTAAGTTTTTGGGGTTTTTTTAATACCTACATTTTGTTGGAGATGTGTGCAGATGACTAGTATTAACTTTTAAAAATAATAGCACCAAAAAAGTTTGTTGATTATATGTAAGCAATCATTATTGATATTTAGACCAACTTTATTTATTCTGGGCCATTTACAATATTACTGCATGACTAAATCATGAACCCCACTGTAAAGACTGTTTTTATTTCTGTGGCTTTAAAAATCTCGCTTGCTGTAAATACAGGAACACGATGATTTCAGTCTTAGAAGAGATGATAAACTTTGTCATTACACCCTGTAATTTAGACTCTGGAATCAGACACCAGGTCATTCTGATCAGGACCACAAAAAACACAAAAACTTGCTGTCTTCAGATGTAGTTTAACATTCAGTAAAAAACTAAAGGGTAAACAGCAGAATGCAATCAGGAGATCTTTTTGGCATAATCACCTCTGCCTTCTTTTAGCAAATAAGCTACTTAAAAGAGGTGGGTGTATAAAATCTCTGTAAATAAATCCAAGATTACAACTACTACCTGATATAAAAAAAATAAAAAATAAAAAAAAAAGTTTTTCGGTATGCATGTGTGTGAATCGACTCTTTAAGAATTATTGATTTTCCTTTTTTAACTTATTTCACATAATGCAGCGTTTTATTGGTGAACACAAAGAAATTGAATGCGACAGCTGTCCTGCATTACACAACATCTAGAGGGAGGCATTAAGCATGCAGACAGTCACACACAGATGCCTCCAGTTTACCGCAAGCAGCCAAAAACCTGCACACTTCTGCACGCAGAGCTCCATCCTGTGAATTCTCTCTGGACACATTAAAAACATACTCACTTTACAATTGGCATTGCATGACTTCATATTATGCACCATGTGCACACATGACTGAGCTTTGAACATGAGACATGTTCTCATGTTTGGATGCTGATGTACACAATGCTTTTGCACATCAAAGTGCTGCTCACATGAGACGGTCGAAAAATAATTAACCTTCCTAAAACACACCGGCAAGGAAACACACAACCTCTCACAGCCCCCGCAGATTAGAAAAATACAAAGTGTGGCTAATTGGGATTATAAAAATCAATTTATCCAAAGAGCTTCTGCCTACTCGTATGATTTGCAACAGAGCCCTGCCATGCATAATGTATTTAATTTACAAGCTGAGGAAATATTTATGATCTGCATATGAAACCTCTCTCTCCTCTCTGACTTTCTGTCTTTCCTGATATTCTTCACTCAACTATACACACTTAGACATATCCAAGAAATTATTAACTCCATGCCGCAGCAGGAAGGATGTGTCTGATACACTGATAGGAGTGAGTGCTGCATCGAGTGTGTGTGTGTGTGTGTATGTGTGTGCATGCAGGCTGCTGTGCATAACAATTAAGAGAACTGTAGGCTATGTCAGAGACATTTAGCCTGATTAGCTAGGTCAAAATCACAAGAACCAGCTGTGTCAGTCTTGTAAGTAGAGTTCATCTTCTTTGTTTAATAAAGGTGCTTCTCTGTATTTCTGCCTGGCAACAGTTAGAGCAATGACAGCGCTGCAAGTAGAGATGTTTAACAGCAGGTATTATTACACAGTCTACCTGAAGTGAAGAGTCTCTAAGGAGCAGATGCATCATAAACAAAAATATTTCTCCATAATGGGCAATTTTTATCATAAAACACAGCACATTATGTTACCATTGAGGGTGATTATTTATTACAGTCTCCACTGCCCTCTGATTTCAGAATACTCTCATAGTTCTGCTTTTTATAAAAAAGGCAAAACTTCCATCCGATTTCTTTTTTGCATTCCTTGCCGGTGTGAAAAGCTCCAGCAGTGCACAATCAGAGCGGCACAAAGAAGTACAGAGAGAAGTGCAGCCAAGCAGAGTGATGCAAAATGAGCCACTGCTGCTTTAATGCCGAGAACATGTGCAGGGATGATGCAGTGTGACCACCCCCCTCCCCTCCGAGCCTCTGGGACCACATGCAGGATCTTTGGCCTTCTATTGATTCTAGCCAGAATCCTTCTCTTAGATGTACTGCTACACCTGTGATCACCTGAGCTCTTCAGACAAAAAAGGGTAAAAATGGAGAGTAGCACTACGACTATGCAAAGAAGGACAGCTGAGGTCTGAGCGTGAGTAGCAGACATAAATTAAAGCCGCAACATGAAACTTTTATCCATGAGGCAGTGCCAGTATTGATCGCGCTGTTCTCCTCCCTCTCTAGTCAGGTTTCTGCTCCAACTCCTGTCGCTCATTTTGATGAAATGTCTGCCAACATCTAGCATGAGGTAACCAGTAACTGCAAAGCCTCCAAAGGTGCTGCAGCCAACTGACACTCAGCATCTGAAACACTTAGCCGCACTTCACCTTTTTCCTGCCTCCTTTCTTTTTCCACATACTACCTTCAAGGGTAAAGCAGGTATTATTCTCTTTTACTTATTGTTCGCAAATCCCACGAACAAAGGAAACCAATGCATCAGTCCATCTAAATACTGGCTTCCTTTCCTGCCCAGTCTGCAGCACTCATTCACAAGCCCCTTTGTTCTGTAAATCTTTAAAACATGTGGCAGATATATCTTTTCATTCTTGTAAAAAGCCAAGTAATTTCCAAACAGCTGGACACTGTCATTTCTAGGAAACATCACCCAAACAGGAGTAAATATTACATTTTTGGGGAAAGTTTTTCATAATAATTTACATTATCAAATGTCATCAAATATCAAATGTGTGTGTTTATGATTATGAAAGAGCATGTCGACCAGTGCAACAGACTTGTTTACTGGGAGTAGGTTTTCTTATGTGGACAACAATAAAGCTATGGGATAAATGAAAAAGGAGGAGCTTGATTTTTCCTTTTTGGTTTTTTAGTGGTTGTGTGGCCACAGTTCAAATGTGATATTGGATAGAAGACAAAAACAGGACATTTCATCTGTCATACATCCATTGTTAATTCATATTTTAATGCCTGAGCTTGATAGTCTGAACAGTGTATTTTCATGTGTTTACAGTATTTGCAAAAATATGTTTTAAAATGGAAAATAATACTGCAGGAACATTTGTGCTGTTGCCTCTCCCATTGTTTTTAAAATGTTTTTCCTTTGATCTTACATCATTACCTAAAGAACGTGGGTGCTACCTGTATGAAGGAGCTGAAAAAAAAATCACTTAGCTTTTATCAAGGAAACGCAGCAAGGTGATGTACTTTCCAATCTTTGGTGGCAAATCCTTCTTAATACATTTAGGAGACATGGTTTGACACAAAATAAATTGAGCAGATGTGAACCGTGGCTTCTGCAACCTTTTGGAATGAATCTCAGAAATGTTGTTTACTTCAGCGCTGAGGAGGACACAGCAAGCGTACTGCCATTTATTCAGTTTGTTAGGGTTTCTAAACACACAGCCACTGTGTGTGAGAATCCTTGTGGAGAAAAGTAGCTGACATCAAATAAAGCAGGTTGTAGCACAGCAGGCGATCTCATCCATCAGCCATCATCAAAATTTCCAGAGGTATCACATCTGACAGTCTCCATGCATTAAACACCATTTGAGTGCTAAAGTGCCTCATGACTTTGTGGAATTCGCCACATTTGTGAGTCAAATCTGTTAAGAATTGACACAAGCAGGAGGAAACATAGAAAAGTCAGCCTCCTCTCACATTTAAAAAGGCACTGCAAAGATAAATATTTATAGATATATTAGTCTAATAATTCAGTGCGGCTGTTTTACTATGCATCACTTTCACAAAACAGATTTGTTTCCAGAATCAGCTTAACAGTCCTGAACTCATCAGGTTTTGTGATGGTATGGATATGGAAAACAAATGCTATTTCAATGCCAATCTTTGAGCTAAACCTGCATCCACCCTGCAATCACATTTAAATTCAACCTCAGTAAACTTCAGAAACTGGCTGATTACCTCTTCTCTTTCCCTCTGCAGGTAACACAACAGCTAACAGTAACAATGCTAACATCGCTTTTCTTCTGACTGTGACTGTTAAAAGAAACTTTTTTTCCTCTGGATAAAAACCACTAAACTTTAAATCACATTGAGAGAGCACACACTCTCAGAGCCTTGATCCTCAGCCAACTCCTCTACTCTTACAAACCGAAAGAGACAGAGAGGAGCCAGGCTTTACTGTACCCGATCGATCACTTTAATTGATGACAGCAGATAAATGACAATCCGAAAAAGATTAATCAGCGTGTCCAGCCTCTCAATTCCTCACTGTCCAGCCCAGGTGAGGAGACTCCAGGGGTTTGTCTTTCTCCTCTATTTAAACCAAGGAAATATAATAACACATGCTCTTAAGCTCAGCTGGGAAGACGATGAATCATTCTTCCAAATGAAAATCCTAAAGTGGGCCATCATTTAAAGACTTTTGTGTTGTTGGTTTTTTTAAACTTAAACTGATGTTGAATTACAACATCATCAGAGCACCGACCCTGTTTTTTCATTATGAGACACATAAAGATGTATTATTACTTCAGGTTCCTTAAAAATCAGATCATCAAACCATCATCAATCTTCAATAATCTGTCTGGACCTGAGTATTAGACCAAAGAACTGTTTTTGGTGTAGACCAAAAATGTGTCCATAGGCTATAGACACAGGAAATGGAACAGTCAAGTACAAAAACCTTGAATGTATATTTATAGGTTTGAAGGCTTATTAGCTGTGAAACACAACAGATGATGGTTTCTAATAATCCTAGGCAGGATTTCACAACATGTGAAAGTAATCACTTTGTTTTTCATTACAACAGTAGGATTCACTTTACAGAGTTATCTAACAGGAATGTGTAGCTGCTTCTTTATAACTGGCTGACACCGTGCCTTAACAAACAACGTTATTTTGTATTATGCCAAAGGTTGAGTCGAGTTAAACCTTTTTACTACGTAACCTTGTGTTTTACCATTACATGCATACCAAAGGAAACGAGGTGTGGTTGCTTTTTCACTACGTGCAGGTTGCCTGAACATCACTCTGGATTATCCACAGGCCAGGTTTCATAAAGACATTTTTTCTGGTTTAGGAGGCTCCAAGCAAAAATTTTGTCATCTCCATTTGATTAGGGTGGCAGGAGAAATGCCACTTATTTCAGAACCTGTGGCTCATGAGTGGCAACAGCCATTACATTTGTTGATTGTGTCTTCTGTGAAAAGTCATTTACAGAGGACAGAGGGGCTCTGATAAATGACTAATCTTGTGCTGATGAATAGGTCAGGATGTTTTTTGTACATTTTCAGTTCATTGATGTTAACTTACTTTAATTTTTGAACAGATATTTCAAAACTCAATAATTTTGCTTGTTTTAGATTGTATTTTACTCAGGCAAGGTCTCTGTAAACCTGTTTGTATTTAGACACCATTAAACATTTGAGAATGTTTGCTTTTTGTTAAATGAAATCAGTGGTTTGTAAAAAAATAATAGAATGAGATATTCAAGGAAATATTGTTTTTGCCATATTGATATATTTTTTAAATGATACCTTGCCTTACTTGTTTACAATCTATCGGTCTCCCTTTTACTACAATGATATTTTTGCCGTGTGTATGTCATTATAATGTATAGCCTTCTATTTGTGTCGTCTTTTTGAACTTTATCACAAAAACCATTCAGATTGAAACAGAAAAGCTATGATAGACAGCTGTCGAATTAATCCATTTTGTAACAGATTTTATTGTAGAAGAGATATGAAAAGAACAGACAATCATGCTTTCCTGGGTCCAGATCTTTGAATCCGCCTACTCCACCAAGTCTAATTGACTAAATCTGATAGAAACAGAGTTGACGTTTCTGTGTAATTTCAGGCAACTGGCATGCTGCTGGTTTAGCTTGAACTGTTTCCAGTAGATCTTGATTACAGAAAGATGTGAAAAGAAGATCAGAAATGATGGTTGATTCTATTGAAACAAATGCACTGTGTGGTGAGGAACCCAGAGACACACAAGCTGGAAGTGATGCAAGTGAACATTTTTGAGTTTAAGCCCCACAAATCTCACAGTGCTTTAGCACGTGTTATCTTCAGTGGCGTGCCATCGGACTCTGATTATTAGGCAACAGACCTGACACTTACTCAGATGTTATTTCAATCTCTGACTGACAAACACAGACGCATAGTGAGAAAAGTACTAGCTACTGATCTGTTCCCATGGTAACACGGACCAATAGATCTCAGCTATTGACTGAGGATGAAGATCTCTGTAGACCTATTAAAGAAAACACCTACACAAAAACACACATTCGGTGCGTGCCTGCAGACACAAATATTCACATACACGTACATAAATCACACACACGAGCTAGGCATCAGCCTCCGAACATCTTTTTTAGTTATAAATGGAGATGGAGAATATATAAATACATTGGTAATGTTTTCTCTCTAAAAAGACCTGAAACAGCTGAATGCTTGAGTAACCAGGTAAGAGAGAGAAAGTCAGATCTCCCCAAGCCATGCTGTGGAAAGGTTTGCTCATAAGTGGCACAGCAGCATGATATAAAAGAGGTTATGTCGAGAGTGAGTGGGCGATTTGCTCTGATTTAACTGGGGAGGCTTGGCAGATAAACTGTCTTTTTTCCAAATACTTTGGCAATCTTCGTCTTATTCTGTTCTGTATGTCTGCTTTCATTCTTAAATCAGCACTTATCAAGGGAATATGCATTTGTTCTAATCACAGGGGCGCTTACATACTTTATACTCGCAAATGACACCCTGGTGGAATGTGTTATTAAGAGGAGCCAGTCTTTCATTATTTTCCAATTTGAGAGTTAATAAAAGAGACTGCCACAGTGGCACTGCCCTTATGACCTTCTGACTTTCAGTGTGCAAGTGATAGTCAATCACTTAAATTGCTTATTAAAA
This sequence comes from Acanthurus leucopareius, assembly GCA_029814765.1. Lineage (NCBI taxonomy): Eukaryota > Metazoa > Chordata > Actinopteri > Acanthuriformes > Acanthuridae > Acanthurus > Acanthurus leucopareius. Next base: position 3,897,259 of record JAQMCX010000050.1, read on the forward strand.
TAAAAAAAAGAGCAGACTAAAATTTAATCAGATCTGTGATGTCAATGTGAACCAAGGCAAAAGGGTAATCTGTTCTGTTTCACTTCCTCACATTACTCACTTACTACTTATTACTTATGTTGTTATGTTTGTTGAGTATCTTGCAAAGCATTACGGGACTCCTGGCTGGTTGTGTGTGATGTGTGTCTACATTTTTTTGTGGCACCAGGTTATTTTTATCTCTTCTTGTTACTCATGCTGTGTTGTTTTGGTTTTATTGGACCATTTTAATTGAGGGGGAAAAAAAATAACAGATATAATTATTCCTGAGAGGAGACAAGACATTTGACATTTAGGGTTTCCAAATGTCATCTTCTTGGCTGCCAATAAGAAAGCTGAAATCCCATTCACATCCAGTGTGCATTGGCATCATAAGTCTGAGAGTAGTCCAATTTATATTTCAAAAACCCTATCAAAAAAAAAAAAAATCTAAACCTGAAATTATCTACATGGCTAGGTATCAATTGAGTTACTTTTTTTTTTTTCTTTTAAATTCGGGTACATTGATCCTTTCAATAGCAGTTGCATCTCTAGGCACATCCACACCTGGCCTGAGTGACTGGATTTTCTGTTAATCATTTACTGTAAGGCATTTACATCTCAGTTATGTGGATTTCTGTTTTTTGTTAAGAAAGTTTTATTTCTTTAGATGTGTATTAATGTAATCTATGCTTAACTCTCCTTAGTGTTTGTGTCTTATTGCGTGTGTTTATTGTTGAGTTTGTGTTTTTTACAATCTTTTGTGTTTCTGTTGTTGAGTTTTTGTGTATTTTAAATGTTCACGGGGCCACCAGGTCACACGGCTTTTTGGCAGAGAGGCTTTGCACATCGCACCCAGAGGCTGAGGGGTATCTTTCGCGTGTGTGAGATGCCAGGGGGCGTGACAAAAGTGGTGTGATATTTGACGAACTAAGAGGACAACCCTGTTACCAGACAAGGCCACCTCGAAGGTTTCACCAAGTAAGAATGAAATGCAAATAACAGACAGTGAGGCCTGGAGGCTGAGCTTCAGGTCCATGCTGCCACAGAGCTCAGTCAAGCATCTTCCTCTGCTCAACAAAGCAATCAATCCGTCCCTTTGATGAAACTTCTATTATAAATTTCTTCGTTATTAGTATTATGATTATCACGAAACTTATTTGTTTGGAGAAGTATTAAAACGTCGTTTCCTCTTTAAGAGCTGTGCTCAAAGCAATGCTGCCATTTCTATGTTTTCCTCCGATGGCTCTGAAGACATGCACGGAGATCATAAATTATTTATCTATGCCGACTATGAAACGTCCTCTATTGATGTTATTCAAGGTTGACGACCTCGGGGCTCAATGCTCCATGAATGAATAAAAAGTTTCCTAGCTAATGCAAAGAAACTGCAGCGGTGAGTGTGTTGTGGCGGAGCGGCGCGGCGCGGCGCGGCGCAGCGCTGCGGTCTACCGTGCGCTCCGGCTGCGTGTTTGGGGACGTGACATCGGTTAGGGCCTGTGTTCGACCACATCGACGGCTTCGATACATAATATGTGTATTTAAAATACAAACAGGTCAATAAATCGAATTAATGAAAATACAGAGACTATGAAAATGGGAAAAAAATCCCTCAGAGATCGCTATAAAAGACCCAGACGCATCAAAATGATAGCCATAACTTATACAACCCAGCTGTTGTTTTAAGCGTTCATCACTTGGCCTAAATCTAACGGAGTCTGAAGAAAGCTCTCACGGACGTACCTCTCCTAAACTGTCTAATAAATAAATGCATTAATACTGTAATAATATCAAGTCAGCTTGTGACCGGAATTGGAGTCGAACATTCAGCGCCACTCAGCCTGTTTGTCATGTGGTGTTTACGGTTCATTTGTATGATTACAAGGACTAAGGACCACTCTTACAGGTTGGAAGGTAACAGGGCACCAGCGTCTTACCGTCAGCGGCCAAGGAGCTCTGCATCATCAGCATCAGCACCGCGCCGATGGTCACATACCACCGGGCCAGCATCCCATCCAGCGTCCGCGTCCTCTTTCTGTTTTTCGGCGAACACACGGCCAACGGCCCCGCATTCAGGATCCATGCCGTCGGAGAGGAAGAGCAGGGGTCTCCTTCACTATCTAACCCTCTAACCCCGGGGCCACAGCTGCCGCTGCTGGAGAGGAGCGCATGTTTTGGAGCCATTGGTCAACCAATTAATCCTGAATGGAAAGCATCTAACGGCGCAGCTGTGATGAAAGGCATCCGATCAACGTGCCCCCGATGCGGACAAGCAGGGCTCCGCTCTCCATGAGCCTGCTGGAGGCTGTGGGGATCAAGGAGGAAACAAAGAGATTTTTACTTTCCCTTAATGAATCTCACTGTGTCTGTTTCTGTGAGCGCGCGCTGTGTCAAGTCTGATGTCCCTACTGCGACCGCAAAGCGCCCCCCATCTCTGCTGGCAGCTGCGTCAATACACGGATATAATACCGGAATAAAGCTTCTGCTGCCTTCAAAATAAACGTGTTTGGCTGGAAGTGCATTTTGTATGCTGCATTTGAATTCACCTCGACTCAAAATGTGACTTTCTTTTGTTTATGCCCCCCTCCAAATTTTTGACACTGACTACACTGACTTGTCTGCATGCAAAGTTTGTTGTCAAAGGTTTCACATCCCTCTACTGAAAGGAGCAATGCCTGTGCACTCCCCAAACATCTGACTGAAACATACCGGGAAAGTTAGATGTGGTATATCACATAATTGAAACAGTTTTAAGCTAATCACAAGCTAAAAAAATAGTTTTTTTTCAACTTTGATGTGGGGATAGAATACTAAACAAAATAATAATCTTATCAGAGTATTTTTTGCATACTTGTAAACATGTATGAGGAGGAACTTTTATTATGTCGATTTTAAAACTAAATAGCAATTATAAAATGTCTTCTATGTCCCTGTGGGAGCTTTAAGTCCGAGTAGATCAAGTTGATATGGATTTTCTTGGCTTGGAGACTATACATTAAAAAAAGAAAGCGTTTAAATACTAACCTTAACCCCTCAGACACAAGGTCAAGCAAAAACAAAAGCTTTTGTGCTGCATTATGATTATCATTTCACCCACAGAATCTGAGAGTCACATAGTAAATCAACAGCTGAATCAATAAGTCTTATTTCTGTACAACATTTTGTATTACTCAGTGTGTAATTAGTTCTGGTTTGCTTCTCATGTATGCAATAAAGACAGGTTACTGTTTCATGATTTTGACTGTTACATTTGCTTCAAACGAAAAATGTTGAAGATTAACCTTAACCTCTGTGGTGGCCTGACTATGGAGAAGTGGACTGAGCAGTGTACATCTCAGCAGGAAATGAGACAGCCCAGTATCACACAAGCGAACCTTATTTAAACACATGTGAGTTGACTGCACTGGTACCTGGTGACAAGGTTGGGTTAGGCTGACAGGGTGACATCAGGATAAGTAAATCCTCTAAGTGTCTTGCCTTTCACTATGTGCAGGCTCCCATGAAAATATATTTTTTCATTAGAACAATGACTAACATATTCCCACACTTCTAATGTCCAACAACTGTCCAAACTTCAGTGAGCATAGACGCAAAAGACCTTTTTTTTAAAAAAGCAGAGTAAATCAGCACATATATACATACAAGTAAAAGGGTACGGATAAAATATTTATCAGATATTTTATGTTATCCCTAAAGGAAATTATGATCATGTGTATGTCATGTATACATCTGGAATTGTTATTCTTCATCATTAAAGTAGGACTAAAACAAGATTAGTTGGTAAGACATGGTAACATATTATCTGAAACAGATGTTTTGTAGGATGCTCGGGTATATTGATAAAAACAGGCCAAAGCATTGTAGTAAAATGTTTGTGGCTTATCCAAAACCTCTGAACACAATTCAGTGGCACTTTACATTCTGGCTGACTCGCTACCAGGAGCTAATTTTCTTTTCTTTAGCATCCATTTCATGGCGAAAGCATCACTCTCCTGTGTTTTCACTGAATGTTAACAGGCTAGTGTTACATAATTTCCTTTTTTTCAAGGGCATTTGTTTTTCTGTAGCAATAAAATCAATAAACTCTCACTTTTAACGGGTAAATTACACCACTTCCGGTCTTGTTTTGGCTAGCTGGTGGCTAACTTGACGCAGATTCTAGCAGGTAGAAACATCTTGCGTGTTTGGCGTAATTATGGTGAAAATGACAGGAGCAGGGTGGTCAGAAGGTCTAGTTAATTAACCCACCTCTAAGAGCGGAGATAAGGGACGAGACAAATCACTTGAGTCTTACTCTCCTCTGTAATGTGCGGTATTAAACCCGCAGCATCATTAAAGGAATGAGTGTGATGACAGGCAGTGACGCCAGTGCAGCTCTGCTGTGAGATGTGTTCTGGCAGGTCCGGCTTCAGCAGGAGGCAGGCGGCCCCTGGTGGGAGCTGAAGGCACTGTCACCGTCTGTGCACACTCACAGAACTAGGATGACGGCCATACCGTAAAAAAAATCCACTCATCATTAGTCCTTTTCCCATTGTGGCCAATTTGTAGTAAGAAGAATAATTGTGCAAAAAAAAGTTAGGCTATCTGAGAGGCCTTCTTGCATAAACTATAGATGATAAAAATAAATGTTCCACTAACTTTTGCCAGCATTCACAAAATATTTGCCAAATGTAGGTATTTTCACTTGAAAAAAAACAAAACGCAGACATAAATTTGATGTGATAAACAGAATTTATACCCGTGCAGTCTTTGGTGAAAAACCACCTAAGCAACAGTATCTGTCTGTTAATAGCAGGCTTGAGGTTTTCCAGTGAGAGCCAATCACCATTTCATGACATTCAGTGGAACAGGCTGTAAAATAAATCACCAGTTTTACGGTTCTTCCTCAGTGGTTCTGGACGGTGTGCAGACAATGCATTACATGAGAACTGGGAATTTTGGAGGCCTGGTTGACACCTATGGCTCTTTGTGTCCTTCCTAAGGCCAATCTGAAGCAGATTCTGCAGAGTGGCAGTATGCACAGTCCTGCTGGGGTGGGTGGGAACACTGCCCAAGAAGAGTGCCATTGCAACAAGGGGGTGTACTTGGTCTGCAACAGTAATGTTTGGATGGGTTTTGCTGATGAGCGAATGTTGAACTCTGACAGTTTTGTCAGTTGAAAGGTGTCGTACTTACAATGGTCACAATACACAGAAAATACTGTTGTGTTTCATTGCAACAATGTTTGTGTATTTTTGGTGAAAAGGAAATGTTTGCTGATAACAATATCAGACATTTAATCTACTCATGAAAGTCAAATCTCTTTAAGAAGAGTACTTAGTTTCGATTTAAGATGTGAGAGGACCAAACTATGGTAATACTGTATCATAAAAAATAAAAATATATGTAGACTTCTGTCACATATGACTCTATTTTAAATTAGGAGATTTCTTCATGGGGACCCAGCTCTTTCTGATAGATAATGTTATAATTGCATGTTTGCTTCAAAGAGCATCACTGTCCTCTCTTTGACTGGTGCACAATTGCTGCTGTCTTCTAAGGACAGTATGAACCGCGTGTAAATGTACAAGTTGTAGATTTAACCCACAATCTTGTCATGGCCTTAATGAACCGTCAAGTACTGTCTGCACATCCTCCTGTCAGGCTAAATACGACTCAAACAACCTATATCAATAAGGTCAGCAGCATACAAACAGCAAAGCAGTCCTGCATTGCCTGCTGTTAATCAACAAGGTCACTGCATTGAACTTGAGGTGATGTGTGTATTTGACTTTACTAGCATCTCAGATCTTCTCTCCTCTAGACTTGGGGTGCTAGATAATAAGAGGACAATGGTCAATGAGACTAAAGAAAGAAATTTTGAATTTTGAAAAGTGGGTTTGACGTGTCCACCTCAATGTCCATATATTACAGTGTTTTTTGCATAAAAAATGTAACTGTATGCCATTGAGGTAAATAGCTATGGAGGAGGAGACCTTACTGAATATTCAAAGATTATAGACAGCAAATTTATTTTGTTATTAACAAACATACTTTACTTCTGAGCTCTGAGTCCCAACTGCTACATGGCAGTAAATGCTTGTAAGATCACAGATAACAATCAAAGCGTGTAGATGATACAGTACATCAACAAGGACAACAGTTAATTGAAGCAAAAGATCTTTTTTTTAATTCAAAGTGAACCTTGACATAGTACACCATCAATTCATAATTTGACACTCACCAATAAGAGTCACCAAGAAGGAACCCGCTTTTTGTGACAAAGTACATAAGGCTTGGTCACATTATAACTCACTGAGAACTAGAGGGGGAAACAGAAAACGACCGCAAACTGGTAAGACACACATTATTACATCTGGACAATAATCATTTTCCCAGTCCTCATATTGTTGTATATTGCACAGTGCAGTTGCTACATGTCAAACTAGTGTAGCATTTAAGGAAAAAATAAAAAATAAAATAAAATCATAAAGCCACACAGATCTACATATATTCAGAACAGTAACAGTTTCAAATTAGCAATCATGTCTACTTTTGTGTCTAAACAATAAATGTCAACTTGATAATTAGATATTAGCTGTGGTATAAAATCTACCTAAAACGTGTCTTAGGAGTCAATTTTTTATACAAATTAATTTTGAGCCCAGTACCCATATGAGATGTTCAAACCCATGTTTGCTGAGTTGGTAGTTTTGTCATGTGAGCTCCCAGTAAAAAGCAGGCCGACAAGGACCGAAACCTTGTTTTTTGAGAGCAGAGTACAGTAAACTCTGTGCAATACTGATGAACATAGGCTGGGCCAAATCCTTGTTTACTACCATAAACCAAAAAATATTCATGGACAATTCACTCGGTTTTTACTCAAATGTCTTGATATATTTAACAGTCCTGAGGCCTGCCATGTTACTTAAGGCTACTGGGCTCGATGTGTTTCTTGAGCTGTGGATCTGGGATTGTGTGATCCTGTTGTGACTTTGATGACGCAAATGTCAGTGTAAGGCTGCAGGGAGGCTGGATTATCTATCCTAAGCAATCAACCCAAAGTGGTGGGGGGATTATGGCGTGGGACATCACTGAGTTGGGACATGTGTTCATCTCATCACAGGTGCTGAGCTGACAGAAAGTATAGACACATAACGGGAATTGACAGGGTGAAAGAACATTTTTCCTTGAAGTAAAGTACAGATTACTGTGCCGTGACACACATCTATCAGTTATAATTCTAGGCTGCACTCCAACAACAGTGCATTTTCTCGGTTGTCTAAAGATCAACACATAAGCATACTATACGAGCACACAAAATACACCCACCACTACAAGCAACATAGTAAAATCATTACAATGTAATACATTAAGTAGGATATGACAAGTGTATTGCTGCAAGTGTGACTATAAAATATTTGGTTTCTTGTTAGAAAGGAAAATATTTTAGTTTCACAAGAACCCTTTCATGCTATAACAAGATATTTTTCATGTTATTATGACAGGTGTTATTACTGGATACCAAATGATTGTTTTTAGAAGAAACGTTCCTTGTCAGATCTCGCAAAAACAAGTAAAGCTGTTAATAACAAGAAACTGAGCAAATATTGTTGTCACAGTGGCAGCAACATGCATCTGCAGATGAGGATGGGACAGCTTTGGACCTAACTTTGAGTGTGACCAATGTATAAAGCATTTGGAAACAACCCCCGACAAATAATGATATCTACCTATGGTAATAGCTGCATACAAGTACTATCAACATACCCATCACAAAAAATGAGAGAAATGCTGTGTAGCCATCAGAAATGTGACAAATAACTCATTTGCAAACCAAAAACAGTCTTGAGTTCCACAAATACATTCACCGTGTGAGAATAAAGCTTTGCATTTGTGTATATTCAGGCCCTATGCTTTTTGAGTACTGCACGGTGTTCTTGGTGAGCATAATAAAACATTCCCTGACTTGTACTTTCTTAGGATTCTTTTTTTTTTTTAAAAAAGGATTGTTATCAGACTTAATCTCAGTCCAACAAACAAACAACTTTGGGGTTTCGTGATGTGAAAGTAGGAGCTGATCCCCTTAGAAGGAACTACTGTACAAATTTTCACTTTGATATCAACTCGAGACGTCATCTGTCAGCCACTTGTTTGAAGAAAGGCACTAGTTGTACAGTACAAAGAGTTGTGAACACATCCCAAAACGGAAATAAAAGCCATGTCATAAGAAGAAAACTTGAAAAATGATAATACATAAACAACACACCGGTTACAGAATCCAAGAGTGAACCCAGCCTAAGTTTGAAATACTGATGCCAAATGCACACGCGAAAAAAAATGAAGGAAAAACAAAAAAAAACAAAACAAAAAACCACACACACCAAAAAGCAATGGGATTTAAAGAAAAAAAAAAAACTCATAACTTCCATTACAGCAGTTTACAATCACTTCAAAACAACAAAGCCAATATACAGAGGCACTAGCATATAGGAATAGCATTCAATATATTTTAAAATAAAACACACTTCTATTGTATCTAGTTGTCAGAACTACAGTACAAAAGAGAGAATGCAGGCTAGAATGAGATTAATCGTCTAAATTCACAGCTACGAAGTGGCAGGTAATCAGTACATAGCAGCTTATTATCTATACATTCCAAATACAATTTGCCAAACTTAGCTCAGAAAAATAAAACCTTAACCTCATTTTTCAAAATAGATATCTCACAATATACTCCAATGCTGATAACTGCAACAGTATGCTGGAGGTGAAAGGAGAAATAGGATCGACCATGCTTCAGAAATGATTAATGAACAGTCTTTGGTGTTGATTGGAGTAAAATACCAGCTGATATGACAGGTAAAGACGCAGCTTTACTACACACTGGAAATTACAAACAAAAAAAAAAAGAAAAAAAGAAATTACAAGGCTATGCATCCACCCTGAAGGAATGTATCAAAACTGAGAAAACAGGCTTCAATACATGAACAAAGATCGTTTCACACAAATATTTGAAATAATTACCAATACACCTCTAACACTTTATAGCCCAGCAATGATACTGTAAGTTGACATGTTATTTCAAACACTGAGAAGCATTTAGAAGCAAAAACATAAAACAATCCTTTTTTTTAGTCTATGCCACTCCCAAAAATTTTAACATAAAATGCATTAATGCAAGTCTAGCCTAAATGCAACATAATAAAAACACAGCAACCCAGAGGCTATCTAGATTGTATTGCAGTTACAGTAAACAGTGACAATACTGTTATGAATTAAGTACTATAATGAATAGAAATCGATTATCAAAATATCAAATCACTCATTATATACATAAAAAGCTCATTCAGTCAAAGCCCTATATGTGCAGCCTCTAGCTAAATTAAATCCATACTCTGAGTTAGAAAGCAAACTTAAGTCCAACATTTTCCTCTATTAACTATAAACCACAAGCCTTAGAAACCTAAACCTTATATCTATCAAATAAGCCAATCGCATCAGAGTCTGAAGGTTAAGTGCTGCCAGCTCATTTGAATTCACAATCTAAAAGCTCTAAAAGTAATGTCAAAGACTCTGGTTTTAAGGCACTAGGAGAAGGCAGCAGTAAAGTCTGCCTCAAACAATGACAGGAGCGTTTAATCCTGGTTAATACAGAAAAGGATGGCTTAGCAAACAGATCTGACCGGCTAGCACATGCTACAAGGCAACAAAGATAAAGGGAAGGGGAGGCTGAGCCCCCTGACAGCAACAACAACAAATGATTCCCAGCCTCTCATTAGATCATATTCTCTGAACATGACTCGAACGACAAATGACAGCGGGTAATGTGCAAAGGACACATCCTTAATTAAAATTTCCTTATCATCATCATTTTTTAATTCATTCATTCACGTGACGCTCTCTTATAAAGCTTTGCAGTTCTAATCAATCATTGTTTCCTCTGTTGGCGTACATGATTGGGCAGTAGGTCCTTCACAGCTGAAGCTGCTTTGACAAATGCAATCACTGACTTTTGACGTGAACCTCTAGATCCCAGAGGCTGCGTGTCACCATAACACATTATCTTCAGCACTGTTACTTATGCTTTTCTTTCTAGATCCCCAATTATACATAGTTATCCATCCTCCTCGTTTTCTGCTTCCTCATCTTCATCATCACAAGTGTCCGTTTTGTGCTCTCCTGCTACCTCTCCCTGCCCAGGTAGCAGCCCCAGTCCATTTCCCATTGCCCTTCCTCATAAGAAGGTACCTCTGCAGCTCCATCCTGCTCCTCAGATATAAGAGAACTGGGGGTGGTGGCTGAGCTTGGTGGGGCTCAGGGGGAAGCCTGTATAGGCCGCCGGGGAGGCCAGGTAAGGGTGAGGAGGGGGAAAGGGAGGCTTGAACTGGTGGGGGTGGTGGGCATAGCCAGGCTGGTGATGAGGGTGCATGGTTGGGGAGGGGAGGAGCCTGTGTGGGTGGGGAGTGGGGTGTCCAGGGTGGTGGGGGTGGGTGCTGATGCCCAGGGTCACCTGGTGAACTATAGCGCCTCCTTGGGGGTGGGAGAGACTGTAGCCGTGCTGGAGGAGAGGGGGAGGAGGAGGAGGGCGAGAAGGCAGGATGTGGTGGGGGTGGTGAGCAGTAGTGAGGGGGCCACTTGGGGGGTAGGACAGCAGGGTGTGCGTGGGCAGGCCTTGGGTGTGTGCGTGGGGGGCAGCTGACGTGTGCGTGGGGCTGCTGTGCGGCAGATGTGTAAAGGTGTGTGTGTGGACAGTAGGGGGGATGTAAGCGTGCGGTCGCAGGGGCCCATAGTTGCCGTTCCATTCTTTGTTGCTGTGGTTTGAGCCGTACGGCTGCACCTGGCAGAGAGAGAAGAGAAGCTCTATGACAACCTGTTAACAGCCAGGATTCACACACTCTGTTAAAGGCATGATGAGGCATAATGGAAAATATGCTTATTGCCTTTCTTGCTGACAGCCAGTTAAATAAGAAGATCGCCAGCAGCCAGTGAATGGTGTGTCATTATTTAGCTCATAATTTCCTGGTGATTGATGGTTTTCTTGTTTTTATACTGTGTAAAAGAGGCTATTAAGGATGCTCATGACATCAATCTTGTTCACACAGAACCACACTGCCATCTTGTGACTCCTGTAAAGATTGCTTATCCAAACCCCTTACGTAATATTATGATTGAGGTATGTTGCTTTTGCTTTTGGATTTTTCTTATCTGTCTTACTGTTAGTCTTTTGCACTGTGCTTTTCCTCTTTGCTAACTTCTACCCGCAAAGTGTTAGCTTAGTTTCTCAAGAGTTTTTTTTTTGTCTGAGATTGTATGTCTCTTGTTCAGTCAGTAGAGGCAAACAAACTTTTCATTAATATTTGTTCTCTGGTAAACACTGTTTTAATAACTCAGAGTCGTTCAGATTGGACAATAAGCTTAATTTCAAGTAATCCTACTAATTTTAGTTAAGAAAGGGACATTAGTGGTAGCAACTTATCAGTCTAATCCAAAGTCATCTGATCCAAAGCCTGACTGCTGTTTTTACAAAGAAGATTTAAAGATCCCTTTATTGATAATTAACAACCCCAGTACTAAGGATGGTTACCTTGATTTCATTTTTCCTCAAGACAGGTATAGTTTCATACAGCTGAATAATTTGCAGGATCAGTTTAATTTTCTAGCCATAAGACTTGAGGGCTGCTGGTCCGACAAAAGTTATCATGCCAACATCCTATTACCAATCACTAATATATTTCAGTGTTCAGCTCCCAAATAATCTCTCACATTTTGTAAATAGAAAGAAAAAAAAACAAACTGACTTGTCCAAAACCCAGAGGGTGCTGCTGCTGCTGCCCAGCCACCTTTTGCTGCCGCGGAAGGAGAGGGGCGGATGGGAGGAGGGGGACGGAGGAGGGAGTGCTGTGTTGTCCTATGAGGCTGCAGCGCCCTTTGGACCGGGACCAAGACTCTGAGACTGAGACAGAGAGAAAAGAGAAGGAAGTAAGAGAAGGATGGGTATACAGAGAAGTAGATGGCACTTTTAGTCCACACGACCTGCAAGACAAAAGACACTGAAGCAAAACAAAACTACTCAGATTTTAAACAACACGAACATGCATATAAGGGTCGGGTATCACCACTGATTTCCTGAATCATTTCCATTCTGATTACAGGGTCCTGAACTGGTTTGATATCAGATTTCAAGTCGACTTTGATAGGAATATTTCAGTTACAATGCCTTTTTTGCTTTAATAAGAAAGAGATTTTAAGAGAACTACGACTGTTAAATGTACAAGGAACCATGAACCCTAGTTCACATTATTTTAGCAGCCCAATATCTAGTTACCAATATCCCAAAATATTTCACTCAATTCTTAATGTACACATTCATATTCATTGAAAATATGAATGTTTACATTAAGAATTGAGTGAAATGTTTTTTTGATATTGGTAATCCGATATTGAGCTTCTAAAAAACAAATAAAAAAAAACAAAAACAAAATCCTCATGTTGAAATGAATGGGATGTTGTTCTGAATTTAACATAAAACTATTAATGATACCAAAGTGAAAGAATAAAAAAGTAATGACAGATGGAAACAAACCAAAGAATATAAAAATATATTATATATTTCAATATATATAAACATAGCACCATAAAACTAGATGATAAAAATTAGAGCATTGAGAAAAGTGATAGAAACAGATTGTTGGCACTCGGAAAAGGCACCTGAGCAGCAAAGCTGATCCTTGGATTCTCATTTGTTTCAAAATTTATTTCACCATTAAAACAAATTACAAACTGGTAGGAACAGTGAAACTGATCTCAGATCAGTGCCTCGGGGCAACTTTGCTGCATGAGAAGAACGAGCAGATAAAACCTGGGCTCTGACTCAATACCAAAAGAAATGCATCCACCTTTCCCTCAACTTCTAGGAACCAAATTCTGAATCACTAATGCAGGCGAGACTTGTTGATGAACAAGGAGTGATTTTTTTTTCAGAGACATAAGCTGCAGTTAAAATATTCTTTTGAAGGGCTGGTGAGAGTTGATTGAGTCATTAAGAGGAAAAAATTCTCCACTTCAAGCCAAAGTGACTGCACCCAAAGTAGCACCCAAAGTAACAAAATTTGATTTGAGCCTCAGGCTCAACTGAAGCTTACAGTAGATGTTGACAAATTTTAAAAGATGCAGTATGTTAACATATTAAAAAGACAGTGTTTGTGACACTGACTGCAAATGTGTAATAGAAACGAGGAACATGCCATGTTTCTCTTTCTTCCCTGGAAGCTTTTCTGTAAGTACACTGTTATTTTTTGTTAAGGGAAAGCCATAAAAGAAGACTCTGGGGCAATGGTAGCATTGCCCTCTATGGATGCATCTTTGAGGCATTGCCAGTGATTTCCATTGGTGTCTCTTCATCACCTGTTAAAGCCTCTATGACCCACTAGAGGGTGGTAAGCCCCTACTGCTTCCATATGACCTGTAAAGCACCGCCAAAGCACAGGTGACAGACCACGTGACAGGTGTCAACATGAGACGCATTTATGAAAAAAAAAAACAGGTGTTGGTACACAAACAGTAGTTATTCAGAGCATTAGTGTCTATTAGCTTGTAATAAAAATGAATTGTTTAAAAACTACCAAGACCCTTTTCGTCTCACCCATGTAGTCTATCAAACCAAGTCATATAGAACATTTAAATACAAACAGAAACATTGTCTCTCTATTAGAAAGTTAAACAGTCCCACTGACCCATTCTCTGGACTTGCTCCTCTGTCTCTTGACTGTTGTTGTTTTGCACCCTCATTGGTGGAACCACCATTGTCCTCACACCACGAGGACTCCTACCATGGACTGCAGGGGGAGGCAGTGGTGCCACCAAGGCAGCCAAGGGTGGCCGGTTGTTGTGGTTACTGTTGTCAATGTAACGGTAAGTACAGTTGTCACGCGGGGAGGTCGACCTGTCGGAAGTGGGGGAGCCTTCCACTGTGTCACAGCCACTCTCATGGCCATCATCCTCAGACATGCTGAATACAGAGGAGAAGTAACACATTTAGCCGATGGGAACTTAATAATGTTTTTATCTCCTTTGTTATTTCGACATAAGGACACACGTCCACAAACACCTACCTGTTGGGTCTCTTGCACGGAGAGGCAGAGGGGCTGGATTGGAGTGAGTTCGAGGCAAAAGAACTGGTGCTGATGCTGCTGTCGGGGCTGCTGAGGGAACACACTCTCTCCATAGACACACTGGTGGTTCTGCATGCCTCACACACACACTCCTCTTTACACCTATAGACAGAAAAAGGCAAGTTAGCATTACACAAGTCAAGGCTCAAAGTAAGCTTCAATCTCATTTTAATAAAATAAATTCATATGGATTATAAGGGAATTCTGTACTCCAAATCAGATGTTTTTGAAAAGGCTGATTCAGCTACTGAAAAACAAATTGGGAAACTGCTTGTTTACTATATCTGTGTTAGGGCAAGTGAATTTCACTTTTCAGCATTAGGATGAGTTCCCTCTCTTTGTACTGGACTTTAACAGACTGATTTTCAACTTTCTTCCTCTCTGATGTTACTCACTCGCTCAGACAGCACCTCTGAGGGTCATCATCATCTCTTTCATCCTCTCCGTCTGTCAGTTCACTGTGGATGCTGATCACGCTGGGAGCAGGGCTTGGTGTGTCACCCACCAGAACAGTCACATCACGTTGTTGCTGACTGGACAGGTCCAACTGGCTGTTACCATTTGGTACCGCATCTTTGAAGCAGCTCACCTCCTCTACATCGTCTTCCTCTTCACCTGTGTTATGAACTTCCTGGTTTTGCCTGGTTTCCACCTGAGGCAACTCCCTCTGAGACTGCTCTCTTCGTCCCACTGCTTGTCCAACAACATCTGCCATCTTGGGGGTCTGACATGTTGATATGTGGATGTTGCTGAGGTGGGACAGGTTCCTTTTAACAGAATAACAAATATGATATATACATAAAAAGAAAAGGAAAATCAATTTAACTTTAAAGGCATAACTGATGAGCAGAATCCCACCTGTTGTGGCTGTGTCTGTTCCTTTTATTGGCTGGCTGAGGCCACACAACATGAGCTATGCCGATGTTGATTGGCTGATGGGCAGAGAGGGCTGACATCTGGTTAGTCAGGAGAGGCTGTTGCATCACTGAACTGTAGTGGGTGCTGTGGGGACGCACTTTCCTGTTAAAAGGAAACAAAAAAAAATAATTAAATGAAAAGAGAAACCAGAGTAACAGTGCTTGTACTTTCGGTACAGAAAGTTATAAATTTTATAAACGGAACCTTGATAGATTATTGCATGATTTTCAAAGTAATATGCTGCTTCTCAATGCCGGGTCATTATTATGCACATTTTTAAGTAGAAAAACTGGCTTGAAAGCTAATTAAGCATAAACATGAAGAAGAACTTTGTGTTTCTCCTGCAAGAGCTTCACTGTGTTAAACACTGTTTTTGTAACATTACTTTTCAGAAATCATGGTACAACAGAAAGCTGACAAGTTTTGACAAGTGGATGACTTAATCTGTAAGTGTTTGGACTCACCCCCAGTCACCGATCCTCTGTGTGCCAGCGCTGGTGTCATTTGTGAGGGAGGAGGGTGGTGGTGGTGGAGGGTGAGAGGGAGGAGGACCCACTGGAGTCATCTGCTGCCATGCTGCTGGGACGAGGAGCTGCTGCCCCCGGCTAGACCAGGCCTGCTGCAGGGACAAAACAGGATAATCAGGAATGTTTTGTAACCATCTATTGATCCCAGTTTCCATCATTTGTTACCAATTCTCCCAAAACGGAGGAAAGATTTTGGCTTCAGAGGCTATTTAATGGACAGAGACTAGGATAACAGAGTACACGCAAATGAAGAATCCATGCTTGGGTCTGTCTCCTTACCTGAGCAATTACACCAGGCCTCACAGGTAAAGGCTGTATGGGAGGGGCCTGAGTTACCATGGGAACCGAATACCCTGCTGGCTGGTTGAGGTTACCTTCACAAAAAAAAAAATTAAAAAAACTTTTATCAAACCAGCTGTTACTTTTGCATTTCCAAAAGGTCATAGCTAGATTAAATTAAATAGCCTCTAAGTGTTGTGTAATAGATATATATATTTCAAGGACAATGTGCAAAACTCATCATAGAAAGAGAAAAGATGAAAAGGGATTAATTCATATCCTAACACCAAAAACATTTTTCAATACGCAATCTTTGTATTGAAATACTTCATTTACAAAAAAAATATAACTTATGTAATCACTGTAAGCTCTGTGGTGTCTACATACCTTGCATGGTGGGAGGACAAAGAAGAAGGGCAGGTGGAAATGAGTCACTACACCCAAACTGACCATTCCCAGTTGCTAAAGCTAGCCCAGGATGAAGCACTGAAGGACCTGACTGGGTTATAGTCTGAAATAATTAAAAAAAAAGGTTGAATTTACAGTACAATGAAAGATTCAAAGATACAGCAGCTGTCAGACAAAATAATAATGAAGGAGAAAAAGGGAAAATTTGAAAAGAAAGGTGAGAAAATGGATTTTGGTGAAATCAATGTGAGGGACAAATTTGAAAAACTGACATGGTAAGAATATAAATCTTAAGCACAGTGGCTTTGTTTAGATTACAGGCAAATTCCATTTGTTCCTCAAATCAAGCCTTTGAAACTGTCTGTCTACACAGTTATTTCAGGTGATCAGATCAGATTTGTTTGCTCTGAAATCATCGATATCCCTGCATATTTTTCTGTGAAAACAACATAGATTTCAGTAACTATGTGCATTAGTGATGCAGCTTTCCATTGTGGAACCATGACAAATCCATTACCTCATCCCTCAAACACTGTCAAGTCGCCGTGCAGAACTTCACCAGATACACTTAGCAAGGAAGAAGGCTGGTTTACACTAGTTGTGCTTAGGTGCTTTGATGCACTTCTGTCACTTTGAATTTTATGTCATCATTGTGGGTCACATTGTTGCAAAAGACACACTGTAATATGGTTGAAATGGCAAGACTAAAAGCATCTATAGAAATCCAATTAAAACTGCATTCATTCCATTTTTAAAAATCAACCTTGGTACAATCTGAATATGGCAGAAAAACAAATTAAAGCTGAGCAGTCTCTACCACACCAAGGCTTGCCAGTGTCACATTAAACAGACACCAACACTGAGATGTTGTTGCACTTTGTCCCCTGAAGATGGCAACATAAGGTCAACGGTTCAGACACAGTGCAAAGAAACATTATATAACAACAGATTAGACATAATTATAGGTGCTTATGTTCCCTGTCTGGAAAAAACGGGGTGTCACCAAGAGACAATGTGTAGAGACGTGATTGTCAACTGAAATAATCCAGCCATTCCCATGTTGAATGACGCAGACGTATGTGGCATTGTTGGCAGTTTGAAAAGAACTAACTGTGATGTCTTTGAATCAAGATCTTTGTCCCAATACAAATGATGGCTGAAGCAAGTCAGACGTGTTCAAGTATCTCACCTGAGTGTGGACTGGTATGTTGCCGTAGCCCAGAGGGAGGCCAGAGGAGGCAGTGGGGGCTACGGGAGGTCTTGGGAAATGAATGGTGTTCTGGTTTAGTGCATCAAAAACAGCATTGGTGGGCCGGCTGTGGCACATGTCCATGATGCGGAAAGATGACTGCACACTGGAGGAGATGAGAGGAGGTAGAGGTGGAGGAGTAGGAGGAAAATTTAATGACTTGAGTTCATAGTACATTCAACAATGACGTATTCATGCTATCTCCTCGTGCACTGCTAGTTACTACAGAGAAGAAAAACAAAACAGAAAAACAAAAAAAGAGTGTGCAAGCCAACACGTTTTGTTGAAACAGTTGTAGCAGCCTTACTGGTTGCTGTGTGGGTAGTCCAGCAGATGAGTCATAGTGAGGAAGGGGTGACTGAGGACGCTGGAGGGAACAGTTCTGTCTTCAGCTGTGATCAGCAGCATGCACTTCAGCAGAGACACAAACTCCCTCCTGTCGGCCTTCTCTGCTTGCATGTCACTGTTATCAGGACTGAGAACCGGGTTTACCTGACGTTTGCAGGCAGCAAGGCACACAGAGAGAAAACACTGCATGAGGACCACACAGGGCAAAATTTCACACCGCATTTTACAAGAAACCCAGGAACCATGTCAGCTGCTATTATTATGTTAGATCTGTAAAACCTTCTATGTGTTTTGAGATGTGATCATTAAGCTTAACATTGGATTTGTCAAGCACAGTTAAACCGGATCAAAGTCTTGGCTGGTCGGACTCACATGTGCTATGTCATCCAGACAGCTGAAGATGTACTTTCTGGCCTCTTTGGATTTCAGGCCTGTTTCTTTTTCGTGCTCTTCTGTTGTCTGGAGGAAAAAAGAATATTAAAAAAGTAAATATATGAAGAAAAAAATGGTAAAAACATTTTTGTATCCTGTTGAAAGCTTGAACAGATTTCTGTAACTTAAATGTTAAGAAATTAAAAGTCAAATATTGGATAAATATACAAAGGCAGTGGGAGCAAACTCTGGGGAATCATGGGAATCTGTACAGTAAAAGTGTTGGATCCTAGACAGATACTATGAGGTAATATGAGGCTCATACTGATTTAAAATTCAAAAGCACACCTTGTTTCCTTGAGCTTTCCTCAGGGTGTGCTGGCTTTATCCTGCTTGAAAAGCTTATGCAACTGTTTCCTACAGGGCATGTACTGCCACTTTTGTCCTCACTGTGCTGACTTTTACAATGAAATATCTCCAGTTTTTTTTTCATTTCAACATTTCAAATTACATCTTCCCACTTAATCTGTGTCTTTGCGCATGTTTGCATGCGCAAAGACACAACTACAACTACAACAGATTACTACAGTCAGTTGATAATGGATGAATGATGGAAAGATATTCATTTGCAGATGGACAGAATGTTTGCGTATAACATGCATGTTATACGTGTGTATATTTGTGTGATTCGTGAGCAGGTACCTTTAGTCTCCAGGAGGCATAGGGAGAGTCGGAGTCTTTGGAGAAGAAACGAGAGGTCTTGGTCCCTCTGTTGAGCAGATGCTCGGCAGGCAAGCCCTGAGTCTGAGAAATGTACCGGATCTGAACAGAGAGATGAGGGAGACAGGAGGAGGAAATAGAAAAGAGAAAAATTAACAGGAGAAGTGGAAAAGAGAGTCAAGTGTAATAAAATGACAGTGGAAAGAAGGGAAAGAAGAAACAGAGAAAAAATGAAAGAAGGAGGTGAAGTAGAGAAGAGACAGACAAGGGCTTACATCACAACCAGGAGGATGAAATTACCTAACAATTTACAGTGGAAACTTTCTTAATTTACTTCGGTACTGAAAATACAGCTCTGAGTTTGGCTGGAGCACTTCAACCTTTGCAATTCTGATCTTTACCTTAACTTATTTAGGGTGGAGGTATAATTATCAGACTCTTCCACTAGTGTTCTACTTGTGCCATGAAGTGGGTAAAGAAATTGAATGTGTTCCTTGTGATAGGAAAAGAAAGCCCTCTAAATCAGCAGTGACCAACATGAGCTTGCTGATATTTTGTTTTGAAGATCAGTGGAGTAATGGTAATTCAAAGACGAATAAAACTATTTTTGAAAAACAACACGAGGCACTAACATCGTTCCCCCACATGTTATACTCTGCAACTTGGATTATGTCCAGGAGCTGGTCCTTCAGTTGCTTGTTATCCAATACAGAACGTTGAAATCCCTGCACTTCAACCTTTACTGCTCTGCCAAAATCACATAGATGGAGCACTCAGTCAGCCAGAGGAAGATGCAGCAAACAGGCCGCACACACAAAGGTTAACCACAAAATGCAATGTCATCTAAAAATTCATAGAGCATCAGTGAAGAAAATCAAAGAACTAGCTATAGTGCCTCATTTATTTGAAATTGCCAGACCAGATGACACATCCGTGTCTCCAAGACGCTTTTCGTTTAGGATGGAAGTCTTTGATTTAAATAATTTAAATTAAGTTTATCACCATTGCCCAGTCTCTATATTCATCTGTTCCATGCCTGAGGTTTATATATTGAAAAAAATCAATAAATAAATATTTTTCATTTTTATAAGTACTCAACATTATTTCTGGCGTGTTTCTTCAATTCTTGATGTACTTAAAAACATGTAAAATATTTTATCTACTTATCAGACTTTCACACAGACAGAGATACTTAAAAATGATGCTGCCCCATGAAGTGCCTCTCCCAGCAGGCTGCTAACAAGAGCTGTCAAACACTCAATAACGAGGGCTGTACCAGCAACTGATTCAAAAGCAGTTTAGCCAACTTTATTGACAATCAGCTGTGAAACCACAGACGTGTTGTGCTGTTCAACCTTATGCTGCCCTCAATTGCCGTTAATCCCTGTCTACTTTCATTAAAGTTAGTTTTGGGACTTTGTGAAGTTTAAAATCCTCATGCTGTTGTCTGTACACAACTCAACTATAAGAAACCAAATAACAAGGGGGCAGCTTTAAGTCACAGTTATCACTTTCCTTAAACTCATAATGTAAGAATTAATTGTAGCTTAGTAATGTCCTGACTACCCAAAGAATTCATTCAAATTTCTTGTTTATGCCTCTCAAATTTCCCTGATAGCCCTGAAATCTCATAACTAATGGAAATCCTAAAGTGATTCGTTTACAGCCTGCATGTGTGTGCCAATGAGTGCACACGCACGTGTCTACAGCCCAGAATAAACAGAGTGACTAGCCAGAGGGCACTGGACTGGGAACTTGCTGATAGTGCACTGAATGCTCACCAGTGAGAGTGACTCTGTGTGTGTGTTTGTGTGTGCCTGCATGTGTGTGTGTGTGCGTGCGCACATGCATGTGCAGGTGTGTGGGTGTGCACGCACATATCAATCATCAAGCTTATGTTTATAAATACATTTTGCTGTGTGAAGTGGAACAGCAGTGATCCCTGGCATAGCAGAGCATACTTTGGGGGTCTCAATGTGCATGCGTGAGTGTGTGTCCTGGCATTGCCCAGCTGTACAACAGAGTAGGAGATGACTCTTAATAATTTTTTAGAACTGATGAGATACCATTTATTAGTAATTAAGGAAAATGATAACCAATATTTGGAGCAGATAAACAACAGCAAAAAGAAGTAGAAGTAAAAACCTCAGTGTTAAATTTAGAACAACAAGTAGTGATATGTAACTGTGTACATTTACACAAGTACTGTACCTAAGTGCAATATTTAACTGCCGTACTTTATGCTATTTTCTATTACATTTTGGAAGCCACTGTACTTTATACTCCCTTTCATTCATTTGATAGCTTAAGTCACTACTTACTTTGCAGACTCAAATTATCAATGCAAAATATAAATGGAATAATAGATTACGATGTGTTGTTAAATATTAAGCTAACCGCAAGTCTTTAAAGTAAATAATCAATGAGTCACACTTTAACCGGCTGCAACAATAAATTAAAATAAATTTTCAAAGGGGAAGAAAACCTAAAACCAACCACAATGTCCAGCACTGCACGGGACCAATAAGTGCTTCTGCTGGGTAAGTTACTGCAGATTGTGTTGCACATGGTTTTGGCTCTATAAAACCATATAACGCCCACTCTGTGCTCACAAGTTGTCTTTTAACAGCTAACAGTACATAGTAAATAAAGAAAAAATACATGAAACTGGTCAAACTTAAATTTGCATTGACATTTGAGTTGTTCTCTCAAAGTCCCTTTCCTCAATTAGCAGTCCCACTTAAGCAGCACCAGCTTTTGGTGCTTTCTAGTGCTCTCAGGCGCAGAAAGCAGAGTTGCAAAGTAGCTGTGCAGTAAGATTATATTTGTGTATATTATTGTATTTGTGCTTTTCATGAATTGCAGATACTTGCAGAAGAAGTCCTCATTTGTGACAGACAAGAGCTTTTACAGTTAACTGTAAGTCAGTATTACTACAAAATGTCTTATTCAGGAAGTGCGGTGAAAGAGCAAATGATTAAAAAAAAGTTGTTGTTCTCGCCTCCATTCAGTGAATCTCAAAACCTAAGACTAAGGTAAAGCATTTTTTGTTGTGAAACTGGAAAAATGGACATGATTGTCATCAAAGAAATCCATCATAAGATATCAATGTTCATTGCAACTCCAACCAGCGGGAGATCCAGTCTCTTCTGTCTGTGGCAGTGTAGCTTTCAGTCTTGATAAACTATTGTTTGCAACATGTATCCTACCAGTGCTGTGAGCAGGACTCTGAGTAAAACTACGGAGTGGTCACCACAGACAGAGAGCAGCTATATCAGAGCCAAAATAGCACATTTTTCAATTTAACTATTTTAACCATCAACAGGACAAAAATTGAAATGATTCTGATGGTTGTAAAAAATGTTGTCACAGAAAAGTTATATCAGCCACCATCTCTGAAAGATGAGTATCCAAACTGCTTGCTGCTGGAGGCTCATAAAACATGATTTAACTTAAGACTATATTTACTCTTGAAAAAAAAAATCATTAATTTTTGTTATAATTGCATACTACAGGCATATGAAAAAGAGGGTCAAATGAGTTGAGAGCTGTACAGGACTTTGTACATGCCCATAAAAGTTCAAGTATTATCTTCTACCAACATTAAAATATCAAGACATGACAATATCATTGTGTCAAGCATTTTCTTGTTTAAACATTCTCAACTTGTACTCTGAAAACATCATGGGCATAATTATGCTGTTCACAAAGTTGCTTATAGTCAAACACTGTAATCTTGTTGCTGCTCTGTGAATATTTTGGGGGTCTTTTCCCATGCTCCCTCTCCCTCGCCGGGACTTCATTTAAAGTCCCAGTTGTGTAGTTAGACAGAACAATCCTGTGGGAAGATAATCAAACACTGCCAAGAACAATTTCCTCATTCACAAGATTAGTATTAGATGGATTTCATGCTGGATTTGTTGGACTTCGGTCATATGACGAGAGAGAGGTCAGGGAACAACAACAAGTAAAGTTTATCTCCGTAATGAAAATACTGTTGATTTTTGGTTACTGGCAAAACAGATACCTAGGAATTATAGGCATTAAATACGTAATCTGTGAAAAACGTTCTTTTTCTGTTGATTTTGTTCTCTTAATTCCTCCTCCTTGGCTGGAAGAGGAATATGTCCCTCTGATCTCTCCTTCCCTACTTTAGAAAGTGTGTGTGTGTGTGTGTGTGTGTGTGTGTGTGTGTGTGTGTGTGTGTGTGTGTACGATACTGTAGCTTGTAGTTGTATTGTGTG
>JAQMCX010000050.1:3926089-3995379 GCA_029814765.1 Acanthurus leucopareius
GACTTGCTATTATTTGCTATTATCTATTTGATAATAAAAAGAGCCCGCAGTTAAAAAAATATATATATAAATCAACATGTTTACAGAAATACACCACTTATTGTGAGTGATCATATATTATTCATAATGCATTACATGAGTCCTAGGAGCAGCTATGGGTATTTTGCTATGTATAGTTTCCTTAATGACAACTGCAACAAACAAAGACAAGCAACATGAGTTCACAAGCAGTGCTTAAACACTGCTACATGTCTTTTACTCTTTTACTACCTTAAACAATAAAAAGAGCGAAGTTGCAAAAACCACTCTTCTTTTAGCCATGTTTTTTTTAAATTATGAAGTGAAACCAACAGTGTGAGTCAGTCAGAAAAACTTATCTCAATATAAGCTTTTTAAAAAGAATGCCCAGGGCTACTTGTCAGAACAAGATTCAACTTTCCTGATCCTGCCAAAGACAACTTAGCAAAGACACACATCTGAATACCTGCACCAATAGTTGACAGAAACATTTACTTTTGCAGTATGACAAAAGCCAGTGTAAAACAACAGCCATAAACAAAGAAATCACATAAAGGAAGCAACCTGCCACAAACACAAACTGCCCAAATCTGTAAGCCTGCTAAGATGGTTGTCGTCTTTCCGCCACTTGATCTGCTTAGCTGAATTATTTACATAGCACATTGCTCCATTTTCATTGTGGGATGTGGTTTTACGTCACCAGTACCCACAGGACAGAACAGTCACCTCACCAGGCCCTGCTGTGTCATGCTACCATGGCAACAACACATTCGAGCATGACAGGCATGCCAGACTCTTCTATTTACAGAGAAATGCTTATAACATCAACAAAGTGTAAGTACATTTCTCTATCTGTTGCCATTTTCTAGTTGGAAGTACAAACTATCCATATAAGTATGAAATTAGACCAACTTGAATAAGCACTGACCAAAGGACAAACGGGTGGATCTAGGGATCACCCCACAATTACTCGATATGCTACATCTGAGCCACATATACCCCAGTGAGTAACAGATATCCATACAAAATATATACAAAAAATACATACAAAATATAGATAGCTAGATATCCAGACAGATAGAGAGATAGAGAGATAGAGATTGAGATAGAATGGCAGGAAAGCAACACTTGTCGAGCATTATTCCTTACTTAACCAAGCAAAGATGGACACATGCTACAAAATAATGATGGATGAGAATGTGCAGTAGGCAGCAAAAAAACAGAGGCAAGTAGCATGACACAAGCCACAAACTGTTGAAAAAAAAAAAATCTTTATCAGCATCAGAGAACATTAACATAGCAACTTGGACTCCAATGTTAACCAGCCTTTGTCTGTGTGTTAAAACAACTGCCAGTTCATGTGGGAGTGATGTGAATACAAAGCTGCACAATTAAGTTTACATTTTGAACAAAAACTGTGTCTTTAATTAGAGTGTTCAGACAACCTCAATTTTACTGCGCTTTAGGGTTTTTCTTTGTGTCTGTAAAAACTGACTGTGCATCACAGCCACACTGCTGGCATATACGGTTCTAGGAAATTCCAGGGAAAATCCCCAGAACTGTAAAAAAAAAAAAAAAGCCTACCTACTGTGGTAAGAATTGCGGTTTCTAAGCTCAACTTTGGTCAGTACAATCATTATGCAATATGATCAGTGGCAAGACACAGTCCTGCAGGCCACTCTCTAGATAACCTGATTTTCAAACAAACTGACACACACACACATCACATTTGGCCTCAAATTACATAATCATGGATAATAAATTTAGTATGGGGCTGTGAAAAACAGCATAGTGACATCTCTCTATAAACACATGCGTTAACCTAACCAAGTTAAGAGACAGAGTAATGGAAATGTTAGACTAACATTATAAACCTCCTTGTTCTTTTGATCAACCTTTCAACCCAATGGCCTGTCCTTGTTTGGCAAAAGGTATAAAAAGAATGCTTTGCAAAGCAAATAGTAATGAAAGAATTACAACTGTTGCAAACTGCTGGTGGCAACAGCAAAGTATGGCCAGCTGTTAAACTTCAACAGATTTCAGGTTACTATAGCTTTGTGACACAATACTGTTAACAATTTTGATGCACCAATTTTCTTTACTCAGAGAAGTCTTTATCACATCTGAATTGAGTTATTTTGAAGCATGTTTGGGTACATTGTGTAACCTACATGAAGTACCCTGTGAGAAAACTGTTGCATGGACAGGGGCACACTTAAGACACACCCAGACGCACACAGGAATGTCTGGATGTTTTTTCCTGGATCTAAATGTGGGTTTTTTACATACCACATTCTGCCCTGGCCTTGTGTGTCCTGGGTGACCTCCCTAAAAGTCAGTGCCAGCACATGTTAACTGCACTATGACCTCAGTGTTGCTGCTGCTGCTCTAAGACAAAACAAGCACAAGCATACATCAACACACACTCGAACACACTTAACCAGGTCCGCTGCAGAGCAAAGCCTTTATGTTATGTAACAGTAATGTTGCTCCTCCTTCTCTTTTTAGGAGAAGCCAAGAAAAGCGCCTTGCTTTTGCAAAAATAGAGAGATGCAGGGTTAATGTTGGCATTTTGATCCTCTGTGGCTCATCTAAATATGTGACATTTTTGTTCTTAAATTTCTACACCATTAGCAGAAACTACTGTTAAAATAACTGAGAAAATGTTCTGCTCCTTACAGGCTAACAACATCAAGAGTGCATGGAGTGGAATGTTGGGTGTGTGCAGTGCATTAACTGCAGACATACCCAGTATCTCAAGATCATTTGTCATAGATTGCACAACGTGAAAATTTGTAATAGTTTACCGGACCTGATCGTCCTTGCTGAAACTTGCCAGTAGGAGGAGGTGAATGAAACTGCCGGCCATGAAGTTTTACAGTGATTAATGACAAGGAATTATTTGGCCTTGGAAACTAGTGTGGATGTAATTTAACAAGTCATCTGCAACTAACTTCCTCATATAAGTCAACAATAAGTCATAAACAAGTTATACTCCATTTGAATTTTTTGACAATCTTTGTCCTACTTTGTATATTCTGTAATTTTAAAAATATTTTTGACTGCAGCAGGTCCCTAATGTATTGTAGCACAATGTGATCTAACAACTTAATTACTTTATGAAGTTATTTTGCAGAACGTGTCTTGAAGTTCACAAGCCTGGTTGCCTTTTTATAAACACATTCCCCCTCTCACTCTAACCTTCAAGACAGGCCAAATATTTCATGACGCTGTTCCTCATATAAACAGCTCAGTTCCTATGTACGTTATGCAAGAGCAGCGAGTTTAGGGCGTGACGCGCTGACACAGATCAGACATACATGAATGCTGGCATGGGTCCAAAAGTGCAGAAAAGAGTGAGGGGGCAGTGAAACCAGTGAGTGAAAGACAGACACAGATTAAGGGGAAGAAGGGCTGTACATGTTGTGGAGCTCCCACTGAGAGAGTGCAGGTTAATGCACAACATTTCACATTTCAGGAGAGAAAAGGGCTGAACAAATAAAGCTGAGGTAAGACTTTGCTAAGCCCTGTGGGAAACAACCAGAGACACACACACACAAACAATCATTACCCATGGGACTCAGTCAGCTAACTGTGTTGACGTGCCATGATGACGAATGTAGTGTTTCCCTGAGCCTTAAAACTCTAAAAGTTCTTTTGCTCACATGCTTGTATCCTTATTGAAATATCCTTCCCTGTGGATCTCATTTAGGAACATTCTGTACTATGTGAAAGTAGCTGAGGTTCCTCTGAGGTGAGCTAGCAACTTTTTTCTTGTGACTTTTTCGTTTCTCTATAACAAACCAGACAAGTAAAAATGAATTACATCTCACTTTCACATGTGGGCAGTCTCCTGTGTATTAGTGGTGCAATGTGACTTATTACTTCAGACCAAAGTTTCAGAACAGTTGGTCCAAATTTCAACACAGTGCTGCCTCTGGGTAACGGATAGACAATAATGCAATTCCTTATCATAAACATGGCATCTGCATTGTGCTTTCAGTTGTAAGAAAAATTAATTACACAAAACTTGTGACTACATGTGGAAGTCCTCACCTGTAGTATCTAGACTGCAGGTAAGTGGAGCAGACAGCCTTGGAGACATGGCTGGCTGAGCCAAAGTCGATGACCTTGACTCTGTATGGCTGCCTGGTAGGGTCCAACAGCATGATGTTCTCTGGCTTCAGGTCAGCATGGATCAAACCCAGAGACTTCAGCTTCTTTAAGGCTGTTGCCACCTGCAGAGATTTACATTAAGTTGTTGTGTCAACATCCATGGATATTTGTAATAGATCTGTGTGTATGGGTTATATCTGGCTATGTCTGCAACAGATATCGTTTTACCTGCTGGAGAATAGGCCTGATGATTTTAAGTGGCAGTGGACTAAACTTGTTCTGTTTGAGGAAGTCATAGAGGTTTTGCTCCAGCATCTCAAACACCAAGCAGGTGTGGCTGCGGTGCTGAAAGCATTCTAGAGCACGCACCACGTTGTGCTCATCTGCGTTCTCACTGCTCAATCGTGCCAGAATCTCCACCTGGAGGCACAGGAACAAGAAAGAAAACAGATACAGTTTTTTAAAAAAAACGATAGAAGAAAACCTTTGCATCTAGTAAGCTCAAACAGTTTCTGCCGTAGTCAGAGATAACAAAGGGAGCAATGTTTATGATGTCAAAGCTGGTGTCATGCCCAAACAAAACTGAAATCACAAGCAATAGGATCCTCCATACCAGCAGATTTTTCTGTTCATCCACAATTTCAACTAAAACATTGACACAGATGTTTTTCTCTACTCAACTGACCAAAAAACACAGGAATACTCACCTCAATCTGTCCCTGACGTGCATAGGATGGGTGGTTCTTCAGTATTTTGACAGCCACAACTTCATTCGTTCCCCTCTTCCAGCACTTCACCACCTGACCAAAGGTGCCACGACCCAGAAACTCCAGGACCTCGTAGCTGTTCTTCACAGAGCACAGAACCTCATGCTGAACTAACTGATAGTCACCATCTACTGATCCGGTTCTGGTCACTGTAGCTCCTGCAACTGCCTCAGTACTGCCATTTGGCCCGATTTCCGTCCCATCTGCCCCGACTCCCATGCCAGTCACTGCCTCAACCCTGTTGTGTTGAGTAGACAGTGTCCCTCCACCTCCTACTCTGAGTGTGTCTGCATTGTTTCCTTTGCTGGTATGCAACATTGCCACAGGGGTAGGAAGTGAAGGTAGAGCAGATACCTCCTCCACTATCTGCATGGTTCCAAAACAGTTTTCCCGCGGATGCTCTCCACCTTCACGTGTCTTCTCTTCACATCTCTGGGTGGCACCTGTGTCTTGAAGGCCAACGTATCCTCCTTGTGCTTGTACTCTTCTATATCTGCCCACTTTCTCCTCTACTTTGATACAGGCCCTCCCCAGCAGCCCGCAGTCCAAGCCTCCTCCGGATGGAGTTCCACCACCGTCTCTACGAAGCCTCACTTCTTGAGGGCCTCGGCTCTGGCTGAGAGACTCCTCGATCCCAGCCGGACCTTCTTCTCTTCCCTCCCAGCTCTCTTCTCTCTGTAATCCTGCAGGCTGCAATGCCCACTCCTCTCTTTCTCCAAGCTGTAGTCCCCTGTGCAGTTTTCCTGAATCAGCACCAGTGGAGGATGGGATAACGTTGTTGGGATAGGCAATTCCGTAGTTGACTCCTATCACATAGGTTTTGGGCAGGGGTCGGTGTTGAAAGGCTCTGCTGGTGTTATTACTGCGTTGAGCTTCGTCTTTGTTTCTGCTGGTACCACTGCTGCTGGTTCCTAAGGCACTTGTTTGAGCTGAGTGCAGGTGTGATGGGTAGACCAAGACTTGTGAGGCCATACCTGAAGATGGAAAATAAGGAGAAAAGTAAAGTACAAGTCATATTTACAACTTAGTCAAGATAACAGAAAAGCTGACGCAGTGAGATTTTTCGGTTAAAGGGGTAGGATTTGTCTACATGATTACAAAACATGCTGAGAGTGAGTGCAGAGGGCGTGGATGACCAGTGGAAAATATGAGGTTAAACTTCAAATTAATTTAAGTTCAAATAAATGTAAGAAACCTCCAAAATTCCGTGTACAGAGAAGTACAGTGATTTTAAGCAAAAAGCTCCTTTCTGTCACAAGCCACCAAAAGGAAGACTGCAGTCTAAATAAAGCCGTCATAAAAGCTGCCAAACAGAAAACACATCTAAACCACTATGTCATCCTTACTGGAAAGGGGAACTGGCCTGCTGTAATGGGAGATGGGGGAAGCCCACTGCATCTCTGGCCTGTCCCTGCATACTCAAACAGAGGGTCAGTTTCACACAAAGTGGAAGGGCAAGGCAAGCAGTACCTCAGGGGGAAATGA
Organism: Acanthurus leucopareius; assembly: GCA_029814765.1. Taxonomy (NCBI): domain Eukaryota; kingdom Metazoa; phylum Chordata; class Actinopteri; order Acanthuriformes; family Acanthuridae; genus Acanthurus; species Acanthurus leucopareius. Next base: position 3,932,476 of record JAQMCX010000050.1, read on the forward strand.
TACCCCATTAGGCAAGATTAGTGTTCTTTAAGTCAGAGACATATTTCAAATACCCCTTTACAGCTGAAGCCATGGATTGTTGAAAGTTTCTGTCTGTTACAAAAATAAAATACTGTTTCATGAATCATTCAAATTAGTATTAATTTGCATGATTATAATATTTTAGCTATAACTCTAAATTTTGTGGTCTCTTGAAGAATAATGGCAATGATTAAATTGTCATAAAGAAAAGGCTAAAGCATTGAGCTTCTTGTTTGGACTGAAAGACAACTTTTTTCCTACATGCAAAATTTTTGACTATGCCTTTACATTTACTCATAAATGACTCAAATCTGACATCCAAGTTTACACTTGAAACGACCCAAATGCATTCATGAGTAATATCTAAATGTCTGCCTGTCCTACTGTCACTGTTAAATCATTGTGTGTAAGGAAAATTTTTGGTGAGGCAATAGTAGTGTTACTCACTCTCTAGTAGTTGGAGACATACAAGAGGAAAACCACACAGGCACTGAAACTTAATAGCGACCAGAAAACTTAGATCTGTACATTTTAGTGTTGAGCTAAATAGTTTGAAGCTTGGAAACTTTATTCATAGCTTTAAGACAAAAATTCAAATGAATGTTCAAACTCTGCACATCTTTTTAAATAACTCTTAATTCTGTTTAAACCTGTTTGTAATTATTTCATGCTCTATTTTTTTGCCTTATGCCTACATGCAGCATATTAATGTTTTATGAGTCAAAGCTACATAAGAGAACCTCAACAGAAGAATCTCAACAGGAGCTTCAAATCAAACAAAAAACAGCATTAATTACATTACTTGAAGTGTCATGCCAGTCATGTTATTTTGTGACTGTGGAAGCATGCATCTTCTGTTTACTGATTAATATTAAATAAACTATGTCATAGATAGGGTATGACACATGACAGACAATCTCTAACTATTTTTTTATCATGAAACAATGATTTTGCTTATTTTTGGCTTTTAAAATGAAAATTCCCCTCTTTACAGCAAGCCAGAACACTATAATAACAGACAATAACAAAAGAAGCGAAGCTTGCCAGCTAAACGTCCTGATTGTTCCGTAACTGAGACAGACTGTGCCTGACTGGGTTTAAACTCAAAATTCATGTGAATCCAGTTTTAAAGCCACATCATACATTGCACAAACATGAAGTTGGTTGTCTTAAGCACAAAAGTTCGTTGACAAGAAGGGCCTGCTGAGAACCAACGGCCTTCCTAACTACTGAAGCTGTCACACACAAGCTCAGACAGGCAGAGGGGTGTGCCTTTACGTAAACATGACAATACAACACACTTCAATTCTCATGTCTTGTATGGCTGCTGAGTTTTACCACATATACTGCTGACAAAGATTAACAAGCACTGTTCTGAACAAACTGTCCTTTATCTAATGAAAACTATTGTGAAAAAACTCATGGACTTCACTCTAGTTATACTACCAGTCATATGACTAGTACTCAGAGTTCATAACTGAGCTGACTACTATTGTTCTAACTGGGGAATAAATATGACTTCCTCTAGACAACACTTCCAGACAGCAAATTGGAGGTTGTAATTAAAATTCCAGCAGCAATAAAAATGTTTCCAAGATAGACTGCAATATTCTAGATTCTAGAGATTATTATACGTTCGGCATGAAACCACTACCTTATTCACCATCTACAGCTGCAAGTAAAAATATTAATAGTAATTCATTAATGCAACTGACAAAAGTTTGCAAAAGTAGTACCACCAAATGACTGGTACAACATAAACTTTTTCAACCTCTGTATACTTGCGAAGGTGCTATACCCATCAGCCTCTGAGGGACACTGGCACAGACACGGCTGTGACACCGCCTGCTCTATCCTGTTGCAGCCAAACTAGGTATCCTGATATCCTGCAGGCCGAGAGGAACTAAGCCTGAAATGCAAAGCCATGACACAGAGATGTGTGCACGCATGCATGTGTGTGTTTGTGTTAGTGCTGTGTCTCACCATTGTCAAAGAATGCCAGCTGTGCACGTAGCTTGTTACTGATCAATCTAAGAGACTGGTAACATATGGGAGGGCTGGAGTGCGTGTTCGTGTCTGTCTAAGTGTGTGTGTGTGTGTGGGTGGGTGTCCGTGTGGGTGTGTATGCGCGCGCGCGCGTGTGTTTGGGGGAAGGGTGTCGCCAGCCTCGACACCTGTTGAAACTTACAACATGTGGTAAGTGACAGGCAGAGAATTAAAGGGTGTGTTGTACTTTGTATTGTAGGTAACCACACCACAGAGTATAACAGTATAACTAGATAACTTATTCAAACGTTAGCTTTAATGACCAAAACGGCCATTTTATGCTTACAGTGAGGCAAGAGTTTCATGTTTAATTATCCTTTTTAAATTCTCTTCCAATCTCTTTTCCTTATTTTTATTTGGTAACGTCAACGTCTTACAAAAAGATACTGCTTAAGTTTATGTTACTCAAGATAAAACAAAAGCAAGTGCATACTTGTCACTAACTCGTAAATAAATAACTCACTCTTCGTCGTTAGCTCCACCGTTAACTAATTAGCTTTGACTGCTACCTTTATCACTTGTCTGTCACAGGGAACGAACTAAAGTTGGCTAGCTTATCAGTTAGCAAACTAGCTAGCCATGAGTCCTATCAGTGGTAAAATGGAAAGAGACAGACACGACAATCAGACAGAAAACATACATGACAGTAAGTTTTGTCAGACAAGACGACATACCTTCAGTAGGACCTATAAATAATATCACACAGAGCGTCAAGGAACAGGCTAGCAACGAGGACCCGCACGACAGTCAAATCCTGCAACGATGCTGCTGCTGCCATCTTGTTCAACGACGAGGGGAGACCGAGCGACTTTTCACACATTTGTGGCTCCAAATAACGCAAATAACTAGCTTTTTACGAAAGCCAGCCTTGACCCATGATTTCGACAGCTGTCTCGGCTTCAACCAGGCGTTGGTCCTATTTCCACACAGGATAAGGATTTCTGTTTCTAAACTTTTGCATGTTAATACGCCGCCTCCCCGACGGAGATAGCCTCTGGCTGCTAGCTGTTGCTGCTGGTTCAGTAGCTTGTTGCTTCTCCGCATGTGTGGAATGTTGGGGAGGGGAGGGGAGGGGAGGAGAGAGAGGGGGGACGAGGGGGAGGGATATAGCCCATACTGAGTCTATAAATGTCACTCTGTGACAGCTGAGCAAAAACACTAGACTTAAGTGATATTTTACTCTTTTGGGTACATCCAATCCAATCCAATCCACCTTTATTTATATAGCACATTTAAACAACATTTGGATGTTTTATATTATAAAACTCTGTCTTTCGATGTGTTTATACAATCGTTTGTTGAACGTTACTTAGGCTGATATTCAATATAGCCCCATCAAAATTTGCCTGCATAAACTATAAGTTATCTTATCATACACGGCTTGAATACAAATAAAGCAAAATAGGGTTAGGATGTGTTTCATGTTTGCAGCAGGTCAGTTAGTTTTTGTAATTTGATTACTGCAAATGCATCAGGAAATCTGCATGACTTGCAATATTAACCGAAGACTGTTTAGCAATATTTCCTAATGTTGTTGCTGTGCCTTCAGAGAAGTTAGTTCAGAGACTTTTAGTGCCGTTTATTCTCTGCTGGCATTGTGGATAATTCTCACTAGATTTGTATTTTATCAGATTACCACATAGGAACCAACACAAATAAAACCAAGTGCCAGGCAATAAGTCTATTACACCACCACTGTGTTCCTGGACCAATAATGAAGCTGCCATGTGTTGCCTGATGTGTTCACTGTACTGTGTGTACTCCACCGAATCAACAAAATACATCCAATTCATGTTAGGTGGAACAGAGAAAAGTTCTTAATGAGATTTTTTTTTAAACAGGTGAATTTCACTATAACTCTTTTGGCTTCATTTTTTCATCATTTATTTGCAATGATTTGTATTTTTTCATTATGCTGTAGTTAGCTGTATTTTATCTCACATGTGAAAACCATTTGATGTCTTTTTTTTAAGAGCAGTATGTTTCAGTTAATTGCACCAGATTTACCTCTGTAAATCACAAGACATGACCTCTTTCGTCTTTTCTTCTTACAGTGTTACTTACTTGACATACATTGTAAAGCTGCACAGCTGGCTTTGCTTATAACTATGACCACATCATTGCAGCAAAAAATGAAATGTCTGTATTTTTTTATTTATTGATTGTTAGTATACTTTTTTTCAGACATGCAAAAAAGGATAACAATAAATAATCCAGTAAACAAAACACACACAACTGACATGCTGATCACTCGGCCATCATCATTAATAATTAAAGATGGCATCACTGAAGAAGTTTTAAATTGAACTAAAATCACATCTTTTCGAATAATGAAAAGGCAAGTGGGGCCATTTTTAAAAAAAATGTCTATAACTTTAACTATATATTTTTACTGCATAGCAATGCACAAAAAAAGTGCAGAAATTTTTGTATTTACTACTTGTGCAAAAACGACAGTTCCTATGAGATATTTTACAATGTGTAAGATAAAAAGAAAAGGACCAGGATAAATTGATATGTAAACTACAGAAGGAAAGCCAGACTGGTATTATTGTATTATATATTAAATTCACATATTTATCATATTTCTTGTGTGAGAGATGTTTAAAGTATTTAATTTTGAGAAAAAATGTATGCATAAATATCGTACACACCCAATTTACCAACAAATACCTAGTGTAGTTTCATTTCTTTAACTACTCCAGGCAGCATGACTTTGCCTGTTCCCCAAATGAAAAATAAATGTTCATTGACTGGTTATATAATTACATTAACCCCTGCAAATCTTGTGGTTTTTCTTTTTGTTGGCCTGATTGTTTCACATTTAATTTTAATAAGGGACCTGATGGGATTCTATATATCAATGGTTCTTTGGTCTGAGGGATGTTACAAAGTCAAGTGAAACCGCTTTTCTTTTTAAAAGAAATTATTAGATCATTTTGTGTTAAAGGACCTAAAAGGGATAAATAAGAAGACTCCATTCAGCGATCGGTGACTAGAGACTAACCATCTATCTTACATTGTGCTTTATTATTAGCTAATTGAATTAAACCATTATCAAATTCATAACATCAACAACATGAAAATCCCCAGTCATGTTGTGCTTCTGCCACCTTAGCAGATTACTATGGCTCACTTCAACAGACCTGAGTCAGGCAGAACCATAATGTGGACTGTTCCATACGATTCCTAGGTCTAAGAACAACTGCTCTATGGACTGAAGGATGTCTTTTACATGTTTTTGCAGTGTAAGCATTGCACAACATTGGCTGCACACCCTACCAAATAGCCATACCGCCATTTTCTTCAAAAGGTAAGTATATTAAGCTGCCAGAGAAGTTAGACATGTTGATGTCGGTCATCTTGTGCTAGTTTGAGAGTGGTGAAATAGCATGAAATAGCATAGGATGCAAGAACATCAGGGTTGTGGTGTGCTCAGCCAAGCCCTGTGTTAACATGAATGGGCACACCTCCAGGGTCTAACCTGACAGGCTCTGTGTGGGTGTGATAAGATGGGCGCAATATGAACCAATTAGCAGTAGCCAGTGAACCTCACTTAAGTCCTGAAGCTGGAGGTCCTTCAGGTACTGATAGCACCTCTGAAGGGCAGTCACAAGGTAAGATTGCTCTGACAGGGCTAGTAGACCCACTGTGAATGCACCCCTAACAAGAGGCTGTTCTGAAGGCTAAGTTCGGGAGGTCACATTGAAACTGACTTATGAACCAACATAGCAGGCAACATCTTGGTGAACTGTTTTCACTAAGCAAATGACTCAGCCTTACCTTTCAGATCCAAGTTTGAGGTGGTAACTGACAGTATTTATGTGTTTTCAACTCAGTTGCCCAGCATCATGTCAGTTTCCAGTTGCTCCCATGGATCATGATGACTGACACCATCTCAAGACACATCTTTCCTCCTTGCATGGAGTTGGCCAGCATGACAAAATCTTTGGCATGATGAAGTAGACACTGGAACCCAGCTTGGGAACCTTGTGCAAATCCCAAAGGTAAACCCCCTGGAATTCACTGCATGCTCTCTTTAAGGTGCTGACCTCTCACTCATTGGTGATGCGACTGAAGTTACAGCATTTGTTGTCTGCAATCCAATTTTCATTGTCTTTTAGCATTTATCGGGCAGTGTGAGAAAATCGTGATGAGAGGCAGAGGCGTGAGGCGTGAGCTTGACTCGGTCTAAGCTTAACATTTGCTTGTTCACATTATCTGCACTCACTTTTCAAGTTAAGTTTTGAGACATTTGAGGGAGTGATGAAATAGACAGTGGCTGATAGGTGCAGCAAGTGTATACAGTAAAGGGCAAGGGGTGGTTAATAGGTAATCTGCTGAGGTGTGCCCATTAGGTGTTGGCCCACTGGTTGAAAAGCAGCTGCCATTGAAAAATTGCTGTGCAGTGTTAAGTGTTGTTACAGTCTGGAAGCATAGGTTGCCAGGCATGCTGCCATGTATGATCTCCAGCCGCAGTGACAAAGGCAAGTTTGGCTGATTAGCAGGCTAATACTCTGCTTTTGACATCTGTTTGACGGGACGTTAGACTGCACCAAGACCATGCTAGTTGCGTTGGGACAGGCCTGCTGAATGCTCTGAACAGGGTTGTGGAAGTAATTGTTGGTGGTAGGGACTGAATCAACATGTCACTTTCCAGTCTTTGGTCTGACATGAAAGTCTTTGCCATATGCAGCAACAATGCTAGCAACAGCTTATCTAGAGGATGGGTGGGCAGTCCAGGTCCTTGGGATAGCAGCTGCTGTAGAGGGGGTTCCTAGCTGCTTGAAAGCTCAGCAGAGTTGGTTGACAACCAGATTATCCCATCCACTCACCTTAGCACCTGTTCTTGGGGTGGGTATACAAGAACAGGGCCCAGTGTATGGCTGGTCTTTGTGGCAGTAGACTTGGTCAGCAGTCTAAGTGACCGCAGCTGCTGTGCACGGGCTATTTATCTGAGGGGGGTACTATGAAGCATGAAGAATTGTAGTGGGCTGATCTTTCAGCCTTGCAAGTGAGCATAAAGTTGTCATGGTCCTCTTCCTCTTAAGTTCTTGACTACTGCTGCTGTTCGTCCGTGGCATCATTCTGAGTAAGGTATCTGGCTTAAAGGATAAATTATTGTATGTTTAAGTTGGTGATGTAATGCTAGTACCACTTCATCCAGTACAACAACTCATGTTAGAGGGTATATGCAGAGACATAGAACAGCTCTAGATGCTTACATTATTCTCAGCAGGACAGATGAATCTTGAGCATAATATTAAAACATATGTATGGATAATGGAGAACCCACTAAATGTGATTCACACAGTCACTGAACAAAATTGAGAATGGCTTCTGTGATAACAAAAAATAAACAAACTGTTAACTGTTCACTAGGCTTATCTACTAAAGACACCTTACCATAGCAACTAGTGTTATTATGTAAATTCCATGTGAACTGAAATGACTTATGAGCTAGCTTTGCAAACATACACACACCATGCACGGCACGATAGCACTGTAAAATGGCTAGCCTTAGCTTAAGCTTTATTTGTGAATGAATAAATTAACACACAATAACAATTTAGCTCAGAAAAAACACATAAGTCATAACCAATAAAGAATACCTGCAACATTTTTTCACATAAACAATCACTAAATTATTGTGCAGGCTATTAATTGACTTAATTTAACAAATGTATTCTTTGTAGGCAAGGGTAATGCAGATGCAGTGTACTGACTTGAACTGTTACCTCCACATTAACACTAGACCTCTATAGGCTCTTAACACAATACCTGGTCTATAGTGTAGATTCATATCTAATTACTGATAGGTTTTTCCATGTAGTCCTTTTTTTATGTGATTAAAAAGTGTTTTGTATCTGGCCTTATCCACAGCAGTTCAATGCTTTGCCTCCTACACAGTACTGTTACTTCCCCAAACTGGGGGCCTGCCACTTGCGACATACTGTAGGTAATATAGTGACTTTGGATAAGTACCTCATACAACGATAAGTACCTGGTCACAACCAGTGCAAATCCTTTTGCAGAAAAATGCATCATATACAGCACATTTCTATGGTCCTGACAGGTGTATCTCAAGGCCTATTCCAGGTTTTGTGCTGAATACTTGGTCAGCAAACATGCAGTGCCTACAGTATTTGAGTTTTGGGCCATACAAGGAAAGAAACTGTCAGACAGAGCAAAGACTATATAGCCATTAGCATGTACGCAAAGGTATGAATGCTGACAGAGAGAGACTTGAACATCTTACGTTGTTGGCTGGGTGCCCATTTGCAAGTGTATAATCAAACTGAGAGAGACACTTCTAGGTTTGGGAGTTCTTATTTGGTAGTGAAATTTCCACTACAATCCTGTTACCCACAGATGATTAAACAAACAAGACATAACACAGTAATAAGTGAGTTAATTAATTAGAGATGCAGATTTTGTTCTGTTTCCTAGCAGTTTTCTTTTTTCCAGTTTTTATGCTAGGCTAAGCTAGGTAAATTTAGCAGAAGGGACAGGTACAGAACTTCTGACTCTACAAAAAATGTATTTCCATTTCCCATGTCTAATTATTCCTTTAGTAACTGTTGCTATCAAACATGACCAAGACTTTTCTTCTTCCATGGAAGGTGCCTCCATGTCTCTGGCTTAATGCCGCCACCTGGCAGCTCCTGGTTGAGACATTTCTGTAGTTCTCTGGAATATGGCAGAGGTCAGAGCAGAAATAAAATACTTCCAGGCTTTAACACAGGACCAAGTTTTTGTCACTCAGAGAGTTGATTGCCAATGAGGAATAATTTTCTACCCTGACACACCTGATAAATAATGTACCTGATCCTTTGTCTTATTGACTTAATCTTTAATTTAATATTTTAAAATCAAAGTTTTCTTATGCTATACTGTTGCCATAGGTTTCTGTAGGAAGAAATGTGTTAACACACTCCAAGTATGGTAACCATAACACTAAGAACCGTTGTAGTGTGGGTTTTAAAATACAGACCATTCTCCCCACTTCATTTACTCCAGTGTTAAAGGACTCTCCCCTCCTGTCAGTGTTTTGTGAAGTATCTTTTGGTAGAACGGGGAGAAAACCAGCTTGTTAAAGTTGACAAGTCGAATGAAACGAACAGCAAGCTCCTTTAGCTCTCTGCCAACTGGAACCAGACCCCCTGGGAGAGGAGGAAGGGTCTTATGTTGACTGGACTCCAGGGAAGCCAAAAGGTAGCTCTGAACCCGAGAATCTGAGAGGATGAGAAAGGATAAAAGGTTTGTTACTGCAAGATAATGTGTTCATAAATTGCACAGTCAACCATAAGCTTTTGGCTACACTATGATGTACTGTCATATGTATGACTATTCTTACCCATAAGCTTACGGACTGTGTTGTCTGGCTGGACAATAGCTGAGATTTGTCCCTTCAGGGTGCTCTTTCGATCAGCTGAAAATGGAGAGTATCCATGTTGGCTTAGACATTGACTCAGCTCAACACACAGTTTCTCCCCGATGACGGCTAAGGCCTCCTGTGCACTAAAGGACCTTGGAACAAAAAAGAAGTATTTGAGTAGCAACACACCTTAGCCACAAGTTGTACAACTGATACAAGCACTGACACAACCTTTATTGTATTCAGCACTTTATTCAGCAAATATCGACAAACATGTAGTTTATTTACACATCCAGCAGACATGAGGCATTATCATGTCTAGTCTGGAATTTGGAGTTTGGGCTGCTTTGCATAATAAGCTGATCAGTCTATCTACTATCTAAATATACAAATTTGTTATATGTTCATTGTTAAATTACATTTTAAGGTAAGCAGACTTTTACTTTTGTGTGACGTTTACCCAAGCTGTTGGCCATCCAGGCATCCAGTTGTCAACTGGAAATTATGGAGAGCTCCATAGTTCTGTTTAAGGTCTCATCCAACAGTCTGACTATACCTGATCATTTTTATCTTTACTCAATTATTGTATGATCAACATCTGATCACTAACTTTGTTTTTAAGCAGATGCCTGCAGTGGCTCAACCCAGGGATCCTAAAACCACACAAAAAAGGCTAAAAGAGGCAAAAACACTCTAGAGTTGAGGGGAAGTGCAGTTTAGTTAACTGGCTATTAATATATCACTGCGAGCAACCCCTTTTGCAGTGCATGTAGTCATCCATTGTTAACACTGAAATAGTGATTGGTGGGACTTAAGAGAACAAAGGCCTTTGAGGCGCAAAGAACCTTTGCTTCCCCAAAAAAGCTCAAAGTGATGTTGCAGTCGGAGTCTTAATGGCTGTGTACTGCCCCCCCCCCCAAAAAACCTCATGCTAAATTAAAACAAATATTCAAATATTTTAACAGATTTTAAATTTGAATTTAGACTTTGAAACACATATAAAAAATATACAGAGAAATATACATAGAGATGCATAGACATAAAGAATTAAAAGACATGTGACAAAAGGGGGCGAGCTTTAAACACACAGCGCAAAGTTCTTCAGTCAGCATATGGACCGCCAGCACTCAAACATGACATTTGCCTGAAACATAATAGCTGAAAGGTTGACTGTAATTAAGCACATGTATGACATTTAAAATACGGGTACTCACGGTGTGTGCATGTCTGCAAGCATGACACTGACAGTGTTTTTTATAGTCTCCATCAGTCCTGGTAGACCTGAGATAGCCTCCCCCGTGGTAGTGTAGACAACAAGGAGCACAGAAGCCAGTAGAACTAACTGCTCAGCCTCCTGCTGCATCTCCTGGAACCGAACCTGATCCATCAACACCGTCTACAGAGAGGAGAACAAGAGGACATAATGCTTTAAAAAAGATATATACAAATAACAGAACGACATAATGACAGACTTTAGGTTTGACGGCATTTACCTCTGGGAAGGGGTCTGTAGCATGGTCCCATCTCAGCAGGCGCACATAGGCATGATTATGGACATGAAGAGGAAGGAGTGAGGGAGGTTCAGATGAGGCCGCACTGCAGCCATCCACCTCAGCCTCTCTCAGGGATCTCACTGTGTCCTCAAGCCACTTCTCAGTGTAGTCTAAGGCATCTTAAGAAGAACAAATCATTTTTTTCCCTTTTTGCCATTTTTTGCTGGATACAGCAGATCCTTGTTTTCCATTTACTTGCGTAATTGCAATTCCACAAAGAAAAAACAGGTCATAGTTCCTTTTTTTTTTAAGATGAAAACAGCAAGAAAATTTAAAGGGGCTGAACTGCTTATATAGAAAACCTGTATTTGACATGTGGCCTGCAATGTCTGGAATGCAGAATTCAGATCTACCTGTAAGCACCAGGCCAATATGTGATATTTTAATATTAAACAGCTTATGTAATGGAGGAGTGATTCCTTACTCGGTTGTTTCTCCAGGAACTCCTGGAACTTGCTTCTCTCATAATTAACAGATTGCTCCATCAGATCAGACCTGATGCTGCTGACAGCAAAGTTAGCCATGTCAACCTTCATTAGGTCCAGCACAGAGAAAATGGCCCTAAAGGGAACAAGGAGGACAGCGAAAGGAGACTTATATGAAATGAAATCATGACATTTTATCTTCTCAAATAAACAAGGTGAGTCAACAACTTCAGAGGCAGTTTCTGCTGTGAATGAAAGCAGCGCCAAACAGTAATGTGCATGTGATGTGGAGGAAATAACATTTTTGAGTTTGTACTCCGGTTATATCACTTGATCATCATTAGCACTGCTAATAATGCTAACAACAACCGGTACAGGTACATTTGTAAATTTTACCATGAACCTGAAATTTGGCTCTACAGGCTCTACCTAACCTGCTAACTCATCACTTGGCATCGTCCAAGATAGTGTCATTGTAATTCACTGGAATGAAATTACACCAATCTAAAAATAAACTGTGAACCTGGAACATTCAGAACTAGTTATAGTCTCACTGTTGTCTCTTGGCTTACTTAAGCAGAGGCACAATATCGGTGATCTCTTTTAACTTATTGATGTCCTCATCTCTGCAGGGGGCACACAGTGAACCCATCATCCCAACAATAAACTGTGACAGTCGACTGATATCAAGTGCTCCTTTCTCAGCTTGCTGCTGGATTAGAGGCAGGTCCAGGACCTCCTCAATATGGGAGCGGAGAAGACGACCGTGGCCCGGCAGCAAGAGAGACAGCAGTGTCTGGATGAGCAGGGAAACAGAGGATGATTGAAGGCAGGCAGGAAAGCACAGACAGAATTACAGCAGCTGTGCACCACTGTGTATGAACAGGGCATTTTGAGGACGAAAATGAAGAAAGAGGAAGAGGAGGATGAGGATGAAAAATAAAAAAGGAAGATGATGAAGACAAATGAAAAACACAGGAGTGTCTATCAGCAGAACTGTCTGGCCCAAAATTACTATTAAAATCTAAATTGATGTGTCTCTAATTCACTTCTAACATTCACACTCTTGCATCTACCCTGACATAATGATTTTGCAATTTTTCCCAAATATTGGAGGTTTATTTTGCAATATTTTGTCGTATGTGTTCACATAAAACATTTTGATGCGCTATAGGCTCAATTTTTGATGTTTCATTCGTGGAGGACAGTCTGAAGATGCAGTGAAATTGGTTTGGTGTCAGTTGAGCAAAAAAGTGGAAGGAGACAGGTTTGATAAGATTTTGTGTCTGTTGAACAATTTTAAGAAAAACAGTAATTTATGTTATGATTCCTATAAGGTTAAAGCATTTCTGCTATATTAAGCCTACTTTCGGGTCAAAGTTGCAGAGTCGTCGGGTACGACTAATTTATCATAATTATTCAAATGTTAAAACTCTGTAAAAAGATTACAGGATCATATCTGAAGAGAGATGGTGGCTGCTAAAATAAGACATAACATCTGCAAAGTTATGGAGGCACTGGCTCCGACTTATTTCCTGCATAAAGTACCAACTTCTGCCTTACCTCTTTGATCTCAGCTAATAATTTGATGGCATGTTCATACATGGGTGGATCCTCCTTCAACTGAGCTTCCAAACAGTCCCAGAATGCTTTGTGCATGATCTCCTTGACTCTGCGCTCCAAACTATACATGAACATCAGAGGAACTTTTACTTGCACAGCAGGAGAGAACTCACTCAAAGAACAGTTACTGTATCTGATTAACCTCTCACCTTCCCTCAGGAAGCTCTGCAGGTTTGACTTGAAAAGCATGGTTGACCATAATTTCATGGACTAAAGCCATGTTGGTGACTCCCTTGGCCGTCTCCATCAGCTCCTCCACAGAGACAAACCTGGGTGGACTAGCTGTGAAGAAAGAAAGAAATTATTCAAAATTTTTTATATTATTACTAAATTTGCGCATTAGAGTGCACTTTCCACCTTAAGCTAGAAATTATAACATTCAAATTAAGAAAAAAAAACAAATGAACAATAAAAAAAAAACATGAGATATTCCACCGCAAGCAAACAGAATTTGATCTAACTTGTAAACAGAGCGTATTGTCTCCTACTTCACAGTGGATTCAATGTGACGGCAGTGAAAGCAGGAACTCACCAACCACAAGATTTCTTAATCCCTTCAAGTATTCTGCTGTCAGTGTATCCACAAAGCAGAATGTTTTGCATGCATTAAAGTAAAGCTTCTATTTATGCTCTTAAAGGATCATTTAATTTATTATTGTAAGCATGAACGGGAGGACACAAAGTATCATTTAAATTTGCCAAGCCTTTATCTAACCTGTGTAGCACTATGCAATTGCAAAACCTGGAAATCATGATTAAAAATAGAGGAAACAATTAAATTATGTAGCAGTTACCTAAATTAGACTTAACAGATTAGACTTAAACTTATAGTTAAAAACAAGAATCCAGGAGTTGTCATAGTCCATGGCATTGCCCTCGCTGTGTCATAGTTGACTGATTTCTGGCTTTTTGGGACAGACTTAACTTTCATATGCTGTCTACCAGGGTAACCTTAGGCAGATGTCCCAACACAGGCATGGAACCACATTCCAAACTAAAGCTAAAAAAGCTAAAGTTAATGTCATACCTGTCCTCTAAGATGGGGATTTATTTTTCAGGGTGTGCCTGTGGAACATGTTTTATGCCAAGCATTCAATCTCAAGTTCATTACATGTGATGTGTTCTGGTTCAACAATTAAGGGACCATAATTGTGGCCACGCACTGCTAGAGATGATGCCATATGTGGGGTGTACAACCCCTGGTGGACGTTACAGGTATTGCATGTGGGGTGCAGTCAGGGCTATAAAAATGATCCTATATTGCAAATTAATTTAAACATGTGTATTTCATTCTAAAAAAGTTCTCTCTGCTGTATCTACCTGTGCCCCATTCCTTTCTCTCAATTTAAAATATAATTTTTAAATAGTCAGTGTAGTGTCTATAGTTTCACTGGAACTTTTGTTACTCCTGAATAAATGTTATTTTGTTGTCAGTGTTTATTGTACACATCAAAAGCAACATTTTTAGGGGTCTTCAATCCCCCAAAATTTGGGAGGCTCTGTCATGTGCTATATAACCGATAACCACTTTACAGTAAACTGCAGGAAGCCATTTACCCATAATAAATATAACAAGAAAACAGCTGTTCACCAACATCACAAACTGCTTTGCTGATGTCTTTAATTATTCATATTCTCAAGACACCACACCTGTCCTTACCGATGTGATGAGGAACTGTACTGTTAAACAGCTAAGACAGATGAGCACTGATTTCAGGATGAGTTTATTCCAACCCCTAAAAGGATCATGTTTTGAGGCTGGTTTTCTCTCTACCATACAAAGGGAGGGTTGTTTGCATCCAATCCACATGCCCGTGCTGATAAAGATTGCTGAGAGGAGACTGAAGAACTAAAACGGGAGTTACAGCATGACTGGGAGCAGAGTGGATCTCAACAACTTAAAAGCTTCTGTAATGCATTTTCAGGTGATTAGATGCGCAGTAAGGCCACTAGCAACAGAAAGTCATGGCCAGGCATATCATTAATGGCATTCAACAATCTTACTTTAAGAAGCTACTGGGCGACTGTAAAAACCCAGGACGCCCCTCCTTATTACTGCAATTCTATACTGTACTTAAGTTGTCTACAATTGTGTGTGCCTTGAACATGCAGACTTAATAAAATCACAGGGTTGACTGATCTTTTATGTTTTGTGTATGCAGACAGGACGGCACTGTGCAGCACAACTTGTTAAATGTCTGTCAAATACTGTTATACATTGCACATGCAAAGCTATTTAGCTCAGGCAGGTTTAGTGAAAGGATCACTTCCAAAAAGAGAGGAAACATAAACTCTGGGTCAGTAACTGTGGTTAGTGACTCCAGGAAGCTAGGAAGCCTGCTCTTCTCTGTGTCCTCCCTCTTACAGAACCAGACACACTGTTTTCCTTCCTCACTGTTTCAGTCCATATCCAAGTTGCTACCAAAGCACATTCATTAGCGGAGGTTTAATGTATGTCACAATCAAAATCCTAGTTGGATATCAGTTTGTTTTTCAGGACTACCTAAAGTTTTGTTTTTATGTGCTGTCAGTCATCTGTTTGAACAGGACTTTTTTGTGTGTTTACATTCAAATACCGGACTGTTGTTCTGTCTAGCTTAAGTTTCCCTGAGGAAAACAACTTGTTTCTCACCTTGCGGTGTGCTCACTCTGTGCGGGCTTGGAGTATTTGCTCGGACCCTCTTCCTCACTGTCTCCTCAGCAGCATCTTGCGTCCTCTCCTCCTTTGATTCCTTGTCTCCTCCACTCTCATGGTGGTCTGAGTCCTTTGGCATTCTGCAGGACAAAAGATGATGTTTGCTTGTTTCAAGTTGTAGACTGAAGGTTTTTTCAAACACTGAGAGTCAGTAAAATAATGATCACAGTGCATGTGTGGCTGGGTCAGTGACTGTTGACCCACACATGTATCATTTTTAATGCTACTGGATTTCATGATTCAGTACAAGACTCATGAAATCCAGTACAACAAGCAATATGATATACGCAGGTTTGTTATTGTGAGGAACGATGACATCACCTACATAAATTAGGAAGGGGGAGAGGGGTAGGGGATGTGAAAGCAGACTGAGGTAGTAACACGACAGAGGTTAATAGAACAAAGCCTCATGGTTCCGTGGCTGTCATCACAGTCTACGGTAACGTTACTAACCTTGTAGTCGGTAGCGCCGAGGAGAGAGGTGAATTAGCTGTGAAGTTCAACTTATCAAGCTAACGTTAGCCTCAGTCAGCGTAAACGCGACTCGCTGTCAACAACAACAACAACAACAACAACAAAGCCTAATGACACAGTTAACGTCACTCCTTCATAACCTGGCCATAGAGGAATCAATACTGTTACATATTATTTTAAAACTTCACCACTGCCAGAAACCGTCTTTCAGAGAGAGAAGGCTTTGTTTCGTCCTCGAAAATTCGAGCTTAATGATGCCGCAGCCCTCCTCTGATGGGATGCCCCTGACCATCTTCTTCTTCTTCCTCTTTGAGGTTTGCCGGCAGTTGGTATCATTTAAGTTGCATTACCGCCTCCTTCTGGATTTAAACGTCTGTTATTATTCTGTTCTCTCTGTCTTGTAATTCTGTGGTTGCTTTTAACAACCCAAATCCATCTATCCTCTCCCCACCACCGAGCTAGACATCTCAGGCACATCGTGTTTTAACGTCGAGACAGACTTCGACATGTGATGTGGAGATGTTTCTCTGTCTCCACTTCTTGGTACAGATTACAATGACTGGTTGGGTGTTTCCCAGTGATAAAGGTGTTATTTACATTGCTGTGACCTATTCTTATTCTGCGCAATCTTTCCTATTCCCCCTACCAGCAGGGTACTGATGCCAGTGCTTCATTATTTCGTACAAAACTATACTTTTTTCTCTAATTTTGAAAGTTAAACACCGATTTCGACATGTTATCTTTCATTCTCATTCTCTCCTTCCTTGTTTACTTTCTCATTACCTGAGGGTGCGGGCGTGCGGTTGACCAGGAGGCTCTTCCTGTTTTTGGTGGGGCTAACGTGACGTAATGGTCGAGCCCTCTCCCGCGAGCGCGCCGCTCGCTCATGCGCTCTGTCTCACACTCACACTCACACACACAAACACACACAATAGATTTCCGATCTGAATAGTATACTGTAGAGACACATTTCTTTCCCCATTTTCCTTTGGTTAGCATTAAAATTAAAACGTGTTGAACAAGTTATTGCGGGTTTAGGCATTTAACTTTAAAATTTCTGAGCTGTCCTTGCTTTCTTCAACTAAACATTTTTTTTGAAGTTTGCAAATGTTTCAAAGGCTTGGACTTGGCTCTTTTCAGAAGAAATTGTGTGCAGTTAAAATTAAATTTGGCATAGATGTAAGTCAGAATTATAAATAAATTCTCGCAATTTTACACTAAATTTAGTCAATATCAAGAATCCCTAGCATTTCCAAGCGAACACAGTGGAAAATTTTATCATAGGAAGACACTCTTGCTTCACTACAAGTAGACATGACCTCAAATAAACTAAATTAAAACATACAGAGGATTGGGTGACCAGGAAAAAACATTTTCAAAGACTTAAAACACAGATTCTAATTGCCTTTATGTAGTTGTTTTTTTTTTTGTTGACATTCAAAATTTTGACGCTATTTTTCTCAAATGATGGGGTGCATCTTCTCTATTCCATTTGCTTTGAATAAAAATACATACTTGTTCTGGCATTATCACAAAAAATTCTGTTCTAAAATTATATTTAAGAGAAACACAAATAAGAATATATCGACTGTTTATTTATTTTGTTCATTTATATAGTAAATACATATACAAATGTGCGGCAGGTATCTTTCCCTTAAGTATTTTTTTACTCTTCACTTTGTCAGTGATTTATACTCAGTCACAAAACATATCCTCTGAGGTAACTAGCTTGTGTCTCACTGACCAGCTATTTACCAAGATGTGCAAGGTAAAAATGACAAGAGAATACAAACTGTAGAAGACATCAGGGTTAAATAGTTTTGCTATGTCACCTATCTAAAGCATACTAACAACAGATTCACCAAAGTACTGGTTAAATATCTGGGGATGGGCTTGGTAAAACTGTCTGAGCAGACGCTTCCTCTCCTTGGCAGAAATCTTGGTGTC
This sequence comes from Acanthurus leucopareius, assembly GCA_029814765.1. Classification (NCBI taxonomy): domain Eukaryota; kingdom Metazoa; phylum Chordata; class Actinopteri; order Acanthuriformes; family Acanthuridae; genus Acanthurus; species Acanthurus leucopareius. The sequence goes on from JAQMCX010000050.1 coordinate 3,950,638, forward strand.
CAGGTGGATGTTGTTTAGCAGAGTCCACAGCTCCTGTTTGGTGATGTCTTTTGTAGAGTCGGTGTAACTCCTGCTGGAGACCTGCTGACAGAGGGTAGCACCTGAGGTACACAGGAGGAAAGGTGTTAAAGGGAGAGAACTCAGAGTAACAAATGTGCAGTAAATCATAAAGTAACACTGACAAATAGCACAGTTGAAAAAAATGCTGCCCTAAATGCTTGGCTTTTGCCACTTGGAGGCCACAGAATAAGCTGCAAAAACAACACTGACAAATGATACCTTTTAGCATTAAAGGAAATGCTTTAGTAAGCGAATATTCACTCTCTGGTTCATAACAATTAATCAAAATACAATGAAAAACACAGTAAGATGAAGTGGTATATCAAAATATTATGAGCTACAATGTATCTGATGTAAAAATAGGTCACAACATGCCATTAAAAATGAAGCTCTGTGGTGTGACAAAGATGCCTTGGCCTACAAATCATATTCTCCATGTGTAAGCAAAAATCACATCAACACCAACACACTTTTTCAGTGATAATGAATCCAAAAGTTACCATCCCCACTGAAATCATGGCTCATATACCTGTGCATATATCACTTTTTTTTTCCTGTTTTTCACATATGTTCCAACCTTAATTCAACACCTTTTACATCACACAGTTGTTTTTTGTTGATACAAATATATCATCAAAAACAAAGGTTTGCACCAAAATCAGTGACTAGCAAACTTAACAGGATGGTAAGTGCAGTCAGCATCTTTTTTGTTGTTTGTAAGCTGGTTAGGTTGTGATTAGCAGTAACCCACACAGCAATAGAGGTTGTGCTGATGCAAACTGTCCCCTTCTGTACTGATGCATCCATTCTTTACAGGAAGTTTTGAGTTCCTTTGGCTTTCGAATTTGCGATGAACCAAATCTCACTGCATTTGAAAGAAAGATTTTTCGGAAGTGCACAGACATCGCCCTCTTTGTGAGAGGAATGCGAAAACACCACTCTAGTGAAAAACTTTGCACATATAAAAGTCAATACATTCAGATATTTTTAGGGACATAAACATGAGAAAAACACATTTTTGAGTGTGAAGGGGGACTTATAAGGGCCAGATTTGACTTTTATTATGAAGTCATCACAAGAAATTTGTTGCGTCTTGAAATTGGCATCACTGCTAACATTCCCCAAACAAAACAATACAACATTCATTTGTGGGATCATTTTGACAGTGAATCAGTTTGAAATATTGCAGAGGGTAATGAAACAAGACGGAGCAGCCACACTGAACTATTAAATGAAAGCTGCAGGCCACAGGCTTCTGGGAAATGTAACCAGTTCCTTTCACTGAGCCCTGCAGCATAAATCAGAGCATAGTTTCTCACAGAAGGATTTGAAAATGTCAATTATTGCTGGACTTAAAACAACTTGTCTGTTTTCCTGCCCCAGGAATTCTGGGATCTGTAGGGTTAACCCATATATGCTGTGACCACAAAACACAGGCGTCACCAAATCAAAATGGACTGAAATCTTCAAAATTACCACTTAAAAGCAGAATGATGTTTGAACTATCCATTATCAAGTGTTTTGTGTTGTGAACTTCTGTGGGATTACCACTCATGAACTGACATTTACCAGTTACATCGGGTTGCTTCCCCTGCACGAGGCCGGCCAGCTTTTCGCTCACTCCTTTGTGCAGAGCTGCTGGTATCTGGAGCAAAAGAGAAATTCTTTGTGGTAAATTATTTCAAGCCAGAAAATGACTTGTACATGAAATTGCACTCGAAAAACTGCCAATCTTTTCAATTTAACTTCCAGTTATCCTTTTCACTAAAACCCTTACACAGATGTCCGTGACAGCATTTTCTAAGGCTACATTTTGCACCGCAATCTTAACAAATTAGTTATGCAACAAAAAGTTGAATGCCAAAACTCTAAAAAACACTTGAAAACGCAGTCAGCCTCAAACCAATAAAGCAAATTCTGGGTCGACCTATTCATGATAAATTGTCGGGCCAAACTTTTGTTTGAGGAAGAGTTCAAGATTTCAAGGTTTTGACTAATATCCTGAGCTTAATTAGAAGGCATGGGAGTGTTGGTCTTTATTGGAATTGAAATTCATTAATTTTACACAAACAGAACAGCTTATGTGTGGGAAATGCTACTCAGCCTGTGAAAACAGAATGCTCTGCACACTTGGAGGGGGCTTTTAATGAAAAGGCTTGTTTTTCGCGGTCTTGCAGCATGGCTCCTGAGACGGCATCTTTGGGCTGCTCGTTGATCAAGCACTTTGGTCAGTATTAAAATCTTGAAACAGCCAGATTGATTCACATTACGTATCAAGACAATCATGCTCCCACAGAGGATGAATTCTAATGACTTTGGAAATTTCCCTTCTTTTGCTTTGTTGGCATCATGAAGTTTATTTGTGGTTTTGAGGGGAATGTAGAGACAACTTTTGAATGAGTAACACTTTGGTTAAAGAGCAAAACACATGGTGAAAAAGTATGCTGATAAATAAAGCATTATTTATTATATTTTAAGTTGCACATGTAAATACAAGAAAATAAATGATGTTCACGTCAGCCTCAGCTGTACTTTATATCTGGTGAAAATGAGCAAATATTAGCATGCTAAAACAAACCCTGGTGCCTATGTGAGACCTCACTGAGTCACAAACATGGCTGTAGACTATTAGTATGGAATATAATCACATCTTAGTTCACTTATCCACTACTCCAACATAGAAGACACTTTGCAGGTTAATCAATAGCAAGCAGTTAATTGAGATCTCAGACGGCTGGGATTCAGCATCACTTTGCTGACAAGAAACACAAGTATAATTTGGGAACTGCATGTGATACACTGCGTGGAGGGGCTGTTTATATGCCATGCACATTACTCTTTGTCCCATTGTGAGTACTGTTCAGGGCACTGTAAAGTGCATAAATGTAACAGGTAACAGAAGGTAGAGGGTAAAGCTTGTTTATATGAGCCTTGTGGGTCTCACAACTCTGCGTACATGCAGCACTCAACCTTCACCTTCAAGGTACCCGTGGCTTCTTTGATTGGTTAAGACCCAAAGAGAGGGGTAGTAATGTATTCTGACGGTATCCCCTCACCTTTAACACTTCCTTTATGTTGCTGAGCATGAAGACTACCATCAGGTCCTCTTTCTCCTTTGGAAGAACCTTGTTGTGGAAGATTGCTCTCGAGAAAGACCTCTTCACTGCCAGTCTGTTCTCCATCTACGGGTTCAACAACACACCTTTAATGCCTCTTACATTTTTGCCTCTTACTTTTACCTGAAGAGAGATAGGGAACTTCTTTTGTTGGACATTTCAAAGAATCAATTATCCGATATAAGATTTAGTCACCAACTCACCTCTTTGTCCAGTTTTATCCCTTGTGGGTCTGCTGCCAGAGCCATGAAGGTCAGCAGCCTGCGCAGCTCGTCTCTGCAAGCAGGAGGCAGCAGCTTCAAGCACAGCTGGAGAGCCTCAAGAGCAGGGCCGAACTTAGCACTCACTTGGAAAACAAAAGTGACATTAAGATGCAATCTAAGCGGACTTAAATAACTTGGATACAAAAAAAAGGTTTCTAAGTCACAATCCAAGCTCTAACCCAGCAGGTCAGTAATGGCTGTATAGATGTCAGTCATGCGCTGGGGCAGCAGCGGAGGCCTGTCTGTGTTACTGTAGTGTTTCATTAAAGTCCTGTACAGCAGCAGCTTGCACTGGGCCAAACCACTCTGGGAGAGACGGGGATGTTCATCACTGTTGTTGATTGGCTTGGATACAGACCTCAGAGACCGCACTAGAGCCAGAAATACAGATATGAACATTTGTATATTTTTATTTATAATAGTTGCAGTTGTATGCTTTCAATACAACCTGTCAAAAGTTTTAAACCAAAAACAAAACCTCTTTCCAGCTGACATGAGCAGAAAGTAAAAAGAAGCATTTATAGTGCATGTTGAATTTTAGAAGTAAGGACATCCAGCTCAGTCAGATAGTGGCACCAGCCTTTGTGAGATACCAGAAACATGCAAGCACAGATAGATACAAGCACTTGCCTTCATTCTGTGAACTCTCGTCAGCTGGTACTTGCTCACAGCTCTCCTCATCTTCCTGAAAGCAGTGAGGAAGCTCCCTGCTCAGCTCCACCACAGGCTGATCAGAGAGGAAGTCCAGACAGTCCAGAGCTGCACGGAGCCACTCATCCTCCCTGAGGGATCAGGAGCAATACAATAAAATAAACAAGGACATTTTTCATTAAATAAAAGATATTATATGGTTATATACACTACAGGTTTGGGAATTTTAGAATTTAAATATTGATATTAATCAAGAGTGTTATAGTGTTGAACAAATTCTTGTTTGTCTTATTTTTATTTATGGCAATAATTAAGACATTTTGTAATATACTTTTTTGATTTGGTACACAATACTGATACTATTTTGAATTATTCAAAGTCAACACACTGAGAATCCCTAAAGGCCTTAAGGATCTGTCTGTCCAGGTGGTTGCTGCTGTAGATCAGGTCTGGGTTACGTTGAGCCATCAGGTTTGATGGAGCAGGAGAGGATGTGGTCTGGCTGCACTGAAGCACCCCTTCCAGCAGGGGGAGCTCCACCAAGTTTAACAGCCTGAGCAGAGTCTGCTCCTGCCACACCTCGTCTACCACTGAGGAGTGAAGGACAAAAAATGACAAATAAAAACATACTGTAACTGTTGTTAAGTTTTATATTCCAGGAGAAACAAAGTGCAACCTTAATTAAAAAATACTAGTATTCCTCTGTCCTTTCTCTATGCACCGTTTAGTTTTTGTTTTGAAGGTGTAGAAGACTTTGCATTCAGATCTTTTTCAATTACTTCATCAGCTTAGGAAAGAGAGACTTCAGGGAAAAGATTAGATTGATTAAATAAGAAATTTTGCAGTAATTTGCTATTGAAATCTTCTCTATAAGGGAACTTATAACCAAACTTCAACACTTTTAACACTTACTTTATTAAAAATCAGTTTGCCTCAGATCAAGGACAATATAGATATAGCCCTGATAGTGAGAAACTTTAAAAGGAGTCAGCATTTTTTTCTTTTCAGAATTGGCTAGTATGCTAATCAGGGAGTTTTCTTGTTTTTAATCCAGTGCACATTAGGAGTGGCTCCAAGCCTTGTGACTATTACATTAAAGGTGTGAGAATGTTCCCCTCCAAATACTCTAAATCAAAAAAAGTGGCACAACAGAATGATATACACACAGAGGGAAATCAGTGTCTTACATGATTGAGGCAAAACAGTGTAAGTCTGCAGTCTGCTGGGACTTATGCTGTTCACCAGAGGCTCCAGTGACAGGCTGGCAGTGGCAGGAGTGTCCTGATGGTTGGCCTCTGTGGATGTCTGAATACATTCGACAGGAGTGGACATCTGAACATGTGACCCAGTGGGACATGTCTGCTCTTCCTGCCTGGAATGTAAAACAGAGGCAGCTGAGAGCTCATGTTGGTTACACATTGTAAAGTATTTTGAAGATTAGAGATCGCGCAATTCCATAGCTATCATTGAGGATTTGGTTCTTGATTTTAATAAAGTCTATTAATACATCTGCAGCTCTCCATTTAAAATCTCACCATGAAATGGAAAAAAAAAATCACATCATCCCATGCTGCTTCAGGCATCATCAAACCAAGTCTTTTGTTTTCATTGTTTTGTTAGAGCCCATCTAGCAGCAGAAATTAAAAGGTATTTGTTTGGAACGCTGGATTTACTGAATTTTTGCATCAATAGGATTAAGTGCTTTAATTTTTTAGGTATTCAATTCACCTGAAAAATTTAAAATATTCCACTCTGGTAACTTTCTCTTTAGATGGGAACTCCACTGATTTTACACATCAAAGCTGTGTTTACAGATCCTTGGAGTATATAAACAAGGCTGCATTGATTCAGGATTTGTGGATCCAGAGGTTGCTGCTACGGTGCTTAGTATTATTATGCCATTATATATGCCACTAGATATAATTGGATGATGAGGGATGATGGTATAGAAAACTGGACAGTTTTCAGTACACATGGACAATTAATGCAAATCAGTATATGGTATCGAGCAGGTTTTGTGAATCTTAAAATATTTAGTAGAACTTTATGGTCACTTAAATAATGTTTTTTTAAGTAGAGAGCATGTTATGTATGCTCTTACAACTGAATCATTTACACTTAGTACCTGTCAGATGGAGCACTGCAGAAGAGTTTTTGGATCCCATTCACCAGAGAGCCTCTTTCCAGCTCATCGACTGAAGGAGAACACGCATTTACAAACCTGTGTGTAAAAGGGCAAATAAAAGGCCACTGCATTAATACATTCACAGCCATTGTGGATAGAAATTTGAAGAATAAACTTCCCTATTATGGGTGTGTTGGTGTGTTTGTAACCTGTAAAGAGTGCTCTTGCTGTCCTGAAATACATCTTGCTTCCTGTCTTTGCCGAACACTTTGGTTCCCAGTGCCTCAAACACGTTACAGTCCAGCAGAGCCTGGCACACACACACTACTTTGTCCCGTGACACAAGAGCACCTTAAATTTTTGCCAAACAGAGAAATGAAATAGCATTTTGTTGAATTCTTTTGTTGGTTCATGAATAAAAAAAAGAGAGTACTTTAAGAAGATAATTCAACATAATGACATGTGAGAATATTAAATGCTGCCACACACATACACACCCTCAAAGCCTTTGACATGACTGATATACGCTGCCACCACATCAACAGCCTCTGACCCCAGGAAACAGTCGCTGTGAGACTTGAGGTGGACTCGTCGACGCTTCACTGTCACAGTGGACCTGAGGTGGGAGATGAGGCCACTCCACACAGAGGAAGTCTGGCCTGGTTTACAGGCCACTCCATGTGCTAAGAGACAAAGACAAAGACAATCAAAAAATCATAGAAAGACAAGCATTACAGATGAGCTGTGCACAGCTAGAAACAGATACACAGGTAGGTTTAAAGGACAGTTAAAATGAAAAACGAAGCACTAAAAAAGTAAAGTACAATGGAGGAATATGAAGTTCAGCCCAGAAAAAAATTATACCTAACTAGAGCCACCTGCAGTGAATCAAGGTTGTTTGTAATTCTTTGAGGAGTGACCCCAACAACTTTTTAGTTGGCTTAGTTCATCAGGATAAAAGCAACAATCACACACACGGATAGGCCTCAGTGAGCTACATAGATCCCAGCTCCTTGTTTTGAATGCGTTTGACGAATTTACCTTGAGGACGCACAAACAATTTTTCTGCAAGTTTCAGCGCCGCCGCTCTTTCTTTTATTGACGTCATGTTGACCAAATGATGGACAACCAGTGGACTTTAATTGATTTAAAGTGGTTAGACAAGCAGGAGAGAGCAAACACTGATACAGTCCACGTCCAAGCCGAAGTGTCCCAAGCACATCTGCAATTTTAGAATTTATCCACTAGATGGCGCCAATCGCAAAGTCACTAGTTCCTCGCTGTGTAAATTGTATTCAATGTACATGTTGAAACAAATACTACGAACACAAAATATTACTCATCCTTTAGAGCTGCCTTTGGTTGATTAGATCGGCACAGTTGCTTTCATACATTAATTTACTAAATGCAATTCGTAAAAATATAGTTGAATAATTTCAATGTTATATAGCTAATTTTATCTTTTATTCGCCTTTAGACATTGAAAGACATTCAGTTTAGGCTCTAAAGCTTATTAGAGAACATGAAAATTTCAATGTGAGCATCTGTTTATTAGCTGTATGACCACTGGGGTAAATGAGAATTGATGTAACAAACATGAGAGCAATGGAATCCTCTCTTCTTTCACGTGTTCTTTTTTCTGTTTTCTTGCTCTGTTATCATATGTTTGTTTACTATTTTAGGCACTTAATTTTTGCTTTGAACATCTGTCAGTGTCCTCTTTGCCATCAGCTAATCGCAGAGATACTAATTTTAAGACGGTCATAAAAAGTTGGATTTCTTTTCTTTTATTGTATGCTATCATTTCGTACACTTGGGCGCAAGAGGGCGCTGTGGGGAACCAATCCGCTGACATTTAAAAGTCTTCGTTTTCTGAGCCAACTTTAACAAAGGTAACGTTAATGTAGCAAGCTAACGTTACATCATCAAACCAAAATTTAACTAGACTGTTTCACTTGAAACAACGGTTCAATTCCTAGTGCAAACACAATATTTTTTAGCCATATATTTTAAAGTAAATTAACTAACAAGCTGTCAATTTGGTTTATGCTATCAGTTTTTATGCTAGCAAACAATTCACTACGAATGCTAGCTTTTGGCTAAAGTTTTGGATAGTGTTTAAGTTAAGTGTAAAGTTTGGATTGTAAAAAACCTTTGTTGTCATAGTTTATAGTTTATGGTCATAGTTTAGATGACATAAGTCAAACTGAGAAGATAAACACTATACTAAAATAACCTGAAATATGATGAATTCTGCCTAAAGGGGAATAAATATCTAAAACCAAGAGTACCTGTAACTGATAAATGCGTCAAAGTGTTGCTGTGTGAATTGTGGTAAACCATTGATGTATATATAAATAATTTTTCAGTTTACAGTTAATTTACCAGATATCTTGCCTCAAGTTTTAAAAACACATTTACCCTTATAATGAAAAAAGCATTTTGAAAGCTCTCTATTTTAGTAGTAGTTTCAGTATGGTTAAGGGCTTGATTGCTCACATTAAGGCTCAGTGCTGTGTAACACTTTTGGCCTTTTCCATGGCAGGTTGGTTAGGCTTGTGACTGTAAGTAAAGCACAGATGTTGTTGATAAAATGAACTAATACTCTATTAATTTTGGGCAGGCTATAACCCTGTGTTAACAGCAAGGCCCTAAAACTGAAGCAGGTCAATTGAAACTCAGTTGTCATAAATGTCTTTTTTTTGCTGCTGTGTCTGTTGTAGTACATCTGTACTCTCGGGTCACATAAGTTTAGTTACTGTACTGCTGTTAGCTATACTTTGATTACTTGTATTACAATCTCAGGGTTGTGGACTTTCTTTTCTTTGGTGCATTACAGAACACTAACTACCATAACTCACCAAAAGATAATACGGACATCATGTTGCTTGATAGAAATGTTCTGTTTAATGGGATTGCAGTTCTTTTAATATGTCTTTTTCATGGCTTTGAGATGGTGGTTAATACCTGCTCAACTGAATCTTAGGAGAAGCAAATAAAGACATTGTGGTCTACTCCCTCACTCGCAGTCACATAAACATTCACAGTGTGCACATAACACACACACACACTATCACTTTGACACAATAACACACGTTTGCACATCCCCTCCCTCCTCAGCCTGGGGTCACACTGTCATTTTATAATAGTAGCCTATTCTAGCAGGGATCATTTAATTCTCAAACATGATTGATACCAGTGCAGGTTAAATGGGAAAAAAAGGTCTGTTCTATTAAGAGATCAGTGGCTAGTGGAGACCTCCCACTTAAATAGTCATATTTTCCAGTAGGTTTTTCTGTGTGTGTAAGCAGCGTGTGTGTCACTCAGTTTCTTGATTATGTTGAGGGGACAGAGACAGTTGCACAGGACCATCCACAGGTCAAATTAAATAACCTAGATAATTTCAAAAGCATTGACAGCGCAATTTGTTCATTCAGTGTTATTGCTTTGACCCCTATTAGTGTCAATGGGCTGGTTTATTTGAACCTAGATGGCTTATCAAGGTGTTATCCTCTCACTGCATTGGAAGTGGTGTAAAACAAAGGGAAAAAAAACTAAATGGTCATTTCAAAACCATTAGGTCAGATTGTAGTGATTGAGAAACATTACGAGACTTTAATGTGCTAGCCTATTATTTCTAATGCAATCATTTAGCAGTAAAAATTGCGGGGAAGTAATCATGAGCATATGAGTGTGAAAGCAGGGTGTGACTGCTTATTAAACAGTCAATTCTATTAACCTTTTTAAACTTTTTTTTTTCTTGATTAACAGGCAGCACAGGCCCAGCAGGCCCTTGGCCTGTTTTAAAACAACTTGATGGACCTCAGGGCAGACTCTGGGACACTCCCCTCCAACACCACCGTGAGTGACGACTACAGAGAGTAGAATACAAAGCTAATATACATCCTCTGATTTGTTTATTTGTTTTAAGATTGGATTTAAAAAGAAAACAAATCTTGGATTTAAATAATTACTAGTGTATTCACCTCAGTTTTGTTCTCAGAAACAAAACATTGGGTATTTTCTACATGTCATTAATTAAAAGCTGCAGGACATTGAGATTAATGAATTTCTGATTTGAGTTGTTTAGCTATTTGCATTTCTTTAAAATTTCTTTTTTCACTTTTTCTTATTGTATAAAATGTTACATTGTTGAAATGTTTCGTATTATAAGAAAGGAAGCACGCTGTCTTATTTTTTTGCCTTGTGCCAAGTGATGTTTTTCTTTTGGATTTGGTGTTTGGGTAGTTGAATTAGGAGCATTATCTTTTCCTGCGCAGTTTGGAGGACCTGAGTTGGAGCAAGAGCTGTCTCTGTCCAGTGTCTGCTGTGAAAAGGAGAGTGAAGGCACCGTCTTACTACAGTTGCTGGAATTTAAAAGCCATCTCCTTGAATGTGTAGAGGAACTACATATTCAAAGGGTAAAGTTGCACAACATTTATTGCCAGCACGTCGCTTTTTATATTCATGTAATATTTAAAAAATCTCTTTTCGTTAGAAATACTCATAACATGAAGGCAATATGGCCAATCATCTCTGCTTGCTTGTTTTAACTGGTTGTTCACCAAAACACTTTTCCCCCCTGTTTAATTTAAATTTAAATAAGTGATTTTAGGTGTGAAAATATACAAGTGATTAACAAGAAAAAAATAGATTTAGAGAAATAACAATGATTTAACTTAACTGAAAATGTTCACATACTTCCCCTCAGATTAATCTTGCTTTTCCTTGTTGGTGTTCTGACCTCGGGTTGAGATCCGTTGCCTATAATTTAAGGCAGCAGCCTCACATGCTGTCTTAGCACTAACTGGTACAAAGTTCAACGGCAGCTGCAGCTGTGAGCTCATTGTGTCAAATGAAGAACTGACTCTAAATGAAAACAAAAACGAGCAGAGACAGAAAATCTTAATGTTATTCTTCCAGTATCTTAAGATTATTGATTTTGATTCAAGATCAATTATTTTAACTTGGTTTTTACATTACATATGACATTATTAAAACTGATGAGACCACTTTGAAACAATTATTCAACCTAAGGTCAGTTAACTCACATTTTTAAGTGAGCAGCAGAGCTTGTGTTTATATGTTGTGCCAACTTAAATAGTTCACAGTGTAGCTCTGACAGATGTGGCAAAATTTGTTCTATTTCTAGCCTTCCTCTGTTCCCCTGCGTCACATCAGTATTTTCTGAATGGAACTTTTTTATCCGTGCCTCTGTGTTTGGCTAAAGAGCAGTGTGATTTTATAGAAATGTTAAGGGGAGTTGGTATTATACATCCTTAGAGGAAGCCAGCTGTCCCTCTTGGCAATCTGGACAAAAAGAGCCATCTAGGTTTGATGCACATTACGTCAAGATGGGGGTCACATAAGCAATGTGGCCCCTGACCAATAAGCAGAAACAAATTTTTTTTGTAAAAATAAAAGAAATAAATTACTCTTTCCACCCTCCGGCGAGTAGTTTCAACCTTAAAGCACGTTCTGAGTGTGCTTAAAGGTTAGAGGGGTGAAAATGGGATGTTGGTCGTTTGTTGCCATTTTGGTTTTATTGTTATAGTCATGTTAACTGAGACACAAACATTGGCCGGTATTTCAGGCTGATCTTTCTCAGGCGTTTCTGCTATTACGGTAACACTTTGAAGTTGTGTCGTTCATTGGGCGGAGAGCTTGAGCAGGGAGAGGATGTCACGATGGTCCTGGACATTCCTGAGCAGGTCAAATTCCATCAAGTTTGTTTTCTTTGTTTAATACAGTGCAACCCACTGCCTTCGGAAGGGAGAATGTGGTGTACTGGTAGACTATTTGTGGCAAAAGATGTTGTTAAAAGTAAGTGCTATTGACATTCAGTGAGTCCTGAGAAGCCTTTTATAATATTCAAATAAAGACTAATTCTAAGTGAGGTGTAAATGAGGACACATTGTGACTTTTAGATAATAACACATTAAATTGGTTACTGAAGGAGTAACTAACTTTTCCAACTAAACTATCAAATAAACCATTTCTTTTTTATGCCAGGATACTTTTTTCCCCTTTTTAACACCTAGAAAAAGCCATCCATTCAGAGCAGCATCAAAACAGTTAAGACATGAAAAAATGGGAAAAATATATAATGATAAAAGTTGTGAATTTTCAATTAACATAAAAAAATAAATAAAAAAATAAATGAAAATTTGGATTAAAAGATTTAAGTACCTTCAGCCCTGAGTTTATCTGCAGGTGCCTATTTTGATTTACATTGATTACCAGGCTTAATAAAGCTTTCAAGTGTCTTTTCAAACACACAAGCACACACAAACACACACTCACTTATGCACACATATAATTATTCCTCAGTAGAAAAATAACAGCTTTATCTCCTGTGCACTTCTTTTTTTTTAAGGTGCAGTGCCGCGCTGGTAGCATAGTTTAATAGGAACTTATAAAATAAACTCAGTGAGTTAACCAGCTCCCACATGCACATAAAAAAGTCCCATGGATATAGAGAGCAATTGACTTTTACCTGCCTTCTCCGAGGAAAGAGGGAGGATAGGGATGGCTTTCCACAAATATCACCTCCCCTCTAATGTTCCTCTTTCTCTGTGTGCATCTGCAAAAGATACGCAGGGATGAACCAGAGAAACTTAGGGCAGTTTGCAGTTCTGGCTCAACTCCAGAGAGTAATTTGCCCACAGATGGGAAGAGATAATGGATTTTCAGTTTTTAACACGCCTGCCAACTTAAGACTGCACTGAACCAGCCATCACCCCATTGAAATTTACTCTTCTGCTATTTGATATAGTGTCTCCCGTTTGTCTTGTGTGTTTCATTGTGAGTTATTCCTTGATCAATATGTGTGATTAGTCTTTGCTAGGATACTTGATCATCAACCTTTACATAAATGATTACTTTCCTTGATGCAGGATGCGGAGATACGCTTTGAGGATCAGATCAGTAAACTGGTGTTGGAGAAACAGGAGCTGGAGTGGGAAAAGGTACAGCTGTGTCTAACTGGCATTACATCAACATCTTAAATAGTCTCAAACATTTATTAAGCACCTTACATGTAAAGATCATGGGCACCCCCATTCTTGTTTATCTCTACATTGTATAGTACAGTATAATAATTTATCATTTGGTGATCATTCATTATGATTTATCTTTTCTGTATGATAGGAATCCCTGCGATCACAAATTGAAACAATGGAAAACCAGCACACAGAGTCACTCATTAATGTTAAGAAGCAGGTGTGTATTTTCACTGTATGTTTACCGTTTTTATATCTGATCAAAGACTTTTAACAGTTCAATAAAGTCTTAAGAACCATGTCTTTTCTTTGCTCAAGTTTCAGGCCAAAATAAGAAACACTGAGGAGGAGAAGGTATGAAGAGTTTATTTCCAAACACGTCAATGTGATACTCGGAGCATTTTATTCAATTAATGTTTTTAGTGGGGTAGTAAATTCACTCATCTCACTAACACAGTCTTGGCTCTCGAAGCAGATTCTTTGGTGCTGTGCGTCAGTATTTATGTCTTTTTTGACAATCGCAGTAATAATCTAACATTTCAGGGGAAATACCAGGTCAGTGCTGAGTTAAAAGACAAAGAGATTAACAGCCTGAAAGAAGAGCTGAAGTCACTACAGGTACTGAGATGAGCAACACTCCCAGCCTCCTCTGTCTCTCTCTCACACACACACACCCGCACGCACACACACACACACACACACACCCACACACCCACACACACCAGCACTCCCACACATCTCATCACCCCTCTTTCTTTCTTTCTTTCTTTCTTTCTTTCTTTCTTTCTTTCTTTCTTTCTTTCTTTCTTTCTTTCTTTCTGTCTATCTGTGTCTCACTCTATCTGTAAAATAAGTAAAAGCTAATTTTAGTTGCTCGAAGAGGTAAGTTTAAAGTCAGCTCATGCCCAACTTGAGTAAAGGGCTGAGGGATAATACAGCTTTGGCTCCCAGAGCGTTCATCTTGAGCCTTGACACCACAGATATACAGGCAGTGATATGGACAGTCAGTGATATACAGCCGTCCCCATGGTCCACTGCACTGTAACAACCCAACCGCGTGAGAGAGACAATAGAGACCGTTTTTGATATTCTATCTGGGAGTGTTGACTGCTGTGTTTGGCTAAAATGAGGCCCAGTTGTGTTCATTCTCGGGACACGGTCTGGTGGATTCTTTTAATTTAACACATTTTCACCTCAGTGGCAGTTGAGATTGAAGTGATTTAATTGCCATTTCTTTATGATCTGCTAAATTACAAATTTGAGCTTCACTGGATCATTATGGTTCAGTTTATCCATAATTAAATTTATATAATTTGCCACAGCAGTTATTTTATTCTCAACAAATAAACTGGCTGATTGATATCCATAGTGATATGGTTCAGTATTTTGGGATTATATGATGGGGTAGAACTACACACAAAATTATCAATAATATTAAGGCAAATCCTGATAAGGACCGGAGATTATGAACCTTTTGATTTTCTATACTCCAGAATTTATTGATGATTGACACTGTTTTTGGAAGGTCATAGTTTAATCCACAGGGACAAAGGCTGGTTATCTTTGCAGGTGGGTAGATGTAGACGAGGCTTCCTACCCCCTTGAACACATATTTATATGATGAAAAAACATTTTCCTCTTTGTGCTATTTTATTGGTTAATTTTTCAAGAAAAAGAAAAAGAAAACAAACATTTAGCAAAAATCAAAAAAACCCATCAAGCCCTACACATGGTAGGTGGGGGGGTCTGGATTCTCAGTATAAAAACCCCAGTAATGCTGGTTTAAGAAAAGTGTTTAATAAATGATCCCTAAAATATGATGCCATCCCAGCTTATCATGTTAAATTTTCATTGCACATTTTTACTCTGGGGCAAAATGTAATCATAGAGCTCTTACAGAAATCAACAACAATTTTTATATTAGTTTAGTCGTTTTAGCAGTTTAATCATAAAGAGAACTGACAGAATTATCTGGTTCAGTCCTCTTCATGGGAGGATTCGATCTTTGGGTTGGGTGAAGTAAACATGACGTTTGAAGATGTCCCCTCAGTGACAGTGATGGATCATTTTCACTCTTTAATATATATAAAATAATAATTTATAATAAATCTTTATTGATTGATTGATTGATTATTCATTTAAAAAGTATTCAACAGAGAGAGTCATTAGCTGCAGGCCAACATTGCACTCTATCAATGATGGAAAATGTTTTTATATAGATCATAATAATACATCAACATGTAAAAATCTTAATAATGATATACATACAAATACATTACAAGTATTTGTTTTCAGGTTTTATACAGTGTGGCTGTTCATATAACATTATAGTTTTAATCGAAAAATATATTTTTATGTCACATTAATGAATGTAAGTTACAAAAAAATTGAAACAAACGTGTCAAAAGACTCTCACCTCAAGCTGTTTTGGCGCTCTGGATGATATCCCATTTGCCCAGTTGATAAAGAACTGTAAATTAAATAAATAAATGAATATTATGTGAGTAAAAGTTCAGTTTTGACCCCAGAAACAGCAGCTGACAAATCAATCACACATGATCCATCCAGTAACAGTAATTATTTTTTAACTGTGTGTTATCTTGATTTGATGTGTACACAAATATTGTATACTGAGTTAATATGCAGAGCATGCTGTCACTTGTGATTGCAAAGATCTCATTATTTCAAAGTTTTGCATCCTGGCGGGTGGAAAACCTCTGATTCACACAACACATATCGCCCTGCTCATGGGAGTTGAAACCTTTTATCTTGATTTTCTTTTACTGCTGTTTTGCAGTTGCTGAAGTTCAACTTGGAGAAGAAATCAAGCGAGCTGGTGAGGAAGGATTTTCCACTTGTACAAATTGTTGACAGAGGATGTGTAGGAGTGAGAAAAATTAAAAGAGGAGGATGAGGGAATGGTGCTAAGGAGAGATGGGTTTTGAGGGAAGAGCTCATCAGGAGTAACGGATAGGGAGTGTGTGACACTTTGAACTGCCAGCACAGCAGAGAAAATGTCTCTATTAAAATATTTTATAACTGGGCCTCGCTCGGTTTAACCTTCTTCACATAACAGTGGCTCAGAAGAGTGAGAGGGAGTCAGAGCGGGCTGGTGTATCGTAGAGAGGGATGGGAGGGAGTGAGAAAAAGAGTGAAGGGAGTGAGTGGGACAGCCAGAGAAAAGAAAAGAATCTGCTCAGCTTGATACAGACAATCAAACTATGATGGCAGTTTGAAGAGCGATAAAGTGCTGTGAGGCATGCGCTGAGTTGATTCCTCCATCCCACAGAAAAAGACAGACACTAGATGTGTTAAACACAGCTAGAGGCTCAATCACTTGACAGCTGCTTGCTCTATGGTATTAGTAGACTGGATTCAGGGGGAAACAGCTTACCTGAGTCTTAGAAACTCTAACAGAAACTCTGAAGTCACTTTTTTTTTAATGTTACATGGTGTATGTCTAATGACTGCAAAAAAACAACATGTGAAGGGGCCTCTGGGACCTTTGCCATCACTTCTGAAAGTGTATTTCATAAAATTGGATTTGAATGGAGCTAGGCTTGCCGTTTCTCTCCATTTATTAGTCTTAATGCCAGGTCTAGTTAAGAAGCTGCTTCCTGTAGCTTCATTTTTAACAGACAGACGTCAGAAAGCTATTGATTTTCTCATCAAATTCAGGAACATAAGACGTGTATTCCTAAATGTTAAATGATTGATTTAAAGTTTAAACATTTTTCTCAATAATTTTTGTCCTCCATTCTCAATGTGTTCAATAATTCATTAATTCTCTTAGTATTTATGAAGCTCAGTACGTGTTGTTTATTTCTCCACTCTACTTTCACTTATCTATGAGTCAAGCAACATTCAACACCATAGCAACTTTTTTCCCTCTGAAGATTACACTCATTTTTCTGTCTGTTTTTACTGCACTCCTTTCACAGGAACAGAAGCTAGCGCTACAGAGCAGGTCAAAGGACAGCCACTTGAACCAGCTGGGGGAGGTTGAGAAACGTTTCGGTGCTCTCTCCAGGCAGTGTGCCATGGTCAAGCAGGCCCACAACAAACTGCAGCAGAATGGTAATGAATGGATGGATCTAATGACAGTGTGTCACTTGTGAAGTTGCTCTTCCTTTCATAATGGCTGAAGGTCTACAAATGAAACCGTGCTGCAAAGACACGACTGCAATTCACAGAACAAGTTTCAGTATGTGGTCCTGAATGTTGCTGAAGTGAGTGTTCGGGTCGTAACATCTCACCAGAAGCAGCCCTGCCTGACTTCTTTAGGGTATGAATGTAACAAGGTGCTAGAAACAGTTTATAGGAATGTTGTTCTGTGCTGACTTGATGCAGTGTTATGACTCAGGTATATCAGAATTTTCAGCAGCACATCAATTCCTGCTTATATCCATTTTCACTCCATTTCAGAGATATTGTTTTGGGGTCGAGGTCCAAGTAATGAGCCAAGCTCTCTGTCCTTGAAATGCTCCCTCAGGATATTTTGATAAAGAGTAAGCTGTGGCTATGAAGAAATCGTCCTGGTTCAGCAGCAAAGTGTAGTATTGGACAATGCTCACTTAACTACCACGGGGCTTTATGTGAGCCAATAAAACATTCCCACAACATTGATATCAGCAGGCCAATAGATAAAGGAAACAGGGTTTATTTTATGCTGCAGGAGCCCAGAAGCTTTAAGGTTTAAAGAGCATTGTGTTCTGAGAAGAGCATCTGCCCCAGTTTGGGCCTTGGACATCTGTTGACTGAACGATTGTATTGTTGTTGCTAAAGCTCTAGACAGTGGAGTGCCAAATCTTAGTTTTTAAAAATCAGTTGCTTGAATCAGTTTTTGTCCATAGTTTAGTTCAGCTGAAGAGTGAATAAAACTTGACTCTTTTTTAATATGTATGATAAATGAAGAAAATATACATTATATAATGATAAACTGTTGATACGAGCAACCTGTTTGCTTAAAAAAGGAGGCAGATTTAACATAATATGTTTACAAAGTGTATACGTCATGTCATGAATGTTGACAGTAGTCGATAGCAGTGTCTCTGGACTCTTACGTTAACATGTGCTGCTCTCTATATGCTGTTGAAGTATATAAGCAGGCTGTTATTGTGAGAACAGATGTGAATTTAAGATATGTGCTGTTAAGAGTAGAAGGCTCAACATTGTAAGGTAACTATTGTAATCTCAAATTGTAGCCAGTTACATTGTGATAAATATGTTGCCCATTTTTAAACATATTAATCTTAGTTTCCTAAACCATGGTATCTCTGTTTATGTAAAGGGATGAAACAGTTACCCAGCTGACTCATTCTGCTGGGGCTTTTGCTAAATTAAAAAGAGTTTCCTGTGACATCCCTGAAAAGTACTGCATTCATCATTTACTGCAAGGAACACAAATCAACCAGAGTAAAAGAATTTTGTTGACATTATGTGATATAAAAAGTGGATCCATCTGTGTTCTTTTCCATTTTTTTTGAATGGCAGCTCAGCTGTTAGCATGTGTGTTGGCATAGCTTAAAGTGCTGATGCTCTTCTCTCTCCTTAACGGCCATGAGTCTAAATGTAACAACGTCATTGTGCAGAAACATGAGGTCACATGAGAAATGATCTGACTAGGGGTTGGGAAGAAAAACATGCTTAAACACACATTCTCCAATAAGAATTTGATATAAGTTATTGTTACTCATTTTAAGTTTGTGAGATGTACATAACCCTCATGTGTGTCACTTCCTGTAATGTCAGACCTGTGTGATTATGCCATAGTGTTATGTTTGCTGGTGTCTCACTGTGTGTTATTCCTACAGTTGATGAGGCCATTATGAGAAATAAGAAACTGACTTCTGCAAACGAAAAACAAGAAGCAACAGTTGTGTCACTAAAGAAGGTATTTGGAGAAAAAAACATAAAATTTGAGCTATTTGACTTAAGATATTTTCACATTTTATTTAATATGTGAAACTGTGTGCCAAATGAATTGCTTTGCCCCTGAAGTTTGCACCTTGTGGCATTTTGAATTTGTTGTCCTGTATCACAGCCAATAAAAACCCTTGTTTGGCTCAAGAAGCATTACTGAAAAATGTCATGAAAATTATGGGAAGTATTTATATCAAAGGGACTGGATTCATTCAGGTCAACCTGAGTATATAAGAGGAAATCAATTTGAATGTTTTTTGACTTTTTAAATGACATACTTTCTCAGGAGTTGGAGGAGGTCAGTAACAAGCTGGTCAAGGCCAAGGTGTCATCAGTTGGACATGACAAGAATCAAAGTCCTATAAGCAGAGAGCAACATCTTCAGAGGCTGCAACAGAAACTATTTATGGTAAATTACAGTCGATAAATGTGAACATGTTTGTGAACACCAGTCCCAAAAGTAGTTGATACTAGTTTCATATCAAAATCATACCACAATTTAGATAATATGCCAAAAAACTAATAATGATGGATTATTTTCTGTATTTTTTTGCATGTTTAGGAAACTGAAATAAGCAAGAGGCTCCAGGGGGAATGTGAAGCTGTAAGGGCAGAAAAACAGGTAAGAAAACGGAAAGGAAACAACATGATGACTGTCTTTAATGTTCTTTCGTCACTAATAATTTTTGAGTTGTGTTGTTTTGGAGGTTGCTTCACTGTATTTTTCTCTACACTTCTCTAAATAATTTATATTTCACCTCTCCACATTTAAGAATGTTAATAAACTTAATCTTTATGGCTTAATTGTGGATACCTATATGAGCATGTGTGTGTGTATGTGTGTGTGTGTCTTTTTTAGGAGGTCATGAGGTCCCTTCAGCGTGCCCAGCAGCTGTTGTTGAGTCAGACACAGACAGTGAGCAGAGTAGAGCTGGAGCTGCAGACACAGAGAGAGCAGTACCAGGTCAGAGTCTTTGGTGTTTTTACTGCTATATAGACATGACTGCTCATATTTTATACATACCGAATAAATTACTGCAGACCTGTTCTCAAGTGCATATATTGTGCAAGATTAGATTTTTTATTATTAAAATTCTTTTGAATTAATGTTTTAGCTGAAAATGAGCTAAAAAGCATAGAAAGAACAAAAAAGCAGCTAACACTAGAACTTCAAATAAATCAAGAAAAGTCATGGACGTGCTCCATCATCATAGCCCAATATATAATGTTTATAAAGTATATTTTAAAACTTTTTTCTGGTGCCTCAAATTTTATGCTTTAACCAATGTAAATAAATGTCATCTGAATAAATATGAATGTATGAAAACCGTTCTCCACCTATTAGTTCCACCCAGATCTTTTTTTCCAGGATCTATTTAAATGATTATGAATTGAATTTACACAAGTAAAGCAATAAATGAAGACCACTGTTTCTTCTAATAAATATGATAAATGTGTTGTTGTATATCAGCACATATACATTAGTGAATATGGTCTCCTCCGCAACTGAATGACGGTTAGTGTGTTTATTCTTCATTTATGGCATTAGAGTTTATTATTCTCTTTTCTTCCTTCCGTACCCCCTTGTCATTTTTAATTCACCTGTTCATTAATTTATTAAAATCATTATGAAAATGACACAACTGATTTGTATTAGCAAGAAACCCTCTCTCTCTCTGCCCTGTTTAAGACCTTCTGTTCACGTTAAATAAACACATAAAAATTTAGTATTGCATTAAAAATCCTATGGGTGATTAATTTTACGGCAGGCCCTTAAGCAGGAACATGAAGTGATGCGAGAGAAAAGCAAGGCAGCTGAAGACAAGGTGGCCCAACTGATGGTGGGCAACGCAGCTTCCAAGACCAGCTGGGACAAAGAGGTAGGAGTGAGCGAGGGCAGTATGATGGAGACATTTTTAAATAACAAAAGCATTCGTCAGTATGATCCAAAAATGAGTATTCATGTATTTTTGTCTCTGTATGTTTATGTTACCATCTGCTATATTTAACAGAGGCAAATGTTACTGGATCACATCAAGAGTGAGCAGCAGGACCGTCGAGCAGTGAACGAGGCCTATGACAAGCTTCACCAGAGACACACTGAGCTGTCCTCGCAGGCCAAAGTGCAGGCTCAACAATTATATGAAATGGAGGTACAAATGCACACAACAACAGATGTATCAGATGTTTGTAACATTACAACACATTATTATGCGTTATTCTACCAGAATTCATGCATATAGAGACAAAGTTTTATTCATTTTACCTTTTTACTGGACAGGTTTTTCCTGGCCAACATGAAGCAAAGGTGATATCTTGGCTATCACCCTTTAAACCTTTGTTATTTTATTTTCATATGGAGCCAAATGTAAATATGCACTAGGTCCTAAGGAGATGCAGGTCTCATCTGCCAAAAACATCTTTCAGAAGCACCTGTTTGATAAATTTACAAATCTAGAGGTGAAATAAATGTGTAACATAAATATGTTATGTGTAAAGACCACGTAAAGTGATCATACACATCTGACCATGTTATTTTTGAAAGAAAGTTAGTTGAAGGACTTGTTTAAAAAGCCTGAATGAGAAGATTTAAATGCTGCTCCCTCATGTATGCTGTCACAGGCCGTGTCACAAGCAAGTGTAGGATGTAGAATGAATTAACATCTAACATGTGTGTTCTAACAGAAACATCTGTCTATCAAAATATATTAAAAAAAATCACTGGTTTTCCCTCCCTTTTACCCTCTACACCAAAATCAGCCCAGTGTTTGTCACTATCCATGCACCTCTGTGTGAATGACCTTAGGTCTGGCAAAAGTTGCAGGTGTTGCAGTAAAAAGGCTAAATGAAAATAATTGTGCATCCTAAGCATGTGACTTTTTATCTTTATCTACACAGAGGAGAGACAGCAGTCAGAGCTTTGACGTTTCTACCCAACTCTGTCCTACTTTAGTGGAGGAAATTAGAGGAGAGGAAGTTCTTAATGGATCCATTTCTCTTGAGCCACCTGGCTCTGGCAGTCTGGAGCACTTGGCCTCCACTTACGCCAAAAGGCCAGACTGTCTGGAGGACACAGGAATTGTGACTCAGCTAGTTGCTACTGGAGCAACTGGAGGTCAGCCAGCTGAGTATAAACATACAGAAGATAAACATATTTTATTCCATAGTCTATTCAGAGAGTTCAGCATTAAAACCAAAAAATACAAGTAACTTATTGAAAGACAATTTTGCATTATTTTGGTATTTTTATGACCAGTACAAATAAGCAGCTTCAAAATGAAAAAGAAAAGAGTTATGTTATCTGCTCTCTTTCAGGACAAGACACCCTAAACAACCATAAGCAGTCTCAATTAAAAAAGCTTCAAAACCCTTTAAACCTGCCTGCCTGCTCACTTACCAACAACAACTCCTCCAGCCTCTGTAGTCTCTCTGGGACAACAGACGGTGACAGCAGCATCATAAGCCAACACATCCACAACTCTGACAGGACTCAGAGTGATCCTGATGTAGTTTCTGATTTAATTCATACTGCCTCCTCTGTGTCTGATGATGCTGTTCTGATAAGCAAAGTTAGCTGTGTGAGTGACACATCAACTCCATTAAGCCCTGGCCACAAGTCTGTCTGTGTATCTGTAAACCAAATGAGCAAAGAAACGATTGATGGAGGAATAAGAGAGAAAGTTAACAAATGGGCAGATGATGTCAAAGAAGGAAAAAATAACAGAAAAGCAGAAGAAAGACATGAGGAGCAACAGTGGAATGAAGAAAATGTCCAAGGAAAGGATTTGGAGGAGAGAGAAAGTGCTCCAGAAAAGAGCAGAACACTCATGGCCCAAACAACAGATAGAGCAGACAGACGAAAGGACAACCAATGGTTAACCGCGGATGGAGGGGACACAAAACAGCCTGAAACAGAAACAAAAGATAGAGCAGAGGGAGAAGGGACGGATGGAGAGGAGGAGAGAGGAAAGACAGGGCCACATTCGCCAGAATCCCAGATACTGACCCAGACAACTGCTGATAAGACTGTTGAGAAGAGCGACACACGGCCGGTCATTGACCTCATGGACACGGAGCCACCACTGGCGGCCTGTAAGTCCTCAGAGTTCTCACAAGGTCTCTGTCAGGAAGTCAGCGAGAAGGTTGCTGACTCCGGCCATGTGCACGAAAGAAATCAAATCAAGAGAAGAGTACATACTTTCTGTTCCGATGACCACCAAAATGACCGTCATGAGTCAAACTCTGTCATTCAAGACGTGCAACGTCTCACTCATGATGAGGCCCAAACTTCTTCTCACAACTCACTTCCTCAAGTTTTTGAGAAAACCATAGAAGAGATGCCATCTGACAGTTTAGCAGCCAACATCTCTGAACCTCTGAATCAGTCAAATATTTATAGCTCACAGATCAACACTGTGGCATCGCCGGCTCAGACAGATCACATTGTCAGTATCCAAGAGTTAGAGAAAACTGCAACACAGAAACATTCTAGTTATCCTTCTGATGTTTCCAGAAACATGACTCAAACTGATGAAATGTGCGATACATATGAGAGAGAAGATTGTCTTTCAGTGAGAACAAATGTTGAACTACCAGCAGCACCTCAAAGTCAGGAGATCTCAGAGCAGCAGTGTGGACAGCTGAGGTCTCTGCTACCTGATGATGAGGATGATGATTCCAGCACATTTAAAAAGAGGGAACGTCGGTCAAATGTAGACACACATGCAAACAATGCATGTGAGATCGCCCGGGAAGCTTTGGAAAAATCTAACCTACAAGAAGCCTGTGTTGATATTTTGATGGGTACAGTTGACCTTGAACCTGAGGCTAAGACCAGCAGCTGTCAGAAGCAGTGGGAGAATGACAAAATAGAAGATGAAGGAGATACAAAGATGACTAAAAGTGGGATTGATTCGATACCATCTGCTCACCCAAGTCACAAGAGTAGTGCATCAGCAGACACCAGAAGCACAAAAAGTTATGAGCAGCATCCAGCAGAGGAAATGCAGCTTAATGGCCTTAATGAGTCCTTTCTGCCCAGCAACAAGACTTGCAGGCCATCATTTGACTGGGGCAATCCACAGAGGAAAGCAGTGAGCTCCAGAACTCAGTCACATGTGTCCGTCCCGCCTCAGTTTGTTCAGGTATTACAACTTAAAAACTCAAGCATTACAATTTAGTGGCCTACAAGACAGCCGTAAAGGTAAAATTGTGAGGTTTATTGTAACATTTTACACCCCAACTGCTTTACAGACATTTGTGGATGGAACCTTTAAGAGAAGTTTTTCAGGTGTATCATATGATACAAGAATAAATGCCAAATGAAGAGTTGAGTTGAGTTGAGTTGAGTTGAGTTGAGTTGAGTTGAGT
The DNA here is from genome assembly GCA_029814765.1 of Acanthurus leucopareius. Classification (NCBI taxonomy): domain Eukaryota; kingdom Metazoa; phylum Chordata; class Actinopteri; order Acanthuriformes; family Acanthuridae; genus Acanthurus; species Acanthurus leucopareius. The sequence continues at coordinate 3,975,146 of JAQMCX010000050.1, forward strand.
TGAGTCAAGTTAAATGAGTTAAATGCGTCACCCAAAATGTCAGAGGTAAATATCCAGTAGATTTTGCAACACTTCTGGGTTCAAGTTAGATCTTCAAAAATTACAATTTCACAGTGCCATTTCAGTCAACATCTGTTTGTCTAATTGCTTAAGTTGCTTATCCCAGTGGAATGCATTCTGAAGCTCTGTTGACAGGTGTGACATTGGTATGTGATATTATTAGAGCCCAAAAAAAATCCAGGTTAAAAAAAAAGAAACTTTAATGCTATTTAGATTAGAACATTTACTCCAAAAGTAGCATGTATATTGAAGTTTTTTTAACATGCGTAACCTCGCTCATATAAGCTATTGACTTGTTTCCCATTGCGGGAAGTGAATTTGCCTCTTTGTTTTTTTTTCTTGCGTGTTCTGTTCCATGTTGTATACAAGCCTGAAAACAGTGAACTGCAGAGAGCAGCATAAGGCCAATGATACCAACTAAACAATGCTCAAGTTGCTCAATTTGTTGTTTAGATGACAGAGACTGACCTAAGTTACAAACAGAGACAGCAGTCCTTCATGCCATCTGTGTTAGCTATTGGCTATTTGTCATAGCGTAGTGTGTGTGGAAAAGAGCAAAACTGAGTGAGTCCACTCAGGTGTAATGTTTCCATCACTGTGGTTTGGAGCTGGAGCAGATGATTGCCTGCAACTACTGCAGAGTCATTTGACCTGGAAATGACGGTCGGTTGTACTCTTTCCCACTGAAGACAAAAGCCAGATGTTAGGAGGTGACAGTGGTTTTTTAATCCAGTGTGAAAGGAGCATTCAGAATGTGTCTAAGCCCAAAACAAACCTGTTAATGAATACAGTCTATTATCAGTACTTTTACAGTGGTTATCTTGGTTTTTTTGAGACACTGGTGTTTTTTTCAGGCATCTCCTGCGTCTGATCAACACATAAGTGGTCCCAGTGGACTCGTCGGACATCCCTCCAGCATGGAAAGCAAACACAAAGGTCTTGGTTGCACTTATGTGATCTATTCCTTTTAAAAATCTCTACACATTTTTTGAAATACAGTAATGCTGCACTTTTGTTCCGCTAGTAACCTCTTGTATAGTGAACTCCGCGTACATCTGCAGTTCATACCATCTGTAATGATCATTCATTCTTACCTTCTTGCTGTTCTTGCCATCTCACCTCATTCTTCCTAGTCCCCTTGGTGATTATCAGGGCGTCGGATATGTTGAATGCCTCCAGTGTCTCTGGGACTGCAGCTTCCCCGCAGGGAGAGTGGAAGACCACGGGAGAAGCATGGAGAGAGGCATTGACAGCAGACACAGTCAGTTACAGAACCTCTAATGATGTGAAAAGCTGTTGTTTTGTGACAAAAGAAAATTGATACTCAAAAATTCCAATAAGCTTCACTTTCTGTAAACCAACCTGATCTGGATGTTACAGGTAACAAAGGTAAACAGCCTTAGTGATTTGCATGCCCCAGTATCTCACACGGTGTATTCATGATTCCTCACCATGTGATCTCAAATAACAGCTATGTGGAAAATTCAATTTCAGCTGTTCCAGCCCGTGTCAAAGTACACATCACAATAAAGCCACAACATTGTTCTGCACTACAAGTTGATGCTGAACAGCAGGAAATGACCACGGTGTGATGTTCACATAGAAACATATGAGCTGGCTCAAAGGAAGTCAGACTGACCCTCATAGAGTTTTTTTCTCTATCAAATAAATTGGTTTCAGGTCATTTATGTTCCACAGATTCTGAGCTTCAGTGTTGTATAAAATGTGTGTGAGGGGACCTCGGGGGAAATTTGCGCTGGAGCTTAATGAATATGTCTGTTACATCAGCCTGACATGTCCTCATAAGAGCGAGACATCATAATGCTTTTTCTACATTTTTGTGGTTCAATAGGCTCAGAGTGTGAGAGCAGGCGAATATTAACTCAGGTCAACACATTTAACAGAATGCTCAGAATACCTGAGAAAGATTCTAGACGAATCAAACCCTGACAAATGTTAAGTCAGGCGCTGAGTGAAAGGACGGAGCTGATGTATGTTGAACTCAGACAACCAGACAGACAGAGAATGAATGACCTGTGTAGGAAAATCTACCTAATGATGCTTGGGTACCTCTCCTCTCTCACTTACTCAGTCTTTATCCGTCTCCTCACTCTCTCACTTCATCACCCGTCCCTCACTCACTACTTTCTCCGTCCACTCGCTACTTCTCTCGTATTCGTTCTCCGCTTCGCTTTTTCACTCTCACACACTCTTACGCTCCCTTTGTCACCATCACCACAAACTGTCACTCTGTGTATTATAAGATCCAGGTGCTGGCAACTGAGGGAGATAAAGTGCAACATGGCCAGAGTATGAGGGGAAAAAAAAACTGCTCTGATAGTTAAACAAATTGTAGTGATGGCCAAAACCTGTTTTTTTCTGCTGACTCTGAACGCTGGGAACGTCACACAGAGTTCAGTCTGGGCCGGCTACTTTCTCTGGTCTGGGTACTGTTACACATCAGTTGCCACTGGTTATTGTCTGTCCTGCGTTTGTTAATTGGTTAATGTTCCCCTTTCTAAGAACTTTCCTCTGGAGGCACTGAGAATAAATGAATCCTTCAACTGCTTTTTCTTTACAGACTTAATATAAGACAAACATCTACTGTTTCTCTGCAGAGTTTTGAGTTCTTGGTATCGTTTTTTTTTACAGGACAGCAGAGCTTCTCCATCCATCCATTCATTTCCAGTCTCCACATCCTCCATCATAGTCAACAGACTGTCATGGCAGACCACCTCAGGGTAAGTTCATTGACCGTACATATAAAAGACCACCATCCTCTGAACAAGAATGTTTCAAACAGTGCAAACTGCCTGTGTTTGGTGGTCATACAGACTTCGCTAATGCAGTTTTAGTTTGACTTGCGTTGCAGATTTTATGTGGAATTTGAGGGGAAACCCCCCTTAAAGCTAAACACATGGTCGAGAAACTAACGTTCCACTACAGACTACATTAGAGATTACAGATCTTCTGAATTCCCCTCTTCTGTGAGTTGTTTTTGTTAATGAGGTCTCTTTCCTTGCTAGCTGAATGATCATCCTTGATAACTTGTTATTTACTAAAATGCTGGGATTGATGAAATGGCAGAAGTCATTTATGTATTTCATAAACAGCTGCATTTTTGCAGACCAGACTTTGTTGGTATTCCCAGACCAAACATTAGTTTTATACTGATTCTCTTTATTCAGAGCAGTCATAATCAACAACAGTTCAGCAGACACAGTCAGAGTGGGTCCTAATGCTCATCTCTGCAGCCTTGTGCAGGTGCAGGATGCATTAAAACTATATTTTACCACAATAAGTTGATTATTTCAGTTTTAACTTGTTATGTATTTATGATATGGATCATAATACATATATGCTTGTCGAGTGTGAATCTCTAGGAGTTCTTCCTTTGGGGATCATAGTTTTATAACTGCTGACTAAAACTAACTAAAGTTGGTTTCTCCCTACACCAGGTGTAGCAGAGCTCCCACCTCAGCTTCAGGTCCCAGTGTAGAGTCAGACTGGGATCTCTCCTGCTCTCAGGAAAGGGAAAGTCAGCAGTCATCATTCAGAGCCCAGATCTCCAAAATCGAACAGTTCCTCAACACAGAGAGGCTTCATCTGTCCAAAAGACGAAGAACCGACAACTAAACCACTAAAACTCATTATTTTATTAAAGGGTGCTTCTGCCTCAAGTTATATCACAAAGTTGTTCATCTGCAGCACATGTACAAATATATGCTGTTCATGCAGGTTAAAATGGTCTGAAAGGTTATCACTTTTCATTCATCATTGCATTAATGACTTCTTTCAACTTAACAGATTCCCTTATTGTAACGTGTTGTGTTTTATTTGCCATGTAACAAGAGCTGAAGCTGTAAAACACTGTCTACGTTTTGGCTTCGTTCATCGCCTGTTTATATTGCTGTTATGAAAACATTTCTACATTTTACCTGGAAACAGTTCTGTTAATCTGTTGCATTCTCATTGTGCAGTTGTATGTAAGCAGGGGAAAATAGGATTTTTTATTTCAATGGAAGTTAAAAACACTGATGTTAAAACCCTGCATTTAATTTTTTTTTTTAACATAGAGTTGTAACATGTAATTTATTTATTTTCATTTAATTATTTATTATTATTATTATACATTTAGAGGCATTATTCAATAATTCCAGAAAAACAGAATGTTTTCTTGTCAGTTCTATCAGTTGTTTTTCCAGTAATCAATAATAATAAGTGAAATGTCACTGCTGCTTTATTGCTGTGTTATGTTGTGTTTACAGGAGTCATGTATTCACAGTATGTCATGCATGTCACAGCAAACAAAATAAACAGCAAAGGCCAAGCCCTGTTGTTATTTAAAAAGGCCTGCACATGCTAATTACGCTTAATTAGCATGTGGGCCAGTCAGGGTTGCATGTCTCTGAGGAGCTCTAACCATGGAGGCACCTTCAGCTGACACCATGTTGTGTCTCCTGCTGCTGTGGTTGAGCCAATTATGAGTTGGGACATGACTTGACAGATTCTGTTAACGAGTATTAACATAAATTAAGAGATAACAATTAGCAGAGCACCCCCCCATACCTAATTAACAAATATCAATTAGTAAACAGTCTAATTAACATGCTAACACAAGCTTCTCGTTAACTTTATGTTCCATGTGAGGATTATGGAGGACGACCATATGGCCATACATGAGCACGAAGCAGCTGACCACAGAAACGGGATGTCTCATTAGTTTGACTGCTACCTTTGTACTGTGGTTCATGTTTGATGCACTATAATGAACTTAGAAAGCTTTTAGAATTGCTCTGTTTTGTAGTATTATAGAGTTTTAAGTTAAGTAAATATTTCTCAGAGCTGAGCTGTAGAGGCAGAAATGATTTCGGTTGTTCTTGGATCAGCAGGTTGGATGAATACGTAGAGTGACAGTAAATTTATGGTGTCTCCTTACGTCAAGGAGATTTATACTGCAAACAGATCTGTTCATAGGCCACTCAGGTACTGAAACTCCCAATGGATGCAGACAAAGGCCACAGCTTTTAAACCAGCCATCAAAAAAAGGAGGAATTTAAACCAAGCTTTTAAACCAGCCAAAAAAAAAAGGCTGAAGTCTGGCTGAAAAATCAACAAAAATCTTCTGCGTTCTGCTTTCATTCACACCCTCTTAAAATCCTCAATCTCATTTATTTTGCTGTATTTTAGTTATCTTTTAAAAATCAGATTTTAGTTACTTTTTTTGTGATTGGAATTTTTTTTTTTGCTTTTCTTTTTGAACAGAGACTGTCAAACAGTTACATCATTTGGCAAAGTAAGATTTGAAAGAGGTTACACCCAGAAGAGAAATCAGGTTACATCTATAATGCCTGAGCGGTAAAAACTTTTCTGAAAATCCCTTTTTTAAAAATGCAGGAAGGCGTGAGTGACAGCACTGAGGGCTCATGTGGCTCGTTTGAACCTTTTCTAAAGAACATTCAGCTACATAATATCTGAGACTTTTTACGACTAATCAGAACATGCAGCATTTGAAGAATTAAAATGCATTTAAAAGGTTTTTGATTTTTACATGATGACTGTAAAAGTTAGTGTGACCTTGGTGCTGAAACACTGCAGCTTTTTGTGTGTTCAGGTTCATCACTTCCTTGTGTTGGTTCTCACTTCTTACTTCTTAAGTCAATGCTGACAGGGTCTCAAATCTGGCTTCTCTGTCTTTACATGTAGGGTTAAGGTGTATACTGGACAGGGGCTAAATAACACTGTTGTTTTTTGGCGATTTAACAGGTTGGGGTGTCAGTCCATTGGTAAAGAGAACAGCAATAAAAGGCAAATATGCAAAGTGTGAAAGTCAATTAAAATTCATATTCAGAAAGATCAAGCTACTTTCACAGCTCCCTCAGGAAAAAAAAAACATTAGATTTCTTTTTAAAATATCAAATTCAGGCTGTAGGACGGGCACATGGAAAAGAAGTTTCTGTCACTGGCTCAAGACCCAAAGCCGTCCATGTTGGCTTGACGGAGGAAAGAGAGCTCTGCTCCCACAAACATTCTGCTCACGTACTGAAATTAACAGCTCACGTTTTGATGATGGCACGAAGGTCTCCGCTTGGTCCATCTTACTACACTTACTGATAATGAATACGCCTGAATGTTAATGCGCTCATAAAGAAATCTGGAGCGTTTGAGTGGCTCTGCCCACCATCACTGACCCATATCCTTATTGGGAGGAAGGGAGGGAAGGGGAGGAGAGGTAGGGGGAGGTGTGGAATATAAAGGAGGTCATTTTAATACACTCATGCGCACAAACACATACCCATTGGTTTTCCTCTCTCACACACACACAGTTTTTGTCTTTTCTGTCTCTTACCCTATACACACACACACACACAGCCTTTGTTATGAAGTGTTGGTGCTTTGAAACAGTCAATTACCCTCTGGGTAGGGAGGATACCTGCTGTTAATTACTGCTCAGTGTTTTATATGGAGAGTAAATAAAGAGACCGCTGACATTCACATTCCATCAATGTGTCCCCCAGCACACACTGTATTGCATGTGTGTCTTATTTGATGTTAGAATAACCCCTGAGACTTTAGAAGAAACACTTTGGACAGAACTTATGACAGACACTGAGATTATCACAGGTTGTATCACTTCCTGTTTGTTCTAACTGTGAATATATGATAACTGTAGATTATTTGTATCATTTTATTTCACGTTAGCCTCAACAGAGGTTGAACCCTTTCTCTCTGATAAAATGCAAATGACAACAGTACAGTGCAGAAACAGACATTACACAGACACTCACACACTCGCAACGCCCCCCCTCTTCCACCCTCCTGCAGCTCAAGTGCAGAGGTCTATACAGTAAAAGAGCAGTCACAAGTTTGAATTCAAGCCTGATTTACTGCCCCATTTTATTGAAACTCTGAACACAAGCAGGGAGGAAAGCAATATATTTGCCAATCCTCCAGCTAAATGGGTCTCACCACTAAACATTGTTGAATATCTCGGGGTTATGGGGCCATGTTTTGTCATATTATACCTCTTTGCCTCAAAAGCCATCACAGTAAATCTGGTCGGGAAGTCGTATTAAACGGCGCAGTAGATGTCTGCTGAGACGGAGGCTGAGTGCAATCCTGGCACTCTGAGTGTACTCTGCAGTCTTAAAGTGAAGAAGTGCAGCTGCTCCCGTTGGTCCTGTAAAAATACTTAAATGAGCAGATTATTATGGAGGGAACAGATCCTGCTCCTCTTAACTCACCGCTTCCCTCCTTCTCTGTACAGCAACTCGAACATATATCAATTCAACCTTTATAATTAATTTAACTGTAGAAGAGATATCTGTTCCTCTTTTGATCAAGACAGCTAACATGGTGTCGGATAAATGCCTCTAGCAGTGAAAACACACATCCTTTCCATTTTTACACATTGATTTCTCGTCTAAATTTGCTGAGTCTTAAAAGATCATAGTGATGTGCTTGAATACTTTAAGCACAAAATTCCACAAGAAAAAAATTCCATGTAGTTGTATGCTTTGAATGTATGTTGACCATTTTTAAAGGATCTATATTGTTATTGGGTTTTAAAGTATTTATGCTAATGTTTCAGGCAACAGTCGGTTTCCTTTCATTTCTATTTTATCTTAACATATTTTATCAGACTCTGAAAACTTGCTTGAGTCAATTTAAATTAATGGATTGAATTAATCCATTGCAGCAAACATCAGGTATCCGCTGGTTTTGTCTCATGTTAAATTGTTGTTGATGATAGAGCTTAAGTTCAAATTGATGCAACTGAAAAATCTGCACTGAATTACCACGTGAAATAATAATAGACTGTTACGGCACTTGGACAGAAATAAGTCAGACTTGATGTTCACTGCAATGCATTACGCTACTCAAATACATCTCAATATTCTCAGTTTATTTTATACTTTAAGGAAATGAATGGTAAGCAATGGCTGTCTGGAAAAGACAACAAACAAACAGACAAACAAATAGACTGAAATTTTTACCATTGGAGCAAAAATTGATTATGTAAAAAGGGTTATGTGATTTAGAATAAATGCAAAACTAAATAGTCCTTTTAAAATGTATTGTGGAGTTTTCTTGTAAACTAACAAAAAAACACACAAACAAACAAAAACAACACAAAGCTCCACCCCTTAATTATTTTTTTTTCCAGTGTGCTTACTGTAATCAAAACTCTTCAGGTTACTTTTAAGGTGAAAAAGTGAAGCTGTTATTCCAACTTTCAGACAGAAAGACACATTTCAACCATAAAATACACCCAGCATCATTCACCAAGGTTTTTCTTTTATACAGCCTGTCCTGATTGTAATGTATGAGCAGGAAAAAAAACAATAAAAACACCATTTAGTTTGTAATGTATTTAACAACCTTCAGAACTATCACACGATTGATCCGCACCACCAGTTTCAACTGGAAATGACATCAAAAATAAACAGAGAATTTATTGCAGGTGTGTTGTATGAGGCTGTATTAGTATGGAAGCTGTGTGTTTCTAATAAATTGGCAACAAAGTGAGTCTTAACTCCTCATTTTTTTTCTGTAATTAAGTTTCTATCACACATCTAATTTGTCTCTAATTTTGGTAACTGCATGTTTCCACTCTTCAGTTACAGTACCTTTGAAACAATAATTTTGTGAAGAGAGACCTCAATAATTTTAGAAATAAAAACAAGACCGTCACCAGTTCATCTGTTTTTCCTTTGCCATGTTAATAATAATAATAACATCATCATTCTATGCATCTTTTTCTGTTCATTTTAGTACTCTAAATTTAAACTGCAATGGATACCTGTTTAAATCTGTGTGTCTTGACCAAATCTGTAAAAATATTTAAATATATCATGAAATTTAAAAAAAAAAAAAAAAAAAAAAACGAAACCAACTGACATCTAACCTGAAACCTCTCAGTGTTTTACTGTTTTCTTCACATAGTGTTTCTTATTCTCAGGTTTGAAATATCGTTGTGCTGTTTGTCTTCTGTGGTTTCTATCTCTGCACATTTTTACTGCGGTGAAACCTCACGACGCTGATAAATAACAGGCCTTCACCTTTCCTAAGCGAGGCTCAGCATGACTGACTGCACTCCTAGTCTCTCTGAGAGTGTGTCCTCAGCTGTGAATCACTTGTGTTCAGCACACAGTCCGCTTGTCTTTCACCCGCGAGGAGAGCGCCGAGCGGAGAAGATAATCTCTGAAACGTCGCCCTGCTGTCAAAGGTCAGCAGAGTTTAAAGGTCGCCCTCCACATCATTTATAGGCTCTTAAATAAGCCCAGGCCTCAAGCTCCAGCCAACTCTCCCAGTTATCAGACTCTACAAGTTATGAATTATCTTCCCATCGTGTACATCTGCATATTTAGAGATCAGAGAAACAGTGTAAGAGAAAGAGAGCATTGTGGGAAGAAGAAGAGTTATAGGAAAGAGAAAGAAAAAAAATAAACAGCAAATGAAGGGAAACCAAGATGGGAGGTGCAAGCCGGTGGAACTGAAAGAGGCGTCTGAGGACCCCTGACACTTCTTCTGTAGGCTCTCGTCTGTTTTCTGTTTTACTTTACTTTATTTTACTATAATTAAAATAACAACTGGTAACCATGGTAACAGCCAGAGGGAAGAATGTCCATGAAGTTGAGTAATGAGAGTATTTATTACAACTTAACCTTCTAGTTAGTAACTCATTTGGTGCAAGACAACACCATGTGCCAGAGGTGCTGGCTGCTGCTCTTTTCAGGGCATGAATGTAACACCACATCTGTGTGTCTGGCTTTTGTCAGACGTCAATCAGCTTAAGGTGTGTTCAGATAGACAGCCGGGCAATTTTTTAATTTGCGTGGAATTCAAATTTCAATTGCCCAAGTTTGATTACTGGGACTGTTTGTGCAGTCTGTATTTCACCCAAACATGCCACTGTACAGACTGCGCTTAGCTTAGACACGAGCTAGCTAGCAACAGATCCACAGACAGTGTGTGTTTGCATGGCAGCTCAGCCTGACTGACTCTGAATGCATCATGGTACATGTAGGCACTACCTGCATGGCTCTGTAAGGTGAAGAAATCTACTCTCTATTAATAAAAAACACTGAGAATTTTTTTTGTTTCAATTGATTACATTGAACATTAACACTAACTAGACGTCCCTATAAAATGTGGCAGTTTTCCTTTAAGGCCTCTGCTGTATGACACCCCCCAGTCTCTCTTCCCTGCCTTTCCTGTCTCTCTCTGGCTGTCACTGTCTATGAGGCTAAATAAAGCAGAAATATCAAATAATAATCTTAGAGATAATGGCTACCAATTATCTCCTGATATCTCAACTTGAGTTCTAACAACATGAATCATCCGTCATACAACTGAACAAACACACCAATAGCTGGACCACAACAGCCGGTCTTTGCTTCTGATAACAACTTTGTCAAGATTTTTTCAAAACTATTTCATGGAATCTAAGAAGCATGCTATCACATCTATGACTCCCCACAGGTTGTAGATTGAATTAGCTTTCAGCTGCTTAGATCAATTTTTCATGGATTTTCCAGGATGAAAATTCTGGCAGAGGGAATGAAGATGTTGGTTTTTGTTTGCCTCTACAAGAAAAGTGGCCGGGACAAAATACCCTCATGTGCTGTGTGACCTAATATGAGTACAGTATGGTTCTGTACTATAAAAAAGTCATTGTAAACATTAAAACATGTGTCGTAGGAGACACAAGCAGAGAGAGGATATAAGAGGTAAAGATTGGATGGAGAGAGAGATAGAGGAAGCGGTCGGCTCAGTGATGCTCTTTGGACTGTGGCTGTGACAGAATTATCCTCCATGGAGGACCACCGTGGCAGCAGACATACGTTTCTGATTTCCTGGGAAGACTTTAACTTCTTATGGGTACATAGTCCTCCCACGGACCAGCACTGTCACTGATGCCTATATATCTACAGCACTGTGTGTGTGTGTGTGTGTGTTAGAGCATGTGTGTGTGTGTGTGTGTGTGTGTGTGTGCTTGTCTCTGTACATGCACTCCATTCTAGAGTATGAAGCCACTTTTTTTATTGATGGAGTTGGGGCCTTCAGCTTAAGTCTGGGTCACATGGACACAGAGACTCGTACACACACACACACACACGCCTGTGCACACACAGACTACGGGAGGTGTCAGTGTGTGAGTTTCTCCCTCAGTGGGTTGCTCGCGGTCAGCATTATGGAGAACTCTCTCTCACTCCAGGGGACCCTATAAACCTGTCACAACCATGATCTTTGTCTCTTTCTCTCTCTCTCCTCTCTCTGTCCTCTCTGCTTTCATTCGTCTTGCTGTGAGTAAATGCTACATTTCCAATGTTTGAGCAGTAAGAAGCCTCACAGGAGCTCAGAAGTCTCTCTCTCTCTGCAATGCCCTTAAATTACAGACCCAAGCTCCATTATGCTACAAATATTTTGTTACCCTTTCTAAAAGCTGAAGACTAGAAGCCTTAAGGTGACAAAACTGTTGTGTCCTTCTTGTTTTTGATGCCGAACCACAGCCTGAACTCCCAGATAACAGCTCTTCTGTTTGACCTTGTTTTCTCAGATTTTGTTTCAAATAGATGGGACCTATGAGGCTGAAACAGTAAGCCGAGGGTTTCGTGTAACATGTGATTTGTGTGTCCTCCTGACTTTGAAAAATGTTTATGAATTTTAACAGTGCACATCGAGCGTAGCAGTAATAACCGTTAATAACCTTAAAGCATTAAGAGAACATGAAGGCAAAAGGTGAACCTACTCAGACGTCATGAGCAGCAGTAAAAAGGCTCACATAGATATAATGTAGCTGTACTTTATTTAAACATTGCATCATGTCTTTCCTTCTGTGTGTAAACTCAAATTTACTATACTGAAACAACTTTATCTCCTTACCCGGTTACATGTGCTCTGCATAAGCAACTGACCTATGGGAACAAGTGAATTATGGCTCAATGACAATCCACCTGAGGCTGCGAGCAACTGTGCACCGAACCCTCACTGATCACTTTTGCCTTCGTAAATCTGCTGCGGTGAAAGCTGTTTTTTAACAGCTTCCAGTATTCAATTTGTTTTCAGCTACTGAATAACATCAGTTGCTGGCTAGAGAGGGTTTACCTGTTGAAATGACACCAAAAGTAGGTTAGAGGCACAGGTAGGGAGACCACTGAGGCTTTATAAACTTTGTGGCCTCTTTGCACCTCATAAAGATTTCATCTGCTGCTGAGCTCCGAAAGTGGGTGATGACAGATCCCTTATTGTCGGGGTCATCAGGCCTAAATGATCTAGTTAGTTAAAAATCTGTATATTGTTGTTGTGGGGAAGGTTCATGGAATTATGATAAAATGTGCAGTGCAGACAGACCGCAATATGTTCAAAGCAAATATAGCAAAATTAGCCTATTATTAGCTAGAAAGTTATATATTTTTATTCAGCAGTTAAAGAGACTGTGGAGCAGAAAGTGATAGCAATCATGAAATGGACAAGAAACCCCAGTGACCGGCTCATTAACCACTCTGATACATCTCAGGTCTGTTTGTTTTGATAGTCGGGCGGCAGAGACACAGATAAATGTCTTTCTCTATTATGATTCCATTAGCAGAGTCAGTATCACTTTCCCACTCTCCACAGCCCATGGCCTCTGTGGTTCTCCATGGACTGGTCTGCCTAGAGAGCCACTGCTCTCTGCCCAGAGAGGGCCTTCCAACAGGGGGACACGTCTGGATGACCCCCTGGTATGCCGGAGGGGCAAGACCCAGGAGATAGAGAGTGAATAAAAGGACAAAACAGGCACAACCAATAGGGAAATTTTGTGATCTCACTGGAGGGCAGTAATTTTTTTTTGTCCTCATTTGTTACAGTTTCAGTTTGAACAAGGTCAAAGATATAAATATAAAACTGACTGGGAAGTTGGCCCTATGAGACAATGTTTGAAATCTCTCTGTGTACGTGACGGTCTGAAACTGACCCAGAGCTGGTCTGCTGCTGTGAGGACACTTCTCACTTCCTCCAGCATTGCCTTTAAAGTTTTTCATGCAGTGTTTAGCAAATGGCACAAGTAAAGGACCTTCATCCCAACTTGACTCTTCTCACCTATCTTCATTCTTTGTTGTTTTTTCCACAGCAGATAGTTTCCACTCAATGCAATAGGATTCTTAGCAGGTTGTCATAGCAACACCACACCCCCTCACTTTTCCAGCAGTTGGGAAAAAACATGGGAGCTTAACTTTGGTCTTGGGATGCTTTAGCCCTTATTCACAGACAAACTTTAACCCAAACTGTACATTTCCTGCTAACCTCCGCACCGCTCACATTCACCCTTTACTCTGTGTGGCTCACTCTCACTTTCACTCAACCACACACTCACAACACACAACAAGGACCTATGCTATGTCCCATGGTGGAGTTTTTTTTCACGATTTGACGATTCCATTTTACCCCCAACTCAGCTCGATTTAACCTGTTTGGAACAATCAATCACAGTAAAACCGGAAACAACACAGTGGAAAAAGCAAAAAGGATAGAGTGAAGCCGAGTCATAACATGGGGGATCCAAACGGCCTTTTAAAACGTTAACATTGTAGTGACAAATTCTGTGATTTTTTTACAAGGTTATCAAGAATATTAAGTTAGTTTCAGTCTAGTTAAAGTCAAAACACTCTAGGTGCAGAAGAAAGAAACTGTACACATCATGACGTTACTTTTTTGCAGTTTGAAAAAGCGATTTGCTAGAAAAAGAAAAGAGATATGATCAGCTTGTTACATGTTATGATGTGGAGGATTACTGAAGGTGCAAAAGTCATTTTTCATTCGTTGTTACTTCAAAATAGTTCAACCTCAGACTTCATACTGTGAGTTGTTATGGTTGCATGTTTCCTGCAACAACACTGCATATTTACTAAAGGAGAGCCACGACAGGAGATGAACTGAAGTAAACTTGCTCACTCTCACTCACCTCCACAGACCATGTAAGCAAAACACCACAGTGGATCTCACTGATCAGTTTCCTGCTATATTTAAGTTCTCTGTCTCTCCTGCAGGTGATATCGATGTTTGTCTCGTGTGAGAGTCGGATCATTTTTTGTCAAACTTTGCATTTGTTGAAAAAACTTGTAAATACATTTTGCTCCAGGTTGTGTTTTTGTGTTTTAAAGCCAAAGTTCATTTGTCTATTTTGAGGCTCCACATACACATTCTGTTGACCAGTAATTTTAGAAACGGCTCCAGTGGCTGATTTACTGATACACAGAGGTCAGCGCTTTGATTTACTCACTTCCTGTAATGCTTGTCTATTATTTGTTCTCATGTTTTTCTTTCCTCTTTTAGTGGTTATTCATTGCTGGTAAACTTTTTCCATTGCAGATAACTCGTTTTCCTCTTTTAGTTGATTGATAATTATACTTCTCTGTAACTTCAGCTCTGTTTGTAATTGAGAACTTTATGTGGACTCAGATTTTGTAAAATAAATGTTTTAAAAGGTTGATTGCCTACATAACTAAAAGTCACTTCTGTTTCCTGAAAATAACATTTTCATGATTGATTGATAAAATGATGGATAAAGTGTTTTTGCTTTCAAATAACTATTTGCAGGGAGGCAATAATGCCAGTTGATAGTAATCTGTTAGTTGTTGATTGATGTCGTTCAGTCGGGCTCTTAATGACCTGTCAGATTGTGGGAAAAATGATGTCAAAGGTCGTCGGATTTAGCTCAGTGGAGCTCCTGCGCGTTGCCACTGTGGTCATCTCTCTGTGCGCCTCTGATACGGACAAACTGTGTTTGTTTTCATTTGTGTGGTTCCTCATGTCGGAAGTGAAGTCGGGCCACCCTCCAAGAGCAACATGTAGAACTAGAAATAGAAGGTTGAGATTTGCAAGGGAGCTCTGATGAAAAGAAAACAGATAGAAGATAGAGATGTTAAGACAACCACAAGAATGTGGAGCACCCTCCCCCTGGGCTGCACACAGTCAAATCATTTTTTTCAAACCTTAGATAAAGTCTGTAAGGGACCTTAGTGCTCACTGAATCAGTTCAGCTCACCGCATATTTTCAATCTTTTAAAGTTAAAATGTATTGAAACGTCCCATCATCAAAGCTGTTTTTTTCAGTGTAAGACACTTTCAGACGATGTCATCAAACCACAATGTTAAAATAATCTATTCTCACACTTGATGACTGAGCCCAAACCCTGCCATCATCATTCCCTGTCAGCCCATTTGTTATTAAAGTGCAGGAATGTGTCTGGTACTTCATCATGGTGAGCGGTGCTGAGCGGTCACTCTGCAGCAGGAGGCCGCATGACTGAGCTACATCCTTACCTCCCCTGTAACACACACACACGCACACATGCACACAAAACACACACACACACACACACACACACACACGCATACACACTTGCTGCAGCTAACACACAGGTACACAGAAATGAGTCCACATTCACAAACTGCACTGTGAGGACACACAGGCTGTAAGCTGAAGGATGGTGTGAGTGCAGGGAGGTGTTTGTCTGATCTGGGTCTTTGTTGTTATACTCTTGCACCTTCTTCTTTGCACAAACTGGAACACTGTCACACCAGTGGACTGCTGTTTTCCTGGGTGCCACTGAGGTTTTGCGATCATGGTGACTTTCTGAGCACCTCAGTGGCAGGAGAGGCATGGTGCTGACGGTTATGCACAGTGTGCTGCCTGCCTACAAAGTGTCCATCAACAGCTTAGCACGCTTGTATTCCATAATATTTGTCTGGTGAAGACACAGACTTGTTGGTATGTTCACTTTCATGCTATGTTTTTTCTGCCTGCTAACATGCGACCACACAAATCTAAGTTTGTATTCAATCATGGCATCAATACCATTGAGGCAGAAAATAGTTTAATAAGGTAAACGAGCAGCTATCTGAAGACATCTCTCTGCAGTCTCTAATTGGAGTGAAGTTATGTGTTTCTTTGCACATCAGAGGTGTTGTTATAATGTATAATTTTACAGTTTCTCCTGCAGTGTAAATTTACAGGCATTAAAAAAAGTTTGCAGTTCCAATTAAAGGTCAAGGCTCAATTTAAACATGATGACTCCCTCAGGTCCATGCATTCCTGCCAGCCCTTCCCTCATGTCTCCATCCAAAACACCAAAGCAATGGCTGCAGGTGAGATATTTAACCGGATATGTAAAAACTCTGCTCTGCCGGTGGCACCAGAGGAAAAGCCGGGATTACTAAAGTCAACACTCCCTATCTTTTGACCAACAGACACAGCCATCCCTAAAGCCTGACTGTCTTCAGCTACAACAAATATCACATGCCACAAAGATCTTTGTTGCGCACCCCTGCTCCCTGAAGGAAAAGTCCCGTTCTTTTTCTCATAGATAACATAATGCAACTCACAGCTGGAGCATTTTTATAATTTCCACAGACATGACACAAAATGATTTCTCAGAAGGGATGATGACATGATTAAAGCATTACATTATCCGTGAAATTAGAAGATAAGAATCTTTTGGCAATGTGAATTTTTGAAGAAAAACACTTTTAGGATTAGACATTCTCTGTGTAGAGACAAAAATAAACAAATAACACCTTAAAAACATTTGGGTCAGAGGTAATGATGAGTCCTGGGTGTCTTAAATCATATTCTGAAGACAGCTGTGGTGCAACTTGAGAACTGAACTGGCTGCAAATTGAAATAAACAGCTGGCTCAAGGTGATCATAGCAGTATGTGTAATGAAAACTAAACACTGCATCAGATGATATTAGACTCGAGGCTTTAAACATGGCAGTTGTTTAAATTAACCAGGATAATTGAGACAGCATTAGTTTGTTGAGACAAAATGGGGAGCAGAGGAAAGGACCGAGTTTCTCTGGTTTACGAGAGCAAACCTTTCCTTGTAGTGAAATCCCCCTTTTATGTGGGGAAAGCCAAGAATGTTGCTTTTTTTGTCCTTTCTGTGAAACACTTTGAATTGACCAGCCAGTGAACCCAGCACACACACACACACACACACACACACACATACAACCATACGCAGTCCTTCCTGCAGCTGATATCTGTTTCAGTGCTTTTCTCAGTTTTCTTGCCAGCAGGGTCGTCTGCCCCGCTCTGACTCCCTGTTAGCTACTTTATTGTGCTGGTTGGCTGACCGACTCTGGCTCATTATGAGCAGGTGACAAGGACAAGATGAAGATGGAGGGCAATGTTAGATCACTGGAGCCTGAGAGTCAAGTAGCTTTTCCTCTGTGGAAGGATGAAAGGATACAGACTGAAGTGTTTTTTTGCTTTGTACATGTACATTAGGTTCCTTTATTACTGTTACTTTTAATAATACTTCATGTAAGTGTTTATATTTCTGTATATGTTTGCTGGAGATATACATTGTTCTGTGAATTAGAGCATACATGTATTTGTGTTTATCATATTATTTTAACTCAGGCTTTGAGATATGGAACCTCTCTCATTTTCATTCATTTCATTCATTTAATTTTACTTTGACACATGACATTTGGGAATGTTCATAAACGTTGTCCTGCTGAGTGTGAAATGAAATGTTGCTGTATGCTGAATATGAAATTTAATATGTGCCCACAAGCATCTCCAATTAACATAACATTACTAATGAGCTTGTTATCTGTACAAAAACTAAAGGGTAAGAGTCGTTTGAAAGAGAAGTCACATGCACTCACTTTTTTGGTATCAAATAGATGGGTGCATTCATTTCCACAAGTCTTCTCTCTCACATCTTTGAAACTTTTTGGTGACTACAAGATTCCGGGACGTCACTCTGTCCAACAAGAATAAGTCAAACACATCTTCTCTTTTTGGGCTAAACCCTGTGTTTTTTGGGCACATCACAGCAGATCTGCTCAATGGCAGAGCAGGTCCCTCAGAACCTGACACAGACCCATAATTTCAGTTATTCTAGGCTTTTTTACTCCAGATGCCCTTACTGATGCAACCCTTCCTATTTTCTTAGCTAGAACCAGCATTTAGGAATGCACTGGTTAATGCATCCTCAGTGGCTGTGGAGCCAAGAAATAATATAGCATAAACCCCACTTAAAACAGCAACTTACATTTTCAACAAACAGTGGCTAACTGTCAAAACGTGTTTCTACTCTCTAGGCTAAGTTGAGCTAATCAGCTGCTGACTCCAGAATCATATTTACCTTACTAAATTGAGAGCAGTCTCACTCTTTTCATTTCACTTTTGCAACAAAAGGAAATGAACCTTTTTTCCCAAAATATCAGACTATTCCTTTATTTTGTCTGTGCCTGTCTGTTAGCATTTGTCTAAAAGGAAGATTTTGGTTGATCTGTTATTAC
The DNA here is from genome assembly GCA_029814765.1 of Acanthurus leucopareius. Taxonomy (NCBI): domain Eukaryota; kingdom Metazoa; phylum Chordata; class Actinopteri; order Acanthuriformes; family Acanthuridae; genus Acanthurus; species Acanthurus leucopareius. The sequence goes on from JAQMCX010000050.1 coordinate 3,993,510, forward strand.
CTGACTGACACGGGCTACATTCTTGTGCTAATTGATGGATGATTCAATGGTGACCAACACGAAGCACACAAAATACTTTCAAGAGACTGATGAATCACTGTTTTTTTTCAGGCTGTTTTAGCATCAGACAATTTAAAGTGTCTGTTGAATTAAATCAAAGGCCTCTCCTGTGGGTCAAATGGTTGGATCTATTTTCAGTTGTATTAACTCATGTCTGCAACCTCAGATTGTGTCTGTGGATTTGGCCAGATATTAAGGAAAGAGCTGTGATTTGTTGCTCCGGTATTCGGCTTGGACGATATATATACATACTGATTTAGAGATAGTATCTTTGAAGAATTGTCTGCAACAACCAGAGCATATAACTTACTTCACACAGCCTGCTAAAACTGATAACAATCCCACAGCTGTGCACATGTGTATGTGTATGTGTATGTGTATGTGTATGTGTGTGTGTTTGTGTGTTTGACTGTCTCTGGATAATTTTACATACCTCTCCCTCTGTCCTCTTTTTCACATCTGCCTTGACAAAAACATCTGTGAAACCTGCCTCTTTGTTCTTGGAAGTAAACACTTCCACCAGAATACAGGAAATTTCTCCCATGTACATTAATACTGAGTTATTGCTGTCTTTTGTGGGAGGATATTCATTATTCCATTATACTGGCTAAGATCATTTTCATAATGATAGGAGATATCTACAACCTGATGAAAGAAATAGACATTAAGCATCAGTTACAAATGAATTACAACACATAAACAAACCATGTTACTTGCAATATGAATTGTTCAATATTTTTGGAATGCACATATTTGCTTCCTCTTCGACAGTCAGATTTGAAGATCTTTTATTTTTATAGATGTGCTTTAAAGCTGCAATAATCAATATTTTTCCATCACCAGTAAATCCATTGACAACACACAGTACTGAAGGATTTGCTTGTGATGAGGCTGCAGAGAATAATCATCGAAATCTGCAGCTCTGCAGATTTACAAAGCTTTTTATCTTTCAGCTCATTATTTTCACTTTTATGACCAGTAGTCAACCTTGTTTCCAGCGGCAGCGGACAGCTGGTTTTTTTTGCAAAACAAAAAAGCCATGGTTGATGTACTGCCACCCAAAAACAAATGGTAGATCAATAACTTAGCAACTTGCTACTCATCTCAGTGAGAAAGGCAGAGATGAAAATGATACAATTATTAATTGCAAAGGTTTTAAATGCTGTGATGCTTAAATAAAACTGAGCTATTATCAGTGTTATCAGTAACATCTGTGCTATTCTGAATATGCCAGGGAGCCAGTTGTTTGTCCCAGGAGTTGGTGAAGACCAAACCAGTGCTAATTGTGCACTAGTTTTTTCTTTTGTGTTCTGGACCCTTTTGGGGTCCAGAAAATATAAGAAAAAGATCTATTGATGACACTTTACCGTAGCAAGGCAGGGTGAAACAGCTAGCCTCAAAAATAGTACCAACACTTTTAAACCTCTTTGCATGTTGTGTATTTTCCTTACCTGCTTATGATTGTATATCAGAAAAGGATGCAACTGCATACATTTTTTTCACACTTTCACCCATTCACTCATACCCATACACACACATTTACAAATAGGAAACAACCATATGTATACAAACATCATCACAAATGAGAGATAAAGATTTCAGCCCTCCATCTTGACCCTTTAACTCCTGCATTGTTTGATCGGCTTCTTTCAGCTCGTTTGTTCTGTTCTTGACAGGGAAGGGCGGTTATAGTTTAAGAGGACAATTTAATTTTAAAAAACATTGTGTTCGTTCAACTAAAAAGAGTATGTGTATGTCAGTCTGTGGGGTGGATCTGTGGAATGGGTTAGGTGATGGGTTGAAACAAAGC
>JAQMCX010000050.1:3995479-4007979 GCA_029814765.1 Acanthurus leucopareius
CTACTCCTTTTCGGACACTAATTTTTGGTTGTTTTTCTTTCTGCTTTTAAATGTATTTCTGTATGTTTGAAATAAATAAATTCAATTCAATTCAAAAACTTGACATATGTGGGATTGTTACTTCTTTTTAGCTCTCTGCTTTTTTCTGCTCCTTTGTGGAAGCAAGTCATGGTGAAGAAATTGGGCCTTGTCTGGCTACAACAGTCTGAAAGCAGAGCAGAAGATTTCCCCACTACCTGTTCATTTGAGTGTTCCTGCTTTGGTCAGGCCTCAGGCGGGAGCCTCGGCACCAAGAGTCACAGGAAATGTGGTGCAAACTTTCATCAGTTTATACCAGCAGCCAATCACTGCCGAAAGCTATTGCCAACATGTCAAGAAAAAACCCCCTAAACATATGAAGATACTTGAATGGTCTTTTCTAAAACACAATAAAACACTAAAGAAAAACAGTGTAACACATATAAGTGGAGAGTGGCTGCAGCACAACACCTGTGCATATAAATTTGAGGCTGACATACCAACATATCACACCACAAGCTGTAAACTGCACTACAGTTGAAGAAAAGGGCTAATCAAAGACGAAGCTAATGCAAATTCTCACCCAAATCTGAATCTGCAGTTTATTGTTTAAGGCACTTCTCTGCTGCTTTAGTTCACTCTCACTTCTTTCAGAGGACTTATTAAAAATACAAATCTAATTTTTATCCTTTTACAAGAGACATCGCAAGTCATACTGTTTTAATCGAACCTCTGGTGTGACATCGCTGCATATAACTTTTTCACAATTTGATTCCTTCAGGCAAGAGTTATTTCAAGCCGTTCTTATTTTTCCTTTCAAGGTATTTGTGTGTGTGTGTGATAGTAGTTGATTCAAGGTTGCCTGAATACCAGAGTATTTTAATAACTGATACTGCAGCTGGTGGTACCACTCTCTTAATATCATTTTTCTTGGATGTAGTCCCATATCTACAGACTAACAACACACGCCAAACGCTCCCTTTTATATTATATGCAAGGTGACTGGTGTTTATCAGATAGAGAGTCCGGTAGAATCCAGCTCTTTACCTGTGTTTGCAGGAAGCGTCTCCATGCTCTGCAGCTGGAAATTTGAGACCAACATTGGCCAAAGAAAACAGTATTCAGAGGTTAAAGGTCATAAAGTTCACTCAAAACAATTAATTATAATTTTGGTGATAAATGGCTAAAAAAAAACATTCATACCTGCTTTGGATTCTATACTCAGTATATTTGTAAAATGTTTCTTTTTTGCATGTTTTTCTGTGAAATGGCCATGATGATTCTGTCATTAAGGTGTTTTCTTTGTGAGACCAGTGCATGACCTCTCCTCATCCTCACTCTCTAATCTGTGAGTCTTCAAACTAAGGGAGTGGAATATGAACTTCAAGCCAACTTTAATATGCAAAGTGTCCAACGTTGTCCAACCGTCTCAAAAAATTGTTGCTGATTCAGTTTCGTAACACCGGTAGCTCATTTTTCTTCATAATCCTGCCTCCCTCCTGACATCCCCTTTTTGGACAGACCTTTTTTTTTCTCTCTTATTCCTCTGAGAATTAAAACAAAAAAAGCAAAAAGTTTTCTCATCTGTTGAACTCTCTTTAATGTTGTAACCATCTGTATTCTTCTCTTGCTGTATCTAATGATATCCAAATTTTTGTTTTATTATGCTGTGATAGTGGTTTGTGGAAGTTACCGTGGGCGCGTCTTTGAGAGGCGTGGAGTTTCCCTCTATTGTTTGGCTTTAAAAACCTCCAGAACTAACAGCATGGGATAAAGAAGAGGAAAAGTACAAACTGTGGAGTAATTCCAACAATTCTAATTTTGCCTATTATCTCTCTTTTTTTGCCTTTCTCTGTAATGTTTTAATTCCAGGTATCTTATTCTCATTATTGTAAAGAATTGCATTGCATTATTGTAAAGAAGTGATATTTTTTCTGAAAAGTTGTGTCAAAATAAAACAGAAGAAAGGATCTTTCTGTGGCCATATTGTTAGCCAGCTGTATGTAGAGAAGCTCAGCGTGGAGGATCCAGGATGAACACTCACACACAGCTTATCTATAAAGAGAAGAGGGAGGAACCATCAGGGCCCCAACTGAAGAAAAGAGTGCTCCACACATTCAAAATATGCATGCAGAGGTGCAAAATAAACATGATCACATGATGCTTGCAAAATCTGAAGCTCAGACATGAGCATTCACAGACTATTCACTGAGGAGTATATGAATTATGACATTGAAACATGTAAATAAAAAACATCTCCAGTATGTCAAATAATTTTGTTGGACAGTCTATAGTTAATTTAAAGACCAGTAGTGTTTTACAAACATAAGCATTGCAAAATTTGCAAAACTTAATGCAACTTGTAAAAGTTTTTAAAAGCAGGTTATGTTTTGTTTCAGTCTGTATGCATGGAATTACAGAGAGAGAGAGACAAGAGGAAAAAACAGATAAGAGGAGGCCAAGTGACAGTGATGGAGTCCTTATTTAAAGGTGCTCCAAGTTAACACGAGTGTTCTGCGCATGGGAAAACAAAATATTTCCCGGGTCATTGGGATCTCTGTGTTTCTAGAGAAAGCACTGGGGATAGAGAAGTGGAGTTTTCATGTGATGATAATTTGTTGTTCATTGAGCAGGAATGCGTTCCATTGGCCGTGGGGGCCATCAATCTTCCACCCAGATTGGTCGACTACTCGGATGCCTGAGTGCTCCTCTGGGACAGAGGGCAGAGTGGAGGGGTGTCTGATTGTCTTACTTTATGTATCTGTGTTTATGTGTTCCCAAGAAATAAATAAGAAAAGATGAAAAAACAAAGAGGCGAAGCGGAGCAGCAGACTGCCTTTGTCGTGTCTCTGTGCCTGTTCGTCTGCTGCTGCTGCTGCTGCTGGCTTATTTCTCAGTCTGAGTCCTATCAGAGATCACAGGACTTATCATGATGGATCAGCATACATTTATCAGCAAAAAACGGGAAAAAAAAGACCCAAACGCATCTCTGTGTTCAAAAGTCAACCCCTCTGAAGCTAAGAGGAGTGTAGGATTGTAAGAACATAGATTATTTGCTACACAAGGGGGCTCAGAGTGTGTTTTATATGAGAGAGCAGCCTTGGCCCTTAGACTGTAAAGTGTATAATTTTTGAATGCTCCACTGTGTTTACCAGCTAGTTTCTTTTGTCTGCTGTTAAATGCTTGGCAGGAAGCACAAAGCAGGATTATAAAAGCTTTCTCTGTAAAAAAAAAAGAAGCTGTATGCTGCACCTGGAAACACAGTTTGATAAGAGGAACAAAGTTGCAGGCAAGAAACCATAACAATGACCTTGAGGATGCTACAGCACAGTATGACATCACCTCCCTGATGTGGTTTTGTCCCGTACTCCAGAAGTACTTTAAAAAGAGAAATCTCTGACACATTACTGTTGCTTTTTAAACAGAAATCCTTTACTTTTACCAGTTACTCCCCTACATTACACACAATGTATTACTGTAATCACATTCAATTTGTCTGCAGTTACTTTGTAATACATTACCCCCGGCACTGTTCATATCCCACAGGGAGCGTTTATTTTGTTAACCTGCTCAGATTTAGTTGATTTTGTCATTTTTCCTTGTTCTTCATGCTACCAAGGATAAGTGGGCCACATATGCTGAATGGTTTCTTGTTTTTCTGTTCAGTTAAGTGATACAAAAGTCTGCACATGGTATTTTATTTTGAAAATTTGAGAAAGGCTCTACATTGTTCCTGTGTCTGACCTTCTTCCTGGCTTGGATTTCTTCAAAAAAATAGACTAGACACATCTGGAATCACAAGCATTGTCTTAAACAGCCATGCCTGCCTCCACATCAAGCCTGTAATGTTACCTTGCTTCAATAATATAACATATAAATACAATGAAATATAAAATACTGTTCATTTAATTTTTTGTGTGTTTTCTTAAGATGAGTCACTCAACTTGTCATTCAGACTGCAGGGTTTTTTTCAGTTCAGCTGTGTTGGTCAGCATTTCCTTTCAACAGCAAGGACAGAACATACTGTCTGCTGCTACGTGTACACATTTAAATCTATTCAAATGTTTTGTACATTTTACTGCGTAAAGAGAATAGCATGTCACTCATACAAGCTCACACTTCATTACTGCAACATCAGTTCAATTCCCTACATGTCAGCCACTGTCTGACCCTGTAGGAAACTGCATAAGTCATATGCACAAGTAAAACGGCAGGCAGACTGTGTGTATGTGTGTGTGTGTGTGCACTTTTGCATGAGTTTTTATTCATATGTGCGCATGTTCTTTTTTTTTCTAGGACCCTTGTTGATGGCTGAACAAAGTAGTCTGACACACTGATTCTTCTCCTCATGACAAGCACATTTAACACAGAGCTCCTCCTGCCTCCCTCGGCCTCTCCTCCTCACCCTCGCTCTCTCTCGCTCTGTTCCTTGAGGAGTTGAAGAGTTGAATCATGGGTCAGCAGTTCTTTGCGCAGAAAGAGACAGACTGGATTTCCAGATGGTGAAGTCACCATCTATCTCTGCTCACCAAAACTCACACTTTCATGCACACGCACACACACTCACACTTTTACGCACACACAGATACACACATTCATGTGCACTAAACACAGGAATATGTAGTACAAACATGTACAAACAGTAAACGGATAAGCTCCCCTAACTATTCATGCCCTGCTTCCTCTGATGTACAGGTCTGTTGTGCAAAACAAATTGAGACATGTCAGTGCTGTAATTGGTTCCAGGAGAAGAGCATGATGGGAAGAAAAGCGCTGAGTGGACACTTCCGCTAAGAGGGGGGAAAACCCACTTTGACTGTGATTCTTTACTGCTTCAGCCAGTCAAGTTATTTGTGTGTTTGTGTCCACCGGTGGCAGTTTGCCAGTGACTTCGGCCTGCTGAACATCCATTTGTCTTGAATGGGAAGCACACAAGTGCAGGAAAATACAAATGTGTCCCAAAATCAAGACATCATGTTCGGACTTGAGGACTTGTTTGAGAAAGTTTCAGATAATAATGTTGAAGACTAACTGTGTCCAGCTGTTTGACACAAAAACATCTGTCCCAGTGGCTTTACAGATTGTGCTTCCATATCAGTCCAGTTCTTCTGGACCGATGTCTCCTTCTGTTTTCTTTTTCCAAACGTAATCTGTTTAAAAGATCACAAATAAATCACTGGGGTCCTTTAGATGGTTAAAAATAATTTCCCAAAAGTGAAAGTTACTCAGAATTGCATGTAAACTATGTGCGTCTATGTGTGCATCCATGTGTGTGCATGAGTGTGTATGTGTGTCTATGAGTCTCTTTGTTGGTTGCTATGGCCACAAGACAGCTGGCAAAACCTGAAGCATCAGTCATAGATAACCTTTAATAGGCCTACAGTCTTAGATCAAAAGCGGTGCCTTCACTCAAGGACAACACACACACAGAAATTGACACAGAGGTTGAAAAAAGACAAATGTCAGAAAGCAACAGTGTAGTTCTTTTCAGTCTGGTAATAAACTTTCCAGGTCAAACAGACAACAGTAAGCTCTGTACTCATCAAACAGAGCAGTTGTTAAATCCAAGGGATAGTTTTGGCTTTTTGAAAAGATAATAATGATACTTGGCAAATTACACACTAAGTTGTTATAAGCTTGGAGTTTGACCCACTATCCAACTACTCCAGTTTCAAAAACATTTGAAACTGGAGTCATTTCAGAGAAGGATTTATGTCCAGTGTTGGAGGATGTGCCTTTTATTTACTGCATTAACAGGGTAAGTATGAGTGTGAAGGTCACAGTTCACATCCCATCACAATCCACCCATTATTTTACTGTAACCTTAACCTTCCCTAATCCAACTGCATCATAGTTGCCAATATAGACAATAAATAATCATGAAAAAATAAAAATTAAATAAAATGTTGACATTTAAATTTGAGTTCATTGAGACTAACAGTCAGTGGTGCTATTCTCTGGTATGGGGCCATTAAATGATTGTAGAAGATTAAGAAACAGTTAACTGAAGAAATTAAAACACTGGAAGAGAAGACAATGAAAAATATTATGTATAACTGTGAGGAAGGTCACAGCTCCACATGCTCATTTTTAAAACATCAGCTGAGTTGAAGCCTCAGTGACACTGAAGTCACATTATTTGTGTATATCATGATTTATTTGCTGAATCTGTTTCCATTGCATTTTGTTGCATTGTCTTAATTGATTTAGCAGTCAAGCATAAAAACGTTCTTTTGCAATATTTCACTTTTTTGGGGGTCAAATTTACAGCTTTTCCACTGTGTTTTTCATTTTGAAAATGCACTTTCAGGCTGTATTGGAGTCAATGGGATAAACATCCAAAGTGTCTCTCATTTTTCCACAAAAGTTTCGGGCCTTAAAAGTTAATTTTACTAATGTTTGTCTTTTTATTTTGAACATAGCTGTTTTAAAGTATATGAAGCTTAAAGCAAAGTGAGCCTTTATATTTTGGGATCAAGCAGTGCCCTCTGCTCAGTGAAATGATGCCAAATAAGTGCAATTCCTCGACTGTCTACTGAAGGCCGGCTCCAGAAGCCGGCCAGTTCCCACAAAGTAGTGCAGTTTTAAAAACTCTAAAATGAGTTTGCATTATTGAACTTTCATTCCCCCTGTCTCAGAGTCAGTGTGTATGTGTTTTAAACAGGCTTGTTAGATTTAAGAAATAAGGTCTGTTGTTAGCACCAGCTTCCACAATTTGCTCAAAAATGCATCACAAAATTTTAGTTTAAAGTTTTAAGTATTAAAAAGTGGTTTGTTGTCAAGTAGAAAAAAGAGACCAGAGAGGTTTTCATAAATTTTGAATATAATTTTGCTGAACATGGTAGCTGATCCATTCACTAGCCCTTCTTATCAGCTTTGTTGAGTTTATACGCAATAAACTTAATTAATTTCACATGTCATGACAACGTGGGTAAATTTTTATGTATCTCACTCATTTTAATTATATAAAGGCTTTTAGTAATGCATAATAATTTACAGGGCATTTTTGAATGATACAAACATGTAATTATTTACAGGGTTTTTCACAGTCAGTGGCAGCAGTGATTGTCCTCTCTAGATCCACCTCCTCCAGGTAAAGTCCCTTCTAAAAAAAAAAAAAAGTTCTCCACAAACCACTGGGTGATGTCATATTATCTCTGTCAACTTTTAAATTTACTAACCATATAAGACATGATGGGCTTGATTGACAGGTGTCTCAGCCCATCACAGACAGCTGTGGTGGCTGCCACTTACTCTAATTAAGCTCCTTGAACTACTTCTCTTCTGCTCAAATTTGGATGTGCTGAGTGTTTAAAGTGACAAAGATGGAAATGAGCAACTTAGCACGATCTCTGTTTCAAAATGTCCTTTGAAACCTTACATTTTTTTTCTGTCCATGAAGTTGACTGTTGTCAAACTACAGACCGCGGTCGCACTAAGCTTAATTAAGGACGGATCTTGTTGGTCTTGTCAGTCCAAGAAGACCAATGCAGTTAAAAAAAACAAAAAACACAAGTTTGATCTTCTGTTGAACCTAAGAAAAAACGTAAAGGCACATTCTGATTGTAGTTTTTGCCAATTTGATTCACTTTTGACTGCACTGCTTTTGTTTTTTTTAAATTGGCTTTTTTTTTTTTAGTTGTGCTGTGAAGATGCTTCGTCATACTTATCTCATGTTCCCCCGCACTGGGTGTTCAGACCATCCTCAGTTTGGCTGCAGTAAAGTTTTCCAGTCTGTTTCTTGTGCCTCAGCACTGACTGTTACATGGCGAAGTTGATACAGAGACAAATGCTTGAGGCGGACGTGAAAGGAGACAGGAAGAGTTGCTCTCTTTAAAGACTGACAGGTTGAAAAAAAATTAAAATAAAAGAATTAAGACAGAGACCTAGTGTCCACCTATGATAGTCTATTTTGTTTTAATGAAAACGTATTGAAATGACAAAAAAAAAAAACTTCTTTGTTATTTCAAAGGCATTTTATTTTAGCAGAAATAAATAGGGCTGCAACACTGAAAAAGCTGGTATTTTAATTAAGCGACCTAAATTTCTTGTTGATCGACTCTGGTGTAAATTTCTTAGTTTGTTCGAAAAATTTAATAAAAAAAAAAAAAAAGAAATTCAGTAATATGAGTCTTGGTCAGAATGTGTTCACTCACTTGATCCGAGGGACGAATAAATCCCTATTTTCGTTTGTCAACTTCGGAGGCTGTTATTTTCCAGATGGACTGGCGGTTATAACTGTATTTTTTTTTTAAAATGTGCGTTTCAAAACCGTGGGGCAAGAGATGATATTTGTTTTAAATGAGACGTTATCCTCCCTTCAACCAGGCAGCCGCTCCGACCAACACACACAACTATGAAGAAGAAAAGAAGATAAGAGAAACGGACAGAAACCGACACTTTGCGCCCATCCATCATGGCAGGTATGACCAAAGAGCAGACAGAGAGACAGCGCGGTAACAAGGGGGACATCGACTGAGAGAAGAGACGGACCTGAAGGCGGCTGTAATAATAATAATAATAATAATAATAATAATAATAATAATAATAATAATAATAATAATAAAGCAATCAGTGTTAGAAAAATAAACAATTTACTCTTTTTTGTTTTGTTTTACAGTGAAATGCTGTTAATCACTTTGAAACCATCTTAGGTCCGCTTTAACCTTTATTTTATAATCTAAGTTCTGTTAAATTTTTTTAAAGATTATTTTTCTGTTTAACATTTTTGTAAACGAATAATGTGTCAGGGCTACTGGCCTTTTTAAATGGTAATTTCAGACTGATACTGTTGAGCCCTATTACTGGCTAAATTTAGGTTACGAAAAATGAGAAGTAGAACAATAAAAAGACATAATAATCAAAAAGAAGCGTAAACCTTAAAGATCACTAAATCCACAAGATTTATCGTCATGCGAACCATTAACAATTAACCTGCCTACATGCAATTTACAATTAATATAGGCCTCGATACAATTTAAATAGAATCATTGTGTTTTCTCTAATAGTCAAAATCATAATAATTAAATTGCATACAATCCTCTAGAAATACATTTTACTGGACCCTTACCCTTAACAAAGAGCAGCGATTTCTAGGATGAGATCACATTTAATTTCTTTTCATTCCTCTCGAGGCCGGGCCTCATTTCTCATTTTTGTCTCCGTCAAGTCGGATTTTTACGTTTAATATTGTTACGGGATGGTATGGAATAAGAGTTTTTTTCGATTATAAACGCGTCTATCTCTCATATGTGATGGTCCTTAATAACAGAGAATGTAGCCTGTCTGACAATAAATGAGCTTGTAAATATATTGGACTGATGACCCTACAACTTTAAACAACAAAGCTCAGAGAAAAATCCATGGTAAGGTATTTTTTTCCATATTGGTCAGAATTTAACGATTATAAAGAACTGCTATCTCTGTTATAGTCAGGAAGGTTAACGTTGATATTTTCCTGCAAATATATGAGCATATGTGTACATGTGTGTACGTGCGTGCGTGTGTGCGTGTGTGCGTGCGTGCGTCCGTGTGTGTGTGTGCTGTTACTGCATACTGTAAATGAATGAAGTCAGAGTGCTCCTGTCCCTCATCACCTCCTGACTCCACCTCCTACCCTCCTTAAGTCACACACACACATGCACGCTCACTCACACATACTCACACGCATACACACACACAGACTGTGAGTGTGGAGGGAAAGAGGGCAACTCCTCCTCACTCCTCTTTCTCCATTCACTGAGAAGCTGCATGCAGAAGCCTCATTCCTCCCTGAATGGACCCATCTATCTGAGCCACATACTCTCGTACTACTGTTGAGGACGGAAACAGTGAAGATTACAGCTCCTCATTGCATTGACTTTTTCTTTATTTCTCCTCCTCCTGCTGCTGAGAAAAGTTTAGTACTTTGACTCTGCTGTGTCGCCATGAACTTCTGTTGGACTTAAGGAGTTTCCAGAGCAGCTGTGTGGTGTCGTAAACAACTGATGGGCAAGAACCAAACCAGATTCTTGTGAAAGAGAAGAAACTGTTCTTATTCTAAAAGAAGACTCTCTCGACGGCAAGGAACTAGACGGTTGTGGCTGATCTGGGTTAGAGTCAGCCAGACACTCAGGTGGGAACGCAGACAGGTAGAAAGGTAAAAGGTAACAGATCAGATTCAAAAATAGCCTACCTTTGTCCTAGCTTTTTCCCCTGGACCACAATGGGATCAGATGTACGTGACCTGAACTCCCTGCTGCCGCCTCTTCCGGCGGGCCCTAGCCCTGGCTGCCCGGCCCTGCCCGTCAGCACGGCGCCTCAGTGGGCTCCCGTTTTGGACTTTCACACCGCCGCCTCCCCCTACTCTTCCCTGGCTGCCCCCCACACATCCCTTGGGCCACACTCCTTCATCAAGCAGGAGCCAAGCTGGGGTGCCACCAGTGAACCCCACCACCTCGACACAGACCCTCACTGCGGCCTCAGTGCATTCACTGTCCACTTCTCGGGGCAGTTCACGGGGACCGGGGCCTGCAGGTATGGGGCAGCATTTGGCGCGCCCCCTCCGCCACCACCATCCTCCAGTCAACCGTCTGTGGCCGCCCCGCATCACCATCAGCCCCCCAGCAGGATGTTCAGCAACCCGCCATACCTGACCAACTGCATGGACACACAGCAGGCAGCCCGCAACCAGACAGGTAGGGCAGCAGGAGGAGGAGGACAGGTGTGTGTGTGTTTGTGTGCATGTCTGTCTGTTAGCTATGTCAATCAAAAGGGTAAACCCAAATAACTGATTGTTCTAGTTTGTGTAAAAGCAAGTTTCACTTAGTTAGGTCTCATGCGCATATTCAGAGGTAAATGCATGTAAAAAAAAAAAGTATATTTGTAAAAAAAGCCAGTTGAGTTATAATAATAATTAAGAAAAATCTGAATGATTGGGAATGAGTCATATTCATAAACTTGCTTTGACTCTAAACTGACTGACTGACTGACTGAAGAGTTCTGTGATGATTCATGGGTCTTTTGTCTTTTCACTTTTTTATTTGTGATGTTTTTTTTTGCATGAGGCAATTTACAGTCATTATTATTTTTTATATTATATTAGTGTTTCTCGGATTTAATATTTTGATTTCATCAAAATATAGATTTTAAATATTTGAAGCTCTGTATTCCACACAGTTCCTGATGATTTTAGGCTCAGTTTAATGATGGAGAGAAAATTAATGATGGTGGGAAAAATAATTTTAAATAAAGAGAAAATCTGATGGTTTTATTTTTTATACGGTATTGCCTATATTCAAGCTGCTGGACACACGTATAGGTCTGCTTCTGACTACCTAAACATTATATGAAAAAAACTGTATCTGATTATGGAATTCTAAAATTTTTGCACATAATTCTTCTCAGCTCTGACTCCGACTAATACCAAATTAAGTTCAATATTTCATAAATAAAAGGCATAACTTAGTCGATGTATGACACACACTTTTTTTTAACGCATTTCTTTGTATCCTGTTAGAGTTAAAAGGGAAATAATTTACAGATTTTGTGGCATCACTAAGTTAATTATTTTTGTTATTAGTCTGGTATTTCTCACACTTAAGGTTTTTGCTACAGTGCACCACAGCTACGGTTCTAGAATAAAAGCTCATCAAAAATCATAACTCATGTTTAAAAAAACATGCATTAGAAAAATAAGGGAAATTCCTTAAAATGTTTTTCAACAGTTATCTCACAAATAGACATATACTTGATGTTGGGACAAAAATGTCAGATGAAATATATTCTATCGACTAATTTGTACTTGTTTCTACTGAATGGAATTGAGATAACTCGCTTCAATTCAGTTTTTTTTGACTGTACTTACTGCATCATTAAGTATAACTGTTTCTGCAACATCACACCATACACTTAAGTCATTTGATATTTTACACTTATGTGTCAGTTCAGATAAAGAACTTAATAAAGAACAGTCGTGATGAGAAAAAGTGTTAAAGCCTCTGCTAAGGAGTTTGGACACAGTCAAAGAAAACACAGAGAGGACATGGTTCATATGTCAACAATGGGATTCTAATGCAAAATGCATGGAGTACAATTTGTCATATAACACATGACACATAGATACATAGCACACATAATTACATAAAATATGATAGATACTTTTGTGAAATCCTAAACTGCTGGATGAATTTTTCAATTTCAACTAATCCCACATCTTTTCCATGCAGAATAAAGACTCTGTTAGTGGTTAGCCAACAGATTAATTAGCAATAACATGCTTATCAAGCAGATAATTTAGGAATAACAGTACAATCAAAGAGCTGAGTTGACCTTTAACCTGAGTTATCTGCTCCCCGCTGTGGCTGGACGAGCACAGACAAACAAACTAACAGCAGGACTCGGGTCACACAGTAGAGCTGATAACGGTGCAGGGTCACACAGACTATCACTATTGACTCCCTACAGGAGGGATTACATTTTTAAAGGAGAGCTGTGCATTTATT
>JAQMCX010000050.1:4009144-4059346 GCA_029814765.1 Acanthurus leucopareius
TGTGTGTGTGTGTGTGTGTGTGTGTGTGTGTGTGTGTGTGTTTGTGTGTGTGTGTGTGTGTGTGTGTGTGTGTGTCTGTGGTTGATTTATGAGACTGTGTCGTGCCCTTTTGGTTAGTTGAAGTCATGAGTCAGGTCTGGTCTGCGATGGCAGGCACAAAGATCTCCAAACAACAACACTGTGTATGAGCGGTGTGTCTATTAGTGTATGTTAACACGTGTGTGCTGTGTGAGTATGTATTGCTGAGCCCTGGTGGAATGTTGTTTTATAAAACCAAATCAAAGAAATAATCTTTTAATTTGTTCCAAATTAGATATCTACCATGAAAAAAACTGACATTAAATCACTGGGGGAAAAATGAAGCATTTTTAAAGCCTGTCAAGTAAGAGTAGATCCTTGTTGGAATCTTTTAAAATGGCTTCATATCTGTCTCATAGTGTAAAATCATCTCTGACAATTTACTTCTTAAGCTGTAATTGTTTGAGAAGGTGAATGAAGTGATTTTTGAGATCTAAAAATGAAGCACATGCTTCAGATTTTCTGTAAAGCTTCAAACTTGCTTATCACACTAAATCTAAGCTCACATCATCTGCTCTGTTCAGCAGCAGTTATGGTAAAACAAATTTGTGGTTTTTTATGGTAACTTGATAGTTTTTTGAATGATTGTACTCAAAAGATCACTTTTAAAGCATGTGATCAAATTATTTTAAAAACATAAACGTGTTAAAGGATATTTAATATTTAATTATGCATATTAAAACGATTCTTAATACTTTTCACTTTTTTAGCTCCATTTAGTGATAGTACCACCTTTCAAATGTGGAGAAAAATCAAATGAAACATGAGCATGTGATGATTTAAAAATTACAGAATAATGTATTGGCTCCAGCGTAAAGGAGGTAATGTGTGTGACTCTGATGGTGACTGTGTGTCTGTTTCTGACTGTGTTTTTTTTACTGTTTTGCAGGATACAGCACAGTTGCATTCGATGGACCCGGTAATTACAGCCACACTCCTACACACCACAGCTCGCAATTCTCCAACCACTCCTTCAAACATGAAGAAGCTTTAACTCAGCAAAGCACTATGGGTAAGAACGCACAATATATATTTGAGAATGTAGCCAAATTTTGTTTCAGTACTGAATACTTTCAACAGAATTAACACCCGAATAGTGCAGGTAGTGCACTCTAAACTTGGAAAATGTGAGGTCAAAATATGATATCCGCTAATAGCAATTTGCAATATTTCACCTTTAACTAGCAAAATAACTTCATTTGGATTGTTTGTTTTGTAGTTAAAGGGTATTAAGTCTACCTCTTTTTCAAGTGTCTGCGAGTTCATCCAAAATTAACATACGTATGGAAATCAATATAATTATTTAATTTGCAATAAGGCAGGAGATTTTGTCTCTTTTGTTCTCCTTATCCTGGATTTTAAGTCCCTCTCCGGACACTTTTATGTACATATACTGATATAATTTATAATTTGTCAAACATGGTGTTTCAAAAAAAAAGTAAAAAGCTTTGTATAGTTGCTGAAAGTCGTCTTCATTGAAAAATCTTGACCAATGAATCACAGTTGTCAGACTTCGCCCACCACCGCTGCTAACGTTGAGTTTGGAGAGCTGTGCATTTAAAGATGGCTAGCCAAAGGAAACATTAGAACAAATTAGTTATAGGCTCTGTGTGTAAAACTCAAGGTGGAGCTCAAACATCTATGGGACTCACATGAGGAGTCTGTTGTGCACAAAAATCTGTGACTAGCAAACATAACAGAATGGTTAGTGTGGTTAGTATCTTAATTTATGTTGTCTGTTCGCTTGTAACTGTCAGTAGCTGACACAGCGTTAGCGGTTGTGCTAACTCTAACTGTCACTTTCTGTACTACGGCTGTCGGCTCTGTGCTGGCGGTTTCAGGTAATTTTAGCTATGATTGGCTTTTTACTTTCTGACGTACCAAACCTAGCTCGTCCAGGTACGTTTGAATCGTGTACAGACGCCGCCCCCTTCAGAGGAATGTGCAAACATCCCTCTTGTAAAAAACCTTGTACAGATAGGAGTCAGTATAGTCAAGGTCTGACATTTTAGGGCTCATAAAAATTTGAAAAACACGTTTTTGAGTGGAGTAAATACTTAAATCCTCATTTTCTTTTATGGAAGCACTGATTGAATAATATAGGTGTAAGTTCGTTAAAATTTTAGTTTACCGTTACAAATATTTGCAAGGGATGAATGTATAACTAATAATGAGCTGCTGTGCTAACCTATGGTTTTTTACTAGCTAGCTTTCATCAATGTGGCTTTTTTACATTACAACAAACCGTCTTTGCAGCTAAGTGCAGCAGTTTCTAGCTTGACTTTCACGATTAGGCTGCAACTTGAATACATTTCTAACGCAAAATGACTTTGACTTAAGAAAATTAAATTCACTTTAGGTTTGACCAGATATGTATTTAGTGCGTTTTACCTTCTTAATTCAGTTCTGTTGCCTTAGAAGTTGCACGGTGTCCTCTTCCCAGTCCCAGCGGTCTACATAAAAGTTGATTTAAATGTAACTCATAACATTCACAAAAGTTCACAAATGACCCTGACTCTAGTGTCAAGGTGTCTCCTATGATCTAACTCATCCTGCACAGATCTGGAAAAGATTTTGACACATTTCTCTAGAATAATTTGGGTATCTGTCGTTATTTTTCAGTAGTAGGCCAGAGTCTTTTTCAAAAAAGAACAAAACTGTATCTCAATGTGTATTTAAAGCCCCTGTGTGGGTGCACAGCTGTGTCTATATGGCACCTCCGTGGCTCCCTCACCTAGGGAGTCTCTTGTCCCTTATTCTGACAGTCTTGGCAGTGACCTCGTCTGTCAGACACATAAATCAGCCACATCCTGACTCACAAACTCTCCTCCTCTCAACCCCCTCTTTCATCCGCCCACCTTTCTCTTTAATCCCCTCTTTGTGCATTTTATTGGTAAATATTTAAATGTGTTTTTTTAATGAAATTTTCGCTGTAAATTTATGCTGGTTTTAACAGCAAAGATAAGTGGGAGAATAAGAGATGAAAGGGATTTTGGAATGGAGAGAAATATCGGGGGAGCCATTCACATTACACTGCTTAAGAAGCTCAGAAAGAGAAACATACGGCAAAGAGTCTTTATTT
Organism: Acanthurus leucopareius; assembly: GCA_029814765.1. NCBI lineage: Eukaryota > Metazoa > Chordata > Actinopteri > Acanthuriformes > Acanthuridae > Acanthurus > Acanthurus leucopareius. Next base: position 4,012,305 of record JAQMCX010000050.1, read on the forward strand.
ATAGAAGAAATTGGCAGAAAATTGAGACAACAGGAGAAGGCTAGAGAGGGATTCGAAAAGAAAAGGGACACAGTGAAAGTTTAAACCCAACATCTCTTTTGATTGCACAGTATATGCACAAATATATTGTGTCTATATGAGTGAGGGACTGTGTGTATTTCTGCTGTCCAGGTGAGCAGCAGTATCCTGTACCTCCTCCTGTCTACGGATGCCACACAGCTTCGGACAGCTGTACAGGTAGTCAGGCTCTGCTGCTGAGGAACCCTTACAACAGGTAACACACACACATATACACACACACAGGCGCATGCACACACTCACACACACACACACACACACACACACACACACACATAGATTCACGCTCCTTGTAAATGCAAAGCACACATGCTTTCTTCAAATTCTATTTTTATACTAAACAGCAACTATTAAAGCTGGAAAGATTTCAGAAGCCATTGTTGTTGATTGTTTTGTATTAAACAGCAGTAATTCAGTGAAAGGTAGCAGGATGCGGTTTTGGACAGGATGTTCACCTTCAGGACAGGTCTGTCTGCCTTAGCAGCTTCCTCTCTGTTTTTGTTGTCCTTCCTCTGACTGTCCTGCAGCTCTGTTCTTATCATTGATGTGAGGTGTGAAGAGAGGATTCTTGCGTTTTTGCTGCTTGGCTCGTGTTGTTTGCAGAATTAAATTGTAGAAACTTTTCAGAGTAGACATTTTGACTAAAACTAAAGTAACTACATGGAAATCAGCCAATATTCATTTTATTATGTACATCCCTGCTTTTCCTTTGGTGACAAAATGACCTCCATGAAAAAGCCTATTAGCTATAAAGGAAAAAAAACAACAGAAAAGGATTATAATTACTGTATTTTATATGTTTACTTCAAAACTGTTCATCTTGTCCCGCCAATATCCAACCAAAATATTTGCAAACATTGCATCATTGAAATCAATGGGAATTGTATAAGGAAAACAAGGATGTCACAGTAATTTGACAGCAAATGTATGATGTATGTGATACCTTTTCGTGCTCAACAAGCTTGTCCTTATACTCAAACCAGTGTTTGCCACAATGCAAACCATCTCACTCAGAATTTCACTGCAAAAAACTGCAAAAAAAAATTCTCATGATTACATCTACTGGTATTTACGCACATATGTCTTTAAATGAACCATACAGGTTAATATGAATAAATAAACTTTCTTTGAATCGAGGAAGCCAATTTTTTTTTTTTTGAGGTATGCCCCCAACTGTAGATTTCCAAACTGTTTACTTGTGTTTTCCAACACAGATAGAGGCACAGGGGGAATCTTCAATTAATAGCACTGAAGGGATGAATCGTAGCGATTCAGTATGTAAGTGTGTGTGTGTGTGTGTGTGTGTGTGAGAGGGAGAGAGAGAGAGAAAAGGAGAGAAAGACAGAGATATGGGTTGGACAGAAGCTGTCCCTAAAGTCTCAGTTGAATCTTCTTCTTTGTCATAAACATAAGTGATATCAGCTCAGCACACAGTCAAAGTACATGCATTCACACACACACACACACACACACACACACACACACACACACAGCTGGGTGGGGTCAGTTGTCTAATCTTGCAGCCTGGTACCAACAGGACTGTATTTATTCAGCAGGCCGTCAGCTCGGCCTGTCGGAACAACATGAAATGAAAACATGCTGAGTTCTTATTAATCTATACAAAAAATGAGAGACACACATAATTAAACCTCTTCCTCCACCCAACCACACATACACACACACACACACACACACTCCCCAAACCCTCCTAAAAGTTACTGAGGAGTATATAAAATGATATTTCCGATATATAAATATATTAAACTTAGCCTGTGCTGTGTGACAGCTGCAATGTTAAAGTGATGCACACATCATTGCATCAGTAATCATATTTCTTCATGATGAGTACTTCTGTTTTCAATACTTTGGGTTAATTTTGACAGTAATTTTTTTTAACATATACTTTTGAATGCATGATTTTACCTTGTGACAGTATTTTGACACAGTGTTATTGCTAATGAGTTAAAAGTCTGAGAACTTCATCCACCACTGAATGAGGATATTTATTTCAAAGGTCAAGACCCTAAAAACTGAGATAAATTTTTGATTTTGTAAGTTGCTATTGCAACTGTTTTCCTTGGATTTCTGTGTTTATATTTTTTTAATAGTTGCACAACTTTGCTGATCCATGGCAACTATCATTCGCCTTGGTAAATAACCATTTTTTCTGCTTGTACCAGTGAAATCATTGTTTCTGCTAAGGGCTTCCTGTGAACCAGAGGGGTTTCCCCGGGAAGACCTACTGCAACACACTTTGGGTGTTTAGTTTTCGTGTAATGAATGTGGGCTGGTTCGGTGATGGGTTCAGCAGTAGAGAGGAAAAGCACACACTTGTCACTGTCATGGATTATTATTTTAAATCTTGTGCTCAGCCTCTTTTCCAACAACATTTCAGCAGTGAGTGTGTTTGCTCTGCTGGCTGTGTGCCCGTGCTGTACTGTAAAATAATAGCTGTGTAATGAGCAGGGTACCAGTCACCATCTACCCCATCCAGACTGCTGTGAGCCTGCAGGTAGTGTGAGAGAGGGCTGTAGTGTGAGAGGTTGAGAGCTATAAATCCACTGCGTGTGTATGTGTCTTTTTGTGTATGTGCATACGTTTGTGAGTGAGTGTGTATGTGTGCGTAATCACATGGCATGTCTGAATAATGATCGTGGAGTCTGCTGTGTTTAATGAAAGATGGCTGTTATGGGGGAATTTAGCTTTCTTGGTGTCTGTCTGAGGCACATTCTTTGTCCACAGCTCCACCTGCAACTGTGCGTGTGTGTGTGTGTGTGTGTGTGTTCATGTGTATTTGTGTGCATGTGTATGTGTGTTTGGGAATTTTTCATTAGAGTACTTCTTTTTAGGAAAGACTAGCCTGAAACTGCCAGACCAATTGACCCTTCGCTAAACCACGCCCCCCTTAGTTACTGTTGCTACGCCTCTCAAGCTTTCGGAGTGAGCATGGAGTTCACACTGTCCCAACTTCACTCCCTGGAGAAATTTTGTCTAAGTTTTGGAAAAACGAAAAAGGAATTTCAGACAAAAGCAGACAGAAGGGTCTTCAATAAGACTTTGAATGACATACACAGTTTGTCAAACTGACTCAGCAGCGAAAACAAGTTAAAGTTATGAACATAAAGCCGACAGATCACAATACAGCTGCTTCAACTTTTGTTTTCACTGCATTCATAAAACAAGCAAGGACTCTCATGACAAATTAGGACCTTTTTAGGACAGAGGGAAGACATGTCTCTTCAAATGTTAACAATCAGAGTTTGGCTGTTTTGTTGGGTTTGAGTTTGGGTTACCAACATTGCAAACTGTTGAGAACTGGTCTTTCCAGTGTTCATCTTAGAGCTAGCAAAGCAGTCATGGCTGTGCTTGTTAAACTGTGAGGGGTTTAGAGGGGAACGAGGATGCCTGAACAGCTTTGCCCGGAGCATAGCGTTACAATTTCGGGTGTTTGATTTTGGAAAGGCAAAGAATGTGTACCTGCTTGAACCTTGCTGAATAATGAGTATTACCTTTAAAAGTTCCCAAGACACAATGTTTAACCACAACTAGCTTGAAATCTGAGGTACCGGCCTGAAAATGAAGAAAATCTGAAAAGTTTGCATGAGTTTCTATAGAGCACTGCCATACAGTTGTCAGACCCTGGTCAGAGCTGGCAAATACAACGCTATGATTGGCCCGTTTGCGTTCAAGGGCGGAGCTTAGCAAAGGGTCAATTTGCAAATTCAAATTATCATCTGTCAGAAAAAATAAAACACGAGCTTTCAGATTTTTCAGGTTTCCTAAAGGAAAAGAGACAGACAAATGGATACATCACTCAACCCTGCTAGGTAACAGTCCACAGCACAGCTCATGAGATTTTATTCTACGTTTTGTCTTCCCTCCACAGCGGAGAAAATTTATATCAAATGACCCCTCAGTTGGAGTGTGTGGCATGGAACCCTGTCAATACACTGGCATCCACCATAAAGAGGTAGGAACTACCCATCGCTCTCTTTAAACAGCAGCAGTCATTGCAGTTTATGTGATATAACTGATAAATTTAAGGAGTAAGTTAGGTACAGGAGAACCTGAACAAATGGATAGTTTTGGAGCATTTATTTAGACTTGATTAGCTTGGTACGTGGGATAATTTAGCACATTTTCTCAGAGCATGTTCATGTTGCTTGTAGATAACCTGGTTTTACTTAACACTCCCGGCTTCTTCAGCAGATAAAAAATAATGATGAAAAACTTAAAGCATAACTCGTTCTTTTGAAAAAGTGAGCAAAGTGCACAGTGGAAAAAAAAAACAGCCTGCTAAAAGGGACAGTTTCTTTGATTATTTGTGAATCTCCATTAAATAAAAAGTGCCAGAGAATCAACAGTATAAGCTATAGAAGAAACAAATCTGTAGGATGAAAGCCTCCTTGATGCTCAAATATTTATTATACCTCAAAATGTAAAACGTCAAAGATGCAAGTGTGCTCAGGCAAAACACAAAGCAAATTTTAGAGATAAATCGGTTCATTATTAAGTCAATGGAAGAAGATGCAAATATACTCAAGTGTTCTGGACAGTGTGAGTTGAGGCAACGATGCTTTTTTGAAAGTTAAAATTTGTATCAACTTGAGAGAAAATTTTTTTTGAGCCTTAAAGACTCCATAAACACACAGAGACAAGAGAAAATTATAGGTCCAGCAGGAGTTCTGCCGAGCTTTCACACACACACATAGAACAGTACACTCTACACACACACACACCACCTGTGACACTGCTAGCTGTCTGTTGCTTACATATGTGCAGTTCATCAGCCACGGGGGGCGAAAGTTTGCTTCCCATTATGTCTGAATACATTTTCTGATTTCATCCTGTGAAAACCATACATGCAGTGAAAGCTGAATTTTAAGCTAAATTGTATGTTGCCCTCAACAAGTAAAGATTTTGTGTGAAGTAAAGAAGTGAAGGAAGTTGAGGGGGGTGTCATGCATTCAGGGTCCTCAGCTGAATTGTAGACAGTGGGATTATACAGATATCTTAGCCACCTGGTTATCAGGATACCTCAGCTACGGCTTTCATGATAATATGCCACAAACCAAGTTGTGCTATTTAGAGGGACATGCTTCAGATGTGTGGAAAAGACGGTGTTCCCTGACTAAAGGTCAGGTGGTCCCCTGGGAACCATGAAACTCTATACTACATTCATTGCAAATGTGGTTTGCAATTGCAATGAATCTTACTCAGTAGATATCTTACTCAGTGTTGGATATGTTTTTAGACAGACCAACTTGGCTAATTTGCTAATGCTGAAGATAATTCCAATTTGGATCACTAAATTGCTTGTCTTTGTAATTCTTTTAGAGTTTGGTGTTAGCTTAGCGCATGTGCACCAGACAGGCTGAGAGTATATTTGAACCAGCTCTCTTCTCACATATTGGGAAAGGAATTAACAGGTCAAATTGTAGAAAATTAAAAGTAGTCAGCATGGTTGTTTACTCACCTAAAGAAACTCTTGATACCCTGTTGTTTAAAGCTCCGTTCTCATGTTATGCCACATGACATCACATGCAATTTATCACTTATTTTATTATGAAATTAGGACTTAAATACATAACAAAGCAGTTACAAAAAAGACACCCCAGCTCACACGGGGTTAAAAAACCTTCAGTAGTATGCACTGTATTTTATGTCACTGTGACCTGTATAGCTGCATGCTGGTCAGCATCTGCGTCAGCTCACAAATACCTTTTTCCCCAAGCCAACAGACATTCATCATAGTTAACAGACAAATGTGTGCGTTTCTGTGTGTGTGTATTACAGTTATGTGTATGTGCACAATGGTTTGGTATTGAGAAGGAATGTCTGTCTTTTTCTGGGGTGTAGCTGCATTGTAAAGAGGTAGTTGTGAGTGTGTACTGTATCTAAGTGCTTGTAAATAATTCCCTGTGATATGTTGCTTTGCTGATTGTATGTAAATGAGTGATAAAAGGGATTGTTGTATTTTTTTTATTTCATAAGCACTGAAAGGTTTATTAGGAAGGGTTGATGGTGTACCACGGTGTCTCACTGGCCTCTCTCAGCTGTGACTGTGGTGGTGTTTCTCTCTGAGTGGCTCAGCTTCTGTGACTTTTTCAATGAGGGGCAGCAGGAGGAGGGAGGGAGGTGTGAGGGAGTTGTAAAGATCAGGAGGAAAGGAAAGAAAAGCGACGGCAAAAGAGGGAGTTTGTAGAAGACAGGGCGATAAAGAGAAAGAGGGTAAGGAGCAGGAGAAGAGGAAGAGGAAGTGTAGGGGAGTTGAGTAGAGCAGAGAGGAAGAGCAGATAGGCCCATTCTCAATGCTCCCACTGCAGACTGAACCATATCAGCTGCCACAGAGATTCTTCTGTTGACAGTGAATTATCAGACCTCATGTTTCATATTAAGTTTAATAAATATAATGGTTTGTTCTTCATTTTCAACATAAATTTGTTCTTGTTGACTATAATCTTTTTGCAATGCCAATCTATATAATAACAGTGCCGTGATTCCTTGGTAATTACCCAAGTTTACACACCTATGGAAAGTATGCATTAAAGAAATAGTTTGGCATTTGTAAGTTATAAATCAAATATCTGGATAAAGAAGGGAATGAAAAAAGGGATAGTACTCTCATGCACTTGCAGTAAATACTGTGTTTTGCTTCAGCAGCAGTTAGCTGTTGGTAACTATCGTTTCATACAAGTACAAGAAACTGAAAAGGCTAATTTCATATCACACCATTCCTTAAATGGCTACAAAGGTTCTTTGCAGAGTCCTTCAGCACTTGCCTGTTTTACAGTAAGACACCACTGAGCCCCAGTGGACACACATTGACATCTGTGTTCAGTGTTTAAGAGTTCATAGTAGATAGCCTATATGTAACCTTTTTTCTAATATATTAATGTTTTACTTTCTTTACACTCTGTATTTACTCATCATATTTTTAATGGTCCAGTGTGTAGGATTTTGTGGGATCTATTGGTAGAATATGGCTGAAATTAATACTGTAATTAGTAACGTAATTATAAGTTTGTTTTCTTTAGTGAATAATCTTTCTACAGAGTGAGTGGTTGTGCCATGTTGCACCACCATGTTTCTACGGTAGCCCAGAATGAACAAACCGAACACTGTCCCTAGAGAGGGCCTTTTTGTTTTAGCAGCCAGAGGGGAGTTCTCCTACACACTTGGAAAGGGAGGGTGAGATAAAGGGTATTCAGTTGGCAGTCTTGCAATCTGCAACCTCACCACTAGATGCCACTAAATCTACCAGACCTCACCTTTATCATGTTTATGTATTATTTCATTATTGTTTTTATTTATATTTGCTATGTTAGTTGTGTTAGGCTGTGTTTACCTTTATTGCACTTGGCAGCTCAGTACTTTACAAGCAGTCATGTTGTAATGGTGATACATCTTTCACTTTTTTTTTTAATACAACGATGGAGTTAGGACTAAAAGTGTTTCAAAGGAGAAGGTTACTATTTACCACCAAAATATTTAAATACAAAGAAAGATTAATGAGTTGATGATCTTAGGTAAAGGAGCATAGAGCATGATTAACACTGTGCTGCTGACGTAGTCTCAATGGCTCCTGTCCTTGGAAATAGTGAGGCAGACAAAGAGCACCTTATGACCGCTCTGCCATATACGGTACATTCCTGCTGCAGAAGCAGGATGCAAACTCCCATCCTCCTCATTTGGTTAGACAGACTGAAATATAACACATTTCATAGACAAGAGCTTTCTGTCTCTCTGTGTGTTATCATAAGAAGATACCAAGCTGGAGGCTGTGTCACACAGAGCAGGTTTTGTTCTGCGCTTTACGTCAGAGTGAAATACTAAAAGCTACTTGTACCAAACATTGTCCTGTGCTTATGTATTATCTGATGGTGAAAAATAGTCTTGATAATCAATTATCAAGGATCAACAGGAAAGTATTTATTTTTACACAAAAAAAGTTTGATAATTATTTGATTGATATTTTAAGTCATTTTCAAGCGTTAATGCCAAATATCTCATAGATACAGCTTGTCAAGAATTAGCTTTTGCAGATTTTCTCTGTTTTACTTCATTGTAAGTAGAATATCAAAGTTTTTTAACTTATGATCAGAAAACCAAGCAATAAAAAACATAACATTAAAGTACATTAGTTTTGTTTTCTTAACAAAATGTTTATGTGTTGGGCAGGTGGATATTTTCATCTACCAGAGTCAAAGATTTTATTTCAGACACATCAACAAGGTACAACAAAACATTCGGTGTATGAGCATGCTGGCAGCAGCTAATAAGTAATACAAAGGAGGGAGGCTGGCATTTGGACATTAATAAAAATTGGGCAGATTAAATTTTGACCAGATGATGGTGCTAGATAAAATATTAGGAAATATTAGGAGATCTTCAAAGTGGTGACAATAGCTTTATCCTCAGGGGAACATTAATATATGTTCCAAATTATTAGCAATTCATCTAGTAATAGGTGCTGTCTGAAATAAAGTGGAAGTCTGACATGGGGTGCCTTTAACTACATTGCTAAAAATGCAGCTTGAGGAAAAACTCTTCAGCACCACAGAAAAGTACTGAAGAACTAAAAAGAAGATCAGAGAAGATCTGCAATCGTCCATGCTATACATACATGGTTTTATGCAGTCAACCTACACATGTCTCTGATATTAGTTTAAATATGATCACCATCATTTTCTGAATGCTAGCCGATTTTGTATCTTGTTGTGCCAAAAGGTCAAAGTTTAACCTCTACGGCCAAATATTTTACACAGAACATACATGCATAAACAGAGGCACCCACACACACAACCACAGGTCTCGGCTGGATATATGGTGCTCTGACAAAAGACATACATCAACACAACATACATCTCAACTCTGGGTCTCCAAATGATTGGTCTGTGTTTTGCATTACGGGCTGTATGGGACGAGGTGAACATGTTTGAATAATGATACCTCTATGACCCTACCTGCAGTCTAACAGCGGTTCATGCTCTATATATCTGCCAGTGTTCGTTACACTGTATGGATTTATGGCATTGAATCATGTTCTTGCATCTTGTTATCTGATATCTGTTTGCTTTGCATTCAACCCACTGAATGTGGCAGTCATCCACATTGGAAATCTTTCTTTTTACCTGGGCGGATTTGTGACCACAAAATGATTTAATGGCACAGACAACTTTCCAGTTTTGATATTTGGAGCTGAAAATGTTCGATTGAATATTTTCAATTGTTGGAGCCAGTGTGGCTTTGGGGCAGCTGCTTATAGCTGTGTAAAACTGCTAAAGTGCAGTGTCTAATTTCTCAACATCAAATAAATTAACTGTTGATTTGGTTTTAAGCATTTGAACGAATCAGGCACCGTCATCACTCTACTCTTTCTCTGTGTTGACAGCCATGCAGCAGGCTACGACAGTGACCCCAGCACCCCCATGGTATACAGCTGCAGCACACAGTACCGCATACACACACATGGAGTCTTCAGGGGCATACAGGTAGGTGTCACACTAATGCTACTGCCGTTACAGTGTTTCTGCATGTGACTTCTTTTCTTCTAATGGTTATCATGCCATCATGATCACTACTGTATGCACGTACACACTTCTCTTTGCAATACATGTGAAGGGTCAAGATCAGAATGTACACACATGCTTGGCACACTGAAAGGCTGAGGTGAGATGGGCAAACACTGGAGAAGAAACACATTAATGACATAGGAAAAAAAAAAGTGTATATTTTAAACGTATTGTTTGGAGTTGTGGCGAACCTGATGCAATGACCAGGCTTTGCGAAGAGGAAAAACTGATATATAGCAGAGCAGAGATTTACAAACACACACACACACACACACACACTACTCGGTACACACAGGCAAAAACATTGCATACACATATTTTAAAGCAGCTCTAAAGGCCAAGAGGAATTTTTTTCCACAAATCCATTAGCAGTGGAGAAACAGACATACACACACACACACGGACACACACACATGCAGGGTTACACTGGGTAAAGATACAGTTTCCATATGAGGATCAGCATGTTAATAAATCATTAGATTTTAATTATTGTCTGTCAGCAGCTCCAAAGGACAGGGAGCAGAGATTCTCCAGACCTGCTCATAGTCCACAGCAGGACTTTTTGAGATCCTTCTTTCGTTCTTTCTTCCTTTTTTTTTCTTTCCTTCATTTTTGGGCCAATTTTATTATTCACTCTGTTCATTGAAATGGACTGCACAGAACACACGTAAGAGGTCTGGCTCAGTGCAAAAAAATAAACAAATTCTCACTCTTATGACTTTTAAAGTATAATCGAAGGGCTGCTGAACTTTGAAATAAAAGATTGAGTAGCAAAGTGATTCTTTGCTCCATAATTTTCAAAATAGGGATTACACTAATTCTCAGACACTGCCAAAGTAAATACTGATAACAGTCTCAGAATTTAAGCCGTCATTTATATTTGGTCATGGACAGCAAAAATGATGAAACAACTTGTTGAAAATTGACTCCTATAATGAAGAATTACATGAAAAAATACTGAATCACAGCTAATTATATCTCTCTACTGTTGGGGGACCAGTTAGTTTTGTTGACCTCTAATTAATTAAATGATGTCAGTGAATTAGTGATGCTGGTTAATTCAATAACCGGCATCACGTGTTGCAAACAGATGTTACACCTGCTAACTGCAGACAAGCATGCAAGATCAGCCCTTACTTCAGTGTAGAGCATTTTCATTAATAGACAAGTAATTATATAATATAAAACAAAAAAATCACATCATTAATTATATAAATCAACCAACAATTTGTTAAATAATTCAAAAATATGTCAGAACTCAACACATGATAAAAAAGTTGTTTTGTATTCGATATTTTTTTCATTTCATGAAATTAATTATATAATAATTTCATGTTAAGAATTATTCAACAGTTTTTAGAAATGTAAGTTGTTTTTTTAAATTTTAAATCTTTGATTCATTACAAAATGCCCCTAACACATCGTTTAATATCATGAAGGCCCTCATCCATACATTTTTATATCTTGTGTCATTTAAGAAAAAAAAATTTAAATAAAATATTAACCATTAAGCCGGACTATGTCCACAATACCTCCCAGGAAAGCTCAACAACTCCAGACAAATTTAGCCAAGTAGCACTCATTAGCTAAAACAAACAATGAAAAAGTTTTTCTGGTTGAATCAAATAGAGGATGCTACTGTAAATATCTATCTATATTATCTTGCCCCCAAGACTTTACATGCTAACTATGCCAGCTAACTAGCTGCACAGCATTACACAACGGATTATTACTTAGCAGCAAAGTAAAGTGTCAGTGTTGTAAGCTAGCTCATTCATTCAAAGCAGTATTTTGAGTTCAGAAATGTTCCTCAGATAACTCTGTGTTTCTTTCTGGTTGTTAACAGGAGCTAGCTACAACTATAAAGAACATAAAAATGAAGAAAAATAACATTTTGTAAGAAAGAGACTGAGTTTAGTACAGTAGCCTACATTAAATAATTTAAATTCTACATTATGCATATAATAATTTAAGGTGCCCAGTGGAGTTTTCTTTAAACAATGTAAACAATCTATTCTTAAAATCTAATTAACATGTTGAATGCATGTCCTTTCCCTTAAAACATTTGCAAAAATCATATTGTTAATTCTAAATTCTGTATTTTTTCAGCACGACTGTGTTTACTATTTAAGTTTCTTCTTCACTACCTTTTCCTGTAGACAGAATCAGTGTAATAAAGTAACAACATTGACAGGAGTGTGAATCATGTCACTTGATTGCTCCAGCATGTGTGTCCTCAGGCACATTTAACGCAGGCAAAATGGAGACCCATTCATGAAAGAATCTGCTCCGTAGAGCTATAAAAGGTCCAAGACTCCACAGGGTATTTTTAATTCCTTGCTAATTAGCATTAATGAGATGGATTAACACCTCATTGACGTTCATTTTGCATTAATGAACTACATGTTGCCATGAGCCCTGAGTTATCTTTTTATGCATTCTGTGGCATATTTGTACATCACCTGACATATTATAGAGTCAGGTTCAGATTGTTATCTTGTCTCTTCACTTTCATACTGTTTCAGTAATGTGGGATCTTAAAATGAACGTGTCAGTGAATTTCACATTAGCATGACAGTGGCTTTTCTGCCAGTATGTCATTGCTGTAGTATACTTATAAATAGCTAATTACAGTACAAAAGGGCTGACCTTTGAGTCTCTTTAAGCCATTATGCTAGACATTGAGGAAATTAGGAGCAGATGGCTGGGGGAGGGTGGAGAAAATGGGAGGGTGGTGGGAGCGAAAGAGAGAAGAGGAGGGTAAAGGCAGAGATATTTAGCTAAAGTGGTATATACCAGAAATAACTAAAAAAAGTGCCCAAGTGTTCTGCACTTGGTTGACAAGTAGCAATACTGGAGTGCTGCAGGACAGCAGGTATCATGAGAGGGTCAGAAAAATAAAAAATTTTATTCAGATTCAAGATAAGATAAGATTAAACTTCATTGATCCCTAAGTGGGTAAATGTTCTTGTTACAGCAGCTCACGAGTCAGAGGCAGAGGGCAAAAAAGTGACTAAATGAATGAATGAATTTGGGTAAAAATCAGTACAAGAACTGAATAAACTATGTAGCCTGAATTGTATACATACCTTTAGAATATACAGATTGATAAAGATAATTAGACAAGATATCATAAAACTGTAATAAAAACATTATGTTCAATAATTGAGTAATATAGAAGATGTAAATGTAATTGTACAAAGAGTTGTATTGCACAGAATACAAGCAGAAATTTCACAGTCAACGTGAACATAATTGTACAGCATAGTTGCACAGTATTTACAATGCAAACAAACTTAAACAGCAGTTTCGTAGATTTTACTCTATAGTGATGTGCTATTTCCTGTTATTCTTCTCCAGCAGTGTCGGCAGTGAGCTGCAGGGTTGTAATGGGGCGCTCTGGAAAGGGTCTGTCTAAAAGGCGTGACTAACAGCTCCCTCTGGGCTGCAGTCAATCTGGGGTCATTTTACTGCTAATTTCTATCTAATGAATATATGACCATTTCATTAAAATGATCCTGGTGAGCCAGACACAGCACAGGACTTATTTACACACAGGACCGACTTAATTGCCTGTTTTCAAAATGACATTTTACTGGTTCAGTTATTGATTTCCCGGGAAAGTTTCTCATAATGTTTTCTGAAGTGGCTTGATTTTAAAGTGTTTGAGTTTTAAGTGTATTTTGTGTGTGTGTACAGGATGTTCGGCGTGTGCCCAGCATCGCTCCGGCCATAGTGCGGTCAGAAAGCAGTGAGAAGCGTCCGTTCATGTGTGCGTATCCAGGGTGCAACAAACGCTACTTCAAGCTGTCTCACCTGCAGATGCACAGTCGTAAACACACAGGTAAAACACACTCTGGGATGTTACACTGCATGTATAATGTATAACTTTCCCAAAATCACAATTACTGCCACCAGTGATTATTTAATTGTAATCATAATTACAATTACTGTCCCTGTTACACTCAAGGGATTTTAGTTTCCAGCGGTCCCAATTTTGTTTCTGCTGTTGTCATAATAATTCTTCCTGTAACTTACACACTTACCTATATACTTTGTTTCAGGGTTCCAATAATTTTAAATTGAACATTTTTAAATTTTGGACTTTTTCTCTTTTCTTCATCCAGGGGAGAAACCGTACCAGTGTGAGTTCACCGACTGTGGCCGGAGGTTTTCCCGCTCTGACCAGCTCAAAAGACACCAGAGGAGGCACACAGGTTTGATCAGTTTAACTTAATCTATCTCTCTGTCTTTATTTTTGTCCATTTTACCTTTCAGTTCTGTGTATATGCTCTCTCTCTACTTGTTCTCCTCTGCTGTATGCATGACAGCCATTTTATGGACAATGCAGTCTTTTGACATGCGCAGTTTGCATTTGTGTACAGTGGTTCTCTTGGAGGGGTGATTGACAAGGTTTTGGCCTAAGGTAGAGGGAGATGAGTAATACAGCTCTGGTGAAATGCATGTGCATTTTAACTCTAAGTGATTATGCAGAAAGCTTAAAGCTGTTATGTTCTGTGCTGTTTCTGTTTATTGGTGCACCAAGAAAAAGAATAGTATCGACTTTTGTGCAGTCTTTAACTTACCCCGTCTCAGGGACTCACCTAAGAAAGTCTATGAGGACATGTAGACAGTTAGAGGGTCCCTTCTTCCGGTTAAGAAGTGAGCTGCTTAATTCAAATGTGGTGAAAACAGTGACTGCACCAAAGCTAATGCCCATTATCTCAGAGAGGGTTGAATTGCAATTTTCAGTTACCAGATAGAGATTTAGATATACCACAAAAGTTAAACTTCATTCTTTCTGCGCAATTAATCAAAGAGTTAAACTGCACTTGCACGTGACAACAGCTGTATAAATCCTTTCATAGGCCACAAGTTTATCGTTTACCCCCCATGCACTGACCTCTGCTCAGATAAAGTTGCTAAAGGCTGGCCAAACTTCGGAATGGCTTCCCTGCAAGCCTCTGCTCTACTGTATTTTTCTATGTCCCTCTGTGTGTTTGTGTGTGTGTGTGTGATGTTGCAAATGTGTTTTCTGTATGTGTGTGTCAACTTGGACTTGTCTGTATGCTGCATACATGTGTGTGCCTGTGTGTGTTTGTGTGTGTATGTGGGTGCATGCATACTGTACACGTGTTTAGGAGTTAAACCCTTCGAATGTGAGACGTGTCAGAGAAAGTTCTCTCGGTCTGACCACCTTAAGACACACACCCGGACTCATACAGGTAAAACAAGTGCGTAAACTTTTATTTTTCCATTTCTTCTTTATCCATTTGATGTTGACATGTATATAGTTGCTGTATAGAGAGATTACAAGTGATTTATAAAAAATGATATGATGTCTTAGTCTTAATTTGTATTTATTCTTATTTGACGTGTAGTTATGTACTAGATAGAGTACCATGAGAGTATTAAGTCTATTTAATCTTCCCATTTAGGTTATGATCTGCATAATTTTCTAATGTTTCATTTATTTTCCCCTCACTTTACACTTGACTTCATTATTATTCTATCTGCCTGACATCCCTTCTAAATCCCAATCCTACTTTCTCCACCTTCCCGTTGTTGCCGTCCTCTCCGCTTCTTTTTCTTCCATCATCTTCTGTTTCCTCCAACCTTCCATCCACCCCACCTCTCTCTCAGGTGAGAAGCCGTTTAACTGCCGCTGGCCGAACTGCCAGAAGAAGTTCGCCCGGAGCGATGAATTGGTGCGACACCACAACATGCACCAAAGGAACCTCACCAAGCTCCAGCTGGCAATCTGAGTCTTTTGTCAGCTCAAATGTAAACATTTCGGTTACATCTGCTTATATTTTCTGTCTTCAGTTTAAGGCAAAGCTGATGACAACCTGTTCAACCACCAGTCTAGCCTCTGCAGGGGCAAGTGTCATCCCAATGGGTCCTTTAAATAATCGTTTTGATTTCACAGACTTTATACCACTGTCTACACAAACACAAATGAATCTAAAATCACGGACAAGTCTGAAATCTATGGGTGACATTGTCTACCTTTGAAACTGTACTTTCAGTTTCAGGCTGTTGAATGTAAAGGGCAAGGCTGGACAGATTTGGAATTTTTGTTATTCACAACAAAAGTCCCTTTAAAAGACCACAACCAGAACACACAGTTGTTTCCGGTCTTAATGCTGCATTTGTTCCTACTGGAGATGTAAACTGGCTAACTAACATATACTCCAGAGTATTTTTCAAAAGGCTGTATCATTTCATAAACAGGTTTAGAGCTCTGTCATTTTTAACAAAGCAAACAGGAGCAAATAGTGCATTTGTTAGTTGGTCTCTTTGAATGGAATTTAACTATCAATAAAATACAGAATATCTCAAGATTTATCCTTCAAAGAAATATTTAGTATTTCATTAGGTCATTAAGTAAGTGAAAAGAGTAACAACTGTCTGTTATTATTATCTGCCCAGTTTCCATAAGCAAAATATGCTGTCAGCCAGATATAAATGTAAAAATGCACTCAATCCCAGTGATATCAGCACAGTTACTGTGCAGGAGGTCCTCATGGCTATGATGTATAGCTTTCGATGTTGAGACAGTCCAGAAGAATCTCAGACAAAAATGTTTTATTTAAACAATAATGTAATATTTCATTCATCCCCAGTTTAAGTCTGTTTGCTCGCCACCATCCGCTGGCATGTGCAGAGTGAGGTCAAAGGTTGTTGTCGGCGTCATACCTGCCCCTGCAGCGTAGTGTCCTCAGCTGTTGTAAATATCTCTTACATTGAACTAAAACTAAACTTAAAAAAGGCTTATTTATTAGTTTTTGATGGACGAAAATTGATTTCACTGGAATGATTTAAAGTCGGGGTTCAGTCTTAAAGTTCTTTCCTTTAATTTCACAGTTACAGGTTTGTTATAAAGGGATCAGATTACATGAACAATTTGCATCTGACACCCTATGAAGTGTTTGCAATGTAAGCTTGTAATGTCTTGTCTGGCCAGCATAAAATATACATTGCAAACACAAATATGCCTTTTGTGGTTGTATTTAAAAAACGCTGAACTTGTTTTTGAGTAATGTGAGGATTTTTTTTTTTCTAGCAGTGCTCAGCGCTCTTGGACAGAATGGTCTGTGTTTCTTGTCTCTGTGGTGTGTAAATATTGCTGGACTTTGGCAGTGTTTTAGACACTGCAAGCTCTAAAATATGTCTGCTGGGTCACACTGGCTCTGTGGCCGGGACATTATGGTCAAGATGTAAATAATACTTCTTCTCCATGGGAACTGAGCTCTTTCCATGGGAGAAAAAATGTAACTTAACTGATATATTTTCGACTTTTCTTTGGATGGATCTAGGAACTGTTCATACTGTCAGTTTTCTTTCTTTCATGTGTATTAATATTTGAGTCATAAAACAGCAAATGTCAGTGAAACATTTTGTACTGATAAAGATAATGGAAGATAATGCTTTCTCTCTGTGTAAATGTATTGTGACTGTTTTGATACAGCACCAGTTTGTCTTTGTGGTCTTTATTTATTATTTTAAAAGTTTCCTTATTGTTTTTTTTTAAACATTAAGTCCTCATTTATTCATTAATAAGAAACATAGCATCACAAATAAACCCACAAGAGGGTCACATAATTTTAATCCATGATAATTAAAATATCAACTCCTCCTCACACACAAAAGTAATACATGAAACACTGCTGGCCTCACGTATAATTTCATTATGATGAGAATCTCTTTTTTTCCAATAAAAATATGCAACTAGCCTGAAGTTACAATATCTTGTATAAAAAAAAAGACATGACTTGATTTCAAGTCTTAAAGTAAAAATACTTAATCCACACATCATGACCTTGACCTTTAGTAATGCACAAAACAATGTTTTCCTGTTTGGACTAAAACACACCTTTTTTTTGCTTTTAAATGTTAAATAAAAACATTATTAAAAAGCAGGTTTGTGAGTGACAAGACAAAAGAACAGAATTAAAAACTCTAGTGTGTATGAAGTAGACACAAACAGTTTCACAATCAGCACACACACACACGCAGACAAGCACACACACACACACACACACACACACACACACACACACACACACACACACACACAGTACAGTACAGTACCATCCACTTTCCTCTCTTTATCTCTCACCAGATTCCTCATTGCATTCCTTGGCTCTCCTCTGGCTCTGAAAAAAGGAGCACTAAAAGCAGATAAAAATGAACGTGTTTTCTCTCAACTTCTCTTAGCTCTCTTACTCTTTTTTACTCTCTTGTGCAGCTTCTTCTCACTTATCTCACCTCTCCTGGTTCACCAATAGCTTCTTTAAATCTGAAGTCCATTCTTTTGTTATTTCTTCACACCACCCTTATGACCTTCAGCTTCACAATAACTTAAGACAAACTTTTTGAGAAAGGAAGTTTCATCAATAAGATGACACTCAGCAATACTCATATATGAAAACAATAACTCACAACTATAAAAATGTTCTTGACCAGAGGTGCTTAGAGAGAGAGCGGCAAAGCAGAAAACAGAGACAGAGATAGATGGAGGTAGAGATGGATAAAGACAGATACAGCAATGTTTCTTTTGCGAACTTTTATCACAAGTTTAGCCAAAGTGTTAGTGTAAATCAGACAACGTGTCCGATTCCCTCGGTGGAAATCCCCTGAAACTCCCCAGGGCTCTTGTGCTATAACTCAGCTGTCAGACCAGGGCTATTTCTCTCGTGTTTGTGTGTGTGTGTGTGTGTGTGTGTGTCTGTGTGTCTGTGTGGATGCACGTGCATTTCTTGGTGTTTCATCTCATGCCGCTGAAGGCCTTTGAAGCAAGATAGCTGGTCAGTGTAACTGTACTTTTGTCCACTTTCAGTAGTCACATTAGCCGCCGTATCTACGTGTTCTACTTACAGCAGATAGAAGACATGGATTAACCCTCAAGCAGAGTGCTGCAGCAAATACACTCATATACAAGTAAATCCTTGGGCGCCAAGTCGGTCGGCCAATCAGAATACCTTTAAAGTTATTTTAACCTGCAAGTGAATACCTCAGCCTGGTCTCATACAGCTTGTAGCTGCTATAGAGTGTGCTAATCATAAAGCCTGTTAAAGTGAACACCCATAAGAAATGCTGAAGTGGAAAACAGGGATTGTCGTAGTGATAAACCTACAGGGAATTATCACCTAAATCTGCAGCTTCCTTCAGCTTTTACGAAGCTTTGTAATGAGATTAAGCTCATTGTTTGGCTTCCAGCCCACAACTTTCCACTTTTAGTTCACTCTCATAATGTCTTGTTCCGTTACAACAGACAGCTGCTTCCAGACAAAAAGCTCTAAAATCTGACTTTACACCACCTGCTCAGTATGAGATGCCAAACAAACAGAGGACAAAGGCTGAGTGGGTATTGAATGAAGAAACAGTGATACCTGAGGAAGGATGAATTGTTTCACAAGAGAGGTTGAATTGCCATGTAGTGTGTAAGAGACCGTAAGTGTAAGTCACTCGCTTGTGCGGTGACTCTTTTTTGCTCACACACCTTAATAGTCCTTTAACAGCACCAGGGAGTGTTCCTCTCGCAGGAACTTTGGATCATTATCAGGAGGACATTTAATGTCCAGGGCTGTAGGAGAGTCATTGGACAATGCTGGTGGGGAGGGGGGCACAATGAACAACAGAACTGAAGCCATGTGAACCTGGCAATACAAATGGGCTCAGTCACCTCAATGGACATCATGACAGAGGTCATGATACAGAGGACAGGCTGGCATCTGTCTTGCAGCTTTTTTATTTTTCTAAAGCTCAAGTCAGTGAATGAAAGCCATCCAAGACTCTCAGCTCTCCCTCACTCTTTTTTTCTCTTCTTCCTTTCTCAAAATCCACTCCTGTATCTTTGTGTCCTACATCTAAAGCCCTGCCACTGACATTACTCATGTCCCAGTCTTTAGCTCTGATTCCACTGACAGGTTTATCACATAGACATGAGAGTGGTATCAATTCTCTCATTTAACCCTCTGAAAGAAAGTGATTAAGCATATTTCCCAAAATGTCCAAACTTTTCCTTTAATAATTAAATTATAAAATAATATATGAATAATTTAGCTACACTGCTTTGCAAGTGAGTTTACTGTACCAACTTATCATTTCCCAGAATCCATCTGGCCATAAATCTTATTTACATGACTGTGATATGACTAAGTATCTGCTGTGCAGAAGGCCTATGAACTAATCTATAATAAAAATGAATGAAAGGATGAATATATAAATGAATGGATGAATGAATAAATTCCTAGCACACGTGAGATTCAAAGTCACAAACTCACACAGTATGAACCAGATACATAAGAATGCCATCTTCCAAACAATACTGCAAAACATCCCAAAATAAAGACACTTAACTAATGCCTTACCAGTCTATAAAGAACAGGCACAATATGTAGTGTAATACTAAAGGAAACAGAGTAAATACCAAAGTAACCCATCTTGCCTTCCTCTCCAGTCCTTTGACAGAAAGTTAGCACATGTAAATGCATCAAAAGCAAAATGTCATCGAAGAGTTCAGTCATCTTTACACCAAAATGTTCCTTCGAGCCAATTCATCGAGAGTTAACACACTTAAATTATCACACTGTGGACAGGCTGCTCACTCAAAAACTAAAAGGGGACAGAAGACGTAAATGAAGTAGAGATTGGACAATATAGTTAACAGTTAATGGTGATGACAGTAAAGTCATGCCACCTGGTGGATTAATCCAGGCATGCCATTTGCAGGCTGTTACTATGGCGTTTCCCTCACTCCCTCCTGGTCCCCGCCCCCCATACTCAAAAAACATAAAACAAATAAGCAATCATATTTAATGTCCGAATGTGAGAGGTATGAACTAAATCTTGGCAACCTTATATTTATAGAAAAGAAAAAGAGTAAAATGTTGGAAATTAAAAAAATAAATGAGTACAAAGGCAGAGAAACAGCACAGAGTAGGAAAGAGAGATAAGAAACTGGGTGAAGGAGTAAAAAACTAAACAGTAAAAGAAAAAAAAGGAGAAAAGATTCATCCTCTTTGGTCATGCTGTTCTGTGATCTTTGGAAGCGGAGGAAGGGAATGATACTGTGGATGTTTAGGTCCTGGTACAGCTCAGCACAACTCATTCCCCTGAGGCTCAGTACACACACACGCACACGCACACGCACACGCACACACACACGCACACATATACATGCACACACAGAGTGCTGGAGGAGCTCAGTGTTTTGTTCTTCAAGAGGCTGCATTCCATCAAGTTGCTTCAAGAGGATAAAAAGCAAAGTAACAGCAGGAGAGCTTGCTGTTATAAAGTGCAGAGTAAGTGCTGAGTAAACAGAAAAACAAATGACATAACATCTTGTGTTGGTTCTTGTCCAGTGGTTTCTCTGAATGGGGATTTTAACAATCGTATCGATAACTTATTGATTAATGTCTGTCAGCCTTCTCCAGTTGCTCCTCTGTGCTTTTCATTTTTCGGTTCCTGAGTTGGATTTGGAGGGAAATCTGTTTTCTTGCTCTATGGCACACAGCGGGAAGAAGGTGATGTTCTTCCAGGCCAGAGTGTGCTGAAACTCTGACAGGTTCTGGCAGCGGCTGATGAAAGGAATGAAAGGCTGATGGAAGAATCACTTCCTTCATGGTTATCATCTTCAGTAAAAGCCAAGAGAACAACATGGGAACTCAAAGAAATGGACTGAATGGGATATTTGTACTATTATTGACCGTGGTTCAAGTTTTAAGATAAACTGGCAACAAATTATTTCAACAAAGCAAAATAAATGTTCCATTTAGCTCTGAAATTACATACTTTAAAAGACATTATGATGTTACACAGATACTTAAATCTCTTCATTATTATTATAGAGATTTTTTATTGATTCCAAGATTTGATTGCTTGCATATCCAATAATATAAATTCAAGATCTGAGTATTTTGAGATTTTTATGTGTAACATGAATGAATGTTTTAAAACTGATGTACAAAAAAGTTTATTACAAAATGTTGGCATAACAAATCTAAAACTGTATCCGTGTAAAAGATGATATGGGAAAGAAAACATTTTAAGTAATGGTCCTTTGCAAGTGTGTTTTCAAACACTGTATTCAGTGTGTGAGTTTCATTTCTCTAGGGAACAGGGTGAGAAACATTCACATCTGACTACAAACTGACCTCCCTCCTTCGTCTCCATCCAAAGTTCAATCTGTTTTGAACTTTAACACGTCAAACTGCGAGTCTTTCCAATTTTAGCCTGTTTCAGAGAGGAGATTGGATCGACCTCTCTTTCAGGAAGTGTTTTTTGTTTACTTTCTGGTTTTATAAGGACATGTCAAAGTAGTACAAGCTGCAGTAGAGGAAGGAATACTAGTGGAGTGCAGTGACAGAGACATTGAGTAATCTGCTGTTGGTAGCCATCAGCTCTGGTTGTTAGCCAGCAGCTATGCTGTCTTTCTGGCTGTTTGTCTCCAGTTGGATTTGGAGGGAAATCTGCTTTCTTGCTCTATGGCACAAAACAGAAAGACGGTGATGTTCTTCCAGGCCGGAGTGTGCTGAAACTCTGACAGGTTCTGGCAGGGTTAGATAAAAGGAATGAAAGGCTGATGGAAGAATCACCTCTGATACGGTTATTTTCTTCTCAAAAGCCTGTGAGACAGTGAGACAGATCAATAAGAGTTAATACTGTTTAATTTGCAACTCTGTGCACTGGCTGCTAGCCATGCTAAATCCTGGAATTTATGTTACAGTCCTATAAAAGCTAATATCCCTGTCCACCTGTTTTTGTCACTACACAGGATTAAACTTCACTTAGAAGGTTTGATCTGACTGCAACATGAGGACTGTGAAAGTGTGCACCTGTCATGTGAGCTTTGTTGCACTTGTAATGTGAAGACATTACCCCTTTATCACTCTTACTGGTTCATGTAGCCAACTTCTGAGTTCTGGAAGTATCAATTCAATGTGATGTGTAAGTAGGCACAAAACAATGACAGTACCCTTTACCAGAATACATTCGGCCTAATCCAACCAATAAGCACAGTACACAGTGTGCCTTCCTACTCTGTCCTTGTGTGTATTCATTTTTTTTAGGGGACAGTTTATGAGGAGACAGGAGAAGAGAGCAATTCTCAGACACCTGGAGAAAAGACGTAAGTGAATAATAAGCACAGATGCTATCAGGTAGCAATGTAATTATTTTATTCAGCCTCTGTTTGCTGATGACATTGACAATATGGAAAACAGCAAGGAACTTACCACCAGGCTGGAGAAGGCAGCTGAAAAAAAGCAAATTTCTAGTAGTTAACAGTCACAGTCAACAAACACTAACCAACATTAGGATTAATGGGCAAAGCTGGACGACTGGAAGGATTTCAAGAATTTCATTAAACTCCTTTTTTTTTTTCTTTTTACAAATAGTGATTTCAGCTCTTGTAACATTTAACCAGAAAGAGCCAACGTTTGCAGGGTTTAGCTCCAATCTTGTGGGTTGTTTTTTTTTTTTTTTATGTCAAAGCCATGTAGCCAGCAGTGCAGGTTTATTGCTTCAATTTTAACTTGGATGGTAAAATTATTTGTGAAAAACATTAACAGGAGAGTTTAGGGAAAGCTTTTACTTTTTTAAACACACGTGCAATTCAAACAGCACGCAGTAAAAAGGTCCAGTCTCTACCTCCCCCTTGTGGTCGATCTGTTGTACTACCGCTAAAAGTAAACCTCAAGTTGAAACCTAAAAATGATTCGAGGGGTGCAAATTCTGCATCCGTTATACATCTTTTTCACACTGTTTGTTTATTTATTTATTCATTTTTTAGCTCTGACATTTTTGGCAATAATAATTCAAAAGCTTTGTAGTCAACCAATATATTTCTTTTGAGTAAGACTTTATACTACAACCCCAATGTAATGCGTAATTTTCGAGAAATTTATCACGTAAATCTTCTCAGCTTAAGGTGTAAACTTGTAGAAAAGTCAGTAAATACAAATTACTCACTAGTTCCTGGTAGTGCTTTAATGTAAGTTAAAAGAAACCAGAGAGAAACAAGTGAAAAAACGATAAATTATCCTGACAGTATTTAGTAAGTACTGAGCTCCAACAGCATATTTCAGAGGAAAAGAAAAACAACTTACTCTGTAAATATTTACTGAGTACCTATGAGGAAATGCTGCTAAGCAGGACGGATTGGTTGACAACAGCGTTGTTAAATTATATAAGAAGTGCAATGAAAACGAATCATTTTCCGCTCAGGGATTTTTGCATGAATATGTTTTCCACCTGATGATCTTCATTGGATTGTTTTTTTGTCTTTACTGAACATTATCAATATAAAAATTCAACTGGTGGACACCAGATGGTAACAAGGTGATGATGACTGAGTTCGTTTCCACTACCTGTAGGTTTTGTAATGAGCTACCGGTAGTCAATTTAGAATTGTTTTATATCCATTTGACATAACTTTATTCTGTTTGTCCTCAGTCCTCCTCAGAGCTAAAACAAAGTAACTTGACTTATTGTCTTTCCTGCTCATGAAACATGACTGATCGCACATTCAACCGTATTCACGAGTAACTAACCTGCAAAGCGAGCAAATGAAAGAAGTCAAATGTGCTCTGATACAAAAAAATGCCTTAAAAACCTTAATGACATTGGTCTTTACAACAACAAAAAAAAACACAAAGTCAAAATGTGATTATTAGTTTCACTTTCGTTTTCTTACTCGTAAGATACCAAACTGGTCTGCCACTCTGTTGACGTTTCGTTTCGTCCTGCCATGTTTAGGTTTTGTTTTCCTTTCCTCACGGCGGATTTTGCGTCCGATTTAAGTTTCGTTTCTGAGTCATTAAAATCAGCTGTCGGTCCTGAGGAGACACAGCGTCAACATGTTTTCGTGGGGAGAGGACAGCCAGCGGGGCTTTCGGCTCAAAGGAGGCGCACTGGTCAGCAGCTCAACAGATGATGGGGATCGCTATTTAAACCTCGGTTATGACATCAAGGATCTGTCCGCAGGTCACAGAGTGCTCGCCTTCGTCAAAAATAATGGAAAGTCGTTCATCATTCGTACGAATCAGGGCGAAGATGGGAAAAGAGTCCGAGGAAAACAGAGTGAGTCGCACGATGTGTTTCTGCGTGTGTTTGTCCATTTGAAACGTGTTTATTTAACGTCTTGCTTGCCAAATTCTTGCAAAAGAAAGTTTTCTGTCTCCTGTGCACTTCCAGAGTGTGTGGAATACAAAGAGAAGATTCAGGCTGTGAGTTGCACTGATGACACGGTCGTACTGCTTTCTGAGAAAGGCGACGTCTTCTGCGTGGACTCACCCCCCTCTTACTTTCCACGGTAAGAACAAACCATTTGCTGACAATCAGAGTCCGAAATTCGCTACAATATTTGAGGTGTGATTTGTCTGTTTCTTCTCCTCTCAGGCCCCTGAACGTTCTGTGTGACATACCAGTATGTCAGGTAGCCTGTGGGAGCCAGCACTCAGTTGCCCTGACCAGAGGTACATTTAAGTGTACAAAAAAAGTTATAATGTACAAAGTGAAAGGAGAAATTAATATCTGCCTCCATCCTGCAAAATACACTATTCTGTCTGTAGATTTGTGGCACTTAAAATGTTAAACAAGTACAAAGATGTGTGTAGATTGTGCAGAGTTGAATTGAACTGATGTTGTATTTGGTGAACGATATTACATGTTGATGTTTTTCTTTTTGTTTAATAGAAATATTTCAAGGTTTTTTGTGTGGGTAGTTTTGGTGAACTAGGTGACTGTTTGTTGGGATCCTCATTACTACCTCATGATTAGCTCATTGACCCTTTTCAGAAATAGAAAAGGTAAATAAATATACAAATGAATGAAATCAATAGCCGAATATTATGGCTACATCTTGCAGTAACAGCACACAGCCAGTGTTGTCACTGCCTTCCAGCTTACAGTGCATATAATCTAATGAGCAAGTGTACGAACATATGAAAACACTATGAATTGGAAACCTTTGAGTGAATCCTTAGTGTCTTATTCCAAAATGTCCAAAGTGTTTGGAAAAAAAAACAGATTACAGTGCTGAGAACTACAGAGATCACAGAGTCATGGTGATTTCTCCACAGACGGTCAGGTGTATACATGGGGTCAGGACTCCAGGGGCCAGCTGGGTTTGGGGAAGAGGAAGTTGGGCGCCAGTTCACCCCAACACCTCCGATCTCTGTCAGTGATCCCCCTGGTCCAAGTCGCTGCAGGGGGAGAGCAGAGCTTTGCCCTCTCTGTCTCTGGAGGTGTGTTTGGCTGGGGCAGAAATGACTGTGGACAACTTGGGCTGGGAGACACAAGAGGTATAAAAAGTAGTCCTTATATCTCACATTTATTAAAATATATACTCTCTCTAACATGCTGATCTTAATTGTTATTTCTGTTCTACAGACAGACATACACCAACTTCTGTTCATTTCCTAAATTTGAAGAAAACTGTTCACATTTCCTGTGGGAAGGACCACACTGTCATTTTGACAAAGGTTAGCTGAAGAAAGCTGCAAACAATTTGTAATGTATTGCACAAGATTGTGCATAGTCACCAGGATTGTTATCATGAAATAAAACTGAAACTCAATGAAAATAAGCAGCAAACAAAACCAACATAAACTGATACTAAATAAAAATAACACCCATTCAGAAAACGGTTAAATTTTAAAGATAAGAATAAAATAGTAATAGTATAAGGTAACTAAAAGATGTTCGAAATGAATCAGTAGATTGTTTTTTTGTGAGAAAAAGAAACTTACATCTTAGGAGATCCTGTAGAACCCACAGATTAATAGTAACATAAATCACAATGGGACTTTAACCTCTGTTTGTCTGTTTGTTTCCTCAGACTGGTGCAGTGTTCACATTTGGCTCTGGTCAACATGGACAGCTTGGGCACAATTCATTCAGCAATGAACTAAGACCTCGACTTGTTGCAGAACTGTGGGGAGCAAAAGTCATCAAGATTGCTTGTGGACGGTACAGTGCATCACTTTTCATAATTCAGTTATATCATGAAAGGGTAACTGTGCCATGTTGGGATTTTTTTTGACATTTTCCAACTGTGGCAGTTTAATAAAGCAATGATCATGGTTTTAAGTTCTTTTTTGATCAACTTTCCAGTATGACACCTAAATTTACATTGTCTTGGGGGCATGGGTGTGGCATTAAAATGTGGGTGTGACAATGTCAAAGCTGCACCCATGACTTCAGAACATTTTTTGTAGTATTGTTTTTTTTTTGTCTTTTAACAGTTGGTTGATTCTTAAATCTGGCTATATAATGAGAACAATAATGTGTGCATTTTACAATTTCATCCAGGACAGGGTGGGCAGATCAGATATCTGAAGATATTACAATCCAACAAGTATAAAAATTGATTTGATGACTAATTCAGTGCCAATCAAATCAAATAAGTTAAGTGGAAAGTACTACTATTGTCAGAAGTCATTCAATGCATTTTCCAAAAAATCATACCAAATCTAACTTATCCAAGGCTCATTTGATTTTAAGAGTTTAGAGAAGTGCACTGACCTCGCCTCATGCAGTAGAGGATTGTGAAAACTCCTCTTGGGACAACCTTATTATTGATACAAGTCTGTATAGTCAGGTCTGACATTTTAGAGTTGTTTGTGTGTGACTCATATCAACTCAGTTAAGTTAAGCTAGCTCTATCAAAACTTACATGAAAACTATAAAAAAAATCTTGTTTCTTTACCAATCAGACATCACACATTAGTGCTGACAGACTCCAAGAGGATTTACTCCTTTGGATGTGGAGAGCAAGGGCAGCTGGCACATGGAAATGAGAGTCATCCTTCTGTGCCTCTACCTGTTCAACTTCCAAATCCAAGTAAAAACATTTTTATAATACGTAAGTAAAACATTGTTAAAATAATAATTTAATGTATAAAGGAGATTATAACTTTTATTTTATCACTATTCCAGGCACAGCTGATGATTTTAAAATTAAAAACATCTATGCTGGAGGAAACTGCTCATTTGCCACATGCACATCCGATGAGGTACCAACAGAAATACATAATGTCAGGGCCATGATGGTTGGAGGCATAACAGTGTGAATGTCAACTCAGCTTGTGTCCTTTACAGGATGTTCATGAGGAGTCAGATGCTGCCGGTGTCACCACTATAACGCAGGATTGTCTTGATGACAGGATTGACAGATGGACCTCTGAATGTGATTCAAAATCATGGAAAAAGATTAAACAGTAAGTGTAACACTATGAGGAGAAGCTCAAAATTTTATTACTGTGAAACTGAAACAATTCATGTAGATCCAAAGCTTTTTAAACTGTTTTTGCTGTGCAATTGACTAAATGTTCTTAACAGGGAAATTCACAGGACATTTTCCGCTGTATCCTATGTGAATAAAAGCTTCCTAAAGCAAAGGTAAACCCGACACATTTTTTTTTAATTTGGTGAATTAAAACATTTACTAAATGCTAGCTGCATGGTACTACAGGTGGCAATAATGGTTAGGCTACAACTTTGATTCAGACTGAAGTATTGCAACATCCATTAGATGCATTGTGCTAAAATTTGATGCAGATATCAGTTTATTTGTAGATGTTAGCATTTATATTGAACCACCACTGTGCCTGAATTTTTTTTTCTTCTGTGTTTTAATTTTTAGCAAAAATGAACATTTCCAAACTTCACCTAAGTACTCAGGCTTGAACTTGTCACTTGCACGAGTTGCTTTCAAGAAACTGGTTAAGAAGGACAATGTTCTGAGAGAGGTATATAACACATACACCCTACATACCTGCATCCAGTTTTTGGTCAGTGAGTGACCCTTGCAATTCTTTTCAAACTCACAGGTTGAGGCTGCTCTCCTGCACTTGCTTCCTTTCCTTGATAAGAATCCAGTGGGAGTGGAGGGGCTGAGGATCTATCTGATTCTCAGTGAACTTCTGTCTGTGATCCAGAGACACAAACAGCAACAAGCGAGCACAAAGCTTGCTGAGGCTGTTGCTACTGCTGTGATAAACTTGTCTGCTAGCAGCCTCCAGGTCATAGGTACGATCATCACAACACATGCAGCAACAGCATTAGGACTTTTTTCTAACAAGATACAGTAAATATAAGCTACAACTCGGGATGCACGATATATCGGCATTAATATCAGTATCGGCCGATGTTAGTCATTTTTTAACATATCGGCATTGGTCCGATGAGTAAAACTGGACCAATATTAACAACCGATGTTTATATCCGTCTAGTTACTGTTTGTGTATGTGTGTCGGGAGAGGGAGGGTGAGAAAGAGAGAGAGGGGGAGGGGGATTTGGTCATGCGGTATTTGTTTGGGCACGTGTCAGTGACATAAACAGCACAGTCAGTCTGTACAGAATTTTATCATCTCTGAAACTTAAAAAAAACCCCCAACATATCGATATCAGCAATATTAATATTGGATATCGGTATCGGCGAAAATTTCCATATCGGTGCATCCCTAGTTACAACACATGAAATTTGAATTATATCTAATGAAATATTTGATACTATTTACTGAATATCGTTTTTTTTTCAATTGTCACATAATGTATATAAATGAAGCAATAACCTTCCGGCTATAACCATTTAGATTGCCTGCCTGCCAGAAAACAGTGCATACATGCAACCAGCTTGATTTTTATCTCATTAATAATGGGCTCGCTCTGTACCGCTCACACTTTACATTTACCAACAATGCATTAAGTTGCTACCAATGCAAATGGAAACTTTCCTTCTACTGCTGCTTCACATTTAAAGCATTCAACAGGTAAAATACAGGGAGGCTTAAAGTCAAGCTGTCATGGGAAATGCAACATGTTTGTCACTACACATACCTTGATCAGTTCAGATCATCAAAACGTCTGAAAAACGAGTCAGTGGGAGTTGTGATTTTTTCAGCAGTGAGTCAGGCTTGAATATTGCATTGGTTAATGGAACAAGTAGCAGCAGCCACAGAGAATTGTTAGCTGATGAGCCACAATCTTACTGTGACCTGCTGTTGTGTTTTAACCATCCTGCTGTGTGCAGCACGAAGTAAGATCGTAGTTGCAGCCATTATTCAATAGCTTTTTTTAATTAAGACAATGTGAGTTTGTTTGGCTGTGCTGTAAACAGATACACCAACTGTTTTTCCATAGCATTTCCAGCTGCTCAGCCAGGGTTATCACACCACATCTGCTGTAACCCTGGTAACCATGGTTGTAGCTAGAACAATGACAAAAATTAAGTATGTCTATAAATTCTGCTCCGTTGTGAAAGACTTACTCAAATGAATGCCTTCAAATCTCAATATTGTCTTCTTTAGGAAACTGGTGGTCCTCACTGTCGTCTTCCACCATGGTGAAACATGTTACTGTGTGGAAGCGGGCCCTGTCAGTGATCCTGTCCCAAAAGCCTGTACGACGCAGCTCTGGAGTCAAAAACCTGCTGCTAGTCCTTCAGTATATGTACAACGTTAGTATCAGTTGTTAGCTGTATTTCCTGTAATGTCACTCTGCATGATCCTAAACTAGTAATCCAACTAGTTACCACTGCACTTTTTAAATTTTGTTTTTTAATTCTTCAAATATTTCACCTAATAGAGAAAAACACTTGTTTTAAAGGCCAACAGCAGGATCCCAGAACCTCAGAGGTTGCCAGAAAAAGATTTTGGTTTGCTGATTGACCTAGACTTCCTTGCTGAGGATCTGCTGCTTTGGCGTTCACGGTCACAACGCAGGGTAAACATAAAACAAAATAAAATAAAAAATTGGTTACCTTATATGTAAGCTAAAGTTAGTTTACTTCATGCTAGCTGTCAAATCTCTGATCTTCAATAGTTTTCATACACAAAACATGTCATGTGTTCAATGTGAAATATCTGTGTGCCTTTTTACATTTCTAGAATTTGCATGCTGAGCCACTTATCCTCTGTAGCTTTCCGATTGTGATGGACCTGCAGTCAAAGAAAAGAGTTTTTGACTTGAATGCTGAGTACACCAAGGTAACTTAATTTTTGAACTTTGCTTTACACACAGTGCTATCATGGACAGGAAAACATGTTTTTCAATGAAGTTATCTGGTAGCTAAACAAAAAAAGGCAAAAAAAGATATGATAAATTCATTTCTATTAATTAATAAATCTTCTATTTTTTTCAGTTTGAAAAAGTTGCAAACATCACCCGTCAATTTATGTTGGAATTTTTTAGCCTCCCACTGCCTGCGGACGTATTTTTTGAACTGTATCTGAGGCGAGCATCAATTTTGGAGGACACCTTTAAACAAGTTGCTGCTGCTAATCACAAAGACTACAAGCTGCCACTTGTGGTAAACCCTTAGTCTGATTTAAAGCAATAGCATACCAAAGACTAAAAAGATCATATAATGGTTTAGTTACACTTGTCTTGGCTACTTTTTTCAGCAGAAAAACTTTATGCTCTGTCTTCTAGGTTTATTTTGATGGAAACCCTACATTGGATGACATCCACAGAAAAGATTTTTTTTACGAAATGTTTCATGAGATGATGTCACCTGAATCTGGGATGTTCATGTTCAATGACTCAGAAACACTGGCATGGTTCTCTTCCAAAGTAAGCCTTCAAATTATACATGGAAATAATTTCTAAATAGAATAAAAAAAATAGTATTTAATTGATTCCCCTCTGTTGGTTATATATAATCAAAAACATTCAATTTAAATCTTAAGATCTTAAGTTTTAAAAAAAATATATATAGATATTAAAAATTATGAATATGAAAACCTTTATTCAAGCATATTAGTATATAGTAGATTTGTGATTTCTATAAAATAAATTGTCTCCACCATCAACATCAGGCAACGCAGGAAGAGCAAAGGTTTTTCCACTTTGGGGTTCTTTGTGGATTGGCTTTATACAACCATTGCATCATAAACCTCCCCTTCCCCCTGGCTCTGTTCAAGAAGCTGCTTGGCATTAAGCCTTCACTGGAGGATATGAAAGAACTCAGCCCATGCCTTGGAAAGTAAGAGGAAACTAAATAAGTTTTAATTTCACAGATTTCTGATTTTTTTTTGTCAATTTTCTGATTGGAGCATATTTGTAAAATTTCTGCAGCCTCTGTGATATCTTATATTATTTAACTTTTCAATTGTTTTCAAAGGAATCTTCAGAGCATCCTGGAAGACTACAGTGATGATGACATGGAAGACCTGTGCATGTGCTTTTTAGTAGGTGTTTGACAGATGGCCAGCAACTTGTGTAATTCATTCTTTTTATGTCTAACTGACAATTCTTTATTATTTCCAAAAGCACTGATATCACTCTCTTCCTCTTTCTTATAAATGATCATCAGATCACCTGGGATGGGACAGAAGTTGACCTTGATCCTAAAAATCCTGAAAAGCCAGTGACATGTCAAAACAAGTACGGATAGCATTTATTTTCTTACCTACAATTTTGTGACACTAGTAGTGTGAAAATAATAATGAATCAGAACATGAAATTTGGATTTTGTTGGACAACCACACTACTACTATCTGTGGGGTTGACAGGATGATATAATCACACATCATCTGCATATAAAATTAAGAGATATATTATTTTACTATTTATGGGTTTAAAGAGAAGCGAGTAAAAAAAAGGAGTAAGAAAAAATCTATAACAGGTAGGATTTTAGTCACTAAAACTTGAAATAAAGCTGAAAAAGCAAATTATAATTTGACAGATGAATTGTCAAGTGAAACTTTGTTATACTTGACAGGAAAGAGTTTGTGGACGCGTATGTGAATTATGCCTTCAACACATCAGTGGAGGGAGTTTTTCAGGAGTTCAAGCGAGGATTCTTCCAAGTGTGTGACAGAGACTTGGTGAAGCTGTTTCGGCCAGAGGAGCTGCAGGAAGTGCTGGTGGGCAAAGACTTCAATGACTGGGCAAAGCTGAAACAGGTACATTCCAAATAGGAGCCTCATATGGTCAAGTTTTTTTGAAGCTGCTGTAGAACTGATTACATCCTTGTGATCAATTCAAGAATTAAAACTAGATTATAACTGTGACAGCAGTAACTGCAACAGTCTGTTTCACTGTATTCAGAACACAGGGTATGAAGGAGAGTTTCATGTTGACCATCCCACCATACAGACGTTTTGGGAGGTTTTTGATGAACTCAATGAGGATCAGAAGAAAAGTTTCCTTTGTAAGTATTGTGCCTTATTTCAAAACAAACAAACAAACAAATTAATGTGCCTTAAGAAAAAAATTCAATGGAGACATTTACATTAAATTCACTGGAATGTGACGAAGTTATTTAGCAATATTACTTTATCCCTCACAGCTATTTTAATCTTGGTCTTTTCATTTTTAAATGTACTGTTCTGTGTACTCAGTATCTGGTAATCCTTATGTGGAAAAAATAATATAGCTGAGTATATTTTATTGGCTATTTATTTGGAATCTGTATAGGAACCATTGTAGTCAGCGTGAGTAGCGATAACATTATACGTGAACTGACAGTTTGATCTCAGGGAAGTGCAGTGCAAAACTATAAATGCCACAAAAATAATTCAAATTTAAAAAAAAGTGTCACGGAAAATCTATGCCCAGGAGAGAATACAGAAACTTTGATTTAAAAACAATATACAAGTAAAAGTAAACAAGTAATGGGTTAATAAATTGCTGCTTTTTTTCATGTGCATTACTTGTAACACAACACTACCCATCCCTGATTAAAAAGAGAAAACTAACCAAATACCTTTTTTCTTTTTAATTAGGGTTTGTGACAGGTTTTGATAGAGAGCCCATTCTTGGGATGGAAAAGATCAAGATGACAGTCAGAGTTGAGCAAGTCCTGAACCTCTCCTATGACCAGTACTACCCCGAGACACACACATGTTTCTCAATATTGGAGCTGCCTTTGTATTCAACAAAGGAGATCATGCAAATCAAGCTAACAGAGGCCCTGAGCAACAACAAAAGAATCTTCAGGCGATGATGACACCGCACCATCACTGCATCTCTGCTGTGCACAGGACATAGCATTGTAATACTGCACTTTGTAAATAATTGATCAAAAAGCAGTTTTTGTTACTTCTTCTATTGTGTGTTCGCATACAGTAAGGGTTTAAAGGTCTTGGAGGTCTGGAATTACTGTATATTAAACATTCATGCCTCATAGTGAAAATACTGGAAGTCTTAAGTAAGTTATTTTTTCCTTTTATTACATTTGCACAGGGAATCAAGATATTATTAATTTAGAGTTATTATTTTTATTTTGTTTTTCTTTTTTGTTTCTTGTTATTTTTAGAGAAAGTTTAAGAAACAATGTTATATGTAAAATAATTTTTTTCTGCAAACCATCCTTGAGTTTCGCCGTGTTTGTGCATGTTTTTGTATTTATCAAATGAGATCCTGCAAAATGGTTCAAGTTGGAGCGGTTATAACTCTTTTAATATGCTTCTCTGCATGGTTAATTATAAATAAATACTGAGACATATGGTGAGTTTTATGTGAGACTGCTTCTCAAGTCATTTGAGTAATTGCAAGCTTAATTCAACCCTTGCATAGCCACAGCTACATAACTTTAAGCACAACAATCCATTAGTTTTTAATCACCATTTTTGAGGGTGCATACACTGATTACATAGCCAAACAACAGCTTTTATTATTTTACAAATACACTGCAAATTACAGAGGTTTTTCTTTACTAGTGCACATGGTCATCTGGATTAATATAGGTAAAATCCACATAATGCAATTATAAATTGAGAGTGCTTAACTGAGGAGATTTAGGTATGTATTTAGTATTGCTCTCCATCTTTTGTGCTGTGCTGATCTTAAGTGCGTTCAATCAGGATAGGCCTTATTATAACGTGGCTAAACAAAACTCCTGCCTTTACACTGTTTGGTGGATAACTCAAGTTGGATGTTAGCAATATTTAAATGGGTTATTAGGGCTTTAAAAATCAAATAAGTTAAGGAGCTTATTAATTGTAAACCTGTTAACTTTCAATTGTAAACCTTATTGGCTCTATCCTTTTTATGTGCTGCATGCTGGCTCAAGAGTATATTTGAGTTGCAAGTATATCAAAAGAAAAAAGAGGAAGAAAGAAAGAACCACTAGATGGCCCCATTATCCAGCAGGTTGGTTTGTCAGATGAAACAAAGAGCATCTGGGATGAGATCATCGAGTAGACTATTACAGACTTCTCGATATTATAATGGTGCTTAAAATAGAAAACCTAATGTTAACAACTCAATGTCATTATATATAATTAATTCACAAATATAAATGTAGGTGTGAGGTAATGCAATATGTGACATCAGAAACAGGTTGACAAACACTTAGCCTACACAATGAGATCATTAGTAAATTATACTATTTCACATAACTTCCTATGGGTAATTAAAAGGAATTCTATTATATTTCACTCAGGATATTCAAGTTTCTAGGAGCAAACATAGCTACAAATGAAAACAACTTTTATTTTCTTTTGGTCCTCATTTTCTTTGTGGCCCTCTTAATCATTTATGTGAGTTCCGACTAAACGAATAAAGTCATCACAGAAGTATTCGAGGAATGCAAGTATTTATGTAGGCAATGTGTGACAGGCCTATAGCTCAGTGCTCTTTCCTGCTATTGAGAGGAAAAAACACATTATTCAGTTATATAATTCCTCGGACTTCCGAATCCTTCATTCAGTTGTTCTCCATTGCGTCCGAGAGGCTCGCGGCCGCTAGCTGCTGTTGCTGCTGCGCCGCGGGAGCGAGTTGGAATGTATTGACGTCAGAAGGGAAGCTGGACACACGCGCGTATGTACCGTGCACGCGCGCCCACGAGACGTTCCTTCCCGCACTGTCTTGTGTGTGTGTGTCTCTCTCTCTCTCTTTCGGCGGAGCGGGCGCGCGCTCACACAGCTCGAGACTCTGGAATGAATTGAAGCAGGCAGGCAGTCATGAGAAAAGTGTGTGCACACATGGACCGCGAACATGGAGTATTATGAAAGAAACGGAGAAGGCGGCGCTGTCATTTCCTACGTCTGAATTCAGTGGTGACACCAAGGAGTAACAGAGAGAACCGTTAGCTGAACAGCTCGCAGCTACGGGATATTTGCACAACAATGGTAAGTTGGCACCGGGGTTGACGTCTCTGTATTTTCACTGCTGCCTCTGGTCCGGTAACGGCGTTATATTCTCGTGGTGCTGTCAGTGTCAGTGAGGTTGTTGGCAGCGTTTGTTTGCAGGTGTTGAGCAACAACCAGGAGGATGACTACATGCGTATGTACCAACTCGGGACTGCAGTTGAGGCCAAGTGAAGAACAGCTTGCTTTAACACAAGTGTAGCAGCAGCTCATAGTCAAGATTACGCAGTGTTTTTTTGTTTTTTTTTAAATCAGATACAGCCATCATATCAGTTGTATCATCACACGGTGAGGCCTGCTTCTGTCCACCTTGGCCGGTGAAGCTGTGAAAGAGGCTTTAAAATTGTTGGAAAGGCTGCTGTTGTTTGTAATGGTAATAGTGATGCTGCTATGAGTGGTTAAAAAAGTGATGATGATGATGTTGTTAAAAAGGTCTTGAAAGTGATGAAGATAAATGAGATAGGTTGATGTGGTAAATGCATTGATGATGACCATGGTAATGAAGATGATGATGGAAGCTGAACTTGTTACCCTGGGGGAGATCTGATGGTGACATCATCAGGTTTATTGCCACCTTTTGACCCTCTTAGTCAAACTAATGACACACAAACACACATTCAGAAGCGCACACACGAACACGAACACACACATACTTACATACATTATGGTTTCCTGTTACCGTATTGATTTAGCATGCCATTTGTGCTGGATGAGTGTTATTTGAGATAGAACCAAACACAACCTTTCATCTTTACAGACAATGAAATAATATTTTACCCACTACTGCTCTCATTGTAATATAACCTTGTAATCTAGTTTTACTACTTAATTAAAAACTTGTTCTGTCTTCTCTGTCTTTGTTAAAAGATGAGTAGTATCAATCTTTTTCTGGTCCAGCGCTTGAAGGGATGTGGCATTGAATGCAGCTGACATCATCGAAATCCTTTTCCTTTTAGGCCAACAGTCAAAATCATCAGCGCTGTCATTTTATCTTATAGTGTTGTCTTTTCTTTGTCCTGCAAGGCAACCCCCCACCAGTGAGGAACCCTGCGGCCTCCTCCTCCCTCTGTCCATGACACCTTGACACAACTATTTTCCGTTTCCTTTTTCCTTTGGTGCTTTTATCTTTCCACCTTCCTGAAGCTTTCCAGTACATTCCTTCCTCCATCCTCTTTTCTTCCAAATACTTACTTTGTGTCAAACATGGACTCTGCTGGAGAAATAACCTCGGCCCAAGATGGATCCCTCGACCTGAGGAGCAGCCCCAGTCGCTCTGATCTCAGTGGACTGTATCATCTGGGTCGGACACTGGGAAGGGGACACTTTGCTGTGGTCAAACTGGCTCGTCATGTCAACACTGGGCAACTAGTTGCTGTCAAGATGATTGACAAGACAAAACTTGATGTTATGGCAACAAGCCACCTCTTACAGGAAGTAAGGTAAATATAACCATAACTATAACTATTTTAGAAGACAGAGGTTTTGTACCAAGAGTGATTGATAAGATTGTGGCCTAAAGTGGAAAATGATGATGTTAATAACTTAAGAAGTAATTCTGTTTTGGTTATATGAAAATTTGGAGGTCAGAACCATTTGAAAAATTGGATAATATTGACCTTAATGCAGTCAAATAGGAAAGTGAATTTGAACTTGTCAAACACATATTCACCTAATTTGGCACCCTCAGAAAAACAACTTTCTGGAGGCCCAAGACGCCACCTTCTACAAAGAGAGGATTGATGTTAACAACCACTGTACTAAGTATGTAGTTGTAGAAAAGGTGTTTGTAAAAATAAAATGTTATGGTTATCTAAATTTGGCTCCCCTGTCTTAGATAGGGAACTTATCAATCATCTCTTATAATGCAAAAATAGAGGCACTTTATGGTCAGCTATTAGATCAAATTTGAATGGGATTTCACACAAACATTTGGATTTTCAGCTTTTTGTCTACTTATACCAGAAATAGAACCAAAACAAGAAAGCTTCTGTCTAAATTTGAGGGTGGACTGAAGGAGTTGGCCCACTCTAAGTGTTCTTCTTTAAATTAAGTTAATAATCATACTCTTCCTGATAACCTTGTTAGCCATTTATTTTGATATCATTACTAATTTTCAGGTGTATGAGACTGGTGCAGCATCCCAATGTGGTTCGCCTCTATGAGGTCATTGACACACCCACCACCCTCTACCTGGTTATGGAGTTGGCTGAGGGAGGCGACCTCTATGATTACATCCTTCGCCATGAGGGCGGCGTGGCTGAAGGCACTGCCAAGCGCCATTTTGCCCAGATTGTGCGGGCTGTGGCATACTGCCATCAGCTCCACGTGGTGCACCGGGACCTGAAGCCGGAGAATGTGGTGTTCTTCCCCCAGCAGGGGGCAGTGAAGTTGACAGACTTTGGGTTCAGCAACTTATTCCAACCAGGGACGATGTTGGCTACGAGTTGTGGGTCGCTGGCGTACTCAGCTCCAGAGATACTGCTAGGAGAAGAATATGATGCTCCAGCTGTGGGTGAGAAACCGATTTTTTTTTTAGTATTTCGCTTAGAGTTGTTGTCAAAACTTTACTGTTGGTTTAGAGCCCCAACAGGAGGGATTTTAATTCTAAATAGAAATGCTGACTCACATTCTTGTACTATGTCAAATTATATTTATTTTGTCCAACTTTCCTTTAAACTTTTCTTATTTTCTTCTGAATTGCTGAAAATGTTCACCAATGATGAATAAGTGAGACAGAAAAAAAAACAGTGTGCAAGATCAGTTGCTTTAGAGGAACGATGGATCAAAATTTGTCAAATTGTACAACCTTAATTTAAGTGAATATGTTTACTTTTTCTGATGTAATTCATTTGTTTTCCACCTGAACAGAACAATCTTACCTCAAGACCCAGCTGTAGCTGTTATAGCACTTTCAATGATATGCCGCAATCCTCATCAGGTTCCTCATCAGTTTGTCTGTACATTGAAAGATTTTCATTTTTTATGAGAATCAAGGACTTCACCGTACATAGAGAACTTGTCAAAGCATTATTGCTCTTTGGTCAGTTAAGTAGTTTTCCTGAAGCTTTTGATCGTACTAAATAATTAGTAAATGAAGTAAGATCAGGTGAAATTGTTTTGTCAAGTGCTGTTTCGAAAGTCAACTCTGAAACAAAATTTTTCAAACCATGTTTAGCAAAGCTACGAAAAAATGAAATGCCAAGTTTAGTTGGAGGGCTGTACTGTTTGTAATCTTGCTTATTTGCATGAACTCATGAGTGTGTGGGTTGTGTGTGTGTGTGTGTGTGTGTGTGTGTATGTATATTTTGCAAGTACCTTTTTTTTAACAAAGCCTGTGAGAGCAATATTAATTAATTTTTATAAGCTGTATAAGTCGAGCTTAGTTTATCTATGTATCATTGGCTGACCCCTAAATCTGTTGGACCACATATTCTGATAATGACCACAATGATACCGCAAAAAGCAGACTGCCAACTCTCTTTATTACCATGCTATCATATGCCTGTCCGTCTGCTTTCTAGGACTTTAAATAGTCGAGTGCAGTGATCAAAATGTACTGTGAGTGTGTGGATCAGTGTTTAAAAAGAGGAACTTTTTTGAAGATTTTTCCCCCAAAAGGAGTGAAAGACATTTGTATGTTTACTTAATTGATCACTAAAGTGAAAAATGATTAAATAATGATCTGACCAACGCAGGATTCAGCGCAGAATTACTTTAGAGGTGTGGAAAATTTCAGATTGAGTCACATAAACAAACCAATAAAACTTTTATCATCAACTTACACAGCTTTTATGTAATCTCTCACATGATGCAGCTCCATTAAAACACTAAAACTACTATGGTTTTATGGCGTATTTAATTCCATCTGTTACACTATCACAGTGCATGAAGTGTGTGTGTGTGTGTGTGTGTGCAGACTCCACTGAATTCATTTCAAATCAGCTCTGCTATTCATACTCCTTTTTAAATATGTAGACTTTAACATACAGATATAGTGGCATCATCAAATAACAAGAAAGACACTATTTACACAGTAAGTGCAAATGGATGCACAAGAATAAAGTAGAACATTTAAGTCTTATACAAAAGCATATAGAATATCAACTGGATTCTGCATTTTTATAGCTGAAGGCTTTCACTGAAGAGTATCTGAGCACATTTAGTTGGGCCTTCCTGTGCATACATCTGTGTTCATGAGCATTCACCTTAGCAGATCCCCTAGTCTTCTCTATAATAGAATAGAATAGAATAGAATAAAAAAGAATATAATGGAATAGAATTTTTAATGCATAATTTCTCAGCTGTTTTAACAATGGTAGCTTGCTTTCTGTGCCATAGTCAGGTTATCATATCAGACTGAAGTGCTCTCTGTCAGGCTGACACTCTTTCTCCAGCACATCTGACTGTCGCCAATATTGTTTAGTTTCCCAACAAGAAATAATATCCCACTGTTCTCACTCTTTCTCATGTTTTTAAGTTCTCATCCTATTTTCAAAATGATTACAGTCCCTTTTCAAAGGTTTGTGACAGAGGGGAGGCAAAAAGGGATGCAAATGATTAATTTTGAGATGTGTTACACTTTAAGTATTATCCGCAGCTTCAAAGTAATATGCAACCACATCACACTAATCGCAACATTACTTATCAAGGCTTTCCTCATACTATCCCCCCTGAACAGAACAAAATATCATGCTCAAGTCAAGTCACACTCTCCCAAATCTATTGTGCAGACCATGCCTTATTTCTGGGCCCAATCAGATTATCTCACTTTCAGAGGCAATAAACCATGCATCTTTGCTGTGTGGCTGTATCTGTGCCTAAACTGTAGGTTGTACTAAACATTTACATGAAAACATTTTTGGATGCAACTTTTGTGCAAAGAGACAACATTACTGATAAGTCAGTGTTGTTTATAGTGTAAATAATTTAGTTTTAAGTGTAACATAATGTATCTTAATTCAACTACTTTTGAAGAGTCAAAATTAGCACAGTTCACGGTATGACTTAGTTATTTGAATAAACATTTAAAACAATTATGGTATGAATACGAGAAAATTTTTTTTACTGGCATATGATTTAAAAATTAAAATCAGGTAAGCATGGTCTTTGATATCCTGTGATATGACAAAAAAGGTAGCAAAGGTAGGTCTAGGAGTGGTAGAGCCACTCCTAAAACTGTGCTTAAAGACTTGTGTGCTATGAATAACAACATTACAATCACAGAAAAAAAAAAACTGTCAAGTAAAGTATATGAATTCCAAAAAAAATGTATTTGAATTAAAAAATTATGTAGTATATGTGTTATAATAAATGAATTTAATTTAACATAGGTCAATTTATTTTAAAATACATTTAATATGCGTTAGTGTTGGAATAAAAAAAATGGGGAAAAAATATGTCATTGAAATAGAAAAAGAAATAATTAAAAAATTAATAAGTAATGTAAGGAATATACAATGATTTTTTTATTCTAAAATTACTGATTAAAATATTTAAGCAGGAGAATTTTTCTATGGCATTTGCAAAATGTTTTAACTTCAGGAATTGTGAGATTTACAAGGGACAGTGAAACACTCCATAGCTCGCACGCAGCCTCAAGTTCGCTACCAGGCCCGTGATTGGATGACGGACTGTCAGTTCCAAAGCATGCATGTAAAAGGCAACCAATCAGCTTGCGTGTTGTTGGCCGGTGCACCGGTTCGCCGGTCGAATTGCAGCAGGGAAAAGGGGAAGGAACTGGCGGAGGCAGCATCGGCAGTACGGTGCTATGGACCTCAGGGATAATGCCGAGACTGGGGAGACTGAGAACCGCCAGGAGCTGTTTTACATGCCGATTCCAGATGAAGCACCGTGCAAGAGGGAGCAGGAGAAGCTGTCGGGGGTCGTCAAAAACGTCCACAGAAAACTGCGCAGGAAATACAGAGAGGGTAAGCAGCCTCAGTGGGCCCCTCTGTCTCTGTGTAGCATTGCATACGAGTGGCTAATAACGTTACCTAACGTTAGCTCAATAACACATAATTAAATCATTTTTCTGTCACAGTAAACCCAGTGAAGATATTCTGCTCGCTAACGCTTTTAGCTAACGTTAACGGTCTTGTTTGGTGGCTGGTTAGCTAGCGGGTTTGGAGGCAGACCGCAGTCAGCAGCAGAGAGGATTGTATTCAGCAAGCAAGGCCTTTTAAAGCTACTAACGTTACATACACTGAAACCACAGTGAAGTTTATAAACTAAGTCATTAGCGTAAACATGCATTATCTCCATTGTAAACCCAAGTTACTGACAACCGACTCCTTAATAAGTTACTAATAAGAGATATGACCATTGCTGTTGACGACGAATGACTTCTAATGTCAATAAGTAATATCTTTGTGGGCTGATAAAGTATTCCCCGTGACTTTTACTGCCGATTATTTTTATTGTCAAGTACCGTAACTGTTTTTTTTATTATTATTATTAATACCGTACCGTCAAAAAGTAGCCTAAAGATCATCTGGTAAAGATTTTTACAGACAACAAACACACACTTTGTCTATGAATATTAGTCTAGTGTTCTCGATAGAGGATCTAAAGCAAACTGGCCATTTGTGCTAATGTAAAAGAAGAATCAAACCTATTTACTATAAAGTATTAAACATATTGCACAACACTGCAAGTAGTGTATATCATAGCATAGGAAGTTTGTCAAAAGTCATTTGAGAAACGTTGTAATGACAAAAGAATCGTGTGGGTATATTAGTTCTTACTTCACATTAGTGCAAAAAACCTCTTAATCCAGTATTGCATCCATTAAGCACTGACTCACTGATTTGCAACATTGCTCACAATGGCCAAACACAACCAAAGACAGTAATAGCTAATTATTTTCCGGATGACCTACTGTTGCTACATGCAATTTCTTTTCTAAAATCTGGTATGGCAGGGGATCTCACGTCATGCTGGTTAAGTTCTTGCACATTTATAGGAGGTAAAGCAATCACTCCTTTTAATTTTATCTTTGACATATCTGTCAGATGTATGTGGAGCAACTATAACCTCACAATATAAATGGGCTGTCATTTTTACAGTTTAATTTTATTTCGTTAGGAATGTTTCCCTTTTATTTTTATATATTTTTAGAGAATTTTATAATTTATTGTTCATAAATTAAGTAACACCTTGACACTGTATCTCTTTTGGAGTTGATTTTCTTCTGCTTTTGCAAATTGAGAAAGTATAAATAGGCTGAAAAGCATTCAGTTAGTAAGTAGCTCTGAGACTGTGATTTCTTCGACAAAATGTTTAAAATTATCAGAGATGTCGCTTACTATCACTTTATCTATCATCCATAACTATTTGCAAATAAAACTACTGAGACCAAAGTTGTTCTTTCCAGATGTAAAACTAAATGCATCGTCATTCTCTCATGTGCTTGTATCCCACTGGCTGAAATAAAAAAGAGTTTGTGGATCTTTTACAGCTATAATGGCTATATCAGTGTTGGAAGTGTCAGGGTGTTCATCAGCAGCTGTCTATCGTGACAGCAAAGACTCATGTCTTCTTTACTAAGTAAGTCTGCATAAGAACATGATGTCAAATGGGAAGTTAGGAAAAACCCTTTCACAATACTTAAGCATCCAGTGAGTCAGGGTGGTCAGCATCTCATTGTTCAAAGAAGAAACTGACATTCACTTTGTAGCACTGACAGAGATTATTTTGTTTAAAGCTTTATGTTTAAGACTGCTTGTATTTGCAAGCATCAACCAGCATTTCCAAAGTGCCTTTAAGTTTATTTTAAAAGAAATACTGCAGGGCTTACCAGCACATAGGATTTGTGCTGTTGTTGTATCTGCAACCTCTCTGTCATTTTCTTTCAGAGGAAATGCACAGTTTTACCGGAGACTGTGTAGGAGGGGAAGACAAAAAGGCAAATTCAAAAGGGCAGGTGCAGAGTTGTTATCGTGAAAAAAGAAACTTAACACAACATTAAGCTTTAGTTTATGACTGTGTCACTATTGTAGCAGACAAACAGCCAAAAGTTTGTGTGTTACCAGATTAATTTGACTTTGCAAGTATAAAAGCCCCAGATATCATGATTTAGGTTGTCTCATGCTTCAGTGCCAGGTCAGTTTGTTTCATTTGACTGCCTCTGAATCAAAAATATGAATTTAACCATTCCACTGCCCCCTGAGTCTCTAACTAAACTGCAGAAAGAGATGACTAAGCAGAAGATAACTTTGAAAAACAGTTTATGAAAAACTGCAAAAATGGTGTTGAGAAATGAATGTTTCCCATTCTCTATTATTAGTTGTGTAGCAAACATTGCATAACAATGTTAGATTTTGATGGTATTTGTGTAAGTGCTGTCCTACTTATCCACCCTAAAAACACTACATGATCACAAAAGAAGTGAGTCAAAACTTCGTTACATTGAGGTGTGCTCTGAATCATCAAGTTAATCAGAAAATAGTCAGAATAAGAGAGACTAGCTGTTTTTTTTGGAGACGGCAGCAGCACAGAGAAGTCGTCCTGCTAGCAGCAGACCTCATGATTGGTTAATAAGTAAAGCATGATCTGGTAGGTTTGGAAGTGAATCACAGTAGTCACACTTCTACAGTGCTGC
Organism: Acanthurus leucopareius; assembly: GCA_029814765.1. Lineage (NCBI taxonomy): Eukaryota > Metazoa > Chordata > Actinopteri > Acanthuriformes > Acanthuridae > Acanthurus > Acanthurus leucopareius. The sequence continues at coordinate 4,056,662 of JAQMCX010000050.1, forward strand.
TGTTTACCACCACTCCCCTTGTTGTCCTTTCATTTCTGCAAATCTGATAGTTTTTTTTCTTGTGGTCATGGGATTTCTCCCTTATCAGCATGTTTTTCTTTGGTACGGGCTGTAAACTTCTGAGTATCTGAGAAGATGTGCTGCAAGAGTTTTTTCGTGGATGTTTTTCTGACTATGAAACGGCTATTTAGGGAGGATTTCTAGAGAAACAGTTCTACTTCTGTGGTAGCAGACACAACTGAACATGTATATAATGTAGCGGTGAATGTTGCCTGAGCTTCTTTAGCAGGGTTTTCAAAAGGAGTGCTATCATGTGGTGCTAAAGTGGACAACCAAAGCTGGCAAGTAGGTTATGAGTGTTTGTTTTTTGGTGTGAATAGTATTGTCAGAAGAAGTTAATAGTAGATGGTGGTTTTACAGTCAGCAGCTTAAGCTAATTTGAAAAGTCTCAGTTGATTTTTTCCAAGTCGGTGGGTTGATGATTTATTCTGTGTGTTTTCATTTGTCAGTTCTTTTCTAAGTTCATGTTTTTTTTCCTAAGTGGGTGACTTTGACAAGATCTGGCGCGAGCACTGTGAGGACGAGCAGACACTGAGTGAGTACGCCCTCGCCATGAAGAATCTTGCTGACAACCACTGGACCAAAAACTGCGAAGGAGAGGGACGCATCGAGTGGTGTCGGAGGTACAGTTACCTGCAAATGGCTTCAAATGTCTCTCAGCTGTGTTTTTTTTAATCTCGTGAGAGTAAAATCTGACTCATCTAAACCTGTAGGATGTGCTTTTGTGACATGTCCTTGTAACTTACACAGTAATGTTTTGAATGCACTTAAACAGTGTTTGTCAAGAATACTTTCTGGACGGTGGGATGAAAAGAATGTTAGAAAAGGATGAGAGAAGTGCCACACTTGCTATGGGTCTGACTGCAGCATCTGTAAGTGCCCAACCGCACAGCACCATTCCCAGGTAAGTTGTAGTCAGAACATCTTCTGCCATTAATAAAGCACTTTACACTCCTCTTTATGATCTGCCTGCAGTTACTATACTACAAATCAATATACGGCTTAATAGTAAGCAAAAAAATGATCACACTGTAACTTTTGCTACTTCTTAAACTTCTTGAAAATGAGAACTTTACTTTTGTAACATACTGAATACAGCAGCAGTCAAAAAATTATAAATAAAAAACACTTAATGGGCCCCTGAATGTTAGTTGTTCTTGTTTGTTCTGAAAGAAAATTAGTCATCTAATTATTTAATATTAACTATCTTGATGTTATAAGACAAAGAGGCACTGTTGGATGCAAAGTTACATGTTGGTTGGACAGTAAGGTATTGATACTGATCTTTCTTCCACATTTGTGTTGCAGTTCAATCTCCCAGCTAGGGAAAATGCGCCTTCTTGATGTGGGGAGCTGCTTCAACCCTTTCTTGAAGTTTGATGAATTCCTTACAGTTGGTATTGACATAGTGCCTGCAGTTGAGGTATGAGTGTTTATTTATTATGCACTCTTTTTGATAGAACAAATGAACTGCATGAGTTTTTTTTCCCCTGTCTGGTAGTTACGTGATGGCATCACAGAGCAAAAGCAATACCAGAAATGTCTTGTGCAGAAGTATCAGTGTTGTGGTTAGACGGTCTGTGAACACATTCAGCAGAAACAGAACAAACAGACGTTGCATTCTGCAGCTGCAAGTAGACACAGTACATCGAGGGAGTGACGGTTCATGAAAAACAAAAGACCACATCTGAACAACTTTAAAAGTGCTGAATTTCTGCCTGTTTTCTTTCTTTTAGAGTGTATACAAGTGTGATTTCCTCAACCTTCAGCTCCAGCAGCCTCTCCAGCTGGCAGGTGACGCAGTGGAGGCCTTCCTCCGCCAGCTCCACAACCCCATCGACACTCTGCCCGCCCAGCTATTCCACGTGGTGGTCTTCTCCCTGCTACTTTCCTATTTCCCCTCACCATACCAGCGCTGGATCTGCTGTAAGAAGGCCCATGAGCTGCTGGAGCTGCACGGCCTGCTGCTCATCATCACGCCTGATTCCTCCCATCAAAACCGCCATGCCCTCATGATGCGCAGCTGGCGTGTTGCAGTGGAGTCGCTGGGCTTTAAGCGATACAAATACGTCAAATATTCCCACATGCATCTCATCGCCTTCCGTAAGGTTTGTCTGGCCACCACCAGCGACCTGGTGTCACGCAACTACCCTGAGATGCTCTACATCCCTCAGGACTTTCACTCCAATGAAGAGGAAGAGTGTGCCGACGTGCCCTTGCAGGTGCGCTCTGAGTTTGAGGATGACCAGATGGCTTGGGGCTTCACAGAGCTACCTGACACGCCCTACGATTCAGATTCTGGGGAGAGCCAGGGCAGCTCGGTACCTGGCTTCCACGAGCTAGAAGATCCCATCCTGCTGCAGAGCTAGGCTAAACCAGCTATCCCCTCTCCCACATAACTGTCACCTCCCCTTCAACTGCTGCGCTGCCAAATTTAACCTGCTGCATTCTTCTCCCAGTTCTCCCTCTCCCCAAAAATAATGCAGTTTGCACAGTGTGAAAGAGAGAAGTTTACGGATTATTTTCTCATATCCACACTCCTCTGAGTACACACACACACACACACACACACACACACACACACACACACACACACACACAAACACACAAACACACACACACACA
>JAQMCX010000050.1:4059446-4184238 GCA_029814765.1 Acanthurus leucopareius
CCGACCATTTGCTGCATGTCTCTCCCCTCTCTCTCTCCCTGTTTCCTATCCGATATCTCAGCTGTCCTATCAATAAAAGGTGTAAAAGCCCGAAAAAAAATAATTAAAAAAAAAAAAAAATAGTATTTTCTCACCCGCAAAACAGCAATTTACTTCTCTTCAGGGTGTGTGGGTTTCCACACTTCATTGTATGACCGATGATAGGGAGAGCATTGGGACTAAAGGTAGAGGAATCAAGTGTGGGACAAAAGTTTGTGTTTGTGATGCTCCTCCAGGTAGCCTTTATGAAAGCACTTAGCTGACTTGGTCTAGATTGGTTTGTGCAAAAAACTTATTACCTACTACTGATTCTTAATCAATGATAAATTCTATTTTGTCCTAAAAGTAACATTACCAACTTACTTAACTCCTAAATTGATGACAACAGTGTGCCAAAGCCTGCATTGCTGGTCAATCTCTGCTACAGATTGCTTAACTTGTTGTAATTATCAATGCTGTACACAGAGCGAAGCAGCGTCACTAAGGATCCCTTTTGGATTTCAGTAAATAAACAAGAGCAAAAATACAACACAACATCAAAGACAGGTGGCTCTACAGGTGACCTTCGTGCTAGATACAGCTTTCGTAACCCCTCAGGTCTCAGGTTACATAGCAAATGAGCAGGGTCAGTCAGCCAACCGAAGGTGATGGTGGTTTATCACTCCTATACTTTATGACGTTTTGTAAAAAATGACACAGACAACCTCTGGATCTCAACACACAGGCACTCGGTCTCATGCAACCAGTGTTCATATTTATTCACTCTGACTTCCATGTGGGTGTATCCAAATGAATTGTTCCAGGTATTCGTGAAATATCCAGGTAATTTGTTTTGAAGTGTGATTAAAATTGTGGGGGACAGGTGGATCCATGTAACACATAATGCATTACTTTCTACACATGGCCTGCATGGGATAAAATGGCTAGGAGAGGACAAAGGTGTAAAACACAGTAAATATCCCAAAAAACAACACAGTCATGTTTACTGGTATCTCTTTATATAAAATACTGTGCAATGTAACTGGCTGCAAACAGGGCACTGTGACAGCTGTGTGTATGTGAGTGTTTCTGAGTGTGTCAACAGTGGTTTTCCGGTAGGAGGGTATGTAGTTTTCTGCAGTGAGAGCAGGGTTAAAGTTTAGTAACACTGTGAGGAGTTCAATAACACTGAACAGACCATGAATACTCGTGTGCCACATTGATCAGTCGTGCACATTATAACAGTAGTATCTTACTAAAGTCTGTTGACCTTTTTAAATCCATTTCACACATTATCAAATCCTCAAATCATACACACCCACAAGAGAGCTAAACTATCTCACCTAGGCTCAGATGTGATTAGGGAGCCACAGTGAAACTTGTGACTAGTCACTACATTTCAGTAGTCAGGCTAGTCAGACTTTAAGGTGTTAATGTATTAATTAAAGGCTGTAAAAAAAATCCTTAATCAAGTGCAGCAAAAAATATGATCATGCTGGTTATCTTATTTTACAATTAAAAATAAATGCCTTGGCCAGCTATCCAGATTCTGCAACAATGACATCAGTGTCAGCAGAAGATCATGACTGTGTGTAAAGGTTGAATGCTCTCACAGCTCACATTCACGAGAGATATGGGAGAGATAGCGACATTTACCTTTTTGAATCTCATGACCCTACAGCATTCATTCAGTGCTAAAACATTTCACTGCTCCCGAAGTAGCTTATGGGATTCCTGAATAATTCTGTATTTCAGTGTTAATGAATTACATCCTGCATCACACAGACAATTGTGAGTCTGATGCACATTTGCTTTCATATGGTCAATTTTCACTTTTTGCACAAGTCAACAAAGCCTTAACCTAATTTTTTTTTTTACAAACCTGTTTTTACTACCCCTCTGACTTCAACTACAGAAGACCTCATACCTAATAGTAACATTAAGCTTAAGAGTTTTTTTATTTTTTGGGGTCCTCAATTTATAAACATAGCTACATTTAGACTTACGCTTTAGCTCAATTTTACTGCTAGCACGACTTTAACTGTGGCTAGACTTTGCTGCAGGTTCTCATATGACTTTTATTCATTGTAAATAAACTCTCGAATATAATATTGTAACACTGTATTTGAAATATGTACAAGAGACATAGTACATAGAGCTAAAATGTCAAAATAATGTATGTATGTATAATGAATAGTTACTTTTCCAAGACGACATCACATGAAGTATATTGTAAACTTCCTATTACTCAGGGACTACAATTAATTAAGTAAAACAGTAATCAGGAGTAAACAGATGGGACTATCAGACCAAGACTTTCTCTGGTAAATGAAGCCAACTCTGAGTGGAAGAAGAAAACTCAGTGTTAGTCTGCCTGACCTCAAAAACCCTGCACCTACACAGCACTCAGTACAATGCTGGCTTTCTCTGAAGCTAACAGTGCAGCAGAGAGGCTGTTCTTCACTGTAGGGGAAAAAATATTAATAAAGGTATGTTCCATTTTAACTGTGCTGTCAAAATTCATGAGTCCTCAGTCAAAAATTTTAACTTGAAATTGGTCATTGGTCATCTATTAACTCGAAATGTAGGGGGAACCTAACCAACTCCGACTTCAAAATCTGAGATGGCTGCTCTTTGCATTAACAGTGGTGAAAGGTGCAGTAATAAAATGTTTAACTGCATTTGTTTCTTTGTCTCATTAAGTCAGCCGAACACACATCCAACTCCTGTCGATGAAAATGTTGCTGCATTATTTGAATGTGCACACAAACAACATTTAAATGCCCCGTAATACCACGTGGATCTGCTTTAGCTAATGATAGATAACCTGGGTAGGACTGGAAACTGCTATGATGGTTTTATTGTTTTCTAACTTGTAATAAAAGTTTTGAGAAACTATTTTTGGTGCTAAAATGTAACATATAGTGCCTTTAAGTTCAATTTATGTTGACAGAGCCCTGGAGTATTTTGTATTTATTGCCTTGGTTATGTGTCTGTGTTTTTTAATTTAATTAGGATATTTAAGTATCTTTTGTAAATTTTAATTCATATGTCTGGTCATTCTCAAGGACTAAAAGTTCATGGCTCTTTGAAAAGGTGAACTTGCATTCCTATGATATTATATTATCATCATGACAATTGTAAAAATTGGTTGTAAAATGACAATAAAAAACATTTATTGCAATTATTACAAGGACAATATATCATCTGACAGAGGAGAAGAAGTTAATGTTGAATGGATCATGAAACAGGTTGAGCAAAACCTCAGCAATGCTCTCCTTTCCTTTAATGCTTGACAAGTGAATGTGGTCTTACAATACAAATTCCAAGGAGGGTAAACATGATTAATTCAGCAATGTAATTACAGCATATCTCACTAATCATCCTTCTGTCAGCAGCTAGACAAATTGATGAGTGATGATCTTGCTTCGCAAATTTTCTGTCATCACTTTCATTCACAAGGTGAATGACAGAATATAAACAATACCTTAGGGGAACAATACATGCAAGACAGTCTAATACTGTACAACATAGTTATAACACGAGTCACATCCATTCTAATGCCTTAAATCCTATACACAATCAATACTGACATGAGAGGAATTCATATAACCTGACCTCCTCCACGGTGCATGTCCTGCTGAGGTATATGTAAGCTTTTTACCAAGGAGACACAACAAAAGACATGACAATGGAAAGGTTGGGTGAGGATGGTGTGTGTGTGTGTGTGTGTGTGTGTGTGTGTGTGTGTGTGTGTGTGTGTGTGTGTGTGTGTGTGTGTGTGTGTGTGCGTGTGTAGGTACCAAGATTACATGTCTCCCTCAACTAATAGAACTAGTCAAACCTGATTGACTAGGCCTCTGCCTTTGCTCTCTATCTCTTTCTCTCTCTATCTGTTGCATGTATGCGTAAGAATCAGAGGCTCTGTGTAGCTAGCCAGTTTGTTCAGAAGGTGTCATGTTACCATACAGACAGTAACAAGTGAGCTAAGCACCATAGAAACACTCCAAGCATCTTCAGCATGCTGCCTTAGTCTGTATACATTTTTAAGATGTTATCCAACTAATAAAAACTGTCAAAACGCAAGTATTCAGCAAAACGACTTCTGATTTGAAAGACATCAGGACATCAATCAAGTCTCAAAGTAAAGGGGCAATTAATCATTACTTAACTACTATTGAAGTCTTTGTACACCAGTAGGATATTTAACAATGACAAAACTCTTCCTTCGACATAGCCTTTAGCCACAGTGCCAGTCAGGTGACTTAACATAAAAAATAAATACATGTCCTTACCGCATAGTTGTGGGCTGTCCCCACGAAAACAAAACAGACCGAACCATAAAAGTTCATGACAGAAACACAGCAACATCTTTGGTAATTAAAATGTAAAACATGGCCCCAGCCTTTTTTTCCTGCATGTGTAAAAGCCTTCACCCTCTGATTGCTGGTGTGTGTGTGTGCGTGTGTGTGTAGATATATATATATATAGATAGATATGTATATATATATATTGTTGATACCTAACATTGTATCTAAGAGGTAAAGCAAAATAGCTTCCCAATCTATTAATCAATCCCAATGCAAATATATTGAAGCTGTTTCTAATATAAATTACTGTATGGTTGTGGCAATTGATGCATAATATGATATGACAGTGATTGAGTGGTAATAGGAAAGGGCAGGGTTGGCAGAACACAAAAGGCAGCCGTTATATCCCCAGGCATAAACACACACACTGATTTATGTCTTGCTGCCAATTTCCACCATGCACCACAGTCAGCTGGCTTTTGTCACCTGAATCTCTCTCTCTCTGTTTGCCATTGTAACATTTCTAATTGTTCTTAAGGTTAAATCGTACCAGTGGGTTTAACATTCAATTAAACTTGATCCAGCTGTGCAGCACATCAGACTTACACAATGAGACCAGGCAGCTTTAGCTTCTCTATCCTAGCTACCCTGCATCTCTTTCTTGTATCTGTCTCTCATATTTTCACCAGTATGAGCTAAAACATGAGGAACAAATGTGTTTAGGGAAATCGAGGAGAGAATTTGGCAAAATAAAAAGCCCCCATAGTGAGTGTTTATCTTGTGTTCCCCCAGGCTATGAACCAACGAGTCCCATCCCCAAATACATAATACATACATCCCATGAATGAGCATTTTTCTATTAAAATGTCAAGTTGACAAGATGGACAGATACATTCAACGCTCCATTTAAATTATGCAACCTATCCTTAATATACTATGTAGTCTTAATCAAACACATTTTTTCTTTTTCATTTAGTTCTTTTGCTATTTTTTATGTTTACAGAACAAATGTTCCATCTTATTTGTTTGGAAAAAGAGCATTAACAATTAAAAGGTTATGGGCAAAAGTGAAAAATAAAAGTATCATCGTCATTAAGTGGAAATTTAATTTCAGGGTTTCACTTGCAAACATTGGTAGGGTCTTATACCTTTTCCACTACCTCTCCCACAGTCAGATTCCCCGTGGGATCATAACAGACCCACGAGAATAAGCAAAATCATGAGGAAAGAAAGAGAAGAGTAATGCAAGGCTTTTGCATCACTCCTGTGAGACCTTTGCCCAAATCGATAGCATTTTTCAAGTGTACCTTCATCTCTGTCTCCTCTGATTGTCCATCCAGTTCTCTCTACCTCACCCCCACCTTTCTTGTCAAGGTGTTACCGTGGTGATAAAGGGGAGCCACCTGAGGCCTGAACCTGACTGCTAATTGCTGTGTCGGCAGTCTCTATGGTAGCAAAGGTAAACAATGTGATGGGTAATGTATCACTACGGCAATAAACTCAGAGCAGCTCTTAAGCGTAATATAAAGAGGTAGTTCATGTGAACAGCTTGTTAAGGAAAACCGACAACATGGTTGCTTGAGTACACCCTAACAGAATTGACTAGAGAATGCCATGTTCTTAATTTTCTTTGTTGAAACTGGCTCATATTTAGTAGCAGCAGGGCCAAAGTGTTAATGGAAAACTTTAATTTCTAACTTACGCGTGCTACGCTAAATTGACCTTCATAATAGCAGGTGTTAATATTGAACTTGATACGAACATTGTACCAAGTCTAACCCCCCCATCCCTCCCCTCTTCCTCTGCTTGCCCTCTGATGAAAGACAATCGCATCATTGAGCAGGAAAAGATCCATGCAGATGAAAGTCTGCATTCCAGCGCTCCGCCAGCCTGACCGGTCACCCTCCAGCATTCCATCCACAACACTTATCAACAGCCACCATCGTGACCTTAATTCTCAACTCTACGAGTTTCTATTTTTTTAGACTCTGTTATTCTCTATTAATCTGTGCTGGAATTAATTTAACTACTTGATTCAATGCTGCAAGAACTTTTGACACTTTTAAGTCTTGTTTCCTGATAATGTTCTTATTCTTCTGAGCTTACATGGTATTTCTGTTGTTCATTATATATTCATTCACATACTCACTCATTTATGATGCCATTCATTTAACAATCCATGTACTATCCTCCCAAGTTCAAGACAATGAAGCTACATTTTCCTACACATTAAGCATAAATCCAGCTCCCCTTGCCCTTTGCATTCATACATTTATTTACATTTCAAGCCCATGTTCAGCAAGAGACAATAAGGCAAACCAATCAAGTGAAATAAAAATAAAAGAATGTGTCAAGGATTGCTTAGCAGTGAATTTCCACATCCCGTCCAGAAGTAGATAGGCCATGTTGGCTCAATTCCTTTTGGACAAAGCACCAGGAGCATAGAGCAAACAAAGGTGCACCCACGATTGTTAAACTGATTGAGGGAATGAGAAGTTCTGTCTTTACTTAACCTGCATTGAAAAATGCATACGCACATGGTGACAAACCACTGTGACTGGGCTTGGACTCAGACCAGGATCACTCCAAAGGAATTCTCCTAAAGTGTACATTTCATGGGAAGTTCCACAATTTTTATTCCTTTAGGCTGCATCCTAACCAACCTCTCAAATTACTCAAGTATTGTACTGGAATACATATTTTAAGTATTAATTGCTGTGGTGGTTTTACATTGTTGTCTAATGTCCTCTGTGAAGAAAGAATGTTGTCATGTCTGATAAAATCAAAAGAAAGCCAGTGTTACAAACTGAGGTGTGGAGTTAAAAAAAATGTGGGTCATAGAGACAAACTCCATTAGAGAGATGTCATCAAGTTGCAATATGAGGGGGCCAAAAGTCCGATTATACTGTCCCCTGTGCAAATTTTTAAAGCAGTCTGTTGTAAGCCCTAAAATTTCCTCAAAGCTGAAAGTTGAGGTGCTGATCAGTTTTGGCAGCAGGGTTTGGCAGGGATCATCTCTTCACCCTCAGCCTGAACAACAAACTAGAAGTTCTAATGGAATTCCTATCTGACAGCGGCATCTGTGGTTCACTTCAAAAATGAAGGTGAAATACACACAAAACTATTTTTCTTTCCTAAAACAGTTTGGCTCACATACAGCAGCACTTAATTTCTAAGGATGAGTCATTACTGTCAAAATTTCAAACAGCAATGTAAAAAATACAATATTTTGTGTGACCATCATCTTGTCTGAAGAAAAAAGTTGATTTCCCATTTAACACATTTTTATGGCAATAATTTTTCCCCATCAGATGCCTGTTTTAAAAATTATTGGCACATTCTTCTCCAAACAAGGGCAATATAGCAGAGCCGTCAAGAAGTTCTACGTGGAACAATTTCAAGAAAACTGGATAAAATTAGGTGCCTTTCCCCCTCTCCAGTGAATATGGACTATTATTTTTGCTTGAGACACCATCCCTAAAAATTCCGACATCTTCGATTTAAATCATTGAAGTTTCTACCTAAGTATCTTGTAGCCTTGAATCTAAAGTTTGGTTATTTAGCATTATTATGTTGTCAAATCATGTTTACTTGTATGGCCAGTAGGACATCTGATTGCCAGGGGCTGAGGGAGTAGCAGGGTGTGGATGAAATCACGTCACAGCATGCAAGACAACTTTGTCTTAGTTTCAAAGAATAATGTAACATCTTACTATGCTTTGGGATACTATGGGTTTTACTCAAATGTTAAAGGTGAGATTGTGCCATGGTGAAAAAAATTCACAGTCATGTTCTGTTTAACCCTATTTCCTCAGCTTTAACATCATAATACAAATCATATCCATAACCTCAACTACTCTTGTGGAGTGCAGGACAAAGTTTGGGTGAGTAGGCACCTGGAGAATGAAGAAGCAAGGTGTCAGACCACAAAAAAAAGGACCGCGCACTGCTTTATAATCAAATATTTAAAAATCACTTATAGCTGGCGTTAACTAAAGAAGCTGAGCAGGCAGACATGCTGCTCCACCACAAGCATCTCTAACTGTAGAGCACAGTAGGGTTAAAACCCCAGTTAAGTTATGTAGTTAAGTTAAACCCCCACTGCAGATGTCAAATTCACTTTTATTTAAAAAATTATGATCAAAATAGAATTAAGAGACAGGGTGTCCTTCCCTGTTTGAAAACACAGTTCTGTAGAACATGTAAATTAAAAATTATACAAAAATATCATAAATAGTAGGGCAGTTTAATGTCACCTTCAAAGGTTAAAAGTATATCAGCTGTTACAAATAAACATTAACTTTTAGAGTTACTTCATGACAGGCCAAAACAAAACTTGGCTGCTGTCAGGTTTGTGTGCTCTCCCCCAGGCGGCTGTCTGAACTGTGCCACAAATTGGCAACAAATCCAGCAGAATTGGACGTCTTCTCTCTGGCTGATTGCTTTCAAGTCACATTTGTCAAGGTAAATTTTCATCCGCATCATACCAATTAAGGTTTATCATCTTCATAGCTTTGAATCAGGACCTACATATGACTTACATGTATGTCAATGAGTGTGCATGATTTAGTCAATATTTTGTGAAATATAAGTATCATATCAGAAACCCAATCAACAGATGGCCTAGAGTAAAGCGACTTATTTAGTACATTCCTATATAAAATATTAAGTTGATTATTTAAGGACAAACTGTGTCAGTTAAAGGCTTTGCTTTCATTGTGGAAAAGCACAAAAACTAGTTCTGAATGAAGGCAATCGGCATCTATTGTAAACCATTTCAATTTGTTGATGGTGTAAACAGCACCTCTGTTTGATTGTAAACCAGCTCCCAAACACATTTACATGTGCCTATGTGAGTGCACACTCTCTCTCTCTCTCTCTCTGTCTCTCTCTCACACACAGACACAGACACAGACACACACATACACAGACAGAAGTTATAGTCCTTTTCCCTGAAGATCTTAGGATCAGCTCTAGTGGAGCCTCCTTACTGGTATCTCACTGCTGTCAGACAATCATCATTCCCTCTAAATGAAAATGGATAAAGATATAGCAACATGCTAATTTTTGGCATTAATGACAGTAAATGAAGAATGAGTCTCTGAGTTTTGGATTGTGTGTTGGACAAAAGAAGCAATTTAAAGATGTCCCTATAGGTCCATGGCCCACAGCAATTATAATGATATCTTACATAGTTTTTACATTTTACAGACTAAATGTTTAACAGTGAACAAAAATTAACAGATGATTTGACTCTATAGCTATCTACTTTTGCAAACAAGAGGGATACTATCTCTTATATTTCCCTATTTAATCTCCGGATGTTTGTACTATGAGCAACCTCAAACATAATTCTATACTGGTCCTGTCATGCCGGCCAAGCTTTCTAGAAAACATTTGCCTATAGTCTATTCAAACACCATATCTTATATGGCAGAATGCAGTCAGAGCAGTCTATATTGAAACACAGAAAGCAGACTTGGGACTTGTGCAAATCATCATTACAGATGACCACATCCAGCTTTTCTTGTTTAAGCCATGGCGGGGTCTGATAAAGTCTCGTATGAAGCAGCTAAGAGTGGACTTTGGGTGTGTTTCTCATTTGAAAATTATATGCTGAGAGATAAATCCCTTTTGTTTATCCCTTTATAACAGCATTAGCACCATAAAAGTGATTCTGCTCTATACGTAACTGAAGAGGAAAACATACTGCTGAAAATACCAAATAGTTGTTTATAAATAGGAATGAAGCTTATTGTGTGATACATAAAAACTATTTCACTTTTTCTGACATTTTATGGACTACATTATTATCTGAACAATCAAAATAATCAGTCAGTGGTTAGTTACAGCACTAAAACGCATACATGCACTTGAAAAGAGCTGCAGATGTGGTACCATTAAATGTTAGCCATAAACTGGCGAAAGCAGGACAAATAAGATGGAAATTGTGTGCAGTAACAGAGATGAACACCTCCACCCAACAAGGCTGAGGTCAATGTATCAATGATGCATTACAGCTTTATCACAGTATTGATTGATGACTCTTAATTCCTCCATCAATGACTAATCAGGTGTTGGCATTCATGTCTCGCACTAAAATTGCGTGATGAGTGAGTTCATGCCCTATTTCTGCTGCTCAGCAATGGAGGATTACAGTATGAGGACACGATATAATTATTAAAAAATTCTATTAATTTCAAGCTCAAACTGAAAAGCAAAAGACAAAGCTGCATTCTTTCAAATTATTTAGAATGATGATGGCACTACCTTTGATAATGATCATTGTATTGGGAGCAATCCAAACATAGCAAATACAAAAGTAACATTGTGTGACCTGAAGCGGAAACATCCTATTTCTGTACTTGAATTTGGCTGCCTGGTGAAAAAGTAATTGAAAGGCCAATCATTAGAGAACTAAATGTGGGTAGGTTTAACATTTGCAGTTAGATCAAGGAGCCCAAGTGACAGGAGAAAGAGGGCATTATTTATTCTCCAGGCATAGCAGGAGGACAAATTATGTAGGGGTGATATTCCATTATAACTGGAATGTCCTGGTGACTTAGTTTGTGGGCTGAAATCGGTCTTATGACCTCCATTGTCACACTTGACTATGAGTTTTACACCTAGCAGCTAGATGTGTAAGTTTCTCTTCAGCGCTGAGTAAAAATTCAGCTGAATCAGTTATCACTCTTCAGCAGGATCCTACTCTTTATGATCATAAGGACCAACCGTAGCTTCTAAGAAAGAAAAACCACTAACATCTAAACTAAACCTTCCCTGTGAGATTGTGCAAAGATGAGTGTTAGCTATTCACATTATACACAAGACTGTCTCTGACATGCCTCATTCAGCCCACACACACACACACACACACACAAAAATGTGTTGTATGCTATCTTTAAATATAATAGTTGACAAAATATAGGAAACCCAACAGTAAATATTTTTATAGTTGTGACTTATCAGTAACTGAAGCCTGAAGCTTTAAAAAGAAGAGAAGAAAACTGCTTTTACTGCAGCAATAGTTTAACCATTTTGTACCTAGGGGCAACCAGCAGGCAAAAACGCACGCACACACACACACACACACACACAGGCATGTAAATGTGAACTCTGATGGTAGGAGATTTATGCAAACTCTCTGCTTATCCCTCCCCACAAACAGAGAAGTGCACAGGAATCGAAGGCACCACACCAATAAGTGATGGAAAGTTTACAGATTCCTTTAAATTTGCCTTGTTTGTAGTCCCCTCTATTCCTACTGGGAGCAGACAAACCAGTTTCTCTCTCTCTTTAACACACACACACACACCTCTTGAATCATTCATTAACACCACCACCTACCCTAGCCTCACAGGTCTACCGTATCACCTGAACGCCCCTCCCTGCTCTGTTACTTCCCTCCTCCTCCTCCTGACAGAAACTACAGGGACAGTCAGACCCCTCCCTGTATGTCATTTTCCACTGACTCCTCATCCCCTCCCCTATAATCAATACTACCAAGGTAGAAGAAGAAAGCAGGGAGCTCCTTCCCTCCCTGCCTCGCAGAAACGCCCAGTAAAGTCAATTGAGAGACAATTACACACCTGTTACTCCCAAAGACAACAGACTCTGCAGGCTTTTTTTGACCACCTAAAAAAAACACGAAAGCGTTTTGCAAACTCACCGTGTCTGATATCATACAAAGCCGATAAACACATTTAAACCTGTTAATTTGAGGAATATCGAGCCCTGCAGGCATTTTTTAGCTTCCTACTTTGACAGACATTGGTGACGTTACCGTTAGAGCCTTTGGCATTTGAAAGCAGACAGGCGCGTGCCACTTGCCAAATGAACTTATGTATGCTAGAAACTTCCAGGCAGAGTATTGAGAAACCCGAAGGGTAACTTAAGGTCTAAAACAATGTGTGAATTTGTTTGAATTGTCCCTAGTGACCACAGCCTTGCCTTGAGGCCATTTTTTTAGCTAAAACTTATCCGTGGAGCCAGAGGGAAAACTGTAGGGAGAATTATCTATAAAAAGATGCGTTTGAGTTACTTGTTGCGTCAAGTGCTATTTTGGTTTCAATATAAGGCTGACCCTCCAGTGGAGATCTAGCAAAAGTTTTTTTTTCTTCCTATTTTTCTCTGAGTTTGATTTTACCATGCTCGTAGATAAGTAATGTCAGCCCAATTATCTAACTGGCAGTGTGAGTCGGTTACTCGCAGGTCTACCTGTGCATCGTCGGTGCCGCTGTCTCTTTTCAGCTCCCCAATGTAGTACTGCTCCATCCATCGCCGGGCGTTCTGCGAGTGCCGGTGTGGAGGTCCTTCCATCTCACCGCTCACATCCTTGCCCGTCCGGCGAAGAATCAGCGCCTCCCCTCCCGGGTGCATCCGCAAGAAAGCGGTCACGTCGTACACTCTGGTCCCTAGCAGAACCCAGCAGGACTCCTTCGTGCAGTGACAGGCTACCTCCCTCTCCGTGAAGAACCGCGGGGACGTGGACGGAGACATCCTGAAAGTGAAGATGCGAAGTGTCCACCTGAAGCAAAAAACTAAACACAGAGAGGAGAGCGCACACAGCTCCTCGGAAGACGGTCGACCTGACTGCTGGATTGAGCGTCAAACTTCCCCCCGTCTACACTCAGAAGCTCTAAAACTTTAAGCATCGAGAATTGGACAGTGACAAGAGGCGGGGTTTGTGAGTAGTTCAAAAGCTCGGAAAGTGTCGTAGATCCTCATTGTAAACAGTCACGTCAGCCTACCAGTGTTTCAAAACTTAAAACGTTTTTATAAAACCTTTTCCTAGAGGATTTTTCTTGTTTATTAAACAACATTTCCCCACTTCCTGTACAGTTGTTCTCCTTAAAGTGAAAAAACGACATTTACGTCATCGAAATCCGATTCCCACATGTTCCCTCAATGCAGCATTTCATCTTGATGCACCTGTTACTCTGAAAACACTCCTGGGCTGACGGTGACAATTCTTCAATGTGAAATTAACCGACGATTGTTTAAATTATTTCATTAAATTTTATAAGAAAATAACGTATATCAACGTTTATTATTCAATTATTTTTTATAATAGACTTGTAAAGCAATTACTGACATAACGTAAACACTGAAGATAACAATAATATTTCAGGGTTTGTGTATCCAAACTAAAATATTCATGCTAGCATTGATTTAATAAGTGATATTTTGAGTAATTGCAATAAAATGTAGCACACAAACTTATTTTTTAGGTCTCCTGAAAAAAGGGCGTATTTCTGTTTACACATCTCTCAGCTTCATCTTCATAGATGGGCTCAGCTGCTGCCTTCACTGCGTGTCGGACAGATTCCCCTCCACAGGTGAGCACACGATGAAGCTATTGAAATGAGGGGGATGCTTGTATTGAGGATTAAATATTTTATGATATTCGGACATAAGATTGTGAGAGCACGGAAAGTTTTACAGCGATTCTTAAACACGTTTGAATGTGCAACGAGGAAGGTTACGGTTAGGACAGTAACCTGTTAGACAATCCAGTAACTGCTTAAGGCAGCGTGAGATCCAGCACTTGACCACGAGCGCCTTCCTGTGTTCAATGAATACGCGACGCATTACTAAAGCCAAGATAAACAAATTAATGTGAATAGTATCTGGAATTTGGTACAATAAAATTCACAACTGCTCTTAATCTTAAGAAATTATGTCGCTATCACTATTTGAACTAGTTACTCCCCACACTATTGTTCTGGCGTAAGACATTCAGGATCACATGACTTAGTTTGTTGGGAAGTTTGCAGAATCTCGTCACAAGACGTTTAAAGTTCTGACTCTTACCTATATGCAAAAGCTTAGTGATAATTTAAAAAGAAATTCAGCTAAAATACTGAGGACATTCTGGTTTAACTATGCCTAAATGTTCCAAACATTGGTCTTGCCCATCCATAAGCAATAGCAAAATTACAGCTATTGCTGTAATAGTAAATAGTTAAACAGTTATCTACAACACATATCAGCGTACATTGCTGTCGGTTATCATTTTTTTATATATTGGTAACAGGAATCACAACATCCTACAGGCTATAGGAGCTTATGTGCTCAAGGCCATCTCAAGAAAGGAAATAAGGAAGGAGCAGGCATTACATTCAGTGCCAACACAGACTATCGACTTTATTGTTTCAGTTGATTTACACACTTTTATCTGCAAAAATGTAAAATATGCAAAACCTCTTCAGCTTTCTATATGGAATTTAATCAGATAAAATTTATATGGCATACAATACAATAATACTTTGACTAAGACTAACGGCAATACAATAAATCATAGATAACTGTGTATAAAACAGTGCATTATAAGCGAGCCGGCCTACAACCCAATGCGATGTTTTTCATCTGTTGGTGATGTAGAAAACAGCAGGGGGCAGGAAAGGACCAACGTTTACTAACGGCAAGTGGGCAAAGGGAGTGTTAGTGATGTGTAAGAGAGAGGGAGAGGTGCTGAGTAAGTTGGTAAACTAATTCATACAACAGGAAAAAATTGTGGCATAACCCAAGCTCCATATGTTGATAAAAAAAAAAAATTACAGGTAACAAGACATAAATTTACAATGTGTTTCATGTTTTCTGTCACCACTTTAAGGCGTCAGTACCAAAATCAGGTGACTTGTTAGGTTTCTTTTTTGCAGAAAATTCAACACACAAGTGATTTTAAGAGCTGATTATTAAGGTGGCAGGACAGAGAAACAGCACTTAAGTTAACAAGCGGAAATATTTCAAGACACACCTCCCATTTTCTTTTTTATTGCATTCATATGGGAACAGGTGAGTCACAATGTCTCACTGCTCCCATCATAAAGAATGAATAACTTGTGAGTAATCTGAACATTTGTGTAAACTACGCTGATGGTGATCTCAATGATTGTGAGATTATAGCACACAGTCTAAATTTTGCAACAACAGCAAGCATACTGAGCTATTATTTAGTTCAGCATGCTAAATATTAGTAGTGATGGCTCCGTAATATCAAGGCGCATCAAATAGTCATCATAAACAATACAGAGCATGTAGCATGTTTATTACTGTCACACCCATGTTTGACCCTGAGAATGTGCATCACACTGACCATTGAACAACTGGTCCAGACCACAAGAACCACATGAACCAATAGTTTCCTGTTATAGTATATTTAGGACAATAAACAAAGGAATTTGTTCTCCAACAGTTTTGACTAACAGTGTTGCTAAAAAAGGGGGATTGGGACCACACAGAATTATACTTCTTGGCCAAAAGTCAAAATGTTGGAGAACTTCTGGTCAAGAACTATTTTTCCTACAATTATTACCATTATAAAGTTAATTCAATTAAAAGATAAAATCAATAAAAAGCACAGATCTAACTACCAGAAATTATGAATCTGGTGGCTAATTTTATGCCTCCCTGACATTATTTAAATATTTTGGGCGGTTTATTAGAAATTAAATTTGAGTGGCATGCATTGGAATCGTGTGTTGAGACGGTGAGTTTGAACGATAGTTTGGGCAGTTTGTAGAGGGCAGAGGTGTCAGCAGATAAGCCCTTCTTCTGTTTCTTTTCTTTAAAAGCTAGCAAACACATCAGAGTGAGATGTCTTCCCATCAGCAATGTGTAACACTGTACTACTGATTGAGTATATTTAACGCACCAGTGCATCACATTGTTAAGACACGTCACCCTACGCTATGTGATGCCTGTTTCCCTCCTCAAACTTACATGGTCTTTCATTGTTCACCTATTTTATCTCCATCACTGTCTTTTTCTCCTCTCTTACCCCCCCTTTTGTCACCTCTTTCTTGACGTCCCTTTGTCCTCCCACTGTCCCTCCAGTCGTTCTCAATAATCAGGTTCCCCATTTTTTTCCCCTTGTTTCCAGAATTACAGCAGCTACTAAATATACTCTGTGTAACAAAAGAGTTCTCAACAATAGACTGCGTGTCAGTGTACATGTAATTTGAGGCATCTTGCATGTGTGTGTGTGTGTGTGCGCGTGCGTGTAATGTCCAGAGTGACCTCACGTTGGTGACGTCGGAAAGGCGGGGTCGTTTTTCTTATTTTCTGGAGAATGATTGGCCAATCACCTGGCCTGGTGGCGAAGGTGTGTATAAGAAGGCAAAGATTCCCATTTAGATGAGTATTTACTTACGGCACAGCATCAACACCCTCCATGGCTACCGTTGTTCCTGTAAGTATCATATTGGAGAGAGTATTTTGCAGTGAGTGAGTCTGAATGTGTGTTTCTGCATGTGCATGCGTGCCTTAAGCTTTAAGAAGTAGTCAGTTCAGAGTTATTCAGTCAAAGAACTTCAAGGATATTTAAGATTTTGCTCTGAACGGCTGAGTGAAGTGCTGTTCATGCATTTATGCCCTGTAATGCACCATTATATTGGGTTTTAAATTGACTGTTAAATGCATGAGGGAAGCATAGTGGTTAACAGCAAACTCAGAGGATGTGATCTACTATGCTGAAGGTGGGAAGCTCAGTATTTTGTGAAACTTTTATAAGATATGTTCACATTTATACACAGAAAAAACCTCAATATATTTATCCATACATTGCTTTTTAAAAAAGTAATTTGTCAAAGAGTAGAGAACACTGTGGGATATTTCCCGTTGATGTGTGTGCTTGTTATCAGAGCCCCTCTTTTCTCAGTACATGATCATTTTCAAATAGATAGATCAACTATTGTACATCTTTGCGTGCAAGTGTGTGTGTGTATGTTTGCATGTGAATGAGAAAACGACTGTTAGGAAGTAAATCTACATGATCAAGTGTCAGTCTTGTAAGTGAATCTGCACAGTTGAACTGTCGTTATGTTAGCGATCCTTTGTGTGTGCATGTGTGAGCGTGCATTTGTGTGTGTGTGTGAGTGAGTGTGTATCTTGGGTTTCTGATGGTGATTAAGTCTGCAAGAGGAAGGCAGTGGCTCATGTGCTAATTAAAATGTTGTGATGTGTGTGTGTGTGTGTGTGTGTCAGAGTTTAACATTTAAAGTGTGAATGACAGAGGCACCCAGCTAAGACTGTAGCAGCTCACATGGCCTCATTCTGTTCTGTTGCCTCAACTAGTATCTATCTACAGTATCCATTATGCTCCAGTAGATTAAAATATTGGAGGCTAATAATAGCAATTTGTGATTAAATAATTATCAGTATTTCCCAAGATGCATCAGTGTTCAAATGATTTCTTAAGTAACAAAGTGTGCAGAATATTTTTCATTAAACTCTTTTCCCTTTCTTTCCTCTGTGTCTCCCAGTTTGCATCCTGCTATGTCAGTGTTCAGCCCCTGCAGCTGTTTGGGAGAGGACACAGAGGTGGTAACTATCTTTCGCTCCTTGCATACCGGGGCCCTCGCAGCAGCCCACGACCCCGGCTGGCATGCCACTCACCGAAGATGACCCTGAGACAGATTTGTCGCACATTGAAGGTGATGAAGCAGGTCAGGAACAGAGAGGCTGCTGCTGCCGCTGCAGCTGCTGTCAGGTGAGGAGCAACTCTTCTGCAGTTACATGTAACGTGTAGCCAATAACTAGTGCATTAACTAGCACATGCAATTTGCCATTTTTCTAAATTGATAGAAAATATCAATACATTGTGTTAAGTGTAATAATAGATATCATGTATCTCTAGTTGTCGTCTTTTTGTATTAGCTTAGCTAAACAGTCTGCATCCTTGCAAACTGGTGCTGTTGAAATATTCTATTATTATTATTGCAAACATGCTTACAATGACAATGCAGCATAGCAAATATAATATTTACCTTCTTAGCTTAGAATTTTGGCAGGCTAATATTTGCTCATTAGTGTTAAACACACAGTGAAGCTGATGCTGATAGGAATGTCATAGTTTTTCAGCTATTTGTTCATAAATCAAAGTATTGGACCCGTCCAAAT
The DNA here is from genome assembly GCA_029814765.1 of Acanthurus leucopareius. NCBI lineage: Eukaryota > Metazoa > Chordata > Actinopteri > Acanthuriformes > Acanthuridae > Acanthurus > Acanthurus leucopareius. The sequence goes on from JAQMCX010000050.1 coordinate 4,077,677, forward strand.
GTTGGTCTGCTAGTTGTGTAAAATGAAAAGTCACTAGTAGACACCTTCCTAATACATCTGTGCAAATCTATTATCAGAATCAGAATCAGAAATACTTTATTGATCCCCGTGGGGAAATTGCCTTTAGTTACAGATACTCCCATTCGGAAGACTCAAGAAGTAAGAAGTATAAATATATCAATATATCAATAAAATTAAAACATAAGTACTTGCAGTTGTCTCTAGACACCAAAAATATAAATATAAATGTAAATGTACATTTTTTCTGTATCTATCTACAAAAAAATAAAAAATATAGAATATGGCATATTGAGTATTGCACGTTGACGTGGTTATCGCTGTTTATCTTGATATTAAGATGTTGTTTGCTGCATGTGACTATTTTAAACTGCTGGCAAGACACCAATGAAATGATAGGATCACTAAGATCATTATGAATCATCCTCTAGACTATGAAAATTTAGACCAAATTTAATGTAAATACATTAAACAATTAACGGGATATTGGTCAAATGTAATATTAGGTCAAACATACAAAATTGTAGATTACTTAGTTGGTGTTTTGAACATTTAGTAACCACTTTCTAACAATGCATCCGTCCCATATAGTTAAAAAGTTGCAAATAATAATGTTTTTAAGGTTAATGGAAATAATTTACTAATACGATATAGATTAATTAAAAAGAAGTACCAGTTTGGAGTTGCCACATTTAAAAAATATATTTGCAGCTGTTGTTAATGGCTTCTGTGTGGTAATAATGTGAGTATATAAATAGTTATGAATGTGAGTAACTCTTAATAAATGCTAATTAACAAAGATGTATGAATGCACTCAGTGGCAATCAGTAGAGATAGTGAGAATTTACTGCAATCTATGGCTGCAATGGGCATAACTTTCGCATATTTTAAGCATTGATCCTTTGGGCATGACTGAGCTGAGTTGTACTATTATTACATTACTGATACTTTAACATAGGAAAAAAAACAGTGTGTCCATTCTGGTCTCTGCTGCTCCAGACTGGACTGTGATCACACCAGCTGTTATATCAGTAGAGGCCTCAGGAGTCTGAAGTTAATAATTAAACACCTGCATGTCACTGCCAGAACAAACACTCGATCGAACTTCCTCCTCTCATTTCTCTGCCTCTGTGTCCGGTTTCTCTCTCTGTACAGGAAGCAGGGGTCTGCAGCTCCGACCCCAGTGTCCCCTGGTTCCAAGTCGGAGAAGAAATGTATCCCAAGCTGTTTAAGACACAAACGCAGTAAAAAACGTGTGGGCTGACTCAGGAACCCTGGTCAACCCCAACAACCCTGTAACCCACAGCAGAAACCTGTTTGCCACCCAGTTACGACTCTCACAGTGACACGGGAGATCATCGATCCCCCAATGGGAGAATTCACACAGATTTTTACGATTTGGACAGTTTGTCGTTTGACTACAAATGTACAAGGATGACGTTCATTGGATCGCTGTCCAAAAGAAGAAGATGGCTTAATCTTGTTACAACTCACACCGTGTTTTAGAAAGTGGAGCCTCATGATATCTTTTAAAGACAAATAAGCTTGAACTACCATTTTTTGAAGGGCTTCCTGAGTGTTTTTCTTGTTGTTCGGCAAATAGAACTTTACTATCCTGTCATTCTTTGCATTTTATTTTTGGTCCCCTCAGGGTTCCATATCAAAGAGTTACATTACTGTTCCCTCTGACCTTCTCAAGGCTTTAAGGAGTGAAAATCTTTTGGGCTGCCTCTCTTATCCTCTTTTTGACTTAAAGAGCTTTCTGTAATGCAGCTTGTTTGCTTTGTTTAAGTGTCTGTTGTGTCTTCTAGTCTACTTAGTATGTTTATTCATTTGCATTTTGAGGAAATAGTGTCCTACTCCTCCGCTAACCTTTACCGTGGTGTTTCGAAAATATTAAGACTTCTTTATACATTGTTCCTTTTGTGCTTTTTTTTGTGAATTTGTCTGTTAAATGTGCAATAAAGTTTTAGAAAATAAATCATAAAAAATTGTGACTGGGCTTTCAGTCTCTGTGTGTTTGTATAAAAAATAAGCTATACTAAGATTGTTCTCAGATACTTTGCCTAGAGGGCAAAGAATAAATAATTTTGAAAACACATTTTTGATATATTATCACCTGATTATGTTGCTTTGGCTAACATGTTAGTAAAACTCTCTGAGCCACAAATCCAGCAGACCCTGATCAAATAGTGCACACTTGGAGTTCTGGTCACTTGATCAGCTGGCTGCTATGTTTCCCCCTCTGTTGTTTAGTGCAAAGCAAGTAATGTACATGTTTTGTCAGACATTTTTCAAGAAAACAGCTGTGTGATCCTGCAGGAAATTACGCTACTGAGAGCAGTTACAGTGAACCCAAAGAATAAATCTGTCAAAAAAACAAAATAATAAGCTAAATGTGGCCATAAAGCAGTGATGAAGGAGACAGGTCTACCAATGTGCTTTACAAAACAGAAGAATACTGCACATAACATCCTGCATGTAAGATCTGAGATGAGTGAAAGCACAAAAGTTTATCAGGAAAAATTAATTTGAGAGACACAGTATTACAAAGTATAAAACATTTTATTGGAATATTTTTTCTGGTGCCTCAAAAAAACAGCTTTTTAAAGCTGTGGAGATGGAGCAGCACATTTACATAATGTTAGATAGTTTAACCTATAGCACGATGCCAAATGGATACGATGTTTTTTTTATAAAAAATATTAATCTGTACAGTAACCATTAACTTCAACTGTCATATGACTGCAGGAAAAGTACAATAATTGCTTCTGATATGAAGTGAGAAACAAATAAAATGAAGTCGAATAAAATGCTTAAGTAGAGTAAAAGCACAGTACTCAAGCTCAGTACTTGAGCAAATTTACTTTCTGCTAAAAAAATGTGTAGAGCTGCAGAATTGCTTCACAATTCTCTGTGGGATCATCACTATGAGCCAAAATCTATTTAATATGATTTTACATCCTAAATTAAGATGGTAAATATAAATATTAACATGTTAATATTGTCATTGTAACATGTTGTTTAAATCTACCACCTTTGAGAATGAGTCATAAATTTACGATCAGTCTACATCAAATACTTGGCTTCGAAAATTCCTTTCAGCACCCTTAAGTTTTCACACTTTCTATACTTCCTAAAAGTTCAAATGACTATGACACTAAAATCGCACTGCAACATTAGTAAGGTTTTGAAAAACGCCCGTGCAACGCTGATATTCTGATCCGTACAACTGGAAAACTAATATGGACACTATGAACAACTTCCTGTCACTAAAATGCAGCTTAAGCAGCATTTAAACGATTGGTGTTTGTAATACTGTGCATGCAGATGAATGTGAGTATCTTCTGAATGTGAGTGTCAGTGTCATGTAATCAGATGTAGATTTAAATAAAAAGTGACCACAAGGTCCAGAGGTTACACACTTGTTTGTGCTCAGAATTATTTATCTGCTGTCTAAATACTGTGGAAACTACAGCTCACCAGCACTGTTCATTACAGAGGACAGGCAGCTGACCAAGTGTGTGTGTGTGTGACACAGAGTGACCTGAGACTTGGAGCCCTCTAGCTGACAGTTGCCTGTGTTGATCAGACAAGTCTGCTCCTGAATGTTTCATGGACAAGACCCTTAAAGAGTAATGCAATATTCCTGTGCATCTGGGTGTTAGTCTCTCTCTCTCTCTCTCTCTCTCTCTCTCTCTCTCTCTCTCTCTCTCTCTCTCTTTGTGTGCTGCATGTGAGTGTATAGCTGAACGTGAGAGAGGAGTCAGATAGCAGTAGAAGAAACCAAAGCTCTGCTTTCTATAGAACAAGGAAGCTGATACACCAACACACATCAATAACAAAAACAATAATAACACTGACCTGTAAAAAAACAATAAAAGGCATCGTAACTAATCATAACAAATGTTGCCATGTTGGAAACCTAGTTCTTTTGCACAGATGGAGCCTCCACTGGGCTATAAGGCTAAGGCCTGCATGTATTTGCCCACTGAATAAAACTGCAAATGGGTCATCAGGATGTTGCTCCACTGCTTTCTGCTGCTATAGAGGGAAACTGCCTCTACCACTGCCTGCCACCATGTGACCCCCTTCAGCGAGTGGTGTAAGAGCAGCAGGGTCCACAGGTGAAGGGCGCCACATGTACCTATGGAATTAAAGTTACAAGATTCCAACGCTGACATTGACTTTGGGCATTTCTTCTTGTACATTCAGCTCTGAAGTGACTGATTTTTATCTCTTTATAGCTTATTTTATTATTGTTTTTTTTCTTTGTTCTATTAATTATTACTTGTGTTAAATTTTTCTGGTGTTGGTCTGTTATTGCTCTGGTTCTGTAACAGAGGAATTTCCCCTTGGGGATTAATAAAGTAATACCTACCTACCCATTCGTTCTCTCTCACTGACACCTCGCCGTCTGCAGACTCCACAGCTATAGTAGAGGGAGTCCGGTTAATGTCTTCCCTGCTGTGACAAATCATCAGACTTGCTCATGCATCCTTTTTCCAGCACTGATATCAGTCACAATGGCAAATTATATCATAAAGTTTTAGTTTTTCAAAAACTTCAACACACCAACAATAAAGAATATTCCATCTTGCAATATTAAGACAGTCCCTGAATCACACCTCAAACAAACTAAACTCTTATTTCTCGCTTTAATTTTACAACCACACAAAAAAGTGAAACAAAAGTTCATTAAGTGACCAGTCTCACTGTATGAACTGAGGTGCTGCTAACAGCCCATGTGAGGTGGCAATTAAGCATAAAACCAGTCTCACCAAATAAAATACTTACATATGAAAAATCTGTCTCAATCTCCTGTCTAATTAAACCAGGAAATTGCTTAAACATAGTGCACTAGAATGACTATTTTTTAATTTGTGCTGCTTTTGTCATTGTAGTGCCATCAAAGAGTAAAACTGATTGAAATTACATCCAACAGGTGCTGTAGGGCTGCTTCTGTATTATATATGTGACTTTTTTTTACATCTTGATATATCTTCAACAAAAAGGCTGTAAACACTTGTACAATCATCACATGACGCTCCCCCTCAGCTCTGGTGGCAGTTTAACACCTTCACCCTCAGTGTCTGGGGTTTCCGGCCCAGGGCTCTGTTTTGATTCATCCACCCCACCACACCTCACATCAGTGTCATTTATTACCAAAAAAGCTCTAAAAAACCAAGTGGACTCTGTGCACAGCAGATAAACAGTTTATTGTCAGCAGCTGTAGCTTGTGGGAGCCATAAGGTTTAAGGCATGAGATATTTTTTTTTCTCCCCCTTTGGGGCAGTGAAAAGACACAATAAACATAATACAGACATATTACTATCTTTTTGAGCTAATATGGTGAACCTCTTTACTGACCCAGCATTTGGAAACACGTTTGTGTCCACCTGATCAATTACTGAGGCTGCTGTTTGATGCTATTAGATAAAGGACGCTGTGAAATTAAAAAGCAGCACATCCTTTCATCATTTTAATTGGCTGGGAACTACTCATAGGAGCTTTATGTAAACAACTCAAGCTCAGCTTTCATAGCTTAACACTCACTCACTCACTCACTCACTCACTCACTCACTCAGGGTTCATTAGCTGATTGGTGTCCACCTCTCTATTTTAAAAAAAAGGTCAATGCCAGTCCCGTGTGAGTGCACTTGTCTTCATGTACGTCAGTTTGCAGCGGTTCACACGTCATTTGGAACATTGTAGTCATAGGGTTCTGTTTCCTGTTGTGGGCAGTGCATATGAGTCAGGGTCGAGGTTATAGAGGTTTAAAATAAAAAAAAAACTTTTCACTGATTACACATTTCTTTGTGTGGGAGTGAAACGGACAAAGGCTTTTTTTAAACTAAAAGAGAACAAAAAAAATCAATTTTCAGCTTGCCACATCTGCTTTTACAGCTTATTTTAGGATCTATTTTCATATAATCGCTCCTCATAAACAGATAATTCTGCTCTATTCTTGGATTTAATCATTTTTTGTTAAATACAGTCAACATTTTATGAGGAACACATAAGCCAAAATGAATGCACTCTTACATAGTCCTGCAATACATCCCCCTTTTTATTTAATGTGCTAAATTGTGGTATTGATTTAGCAAGATTATGATTTAGTTAAGGAGCCGATGAAACATCCCGTACAATAATGCAATACATTTTAAGAGTATGAGGAACCACACAAAGTAAAGCAAACCCTCTCATTGTAACCTCACATTCAAACCTTTGTGAAGGTATTTCAGAAAAGCGCCGTCTCCATACTGTGTGTTAGGAGTAAACTGAGGTCATGTTCGTGTGTTAAAATTTGTTGAGCACACATATCATCATCAACATAATCCTCTTAATGGGAATTTAACTGGAGTTCTTCTGTCATCCTCAAGAGCTTTTCGCAAATCAGAAAGATGTCACATCCCTACAAAACGCAATGAAAATCAGTCTTGACACAGGCAGAGTTCATCTAAATAAAAATCATTTATTTTTCAATAATATTATTATTATCATCATCATCATCATCATCATCATCATCATCATCATCATCAGTCTATCTAGAGAAAGTCCACCATGCCGCTTTCAGAACTGGAGTAGTGCTAAGATGTCTGTCTGTCTGTTGGAGTACAGGATGGGGAGGGAGGCTGGGGGACAGACAGACGGATGGATGAACAGGTTGGGAGGGGGGATGGGGGGGGTTTGGACTTGTACAGGCTCACACTCCTGTTCATTCTCCATGCTGATGCAAACAATGAGGGAATGACATAAAGAGGGGGATGACAGAGACAGGAGAAGGGACTGAATTGTCTTTAAAAGTAGTTTGTCCTTGTTGACCTACATGAGATTGAGCTGGGAGGGAAAAGACCATTGTGAGGGATTATGGGGGAGCAGCTTCAAGCTCATTGGTCAGGCTGCTGGACAGGGAACCAGAACAAGCCAATCGCAGACTGATACAGAGGAGGAGGGTGTACGTATACATGTCTGCATATGTGTCTGTATAGAAGATGTGCTTGCATTGATGTAAATGTGTGTGTGTGTGTGTGTGTGTGTGTGTTTGTGTGTGTATCCATATGCACATATCTGTGAGTGTGTAACTGGTCAGAGTTACTTTGATCCATTGTCACTGTACACTTGTCAAAGTTACTGTCACAACCGGGTACAAAGTTGAGGTAACAAACATCCTTCTTCTTCCACTCCTGCAGGGAGAAAGAGAGCAGAAGACAAAGAGTGAGGAGGAGGAGGAGAGAAAAACAGCACAACATAAGATTAAACTTCCGGTCTCAGTATGTTGTCACCCATAAATGATGCAGTCACATGGACAGATGGGTGTCAAATTTAAGAAAAATCCAAATAAATGAGTAAATAAAACTGTAACAATTAGTATCAGGGCAAATTATCAAGCTGGGAATATTGGGAATATTACTTATTTTCAGATACATTATTATACTCTAGTGCCATATATCTATACCTCTTACTAAAACATGCCAGCTCTCTACATAAACACTTCTGTCAGGTTTCCACCACCAGTAGCAACACTAGTAGTAGAAGCAGATTGTTGCAGGGTCACTCATTGGTTATCCTTCAACTTGTCACCGATCTATACACCACTCCGTCTTTACTGGTACTACGTGATATGTATCTACTTTTCAAATCTGTACATTGTCAAATTGTACATGCTGGAGCTTCAACAGTAAACACTGTGTGTATGTTAAAAATCGTCAGTGAGTGGTCTTTCAAACCCTTACCTGTGTTTCATCGTGCTGTAGTGTTACCACTGGAAACCATGTTGTTGTCGGAGTTCGACAGAGACTGCTCCTTTATTACTGGGTCTGCAGGAGGAGAGAGGAACTACATTTTAAGAGTTCCTTAAGTCATTGCTGTTAAACCAAAACCCCAGAGAAACATATATATGCAGAGGAGCCAGAGGTTAACTTTAATATTTACACCAGGAGTATATGTCTACACTAATGATGACACTGATGTAAACACTCAGTATTGCGTGTACAGTGGCCATTTTTTATTTTTGCTGCATTCAGCGGTCTGTAATGACTTTATACTCAGATTACGCTACACACTGCAGGTACTTTTTCCCATCTTTAATCCAAACGCAAAAAACCCCTCACTGAGTCTTGCTGTATCACTGTGTGTTGGCTGTGTTTGATGTGTGTCTTGGTGTGTGTCTTGCTTACAGAAGTAGGGGTGCTCCATGGCTTCTGTGGCAGTCAGTCTCTGTTGGTGGTCGTAGCGTAGCAGCTTGTCAAGCAGGTCAAGAGCCTCGGGACTCACCAAGTGCTGGTTCTCTGTCTGCACAAACTGTTCCCAGCGCTTCCTGCTCTGCCTGCAGGCACACAAAAAACAGCCGCCGCCGCTGAGGGGACATCTATTGACACTGCTTGTTCTAGTAACATCACTTTACTGACTGACTGACTGTGAGGAGATTCTCTTGGGTTCCTTTTCTCTGGTTTGTGTTTGACATTTTATCCGTTATGACCATTTAGTGTGAGCATTTATAATAGACTCCTGATTTTTCTTATGTTCCCGTCTGCTTTTAACATAAAATTTCTTTCTATCCCCTCAACAGAAAGGTCATGAGTCAGGCATAGATATAGAGCAGGAAACCTGAAGGTGACAGGTTATGTTTTTCTTACTATCTCTGCTGCAGTGACACAGAACTTAAAGGTATGCTGTGAAGTTTCTGACCACTTGTGGCACTAAGGAGCAGTGGTTTGATGAGTGGGCCAGTGTTTAGTTTGTTTATTGTGCACCATCTATGGAAGGACAATGCGGATGCATATTAGCTCAGTTTTACTCTGTTCAATGGATCAGTAGTTGGTGGCGATGCTAAATTTGAAAAATCAGAACAATAAAACAAAGCCAACTGATTTAAACAAAAACCTTTAAGTTTATATAAAAAATAAAAAAATAAATTTTTTGCAAATGTTTATTGAAGACTGAATTATTTGTATCTCTTCAAAGACGCCCACTGTGTTCTGGTGACCAACGCTTAATGTTTACAAGTTAAAGTCAACAGGGGACCTTTAAAAATGTGTAACTGTATGGCTCAAGGTGGTGCCAAGACGTTTTCCACTGACTTTTCCTTCAGCACATTACATAAGAGGAGCCACAACAGGAGCTGTGGTGGAAAAGATGAACTCATGACTGCTACTACCACTGTGACGCAGTTTCAACTGGCACATTTAATAATGGCAGGCAGGAGAACAAGTTTCTTTGTGTGTTGGAAAGAGAAAATCGTGGTTCCTAATCAGGACTGCATGGATCACGAGGAGGGACTGAATTACTTCAGAATAAAGCTTCTTTTTCCAGGTGTAAACACTGAATTTACTGTGGTATAGTCCTATTTTTTAAACTGAAGTAACACAAATACTCCGAATATTTGAAATTTTAGTCATAACGCTGCCATTTGACTTCTAATTTAGCATTTGATTACACAGGTTATCCTAGCACTTAGAGTATTGTGTGGGTTAGTTCAATGGGGCAGAACGACAGGCCCTGGCAGACAGCTGCTAAGTATTACTGCCCCTGTGAGGGAGTTGGGGGCAGAGCCAAGCCTCTGATGGAATAGGCAAAAGTTACACCAAATCCTACCCTGGTCAGGACCTGTTCACCAGCAAGAGGGAGAGCTCAAGTTCATCAAGTCATCCTGTAAAGGTCTGTGTGCTGGAACGTGCAGGTAGTTTTTTTTATTTCATTAAGTAGCAACATCAATAATAGCTTTCTAAATCCTTTCATCAAGGTTATTATCTTCGTTGGATTCATACTTTATCATCCCTGCACCAAAAAGTATCTTGTTTTTTTTTTTTTGTAAATATGTTTTTATATAAAGTTCCCCCCCAAAAATTGAATATATCTTCACTTGAACCTGCTTGCAGCACAGAGAAAAGAGGATATGACAGAAAATCTCAAAGGAAGTAACTGAAAGAACGGGATGCTGGTGAGTGCTGAATTTAGTCACAGGCTGATCATCAAGCAAACACACACTCTCTGAGCCTGCTGTCGCTCACCAGCTTACCACTAACATGGGCAGGAAGGTCAGGTGGTGAGGTTGGTGACAGAACAGAAAGCTTTTCTGTCATTGTATTACATACAACGAGATTACTGTCATAAAATATGAAAGCAAGCATTAAATGCTAAATTCAAAAACTTCAATAAAAACAACAAAATTACATTAGAACAAGTCACAACAAGCATGATGGGAATCCCTGAGGCAACGTCAGAATTGACTTACTGTCCCAGCAAGTCTTTGAAGCGCGGGTCCAGTTCAATGTGGTATTTACGCAGGTAGCCAAACAGCTCGTCTGTCCCCAGGACCTTGGCAATCCGCACCAGCTGAAAACACAACACACCGGGTACAAACTCTATGTGCCACTTTGAAATGCAAATACGTCTTTGTCACATTATGGTTGATACATTTATGGCCCAACCAATCACAAACAAAACTTTACAAGACTGCTGGCCACTTTGTTTGATCTCAGTTGTTGGTTTAATTGTCCCTGTTCAACCTGTATTTGTGTGAGAAACTCTTTTGGAGCTCTAGTTCTGTGTGCTCTGAACACCAGCGCCCTCTCCCTGATACCACTGTTGACACTTGAGAGTGAGGCACCACAGATTAAATCCGATAGAGGTCTGGGATACAAATACAGGTTGTCTTCATTACATGTTTAGGACATTCTGTGCCTAACTGTGACACAGGATGCCTCAGTCAGCCCTGTGTGTGTGTGTGTGTGCAAAAGGGTGAGCCAGTCTTTTCAATTTTTTCCTGTTTGTGTATGTATGTGCATGAAATCGGTAAATAATGATCTTTTCTGGTCCATCTCATTTGATATGAATGTGCTGCTTTTGTTCCTGGTGTGTGTGGGAGATGCCAGTGTGTTTCATTGGTACCTGGTCATAGTTGTCTTGTCCATGGAAGAAGGGCTCTTTCTGAAAAATCATACTGGCCAGCATACAGCCCAAACTCCACATGTCTAGACTGTAATCATACATCTGAAACACAAAATCATCAAAACTGATGATGAGAGCACAGACAGCAGAATTATTTAGGTGTGATGACACACTTTCTTTAACACTTTCTCTTTTAAGTGTTACTGGCAACATTTAAAAATCTTTTATGTTTTTTTTGCGTGTGTGTACCTGGTAGTCCACCAGGAGTTCAGGGCCTTTGAAGTATCGTGATGCCACTCTGACGTTATACTCCTGAGATGGGTGGTAGAACTCTGCCAAACCCCAGTCTATAAGGCGAAGCTTTGGAAAGACAAATGATTCTTATTCAGCTTCACAGTTTGATTCAGAGTCAAGACACATATTTATCTAAATTCTATGTATATTAAAAACACACATATGAAAATAATACATAAGATGTGTGATAACAAATATTTTTATACAAATAGATGTGCATGATTATTCTGTTTATGTTACTTTTGGGTCACTTCACATGTATGTTAGGCTGCTGCCCTCCACTGGTGGAGGCTGAAAGTGTTTTTTATTTATTTATTTAATGTGGTGTTAAGCAGATAGTGGCACATTGATACAGCCTATTGCAGCTTAAGTAGTAATTGTTGGGCCACCCTGATGACACTCTGCTGTATTTTGTTTGCATATTTTGATGTTAGGGGTTTTTTTGGTGGTATTTCTTTGTAATCATATTCTAAAATATCTCAGCAGGACTGAGCTCCAACTGTAAGCATACGCAACCTTCAAACAGGGTCCTGTTGACAGTTTTCACAAGCTTTCACATGAACTCCCCTCTCTGGTGATATTCACAGCCTGGAACATGGAAATGTTTTCCGAAAGTTCCAGCTTCATGAGTTCTGACGTGATTGCTGACATTTACAAAAATGGCAGAGGCCACGGAAGTTCATTTTTCAATGGATGGTAACTTAATGTAATTTGAATCTGTAGTTTTTTCATATATCTTAAGAAAACCTTGATATTCTCATAGGCCTTATATTTTCCTTTGTCATAATGTCTTTGCATTTCCTGCACTATGTTACCCACTTCCTAGCTCATGGTTGATTGATAGCCTCTGTGGTTTCTTGAGGCCAACAGTAAAGTTAATATTGCCGTCCATGTTGATGTTCTCAAGACTTAATCACTTAAATGGTACGCCTGCACATGACTTCCCAAGTTGCGACAAGAGCTCACAAATTCTGTTTCAAGTGAGCATTAGCCACTTGCTCCGACCGCAGACTGAGAGCTGGACTGTTTGTGGGTTTGAGCTCCAATTTTTTGACCGTTTATCAACTGTATCAATACCAAGGACTATAAAAACAAGATTATCCAGATAAAACTATTTCTGTGCCGCATATGTTTTGCAATGATAAAGCAGTTTGTTATAAATGAAATGCACCCTGTTTCTTGACAGAGCTTGTCTTTTCTAAACGCCAAGACACGCTCCCAGCCAGGCTGATTCGCATTAAGTTGCTAAATTGAGATGATGAAAAGTGAGTCTTTGGTCAACAAGCAAGTTAAAACCAATTTAGCTGTTAGGAAGATATCACATGACGCACAGGTGCGCACAGCAAACACAAATAAACACACATTCATACACAGTAAACCACATGTTGGGAGAGCAGGCAGTGATGGTGGTTACATGCTGAGGCAATTCTGAATCATTATAAAAAATAAGTTAGGAAAAAGCCTTCGCAAATATCATCATACAGCACATGAGTCCACTCTGTGCCGCTGATCGCCAAGCTCGTTTAATACTGAATAAGTTATTAAAAACTTGGTTATATTTATGATAAGGACTTCACTGTTAATAAGACACACTTTTTAAATTTTACCAAATGATGACTGAGATTGTAATTTTTCTGAACCCAGCAGCCTGGGTTCAAACACAGAATAATATGTGATTTCATTCAAGGTAAAGGTGTGTTTAATTGGTCACATGTCAGTGCATCAAATTCCATTACTTCCTCTAGCTGCTACAACATCCTGGTTTACACAGGAAATACAAGACGATGCAGGAGAGAGTGAGGAACAAAATTGACTGATTAACTAGAAAGCAACTCTATTTATTGTTAACTATTGTTTGTATTGCCCACTGGTTTTTATCTGCATTGATGGTTTTTCAACAATTAGGACAACAACTCTCATAATCCAAAGCTACTTCATGTGGTCGTCACACTCCAACTTTTGTTATTGTTTTGATCGAGAGACCCCCAGTGGCAGAGATAACATGGCTGTGGTTGCAGCTTCATGTTGTTTTGGCCATTATGATGACTGGAGCTGCGATGCAAACATTTTCAGCGTGTGACACTAAAGACAATGCAGTGATGCTGTTGGTCAAACTAGAAAAGGCACCAAGTGCCACTCCTACAGGTTGTGTCTGGCTTCACAACACTTTCTTGGCCGATGTAACCATCCCTCATGCAGTTATACAACACACAAACAGCTAACATTGTAATTATAGCAATAGCCACTAGCCAGAGCCTAGCAAGAGGCGTCACATTAATGCTGTGGTAACAGCCGTTGGCTATGACTACAGTCCCGGCTTTGCTTTCCTCCCCCTGACTGACACACACTTTCTGCACTCTTTTCTTTGTCCCTCTTGTCATCACTGCTCATTCATCTCATGTAAACATTTCTGTAACTATGGTAAAAGTTTTTAAAACTGCGTACAGATTGAAATGTGTCGTACAAAGTCATCAACAGTGAGCAATAAAACACACCTTTATTTACATGAAAAACACATCTGCGGTTCTGTTAAGGACCTCGTTCAGGCTCCATGTGTCTACAAACCAATGGTAATTACAAAGCAACAATAAGCCAACTCTTTATCAAACACAAGAGAAAATGATAAAGAGAAGAATAAAAGGATGAAGAAAGCCAGAAAGAGAATAAACCATGAGAGAGCGAGATTGGGCTGAATAGCAGGTGAGAGATAATATTCAGAGTGTGTGTGGGTGTGTGATAAAATAGGAGAACTATATAGGGCACCACCTACCTTTCTCAACTGGTGGTCGATCATCACATTGTGGGGTTTGACGTCACGGTGCATGATTCCCATACTGTGACAGTAGTCCAGAGCCTAGCAGAGAGAACATACGGACACACAGACACACACACACAAAAAAAATGAACAAACAAGCACACACACACACACACACACACACAGACATCATATCAGAGCAGACAAAGATATAAATATGGGTGCACAGTCTTTGAATGTAGAGATTCTTGCCAAAAAATAGAGACAAATATAGAGACTGAGGAGTAATTTTTTTTCATTAAATTTATATAAATAATTTTAATACATTTGAATTTTTTAAAGTTTGCAATGTAAAAAGTCTAACCTTCAGTAGTTCATACATATAGAAACGGATATCATAATCTGTCAACTTCTGGTACAGCTCCTGCAAGAAAAGCATAAATTAAATTAACATCACGATTTAGGCCTTTAATTTAAAAAGCTGATGCCCTCGTTACCATTTACACAGAGCTGATTAAGACAGTACAGTATGTCACATGATAAACAGACAGCTGGCTCCAGTGAAGGCATGAGACAGTCAATGGGTCCTCAAAAGCCTAACAAAAGACCCCGTGAAGCACGCAAAAGAGAGCTGGTCATTGTACCTTGAAGTCTGTGTTATTGATGCATTCAAAGACGAGCGCTGGAGTTCTGGACTGTACAGTCACAGAGGAGACGGAGACGGAGAGAGAGAGAGAGAGAATAAGATAAAATCATTAACAAAAACAGAAAAAAAGCATGAGAAGCAATGAAAACAGAGCAAGATGTAGCTCATTACTGATTCAGTCACCCGATTATTTCCAGATTTGACAACCCCACACAGTAACATTACAAGCGTCACGCTTAAAAAGAAATTGTCGCTACTTGATGTCAATTAAAGGTACAAAAACTGTGGTTATAATAATTAAGGTTTTCTTTAACCCTGGTGTTTTACACGACACTTCATTCCAAACCAATGGACCTTTCATGGTTCTGACCACTGAACTGAAAGACCCCCCACCAAAGTCAGTGTGTGCTTCCATAACTTAAAAAATATTTGTCCTTTCTGGTTTGTTGATGGTTTCCAGTTAAGAAAAGTTCTATAAACAGATGATATCTGGTTTAAAGCACAAACCCAGATTAAAATTATACAAGTTGGGAGGGTAAGCGACTTGTAAAACTCCCTAATCTGTCCGGATAATTTATAAAACTTTATGATCTCACAACACTGTAAATGTTTTTTGTCCATAAATTTCCATACTAGTGGGAAACCTGACCTTGCAGAATAAAATAACCACAACATGACAGAAAAGTGGATTTAAAATGTTTCTATCTCCCACACGTCAACAAAAAGAGATAAATGTAATAATCACATCCCAAAAGTTGAAAAATCAGTGCCCAAAGGTGATTTTATCATTTCCAAATCTGTAATCATTTCAGAATCCATGATGTCATTAAACCCACCATAACACTCAGCAGTTGCTTACTTGTGCTTTAACTATCCAAATTTGACCTGGCTTTAGGTCTGATCACATGCTGCAAGGAGACAGATTTTATGGAATTGAATAAAAAGTGTAATAACTGAATAAATAAATAGATAAGTTAGTCACAGAAATATTCAATAATCTTAGGGTTTTATCAATTGAACAACAATTACTAGATACTAGAACAAAATTAAGGACAGAACTTTGTGTTGTTATTCTAAGATTGGAGCTACATGAAAGATGATCATATTTTAATGCAAGACTGGACTACACTTAAAAACTGAGGTGTTTGCATCACAGTGCCATAATCTCTGAAATCTACTTTGTGTGACAAAACAATGGTTAAGTTTGAACTTTTCTCATTTTCCTTTGCTGAATTACAGTTCTGTTGTTAAACTACAGAATTTTTAATAATTAGATGCAAAAATCATGACAATAACTTAAGTATTTCTATGTGAGCAGATTTTTACAAAAGCTCCAAAACAATTTCATTCAACTTTTAATGTAAACATTAATATTTTTAATAATCTACCAGGTCACAGGTATATATATATATATAAATATACATAGTATCTTTGTATTATTTCTTTAAGAATCTATTCTATCCGAGCAGAATTTGTATTGCAACTTGAAAACCCTTAACTGGACTGATACTGAATCAAATCTCTTTTAATTTGGAAATGAATCCAAAATCAAACAAATGTGAGACATTGGTGGTGAAGCCAATAACTAGTGAAAGAATACTGAACTTCTATGTTGTAAATTAAGATACAGAGAAACAGTGTGTAACAGTAAAGGTGCTCTTTCTAAGTAGCAGTTTAATTTCCTTTAAAAAAATGTTAACCCTTAAAGCCATTGTTTTGTTTTGTGATCCTCTCTGTTTTTTTTGTTTTAATGGGCTAATGCAACCACAGAAAAACTCACAGTTTCCACTAATAGTTAAAGATCCCATGAGAGTCTGTACAAAAACCCCCATAGAGTGTTTTTAAGGAGTTATGTGTACTTAAACTACTTCACCAATGTCAGACTGATTCCAGTCAGTCTCATGCAGTGAGGTCTACAGATTTTAAGCAGAGCAATTAGTAACTTGGTATAAGCTTGTATCCTGAGTCCAGGCAGTGGAGTTGTTATTATTCACTGATTACAATGTCCTTATCAGAGTTATTAAAGCAAACACTGAGCCATTTTAATCTTAAGTTATGTCCATCCTTCAGTGAACCGGGCTCCTAAATTAAAAAGGCGACTACCATCTCATAACAGTTTCAGTCAAACACTGTCTTTTCATTTTCTTCCAACAGGACAGACATGACATGCAGTTAATGAGCCTACCACTGGGTCTTTGACTGTGTCCACCAGTCGGATGATGTTGGTCCCTCCTCGCAGGTTCTCCAGGATCTTGATCTCTCGCTTGATCTTCTTCTTCTTGACCGGCTGATTCCACAGTAAAAAACCAAACAAAGCGAAGAAAGAGAGAGATTTAGAAGAAGAGGTCTTGGGGTGTAAGAAAAAAAATACCACATCAACATGTAAATGCAGAGACGTTTGACGTGCACTGCCACTGATACACTGAACCTTCAACTCATTGTACTGGATGAGATTGAGAAAAGAGGGAAATGCTAAAATTTGAGAAGTTGGAACTCGAGAATAATTAATCTACAAATAGTTATACTAAAATTAGTAGCCACCTAAATATCAATCAATCGATCAACCATTTATTTGAACAAATGCTTTAGCACTTACCTAAACAGTTACCTAGTGGTCTTAATACACAAAGTCAAAGGATTACTTTGATGATTTTCAATCAGTTTTGTGTCATTACAGAGTGAATAGTATGTGCAAATCAGCTATTTTTAACTTCCCAACATTGTTCCTGCACAGAGAGTCGCTTATTCATTTGATTGCCAAAGTCAACTGGGTGACATTTTTCGTGTCAGCAGTGAACTTTTACTGACAACAGAATGTACTTCTGCATATTTGCATGCCCACCTCCACAAAAGAGGAGTGGGACACCAGAATCTGATCGAACAGGAAAACAAGGCAGTGCTGATCAAACATAAACAAAGATTCTGCTTCTGCGTTACTTTTTAGCTGCACAGTTTAGCTGTTTGACCGGATTTTCTGTTACTGCCAAGCCTCCGTATTGTTTTCAGTTTCAAAACAGTCAAGAAAAAAAAACAAGGTCCACCCAACTCACAACACATCACCCACCAGCTCGACAGTTTACTGGTCCAGTGCACAGTGCATTCTGGTTAAAGGTTTTTTACCCTCTGGGCAAAGGAAATACCCCTGCACCTTTTCTCTGTTTTCCAAGGAGACTCCCTGGTGTCAGTGGGTAAAAAAATAGGGCCAACCTGTGAATACTCCTTAACATCTGTGAGAAAACTCATGAGACCACCTTTGAGCCCCTATTTACTCTATAAATAAGCAGAATTTCTGACATAAACCTATCATACTAACTATGAGTCTAGAAAGAAAATAACAAAGGCTACAAGCAATCATTATTTTCATTATCTATTTTTATGCCAATAATTTTTAAATTCATTACTTTGACTGACTTTAAAAGGTCTGATGATGGTTCAAAATGCCCATCCCAGTTTCCTATGTCCAAAACAACACAGCTAAATTGCTTGTTTTTACTGACAATAGTCTAAAACCCAAACACAATTAGCTTACTAGGGACTGTTCAGCATTTTTGTGTGAAATATTACTCACACAGTTACTCTACTAACCTTTCAGCTCTCTTCAGCTTTAAGTTTTGAGACAAAGCATTTTACACAATGTCAGGAGTGTATAGGAATTCAAACAACACAGTCCCATTTATTCTTATTCAACACTCAGAAACTACTAATTCAATCCATTTCGAAAGGAAACTCCAAACCAAGCATTGAGCCAGGAAAGCATACACCTCAAGAAGATCCAGCCAACTGCTCACCTTCAGGATCTTGACCACCACCTTCTCATTGTTGGTGATGTTGATTGCCTCAAACACCTCGCTGTACTTCCCCCGGCCCAGTTTACGAACCAGCTGGTAGTCCTCCTGGTTGCTGCAGGGACAGACAGACAAACAGTGCAGAGCTTATGTGACTATGTGGGAGAAAAAGAAAAATGTTTTCTGCATCAGTGTGCAATTAAGTAAGTGTTCTTGTCACTGGGAGGAAGCGTTGCCTTTGGGAATGATGTGATTTTTGGTTCCGATCTTGAGGCGGATGTTATTTCAGTCAGTCAGACAGAGATGGAGGTGAGGGTGAGGAAAGTGTTAGACAGTGCAGAACAGCAGGGTGGTGGGTTGGGAGACTGTACTAACATTGTGTCATCACACCCTAGCAGCTAGATGTATAATAATAGGCATCCATCTGCCACACTTTCCCTATTCCACCACCACCACATGCAAACACAGACCCATTATGTGGTCAGACAGCACATGCATGCAATTACAACAACCTGCAGTAAACAGAAATGTCCTCACTTCCAGTTGGGTACGTGGGCCTCGTAGTCCCAGTACTCCCGGCTCTTCAGCGTGTTGACGTCTGCATACACACGGGACTTGCTACCGGCCACCGGACCCGGCATGGCGAGACCCGAGGCTCGGGCGCTGTGGGGCGTGTGTCACGAAGATCTGCTGGGGTGGGGATCCCGGACAAACTGGAGGAGGGGAGGGGGTTGTCGGGGGGGGGAGATGAGTAACCGGATTTGGTCTCTGTGTGGGTGTGAAGTGGAACAGACCAGTGAGCTAGCTTCCCTTTGCAGCCACAATGAGAGAAAAGGGAGACAGAGAGGAAGAGAACCGGGGATGCCCGTCGGGGTTCACCGCGGTCAGCGCGCGCCGAGCAGCGCTCCTTGATCGGATTGTCAGAAGCAGCAGAGTCGGTATCGATGGGGCTCAAAGGAGGCTGATTAAAGTCGGTGTAATAGTGTAGCTAAGATTACACACAGGGATGGGGAGGCATCGGGGTGAGGTAGAGAGGAAACGTACCCCTAAAAGGCCACAGAGGAGGAGGAGGAGTGGGGGTCGGTAATCTAAATATCAAGGGTTAAAACTCCAAAGCTACTCTCTTTGCGGGCCCTCAATCCGAAACGTTACAGGAGGGAACGGGTGGGCTTCCTGCACAAGCCGATGGACGGTCGGGATGGGGTGGGGGGGTTGCCCTCGGCGGTCCAGTGTTAGCTATCAATCAACTGTTGATGTGACGGATCGGTAGGGGGGTCGACCGGAGGGAGAGGGGGGTGGAGCAGCAGAGAGATCGATGTTGTTAGCTAACGTTAGCCAGCGATGCTACTTCAGCGCGGAGATGTCGCACCGACTGGGAGCGCTCGGCGCCGTGCACCACCATCGGCGGATCCCGCGTCATGTGCGACCAGCTGTGCGGGGAAGCAGGTCCTCAATGGCCCGGTACCAGACGCCGGCGGAGGGGCCCGGGATTCGGGTTTCTTCTGCAGCTACAGACCTCCCCGGTCGAGAGCGCTGGGAAGGGAAGCGGATTGCGATTGAAGAGGAGCAAGAGAGCCGCCCGGATGTGAAAGCAGCTGGCTGCCGGGGTGAATATGAGGAATGGGATGTTCGACTGGGCAGCCGAAGCACAGCGCCCTCTGGTGGGGAGGATGTGGGTGTTTGTTAGTTAAACATTAAATAAATTTATTTTCCCTTAAAACCTAGAGTTAAATAAAAGAGTAACTGGAAAGGGTCATTGGAAAGAGCTCAAAAGCCCATATATTTTTGCTGTTATACCTTTGCAATTCTGTTGGTCCACTTCCTAAGGAATCCAAGATGACGGAACAACTTTAGGTAACTTATAAATCAGCGACGATTACAGCCACTGAGCCTGTGTACTGGACCAAGGCCTGGGACTCACTTAATGCTGTAACTTAATCTGAAATCAGATATCCTATTGTGAGTCATTAATCATGTTGGCTCTTTCACGCACAGCTGGGTTGGCAGCTTTTACGCAACATCATTTGTCACACCTTTACAAATAGGCGCAATAGGCACAGACACCCCGTAAATGTATCTAAAAATTACAAATATTTATTAGATCACGATACTGTGTAAATATTGAGATAATAATATTATGGTTGACATAAAGATATGCGTCATGTCTATTTGTCTGGTTGACAGCCAAAGGCAAATTTTTAAATCAGCGCATGGAGGAGAGATGCTAAAAAGTGGGGTTGCGCAAAATGGAGCCCCAAATCAGCACAATTCCAAAAGAAGTTCTTGCATAACTTCCTAAAATAACAGCTCTTTTTAAACGACGGCAAAACTGTTACCCCCGCCAGTAAGCGTGACCGACAGGTGGTCACCGGTCACCTGTGTCGATGTCTGTGAGGTCACTGCTCATCGCGCGCAGTAGAATATGAAAGTAAAATGAAACAGCTGTATGATCTGGTCCTGGTTTTACGCACACGGTTATTTGGTTTTACGGATTAAATGGCGCTTGTAAGCGGATTTTGCAGACCTGAACATAATAATTAGTAATAAATTTATCACGGTTTCTTTACTGGAGAACACTCTAGAGGGCGCTGTATGATCTTGCATCTATCATAGTGGTTCCCAAGAGGCACTTCATTTGACAGCTGTACTACGTGATCTCTTTAATTATAACACATTTGTTTTACATATTTAAATATTAAATGCCCTTATAGATATCGGTTTACACATTTCTGACAGTATATGAAGCAAATTAATTGAAATCATCCACACTTTAACCAGCTACATTAAAATGCTGCTCACACATTAATGCATCTGTAACATAACGTATTAAGTATGTAACATATGACAATGATTGAGGGTGGTTTTATTCCAAAATGAGTATTTTTTTTCTGCAATTGCAGTACATTTCCAGTACTGGTAAAGAAAAAAAACCTGTGAAATCTTCAAATAATTTATTCACTGCCACATCAATGAGAGGTTTCCAACAGCTGCGTGTTTAACAACAATGGTTTTTCGTTATACACACAGGTTGCCGGTTGAAAAAAGTCAGAATACTGACTTTCAGTTGATTAGATGCTTGAATAAGCTCTCGACTCTTGTATGTTTATAAATGAAAAAAAGTTTTATTTGTTAGTGCTGTGTGTAATTGAATGCTACATACATACATACATACATACAGATAATCTTAGCATGAATGTACATGTACTGTATGTCGCCACAAAGTTTTTTCTTTTCTTTTTTTTCAACATCATTCACATAAACTACGGTACAATTTGGAAAAAGCTATAAGAGGGAACAGTTTTGTGAGGAGGAGGAGGAGGGAGCACCAGTTCCCAGGAACTGAACACAGGAACTAACACAGCAAGCATGCAGAGAACAAGAGACACCAGGGTCTCACGGGTTCCTTAATTCAAACTGAAAGCAAAGAGGATGGTGGTTGGGTGAACTGGTGCCTAAAATGACTTTTACCATTAAAACAAAGAAGGGTGGATATACTCAATTTGTGCTTATACAGATTTAACTCTGCTTTATCTGACTGCTTTTGGATACAGGAAGTTTTTAACCAAAATTTGATGAAGATGTGAAAAGTTTAGCTCTGCCTTTCACTTTACAGTATCCTTCAATACATTCTCTGATCGGTGCATCAGCGTTTCAAATGTCTGAACTTTGAACTTTATTACCCAGGACAAATGCATCATCAGACAGTCGGCCTTATGAATTAGCTGCAATTTATTTTAGACTTTGAAAAAATATTTGTATCATTATGACATGTTAAGTCTACTGTCAACACTATGCAATATGCAAGGTCCTCACCCTGCACCTGGAGTGACTATTTTTATATTATGCACATCTGATGATGTGTCAGCACCAATAACAAGTCAAAGGTCCTTGAGCACTTGGAGTTCTTGGCAAATATGAACCCACCCTCACTGATCCCTGATGTGGTTTTGCAATTATTCAGCTTTTACTCCACCATCCAACATAATAATTCTTTTTGTACAGACTGTTATTTTTAATTTTGCGATTTGGCCTTGGAATTAAACCTACATTATGAAAGCTGTGTTAAAAAAATGCAGTCACAAACCTACCCCAAGGCCCTGGTCTCTCCCTTTAGGAATAAAGATATTCATGTCAATTTAAGGAACATTCATGAAAAATATATAACCAAATGTGAAACCATAAAGAAAAAATACAGTACTTTTTTACTTTAAGTCCAAATTGTTCTCAAAGTCTAATAATGCCAGTCAGAAAATAAACTTTAAAAAAATTATATATATATATATATATGATGGCTGATGGAACCAACCATCTGAGCTCACATGATGCAGATAATGAAGGACAGAGACAGAAACCAGAGCAGGAAAAAGAAAGAGAGAGAGAGGCATCCTTGCCTTGTTTTAAGGCTAAAACAAAAAGAATTGCAAGCTGGGGGGATTGTTTCAGTCTCCTTGGCCTCTATGAGCATTTAGACCTTCTCAATACTGCACTCAAATTATTTATGAACAGGGAAACATGGGTAGGGAGAGGCAAAAGAGGGGACGGCTCCCTGGATGAAAAGGAACAATGGTGATCACAGCTAACATGAAACAGCTTGTGTTCCAAGCTTCTTTACTCCTCTAGAATCTCATAGCATTCAAAGAAGAAGAAGGTGTCAATCACTCTGGTAAAAAGCCACTCTGACAGACACAATGTCAAACTTAACGCAACATGTACAGGAAAAACAGTATTAATATTTCTTTCAAAATTTGGAAAATATTTAACACAAAGTGCAGGTTCACCCTGCGAAAAACAGCTTAGACAGACCAGTAAGTTTAGTAAATTTTTAAGAAGGCGCAGGTCTGTTGCAACACTTTGAATACAATTCTCTACAATCTGAATTTCCATTTTGACAGAATACTGAATACATTCACACACTCAGGCTCACACTCTCACACGCAGGGTGCTTTCTGAGAGTCCCTGCAACATACTTATACAATCACTACATGGACTACAAAAACAACAAAAGAGCTTTTGTCAAAACATTTCACATGGTAAAAAGTATCCAGAGTACAAAAACAGTTCTTACATATTGTTTTTAAGAAAGACAAACTCTTACACTTCCAACTAATCTGGCCAAGTACACTCACATATCCATAGTATGTACAGGCTGAGAGAGTAAGTGTAATGTTCAACATGGACGTTTTCGGGACACATAAGTCTAACAGCACTGACCTCTGCAGGAATATGACAAGTATTTTAGTTGTGAAATAAATATTTCTGTATATATCTATAATGAAATGTAGGATTGCTATTGATCATCAGGGATTTTTATTGGTTAACTTCACTAAACGATGGTTAGTTTACACACCTTTGGGATAGGGTGTTTCATACTGGTGTTTTGGTACAAATGAGTGTGGCCATTAAAATCATGGCCCACACGTTCACTCACAGACATTTCATTAATGGAATTATTCCACTATAGGACACTAAATCCCACAGCTCCCCCCACAACAATTCCCTTCACATATGTGTGGGAGCTTACTGGCTACTTCATAAATAACAAATGTAAAAATATTAAAACCCAGAGGAATGTGGAAGAAGGGAGTTGGGTCAAGACCAAACAAGTCTAGAACACTGGTTCTGTGTTACTCTGGCTGGAAGAAAACCCAAAGCAAGAGAACAAAGCAAAATAAAGCAGGGAAAGAATGAGGGAAGGAGAAATTGAAGAGCAGAAAGATATGTGAATGAAAAGATAAAGGCAAAGAGAGAGGAAGAAAAAAAACAAAGGAATGATCCCCCTCTAGTGGACACTCCAGCAGTCAAGACTGTGTTTTCAGACCAGTCAATTCAGGTGGCGGTTCACTTCTACTGAACCATTCAGTAAACTTTGTCATACTTGACTGTTAAACAATCAAAAAAACAAACACCAGAATGCTAAATTGTTGCTGCCTCTTATAAGACAATAAAGGGACAATTCAAGTTTTTCCATTTCAATTTTCACCTTTCTGAGGGGAAGAAAATAGGAGGGATCTAAGTATTTCCTAGATCAACATGATTTATGGCACCCATTTCTGTCTGGAACTGTCTAAGTGTAACTAATGGCTGGATAGTAGTTGTGGCTTCTTCAGTGCTGTTGCATGTTTGAGTGTGGTGCTGAGACTAAGGGGAGAGGACAGGTATAAGAAGAAAAAGAGGTGGAATAAAAAGGAAAGCTCAGGGAGAGGGAAAAAAGAAATTCCTCAGACTTTTATGGAATGACAAGAGTACTGACAGGCTTTGGGCAGGTTAGTAAAGCAACAAATACCTGATGTATTACTGAGCAGAAACAATATGTTAATTATACTCTGGACTGTCCTGCACATATGGTGATAGTTAGGCTGAAAGTACTTTATAGCCAACGAGGAATAGACAAGAGGACGAGGGAAAAGTCTCCAAGATTTATATGCACTGGGGCACGGGGTAACCCCCCCCATCAGCTGTGTGCTGCACCGTATGATCCTGTAAAGATCCCAAGTCACTGAAACGCTCGCCACACCAAACGCACTTGAACTGGCCCTCTCTGGAGTGTGTGCTCTGGTGTTTGGTTAGGTGCTCTCGCTGTTTGAAGCCCTTGTTGCAGTGGTCGCACTTGTAAGGCTTCTCCCCCGTGTGCACTCGCCGGTGTCGGTTCAGGTCTGATGAGTATTTAAAACGTTTCTCACAGTCAGGGCACTTCAGTGGCTTTTCCCGCGATGGGTCGCAGCGGTGCTGGACGAATTCTGAAGAGGAAAGGAAGCGCCGGTCACATAGTGAGCACTTTAGGGGCTTCTCTTGGCAGTGAGAGTTTTGATGACGCTGTAACGTGGAACTCTTCTTGTAGCCCTTGCCACAAACGTCACACTTGTACGGCTTATCAGGTGAGGTGTTGGATGTCTCGCCACACTTGTGTCTGAGCAGCTCTCCTGACTGGCTAAACTCTTTCTGGCATGAGGCGCACTTGAACAGGTTGTCCATCCCGTGAACATGCTGGTGGTAGAGGAGGTGAGAGGGCTGCATGAAGCCCTTGTCACACAGATTGCATTTGAATGGCCAATCAGTTGGGTCTTTGTGTGTGCGTCTGTGACGCACCAGTGCGTATTGCTGCTTAAAGCTCATCTGACACTCATCGCAGTGAAAGGGACGCTCCTCTGAGTGTGTGCGCTCATGTTGCCGAAGGTCAGATGGCCGCTTAAAACCTTTACCACATGTGGCACAACGGAATGGCCGGGAACCTTGAGGGTGGCAAGGGTGGTGAAGAAGCTCTGACGACTCTTTGAAGTGCAGCTCACATAAGTTGCATTTGAACAAGTGCTCACCAGAGTGCACATACATGTGGCGCACGAGGTGGGAGCGGTGCTTGAAACTCTTTTCACAAACAGCACACTTGAACGGCCGTTCGCTGCTGTGTGTTCGTTGGTGGTGCTGTAGGTGTGATGACTGGCTAAAGGCCTTGTCACAAGTGTCACATTTGAAGGGCTTCTCTCCTGTGTGCACCCTCTCATGCCGTGTAAGTTCTGACAGGTGTTTGAAGCCCTTCTGGCAAACTGAGCATTTGTATGGCCGGTCTCGGGCCGAGGGAAAGGGTAGAATGGATGAGCTGCTGCTGGCTGACGCCCCATCACTGCTGGGCTGCTGGGCATTATTGGAGTTGGGTGTAACATTGCCGGAAGAACCAGGGCGGTAGGTCTTTTCACATATTGAACACTTCATCGGGTTGGTGCTGTTATGGGATGTGTGATGCTGGGCTAAAGAGGTGAGTAGGGAGAAGCCCATCTTACACACACCACACACAAACGGCTTCTGCTCAACCTGAACACACTGGTGTTCTAGCAAGTCGGTTGCCTGGTGAAAAATCTTCATGCACTGGGTGCACTGGAATGACCTGTCCTGACTCACCATGCATTGGTGCTCATGTGGGTTGGCAAGGTGGGATATGTCGTGTCCACAGGCCCCACATTTGTGTCCTCCCTCTGCCCCCACCTGTAGGGAGGTCTGCTGGGCCTGGGCAGGGTGCTGCTGCTGCTGACTGTGCTGACCCCCTCCATGCTGCTGACTCCCACTGTGTTGCTGGCCGTGTTGGCTGTGCTGTCCATGCTGGGTCTGCTGCTGTTGCTGTTGCTGTAGAGACGTAGCATCTTGCTGCAGTACAATACCATACACAGCACAGCCTAATGGTTCAGCTCCTGGAGGGATGGTGTGAACGACTTGAGGTGGAGCAACTGCATGCTGCTGCCAGGCCTCTGTCATGCGGGCACGGGAGTAGGGATTTAGTTTGGCAGCTGGAGTGGCCCAACTGCAGTAAAAAAAAAAGGAGATGGGTAAATATTTAAACAATGAGCTAAATGCTTTACACTGTGTTAAGAAAACATGACAAGATACTTACTCCATTTCAGCAAGTGGCACTGAGGTTCTGGCGACGATGCTTGGTAAAGAGACTATGACAGAGGATTTAATAACAGGAAAGGTGTTGTGGACTTGAAAAAATATGTGGAGAGATGAAAGAATATCTTCTCCTTACACTTTGTTCTTGGCCTTCAAGTGGTATCTGTATGGGTAAGAAAATGATGGTGAATTAAAAATCAGTTGGTGTAGAGAGATAACTCAATAACACAGTGTCTTCGGGTTTAAGTGATGTTGCATTTTCAACATTCACTGATCCAACAGACAGTACAAGCGGGTAAAAAATATGTTAAGAAAAACGTTTTTCAAAAATGCCAAGACATTTTAAACTGGTTGATACAGCTGGTTTAATCTGCGCAAGCTAAACTATGAGAGTTTTTCCACTTAAATTGTGGATTGGCAATATGCGGGACATGTGGCATTTGTTTACAACATCCTGGTGCCAGAGTATGCAGTGAGCCTCTTAAGTAAAATATCAGTACAGATCTTAAACACCTGTTAATTGAGCAGCCCTGACAGAACATAAGAGGGGGGTGATAACAAGTTGTCAGTGCGTGATGATATAGGCTAGATCTACTATTAAAAAAACACAATTATGCACAAGGATGTGGAGGATCTGACCATTGTCGGTTTCTTCTGTATGTTAACATTGGTAAAAGCACCACAATGCAATAAAATGCAATCGTAGAAAATTTGAAAATATATCACAAATCAACACACAAAAAACCGGGCACTCATTAACATTCACATTTGGACACAAACAATTAACGCTCCGTCGCGTATTTCAGTCTTCATTGTACTGTTCAGGTAACTCGACCCCCGTCTATGCAAAAATCCAAATGCCCAACGATTCGCGGTTAAGAAAAAGTGGAGGCACGGTCTGCGCATCATAACGTTTTTCGTTTCCAAGCAAAGATCACTATAATCAGGATGGGTTAGCAAGCTAGCCCTGGCAGTCGCGAACGCAGCCACAGAGGTGCAGGAGCTAACATTAGCAGGTTAGCAAAGGGAAAATACTTGTTTCAGTTGCTGCAGCGACACGTTTGTTCGTAAGTGGTGCATGTAAACAGTGATGTCAAATTTCGAATTCACATACCTGGAGTGTCCATTCAAGCCTACTGAATATCCTTGAAAAATGTCAATCTATTGTAGTAAAGCCATTCCCCCAAATAAGGTAAGGTCCCTTATTCACATCGGTAAACGGTGCTCGGATGCTCTCTTGTTCGGGCGCTGAGGCTCTAGGGGCCGAAAAAATTGGGATTTACGGGTCATTAAAATGGGCGAAGATGTTCCCGGGATTTCCCAAACTACCCCATAAACGTTATCGTTTCACGTGTACATTTATTTGGCCCCTAGGGCATCCTCTAGGCTGGCGAAAAGACATGCATTTTGTTATAAATTGCTAGCTAGCTATCGGCTAGCTTCTGAGCCCCTACCCGCGCACGGGAACATGAATAAACCAAGAGTTAATTGGCATGCTCACAACACACGGCCGTGCACACCCGGAAACTGATGTATAACATCGATGATTATGGCTCTAATAAAAGACCCCTGCAAAATAAATATCATTCAGTGGTCCATGATCAACTGTCATTGCTTTTGCCCCCAGGAGCAAAAT
Source organism: Acanthurus leucopareius (assembly GCA_029814765.1). NCBI lineage: Eukaryota > Metazoa > Chordata > Actinopteri > Acanthuriformes > Acanthuridae > Acanthurus > Acanthurus leucopareius. Next base: position 4,106,083 of record JAQMCX010000050.1, read on the forward strand.
GGGTTAGTAACTGTTTATGTGTCGAAACTATGTGTGCAAGAAAATAATTTTTACCCCAGTTTTAAGTGAACCTTTAACCTCTTTAATATGCTCATATCATAATATACAGCTTTTTTTGGACACAATGAAATTTCAGTAATCTTTTTGGCCAGACAGATCACAGCACACGAAAGCACCTGTTCACTTGTGCTTCATCTTAGGCACTGAATAGTGTAACAGTCCTCCAAATGGGAACTGATTAGAGGTGGGGCTGTGTTTCTCTGGGACTTAAATTATCAATACAACAGGTTGTTTACATCGGAAGCGCGAGACTGTGCGGAAGACACACATTGTCTGAGTCGCTTAAAAATTAATTTGGAAACCTAGAAAACACATTTCCCCATATCTTATAAATAGTTTAAGGCTATAAACGTTTCCAATTTAGTAGTTTAACTAATTACATTATGTCTGACATGTCCTGACAACACGTATTGGAGGATGTTGGTGGAGTACAGCAGCAGCTCAGAGGAGGAAAGTGAGGCGACAGAGACAAGTGCACCTTACAAAAACTGCTGTTCAAACGGTCAAGAGGAAGATTATGCTAACGATGGCTGCCCGCAGAGGAAGAAATGCAGAACCGAGGAACATGTTACTAAAACGAGGTGAGTGTATATGTGTGTTGAGTGGATTTAGTGATTATGTTGTGAGGGAAGAGGATGATACAAAACATTATTTACAAAATAGGTGTTTAAACTTATAGGCTATAATCAATCCTACAGCAAGCTTAACATGTTTTTAGCTAAGAGGCCAATGCCAGCTCCTGGATTATAAAACTGTTAAACGTGAGTTTTCACGCTTTACAGAATTTTTTGACTGTATTAGTAAAGATGATATGAATTGATCTCTTATGTTGAGTCTTTGTTCCAGCAGATTGCCTCTTCCTGGTTGCCTGTTGGCCATGTTTCCAGAGGAAGTGGACTCACAGACTGAAGACAGCACTCTTCATGGTGGACGCATCCGCTCCTTCAAACACGAGAGAGGAAACTGGGCCACCTATGTTTATTTGCCATGTAAGACCAACACACTTTACTGTGGCTGATTGATCATCAGCAGCATTTAAGTGTGTTTGTTGGTCACATCATAACACGTTATCAACAAAAACTTATTATGATGAATTCAGCCAAGTGTCTCATGTTTCCATTTTTATCTCATCTTCACACCAGACCACCCTGAGGAGGAGTTCATGGAGCTGCTGGAGGAGCTGCTGTCAGTAGCGAGGGCCCATGGTGTGGTTTTGAGCCCACAGGAGGATTTTCATCTCAGCCTGTCCCAGACTGTAGTGCTGAGACATCACTGGATCCAACCCTTCACACAAAGCCTCAGGGCAGGCCTCGCACACTACAAGAGGTCTGCAAATACTAAATGTCCACACACAGAATAACTGAATGCTTTTATAAGAACTTACATTTAATTTTTATTTGTTCATTTTCTTCTGCTTTACACTAGTTTTAGTCTAAGCTTTCAGTGCGTATGAGGTATGATCAGAAAATAATTTGTAAGACAGGTCATTTAATTGCATATGTGACATAAAAATATTTCTTTATACAAAAGATATTAAAAAGGTTGTACTGGTGAAATAAAAAGAACATTCTGTGAAAAAAACAAGGCTTCACAACAAAGTAAGCCAAAAGGACACTAAGCTATCAAGAGAAATTAACAATGAAGAGTGCACTTATTGTATTATCTTAAGTATAATAACACTATAGTTATCATCTCAAGGGAAATAAAATTGCATTTGCAGCAGAATTATAGAACCTCCACCGGAATTGATGCAATATTTAAAAAAAAAAATAAAGGAAAATATGAAAAATGTACTAGAAGCTGATAAAAGTGTAATTTTCTTTTTGCCTTTCTGTTTTTTTGTTATTAGGTTTGTGTGCTCAGCAGGGAGACTGAAGGTGTATTGTAACGCAGAGAGAACAAGGTACAGTCAGAGCCCTTAACTGTCTCTTTTTCACAGTGCAGATGTATATAGGATGTGGTCACTGGCCAAGATGGTGTAAACTAAAACATCTCAGTGTGCCACAGACGTTTCATTGTCACTTTTGCCAGAAATTCCCATGTTTTTCAAAGACAAGTTTCTTTTTTAAATTGAAATAAATGACTATCCATTTATGTGTGTCAAGCCTTCTTATAACATCTTCAAAACACCATTTCTTCATGGTCTGATTGTCTGTATTTGTCTGTCTGTTGCCCCATGCAGGACATTTCTGGGGATGGAAGTGTGCACTGGGCAGGCTCAGTTACTGGACTTGGTCAAAGCAGTGGACAAAACAATGACAGAGTTTCGCTTGGACACTTTTTATAAGGTCACTGTGTGACACATTTGAACTAAATCTTAATGATATGCCAAAAAATAATGTTGCCACTATTTTTGAAATTGTGAAATGAGTTAAAAGTCTCGTGAGCGTGATAATTTAATTTTTACCAGTATTGATAAGATTTTTGCTGGGGTCTGTACCAAACAAGCATGATCCCTTACAGCTGTGAAAAAAATTAGTTTGTTAGCTTCTATGCAGCAGCACAGTGCTTTATTCCTAAATATATATTTTGACAAATTTTAGCTTTATGAAAAAAATGTAGCTCCCGCAGTTTGGATAGTGCAATGGGTAAAAGGTCCAAAGTGGAACCATTTTGTGTGTAATTCATAAATATTAATTAGTCTTCTCTGTTGTTTCTACTGTACCAATCCCAGTGTTTTGTATAATGATGTTATTATTCAGTATTTATTTGACAGAATTATAGGTAATTTTTTAAATGTGATTTTGTCTCAAAAGTATAATCAAAACTTTCAAAAGGCTCTTAAGTGGTGCACTTTCATGTCTGACCTCCACAGTTTTCCCTCTGATCTGCTTTACAGGATCCATCTTTCCACGTCAGTCTGGCCTGGTGTGTTGGAGACGTGACAGGACAGATGAAGGAATTTATTCAGGAGCTACAGGTACAAAAATCAGGAAGTGTAATACTAATAACTGTGTGCTCATTTCACGCTTTAGATAATTCATTGTTCCTTTTACAAGACTGGCAAGTCTAAATCCAAACTTATTCTAATGTTCCTCAGTCCATATTAAAATGGCCCATTATGTTTTGAATGACACCCTGACAGACCAGTGTATCAGATGATGCGAGCTCATTGCAGTTTAATCAGTTTGATTTTAGCTTATTAGTCTATTTTTAACTGACGAGTACAGAGAAACATGGACTGTCGCATTCGCAGTGGCCAATGTATGTGTGTAGCACTGAAGCTAATTTCCAACATCCGTCCCTTGATGGGCAACGATATGTCAAATATTAAACTTATATGCTGGAGCTGCTTTGAACTGGCTGGAGGGAGTTCCTTACAATAAGAATGTAGTTTGTGCAAATGAGATCTTCCAGTGTCTAATTTAATAATTTCCCTGTAATGTACTTTGAGTGTTAGTAGGAGGATACTGAGTGGAGCTAGATGGTGGAAACATAAAGTGTGAGGACAGTAATAAATGCAATCGTCAAAACTAAGAAGATTATATTTCTGAGAATATTTCAGTAATGGATTCTTATTGTCTTCTTACCAGAACTTTGAGGATTTGGTTGTAAGAGATGTTAGTTCAGGTTAATGGTGGAGACTGATGCCTTAGACAAAGGTATAATGCAATATGAGAGATGCAGAAAAAAAACAGCTTTCATAAATGTCAAGCAGTGTTCAATTTGTGCTAAGATTTGAAAATTGGCTTTAAGTGTTATTCTTTAACTTTTTTATTTGTTTGTGAACCTTAGCTGAGATTGTCCAAGACAATCCTGTAAAATGAAAAAAATCATTTTTCCACAGTGTGAAACAGCCTGTGATTGGGAGCTTTCTCATTATCATCTTGCATGTTGGCTGCTAAAAAACTAAAGTACAAAATGTGTGAGGTTATTTTAAGATGTTAGACAGTTTGTGCATCAGAGAGAACTGACAAGTTCCTTTTTTACTGAAAAATGCCCTGATCAGGCCATAATACTATAATAAAAATGTAATATACTGTTGTTGTTGTTTTTTTTAAGATTTTTTTTCATTGTTAGAATCTGGTTGATGACCACGAAGAAGGGCCATTTATGTTGCAGCTGAACTGCATGGAGCTGAGCTGCAAGACAGGAAACAAGACCTTTTGCTTCCCCCTTAAGCCCTAACACTTAATATATGTACTCTGACCACCGGACCTGCGCACTGTGTCCTTCTGACCCACATAAATGAGCCAGACAGAATGACCAAATTAAATGAGAAATAATTAAGAGATAGAGTCAAAGCCAAAACCGTATATTTTTAGAGGACTTTGATTGTGTTAAATCACAAGAGGTGATGCAAATCCTGAGGAAGGACTCAAGTCAACACAGCTATTTTTGAAGTGTTGTTTTTAAATGATGGCAGCAACGTGCCAGCTGTCATCATCACACAGGCCTGTGGAATAATTTTAAAAACAAATGTCTGCAGTTGCTTAATAAGTTCTTGAGGACATCAGCTCGGTGGTCAACTTAAATATTTAAGTGATGAAAGGATGATTAGTTGGCTCTTTTATGAACTGCTGAGAACAAAGGCAACAAAGATGATCAAGACTCCAAAATAAAAGCAAGAAAACACATTATTGTATTTTTCTACCTTATAGTAATACTGTATGTAAATAAAGCTGCTGCTGGTTTCATGCTAAGTTTGTTTCTTTTATTTTAAAACTGTGCCGTGTGTGTGAAGCTGTTCATGTGAAAGGAAGTTGTGGACTTTGAAAACTTCTCTGTGTGGTTCAAACAGTCATATCTCGCCTTTGTCATTAACACAGACAGATACAGATAGTCATCACCCAGTATATTTAAAATGACTGTTAAGTAAAGTCACCTCACAGCTCTAAAGACTGTAGATCACTAACTTAGCATACTGGTAACGAAGTGCTCTTGGCTTGTAGTTTCTTTGGAAAATGATGCCTAGAGGGGAAAAATTAATTGTGCTTTAACTGTGTGTATGAAGAGAACAACAGAAGGATTGATTCCACAAACAAAAGACAAAGGCTGAGTGTAATATTTGAAATATTTACTTCGTAGAAGGCAACACATGTTTATGACACACAGCTTTGATAGTCCACAGCAGATATAATCATATCATCATGGTCTGGCCCAGAGAGGGTTCAATGGCACAGTACAATCAGTCAGGTCAGAGAGATTCTGGCTGTATGTCGAGGACAAGAAGTCGGGTTTAAACTCTGCGCTAAGAACTTCTGATCAAACACAAAGAGCACGTAACAAAAACTACAGTCGAGAAAAAAATTTGATTTATGCTGTAAAAAACACCAGTTTGTCCTGCAGTAAATTCAGCCTGCCAAAGCACCTGGTTCACACCACACCTGGCCAAATATATGGATAGGATCATAAATATGAGCTTTTTAGGACTTGGAGACTAATGAGAAAGAGTTTAACATAACATGTGATTTACTTTCAGATCGTACATGAATACTCACAAACCGATTTTAAACAGTTAACAAAAAATGTCCCTATCAACTTTTTCTTACTGAGAACAACCAGGAGCAAATCCTATAATGATTTTAAGGTTTAAACTCTTAAAAAAAAATTAACCTGAAAGCTCTTTTTTGACCAATACTTGTTTTAGAAAATAAACTCTCAAGGACCAGGTCTGAGACTTCACCTACATCTCATAATCTTCATCACATGGCCTGAGCATGAGATTCTGGTCTGAACTTTGGACAGGAGCACTTCAAAACTGCTGATGAAGATAATGAGACGGTGCTGAAAATCTGGAAAAACATGGACTTACTTATGGTCATCCTGAAAAAATAACACTGGTTACTGGAGTTGGTGTTGAGAGTTTTTGTCTTATGTTCCGTAAACCTTCTTTTTAACCATTTTGTGGCTTCAACGTTACTCAAATTCCAGGCATGGTTCCTCTCTCTTAACATGTGACACAAACCTAATATGGAAAACAAAACAAAAAAAAGTCCTCTGACAGCTTGGCTGCATGCAAGGCCATAAAAAAGAAACAAACCGTAAAAAAGAAAATCAAAAAAAGACTCACTGGAAATCAAATGACACAAAAGTTGAGGAAGCTGTTTTGGTTAGAGTCCACTCTACATGTTAGATCATTTGAACAAATAACAGCACTCAAAAAGTGACCTGCTGCACTGAGAAAGATACGATTAACAGCTTGTGCTCTACCATCCTGACAAACAAGATTAAAGTCAAATAATTTCAGAAATCTCGTTCACAACATTAATAAAAAGATCTGACTCATATTATTAAGTCAAAGCGGCATGTACAGTAGATCCCTGGGTTTTGACTTGTACATACACACTTTCTTATGATAACAAGAATTAAGTAGGTAAAATCTTGGGTTCTTTGAAAGCTGACACAAATATAAAAGTCATTGTATTTAGGTTTATACAACAGTAAACAACCTGACCATAACATAAGTTGTACAATTACTATAAAATTCATTTTAAAACTTTGATTCTGCTGTTGTACTACAATATTTCTTCTTCTGAGCATTGTGGCGTGAAGAGGGGAAATTTTGGCAGTCAGTGTTCAGAGAGATGAGCGAGATGAGTCAGTCCCTGTTTGTTCTTTGTACGACTGTGTGTGGGTGTGTGTGTGTACGTGTGGGTGTGTGTACGTGTGGGTGGGTGTGTGTGTACGTGTGTGTGAGTGCGTGCTAAAAGACCCCTTCTGATGCGCAGTCCCTCACTTCCTGCTGACATCACGGGGAAAACAGCACAGTCTTGATGTAAGCCACAGTTGTGAAGTTAAGCAACATGTTCACATGTTCGTTTCCTGGAAGCTCCTTTAACGTCACAGGCTGTTTTTGCTTTCCTATCCACCGCTTGCACTGCGTGGCGCTCTGCAGGTTCACTGTCCCGTCCCCGTCGCCGTACACCACGGTGGGCTCCACATCGGGGAACTTGTCAGAGTACTGGAAAGCCTCCGACGTGGGAATGCCACTGCCGAACAAGCAGTGAACTTCCACGCCAGGAGGCGAGAGGTCGGTGACCAGCGGCTCCGTGTCCTGCCGCATCAGCCAGCCGTCCTCAAAACCGATGTCTGAGTAGAGCCGCTTGTAGTCCAGCACAGTGTAGTTGGCTGCAGGTGTCTGAACCAAGACCTAGTTTTGGATGAGTGCAAAAAAAGTTTCTCAGTTGTCTGATTTGGTTACCTCTACCAATAACTTAAGAAGAAAAAGTTATGTTCACCCTCAATCATATTTAACCATCCTAGAGTTTCTAGAGGTGGCAAAATGTCCCACATAACAAGCAAGATAGTTGCAGGATGAAATTTGAGTCTCCTTCATATTAAAGAAAATGATGAACATGTCTACAGACAAACAAGAAGACACACACACACTCACACGCGCATACACAGACCTGATCTTTGGGCCAGGAGTGCAAATAGGGGAGCAGCCAGGAGGTGGAGACAGCAGAGCGTTGCTGAGAGCGAATCTTCAATGGGCTGATCACTGGGATGCGGTTATTGTCACCTGTAGGAAGAGAAAAGAAACCAGTGACACTGAACTGAAACCAGGCTTAGAGTTTACAGTCACAGAACCAAAACCAACGAGGAGTTTCATTGTTCGGCTTCTCACTCAACACTGCTCATGTCCTGAGAGACTAACCGTTGATCATACATTGTGGTGCACAGTATGGTTTAGTTGTCAAGGTTACAGTTGTGCAAGGCAGGGAACATTTACCAGAATACAGGATCTGATGTAACTGACCCTTGAGAAATATGGTCTACACTGTTATGAAGTAATTTAGTAAATTTTTTAGTAAATTTAGTAAATTACTTCATAACTGCACTCAAAAATCCTACTTTGGTGACTCCGCCAACCAGTAAAGATATAAAGCGACACTATTAAAAAAGCACATTCTAATGATTTCTTCAATGGAAAACAGCAATCGACCAAAGGTTAGAAAGTATCTTTGAAGGACTAGAAACTAGCACTGGCATTTCGGCCTCAGCTGACTATTCAGTCACAAATGGTCAGACACAACTGTTGGAAATTGCCCTTTTCTTAGGTTATGTTTTCCTCCACTGACCACATTTATACTGACAAGCTCCAAAATGAGTCCCACCATCCGAGAATAAAGCTCTGTTAACAGAGAAATGTCTAAATGATAGGCTGCTTTCAAAAGGCTTTTATTAGGTTACAAGTGTTAACCTTATGCAACCTAATGGAGAATATTCTTAAATTTCTTCCAGACTCACATTACAGTGCTAATATGTTGCCAAGCCCTAATAAAGTCCCATGACAATAAATACAAGAATGCTGTTTCACTTTCTCTTCTTTTGCTTCTGCAGGTATGTGAGCTCATGCTCAACTACTTTTTTTATTGTAACAAAACAAATACAAAACTTAATTTGGGTTGCTAATCTTTTTTTAATGTTAGTGTGTAAAATGTGTTTTTTTCTATCTTCTTGTCATAAAATTTTTTCGTGGGAAGGCAGAGAGAGGGTGGTTCTCGTGTAATATACAAAGCAAAACACAGGATTAGATCCGCTACAGAAGCATACTGAAACTGTTCCCACAGTATCACTTCAATCTCTTACCAGAGGTGAGCACACGAAGGGTCTTGGCAACCCCCGCCCACGGAGGCCCCAGAGAAATGAAAGCTTTGATGTATTTGTCTTTCCAGGCCTGTGGCTGCTGGTTGAGGAAGTACAATGTGTACATGTTGCCCATGCTGTGAGCGATGAGAACAACAGGACTGCCGGCCTTCTCTGCCATCTCCTCAATCATCTGCTGCAGTGCCAGGAAATAATCTTTGTTTTCATCTGACAGAGGAGACAAAAACAACACTGAAGATGAGTAAACAAAGTTCCCCCACTGGTTCTGAATCAAAATTCCCGCCATTTTCTACCAACATTTCAGTTCCTCCTGGTTTTGGACAAAAAAGCTCCAACCTGTGAAAAATGTGGCCTGATGCGTAAAATTGCCCAAACTCCTCCAGGTTATTTACCTCCATTTGTTACAACTTTACTTCCTAGAAATGCTCCTTTCAAAATAAAATCCAACAATTCCATGACTGGCAGGAAAGTTTCTACCTAGCATTATCTGTTGTTTGTTGTAGTTGTTGTTTGTTTGTTTGTTTGTTTGTTTCTACATGTTGGGCCAAGTCACCACCAGTGACTCACATAAACTGAAAGACAAGTGTTGTCATTGTTTTGGCTGCAAACCATTTAACATACCTGCTTAATGAGTCCGGAAATTTCTAAATTGATGAACAAAACACAGAACTGCTGCAATAACGTGTTCAGTTTATGTGTGTTACACACTGTAAACAAGCCAGTTTGTTTTCTCACCAAACAGGTTCTCCAACTACCGCTTTAATCATTAAAGAGTTAGTTTGAATTAAACTAAGGGGAAGGACTGAAGAAAACCTGGTTGTAAACCTGGTTGTGTGTGTACATGTGTGAGTGTGAGTGTGAGTGTGAGTGTGAGTGTGAGTGTGAGTGTGAGTGTGAGTGTGAGTATGTCCACAGCTGCTTACTGGGGGCTTTCCTCCAATCATAGGGAGCTCCTCTGACATCTTCATCTCTGGTGTAGCCCCACTCCACCAGCGCCTGCACTATGGTGAAGAAGTACATGCCTAGAAGAGGACAGACAAACATGCACAAAAGCGATAGAAGAAGAAAACAAAGAATCATACATTCCAGTCTCTCACGCAGAAACTGAGTCATCTAATACTTTGATTCTTGTTTGTGTATCTTTATAAGGACTCATTTAGACCTTAAGAGCAGGGACATTTTTGGTACTTTGCCCAGTCCTTACTTCTGTTTGGCACCGGACCTTCAACTCACCCACACTGCGTTTGCTGGGGTCCAGATACTCCAGGGAATATGTCTGTCCGAACCCTGGGACACGGATCTCCACACCCGGTGGAGATGAGGTGGTGTGTGTGGTCTTGTTGTAGATCAGCCTACGCATGCACACACACACACAAAATATGACAAGGAGAATATGGTCAATATTATTTCTGCTTCTGCGGTGGACCACATGCACACACTTCCCATTTTAACCCACCACTGTTCCCACACCTTGTGAGTTTCATGTGACAACTTCCCTAAGCCTAAGGTTTTTTTGAATCCAATGCAGATGTGAGAGAAGACATCTGGGTTTGCCAAGCAGAAGCGAATATTTGAAAAAAATATTTGCAAACTACACTAACACTTAGCGATTTCGAAAGTTACGAGCCTATGCTTACTAGATAATCACAGAAACTGGACCTCTGAACAGATCAGTTTGCATTATTTTTGTTTAACTTCCAAGAGTTAAAACTCTGATTTACGCCCTATTTTCCAGAACGCATGTAAGTTCTTCCACTAAAACTGTCAGCTGTGACTCAGACAGTCACACCTTCTCTTGTTTTTTTTTTGCTTAATGGAACTTAACACGTAAAAACCTGTAGCATCTCCCTCATGTCTCGCCCACATACTTTTAGTCAGACATTAAAGTCACCTAGCACATGCACTTGCCTTAATGCAAGGCTTTGCTCTTAATTTGTGAGTAACTGACATTAAAAACTGCTGGCCTGGTGTGACCTATGCAAACATATCCTGGCTAATGATTAGTACTAGAGATAATTATTGCTGTGTAACTGGCATTACTGAGACAGTTTGATGACTAAGTTACGCACAGACTGACTCAGCTGTATTTGCTCTACTGTCTACACTATGATTTAGCATTTCCCTTTGTCCTTTAAATGGTTCTTGTGGATTTAATGACCACAGTTCACCAAATGTCACATGAGTTAGCTTTGAGCGAAAAGTGACAAAACTGCCTCTTATTCACAGTTAGCTGGATGTGGAGCAAGATCTTTCAAGATTAACCCCATGAGTACCAAAATGTATTAATGGTAATTACATTGTAGGTACGGGAAAACGGGGGAGTTTTTTTCAATTATGGTTAAATAATTTAGGTTGGATTGATAACTGAACTCATTCTGCTAAAAATTGATGGTTTTTTTATACATTTTATTCTGGTTTTTGACTGCATTACGTCAGAAGTGGTTCCTGAGCTTTAAATTGAGTATTGTGTGTCTGCAAAAAACATGTGCAGCTTGTGGCCAGTGTCATGTCAACCAGTCATTTATAAAGGCTGGTCATATGATCAGCCAGTTAATTGAGTGCTGATTGTGGTTTCCACTTTATTCATTTCCCAAAAAAGACCCACTGTCAGGGTAATTCCAAGACTAGTCAAGCCTCTCGCTGCAGAGACATTTAGGAGCCTTGATTATTGACGTCACATCTTGAGAACAGAGAACAACAGTGCAACACTGCTATGGGGATCGCTCTATTTACTTGTGTTGTGACGAAGTTCTCACTTTGAGATGTTTTATCTCACAGTTCTTGTGTCTGGAGGAAAGATAATGAGATTTAGATTTTTTTGATTTGTTCATTAACAAATGGTGTTGCCTAAAATTGATAATGGTCTGATTCTGACTCAAGCAGCTGGCAATGGACGGATCTTTTCAGTCCGTCAGTAAAAACAATTAAAACAAAAGATGGATGTGACGATGTCATGATGATGATGGAGGGAAAATCGTTTTGCTTAAATCTCACTGTCTGACTCAGGCAGAGTGTTCACAGATGAGGTCATGTTTTTAAATTTTATTAAGGTTACATTCAGTCATGTTTACTGACTTCTGTTTCTGTTACTAAATTAGCAAGAGGCAATCAAAGAAAACGCACCTTTACCTCAAATTAAATTGTAGATTTCAATTGTTTTGAAAATTTTTCCAATATTTTGTTAGTGTAAGTAAAAAACTTAACAATGTATAACAAACACAGAGTTGTTTTTAGACATTTTGATGTGGAAAGGTCACATATTATATGTTTAATTATTCTTAAATCACTGATGTTTGTGCATGTCTTTCATTTTTCAAATAACAGATATCAGTTTTTGTATCTATTTTTATATTTGTTACATTTTGTTTACCAAAATTAGGAAATCGGTGTTTAAGTTAAGCATGATTTTGCCATGCTTGACTTTAGAGAATGATCCCAGTCTCTTCCATACAGTGAGGCTCACAGCTTATTAATTAAACACTGATGGGGGATCACTACTTGGTATTGATAGATGCTTAAATCTAGGTATCAGATTAAGATTGGAACCTAAAAAAGATTGTGGATTGCTGCATCCATATGAACAAAGCATATGACAAGATAAGATAAACGGGTCACTCAGTAACTATCATGTTGTTTGTTGTTTTTAGTCAACTGCTGGAGACGTCAGAGGAATACAATCTCGCCCTTTTTTCCTTTAATACCTTGGTGATAAATGGAGGGTTCAAAGGTGAGTTTATTCAGTGTAGGTTGATAACTGTTGACAGAAATTCCACCAGGTCATTGCACCCACCTACCTGCTCCCTTTACCTATTGACAGCACTTCCAGGAAAGTGCTGTTTTGGAATTTGCACCCCATAAAGTTTTCACTAAAATCAGGCATTCTCCAAAGAAACCAGCAAAGGCAAAACTGTTCAACCTATGATGCGACTTTACCACAGAAACACACAACACTAATCCTAACATGATTAGTGGTAAAAACAGGGCATGAACAAACCTTTTTAAAGAGAAAACATATCTTGTTCATTTTGTGAGGTAAATGATCAGTGCCATACAAACAGCTCTTTATTGATGTCTGAATGTAAACAGAAAGACCCACGTCATACCTTATGTTGTCTATCCAACAGTCAATGGCAACAGGGACCAGCAGTTCCAGGTTGAGCCACAGGGTGAAGAAGGTGTCCGTCTTCTTGTAGCAGATGTAATGGACCACACTGGGTTTATCCAGCTTCGCCTCCAACTGGTTTCCCAGATCCCCCGGAACTACAAGGAGCAACATTTACCATAACTCACATATCTGCAACATCACTGGAAAGAATGACATCATAGGTTTATTACTTCCTACTGTTAATCTGATTATTTTATTACCACGATGCCAGAAGACAACTTCATATTGCTACTCAATGATTTTCTTGTGGTAACTCTGCTTACACACTGTAATATACATTTTTAATTTGTTTTTATCTGTTATCAGTACTTCAAATTAAAATGATAATTTGCTGGTAGTTTCATTTATTTGCTATTTGGCTCTGTCTTACTTTCCTTCTCTGTAAAAAACATAAAAAACAAATAACAACTTTCTGTTCTCACACCATAACTCTGGGTGTCAACCACCATAAAACAGGAAAATTCAATCAGTGTAGATGTTCTTTTTAAACCTTTATTTGCAGTTATTATTAAAGACGCTCTCTCCATCCTAGTATAAAGTTATTTAGTGTAATTCAATTGCATAAAATAGAAACAAAACAAACAATAAATAAAGTTAATTACAAATTAGACTGGCATTTTTTTTTAGGTTAAATATTAAAGAAGGTCAACACAGGCTTTTGTCAGTAAGTGTAATACTCTCCTGCAAAGATCACAGAGGGAGATCACAGCAGATCAAACTTTTACACAGACTCTTATCACACAGGCATTCAGACGGACAGAGACTGAAGTTTAAACTTGGTCAAACAGAGATAAGATTCCTCTAAACCCAAAAATCCTTTCAAAGATGGAGTTGAAGAAGTTATAGCTCTTAGGCTGAATTCTGGACTAAAGTTCACACAAAGTTGCACACTTTATTGGAGGAATAAACAGAGACTATTCTAGTCTCAGTATCCTGAGAACTCGGCTGCAGTGGTGGAGCCCTGCCCTGTTCCAGCTTGATCATATGATCAGACGACAGCTGACCGTGATCAACCTGAATAAACAAGCGCACACATAAAAAACTCACAAAAATGCCCCTATTAAAAAGTACTACTACTTGTTGCACGTTTGCACACAGAAAGGTTTTCGAATAAAATAATACTGAATAAAATTTAGTGCAGTAAAAAAATGCCGTTTCGGACAAACTGTGATAAGCAGTTGCTTTACTCCACCATGTCCAGCCGTGAACGTCCACCGTTCACAAACCTGGCTATGTAAGGACGCCTACGAAATCCTGGACAAACTCTGACTAAGCTTATTTTCAGGACTGATAGGTACATTATTCCGACTTGGCACAAACATAATACTAAAATTCGCTTTTCTTGAGCTCATTTCGACATACTGCTTCTTATCTTAAAGACCACTTTCCAAAAGTTAGCCTGTATTTAATTAACGTGGTGTTACATAAAATTTCTAGGATTCTGTGCAGGCCGAATTGAAGACTTACCAACCACTAAGTTGAAAAATATTTAGTCTTCCTGCTAGTGTAAGGTATTTTAACGACAAGCGAAGAGAGATTAAATCGATTTAATTTTGAATGTGGTTTGGCCTATTGAGAGAATCGCCCATCATCGCTAGCCGGCTGAGCAATAAGTTGCGATTATTTTTTTTACAAGCATGGTGAGGTGAACAAGACTATATATACTACAAAACACCCAAGAAAACACTTACTGATGACCACGGGGGGTCTCGGGGGTTGACAAAACTTGTCGCCGAGACATTTGTCTGACGGTCTCGCGCTGCTCTTAGCCGACAACAGCAACAATAACAAGCCAAGCGTTACTTGGAGCGGCGAGGAGAAGGCGCTTATCCGGTGCCGAGCCGCCATGCCTTCCGATGTCTCATAGCCAAGCGGTCATGGTCGCCTCATCGATGTGTGCGGATCTGCGGTGGAGCTTTTTAGTTTACCGTTGAGGACCTCTGATGTCAATTACTGCAATGTGTACGTTTGAGAACAGCCTGTGACCAGGAAGGCGTTGATCACGAGGTCAAGATTACAGAGCAATCCACCCAGCAACGAAAATTCAGCAATCAAGTCAAAAGTCATCAACCGCAGATGTGGTCAGACGGACACAATCAGGGTTTTTACTCGATGTGTGTCGCATGCGAACTTATCATTTGACACACGCGACTTTTGTGACAGAAAATGCTTTATTTGAAGTAAACATCTATATAGGTACATTTAGCGTGTTACTTGACTGTATAAACATCCATATACATTCACATCGTTAGTTGAATATAGGCTATATCAACTTGAGAAAAAGCGATCTTGTTATTTTTCAGATGGATTTCAAAGAGATATCTTAAAACATATATTGGTATAGAAGTACTATAGTGACATCATACACAATTAAATATCATCTATTCATAAACCATAAAATAAGACAAGTAAGCATCACATCACTTATAATGATGTGATGATAAATGCATCATCCATCAAAAGTAAACAAACCATGAAGGTCTAGTTTTGTAAAGATGTATGTAACAACATTTGAAGTTGTCTGAAACGTACAGACCACTATATTAAATGAACATCATAAAAAAAATTCCATCACTATGTTTTGTAATTATTGCAATAATTATGTGAAAGATGATTACAACCATAAATCTGATCATGATCAAGATGCAAATGCAAGGTAGTTACAACAAATTAAGAAAACTTGTAAATAAAAACAGATAAAATAGACAAGGACCCTTATTCTAGATAAGGGGCCTATTGTTATTGCTTGGGGGGTTCACAGTAAGATTATTATCCAGCCCAGACTAATTTAGAACTGTTGTACTTACTTGGGTTAAATGGGCTCCTAATAAATGTTGGAACCATGAGAAATTTTCTTTTTTCCACTTGAACAGTCAACATCAACCATTTGAACACCCATCACTCAATGTGGATTTGGCTTTTAAAGTCTTAAATATGGTTGTCTGACGTCAACCTCATCTGGTGTGTCTGAATTGCCCTCCAGGATATGCTGGATTATGTCGAACACCTTTTCGTGAAACACTATATCCAGATGGGCCAGCCCTCTAAACTCTGTAACATGGACGGGCTTCACCTGTTTCCCGATCCAGCGTTTGCAAAGACTCATGCTAGTGCTGTCCACTGTGTCATCCCCATCAGCATAAACAAAGTCCACTGGGTCCGTGTTGGGAAAGTCCTGGTCGTAAATGTATGTTACGGGTGTTGGAAGCCCCACACCGTACATACACCACACCTCAACATCAGGTGGGACGAGATCACCAGTGAGGTTCTTGGTGTCTTCCCACATATACCTGGAACCAGAACAAGAATGATGGGGTTTGTGAGATGAATTGGTAGAAGAACTGCATTAGTGCAGTCCAAGTTAAAATATTTTGCCATCATTAATTGATTATATGACAAATAAATCGAAGGTTGTCAATTGTGATGAACCCTTTGAGACTTATAACTGGACCCTGAAGTTCCACTCATTTCTATGGAACTTCATAGCCACCTTCAAAGACTTCAATCACACTACATTAATATTGTTGGACAACAGATGGACATTTTTTTAAAAGAAAAGTAATTAAAATCAATGCAGCAAAATATAAGATATCTTCTTTATCTCATGCATTCTTCCTTGTTGAAATGTGGTACCTTTGTTTGTCACAATGTAGCTCAACATGATTAAATTGACTGTACAGATGTGGGTGTTTCAGTAAGCTCACCTCCTTCTGACTGCACACCTCTAAATTTTTCCATTTTAAATTCGTGGTTTTCCGCTCAATTTACTCTCACTATTTAATCATATTTCCTTAAAGCTCATTGGATCGATCTTCCAGGGAAAAAAAAAAAAAAACTTTGCTGTTTTGGTTCATTCCGTGTCATTTTGACTGTTTTGAGTGAATCAAGCTCTAAAAATCAACTGTAGGCTACCTGCGCAGTACCAAAAGGTAGACAGATACAGTAAATATGTAGCTTGTGAACATAGTGGAGCATCTACCAGCTAATGAGCCAGGTGCTATATTTAGAGCAGGAGTTGGCAGAGACAAAATACAGAGTAAATATTATGCTTACATTTGACTGGGCCCAAATAAATAACATTTGACTGGGGCAAAATAAATACTATTTTTGCTCTGTATCTGAAGAATGTGTACATATAAATCCAGCATCTATTTGCAAAAATGTTTATTGTTTAAGCTGAGAGGTAGTAAGTTCACATCTTGTTTCTGCTGCCCCTAAGTGGCCAACAGCATTACATTACAGGTTTTAAACTTGCAATATCCAACACACATAGTTGGGCAAACTGTATGTGTTTCTTTCTTTAACAACTGCCAGTGGTAGCAACATCTTTGTGTTGTCTAATCTTTCTACACGCAAAAAATGTCAGCTATCAAAATAAAGTGTAGAAAATGTTCTTCCATTAATTATTGCTATTAAACACAATAACGTGTCAACATAGGCATGACCACAATGACACACTGTCCTGTTCACTATCTAACATTATGTTGCAGCACATAATGCACACATAATGTGCACACTTATCTCCTTCTACAGTTGTTTTTACATAATTACACAAGTTGGAAGTGTCGTAAGAGATAAAAGTGATCAGAGATTGCCACTGTAACAATATAGTCACTGTCCTTTGAATCATAAACACTTCTAAGCATTTGAGTCAGTTAAATAGTGTCAATAGTATATCAACTGAGTTGGATAACAGCACAGCGTTTATTATCTTGAAGAGTCAAAAAACAAGGCAACCTGAACTGAACTGAAGAAGCTTCTTGGATGAGAAGTGAAATGTCTTCCCAAAACTCATCATAGTCCAGTTGCCTTGTTTTTTGACTCTTCAGGATAATCATGACCTGGATGAATGAGAATTTACACAGACACACAGCGTTTATTATTCAAGATTTTATAATAACTTTAAAGCTGTGAGTTACCAGCCATCTTCATAGTTGATGTCTGTGAAGAGGCGCTTGTAGTCCCGGCTGGTGTAATTAAAGGTTGGTGTGGATATGAACACGTGGTCCTTTGGCCACAGGGTCTCAGACGGCAGCATCCAGGGATTGGTTGTCGTCATTCTCTGCTCCTCGCGGATCTTGATGGTGGAAATCATTGGGATGCCGTCATTTTCACCTGCAATTAAAGATCAAGTCAAAAATATCAGAGGGCTGTACATCACAGCTACATGAGTAAATACATGGAGCAAATATGTGAATTTAGCGGGAAATGCTTGAATTAATGGTAAAAAATTTAAACATTCAATGGAATGAGGTGGTTAAAACTATCCTGTGGAAGTCTCTGATTGTCAGTAGGAATACAGATTAAAAAATATTAAAAATAAACATGTATTATATACTTTTCTTTCTTTTAGAGTGACTGGTGCCAATTTATTTAGTACAATCTGTTACTGCACCGCTCTAAGGTCTCTTCTCATATTGCCATTACCTGATGCCAGGACTCTAAGTGGTTTAACAGCACCCCCCCATGGAGCCCCCAGGGAAATGAAGCCCTTGATGTACTTGTCCTTCCAGGCCTGAGGCTGGTGGTTGAGGAAGTAGAGGACATAGTGGCAGCCCATGCTGTGTCCCAGCAGGTACACAGGTTGCTGGTACTGGTCATACATATCCTCAACCAGGTCCTGCAGCTTTGTGAAATACTCTGCATTCTCATCTGTGGGAGGTGGGATGACAGGAGGGTTGCAGACTGAACTTTTATAAATGTAGCACATAATATTTATCCTCATCATCATCATCATCATCATACAGAGTGACAGAGTCTGGCATGACTAATTTCTTTTGGCTACATGTGGTCACAACACGCTGACAAACACACAGCCTTGACATATCACCACCTTAGAAAGTTGTAACTGCATAACTAGCGTGTAACATTTGTAATTTTTTGGAGTTGTGTTTCTGGAATCTTAGATGACTGAATACCTAAAATTCACTCTACTTGTAGCAATTTTTTTTTTTGGTTTTACAGCTAACAACTTCACTGTTTTGGTTCAGCCTCATTAGTCTTTTCAACCTTGTTGTCTGTTGCAACAAGCAAATATTTCCGATAAACATGCTGTTCACTACATTTGTAGCACCAAAATACATAGAGATAAAATTAGCATCCTTTGCTGGTCAAGACTAAACAGCTGCAGAGCCACTTACTTATTTTCTTCTTGAGAACAGAATCAGAAAGAGAGGGGCTTATATTTATCATGTGGCTACACAAAAGAATGCTGATGGTAATGTAAGGCTACAGTAAGACCCGCATAAATAAGACGGCGTCTGGATCCAGACTGGAGCCGTGTTCAAACTGTTAATGGCCTCAGGCAGAATGGAGAGAGCGATGGACGAGGGGAAGTCATTTCGGTCATTTTGCGAACAAAAGGGATGGGGTCCCCCTTCGTCCCCTCTTAAATCACCTACTGACTATATCAACGTTGTGTTTAAAGCTTTCTTTGCTGACCCCAAATGACAAGTTAACAGACCAACTGATGCACTTTCAATCCAAAAATATTAACTAATGAAGCTTCAGATCAGTTTTTGTGTTCAAGAGTCCTACATCATACCGTCATAAAGAAAATAAGGCTAAAATACAGACTTCACACTAGCTGTGTGGCTCAGTTGGACCCGTTAGATCCTTTATCTTTTTGGATGTACTTTTATACTTCCAAGCCAACAAATGCAAAGTGCCAAACCTTTCTATTTACATAAACTCTCAAGATAAAAATTCTACTAGTGGGTGTGTGTTTTGACATGTTAGATAATACTGTTTAAAGCTCCTCTAATCTACTGGTTACCCTGTCTGTGTGTATGCATGGGGTGCATGTGTAGTTTTGCTTCTTACTAGGTGCTAATCTCCAGTCGTATGGAGCTCCTCGGACAGTCTCATTTCGGATGTGGCCCATATTAACCAAATGTTGCACCATAGTATGAAAATAACCTGCAAAATACAGCAGCAAATTAAATTTATACCAGATGTTGGAGTCCAAAAAAAACATTACTTTATACAGTGCAACTGAGCTGCACAGTGCATTTAATGTATTTAATTAAGATATCTGAAGTAAGAACTAAGCATAGGCATACAAATATAAGCTGTAATTAAACTTTTTGACATTTCTGTATCATTAAAAAAAAAAAGGAAAGATTAAGGAATCCACAAATCTGGAGCCTGAAGTCCAACAGTACTGTATTTCTCTCACCAGCCAGTTTGTTATTGTCAAGAAACTCAATGGGATATGTCTGCCCAAATCCTGGCACCCTCACTTCTACTCCTGGTGAGTTGGATGACCGCCGAGTTGTCCTGTTGTAAACAAGTCTGGAATATGCACAGACATTCATGTCAGTGTAAAAAACACCTCTATTGCAACTACAATAAGATCTGAAAAGAACAAAAATAAAGTGGTTTCCGCAGTATAATTGATTTATCTGGTAGTGACTGCTTTGACCAAACTGAAAGATTTAAAGGTGAAGAGTAATAAATTCCTTGACCAGGGGCCAAAAGAGAAGTCTGGTTTCTCCCAGGACCCAAATCTACTAAAATACCTCATGAGTTGCCATAGCATCTATGTTTGTACATAGAGTACTGATAAAGATATAAGATATACATTAATTTCCATATAAAAGAACATCTCAGCAGTATTCACTTCTGCTGAGTGAAACGTTAAGTTTCTTGATATCTCATATATGTGCTTTAAGTTTTGTGTGTCTCTCTTGTACAGGATGCACACAGTGTTTAAGTTGAACAGGCCAGTGCAGCAAAAAGTAAGCTCTTCTTTTCTAGTTGGCAACCCAGTTAAAAAGGGCCTGTGACCCCCCGTTGTTTGGGAAACACTGTTTAGGACCTTTTATAAAGTTGAGTGCACAAAACCAAAAATCTTTAAGATCACAAACAGGACAAGAAAATGTTCAGACTAAGATGTTGATCAAAGGTCCAGAGAAACTGTTTCCAATTAAATTGCTTGAACATGTAACATAATACAGAAAAAGGATAGAGGATATTGAAAAGTCAGTCAGTGTTACCTAATGTTATCAATCCAGCAGTCCACACCTATGGGTACAAACATGTTGAGGTCAATCCACAGGGGAAACCACTTTTCAGTTTTCCTGAAACACAACCAGTGCACCACACTCGGCTTGTCTATCTTAGCTTCCAGCTGGTTCCCCAAGTTCCCTGGCACTGGACACACATAAACACACACACATATCTGTGAATCACACTGCAGGGTAGCTGAAACTGTTAAATATGCCTTAGGTCAGGTTTGAAACCTCAGAGTCAAGACTAAAAGTGAAGAGTAACAAGAAACTTAAAGGTCCACTGTGTGGGATTTAGGGTGATCTATTTGTAAAATGTGGCAGAAATTGAATATAATGTTAAAAAGTGTGTTTTAATGAGTGTATAATCACCTGAAAATAAGAATCACTGGGTTTTCAATAAGCTCTTAATGTCTACAGAGTGAGACATGCTTTGCAACTCTCTTAACAAGCGGAGGCTAAGTGGGGGACATTCAGTCTGGTGCAATTTACAACCTCGCCACTAGGGGATATTTAATTCTGCACAACTGATCTTTAATTAATTAGGAGGAAATAAAAGACATTGGTCTTATACAAAAATCTAGTTTATTGTTTTACTTGGCAAAATTAGGTTTTTGTTGTGAAATATTTGACGAACAAACCCAAAAAAATTCAAATGAAACAGTCTAGAAAGTTCAAAAGTAAATTTCGATCTTTACTGGACCCGTTCCAGCTGTGACCAGGACTGGCTAGCTGACAGTTTAAGAGTTAGGAAACCGCTGCTGTAGCTTAATCCAGGTTTCATAACACGTGATAGTCAAGCAGACGCTGCCAAGTGCACGGGCGACTCAAAACTTTAAAAAGGTAGAGGTACGCTCATGCTGACTATTTGCCTGCAAATGTGTGTCAGCTGACGATATTTTTCAATCGGCCTCGTGAGCGCTGGCATCAAGGTCTGTATTCCAGATTATCTACCTGATTAATCAGTTCATAATCAAAACAACTATCAGTGGGATATTGCAGACTCACATGTTCTGATTAAATTTACTTTTTAGCTACAAAAAATGATGCTATGACATAAAATAATGAATTATTAAAAAAATAAGAAATCATGGGGGGTAGGGAGGAGGAATTCGTGGTCTGACCACAGAGGGTAAATCCCTGACAGTTGAAGTGTGAGGGCCCATTTCGGAGCGTGACCACAGATTTTTTTTTTTTAGACATTTGAGCCTAAAATACCATAGTCTGACCTAGATAAGCAAGAAACAAACAGTAGCATACAGAGTCAAATGTACAGAGTACAGTGTATAACTTCACTGATAGCCTACACATCAATACACAGACAGTCGGTCATAATTCATTCTAAGCAAATTAATTTCGGGGAATGCCACAAATGGTAAAATGAATGTATTTCAACTTGGCACAGGAAAGTAAAGAAAGCCAAGTCAACATATTAGTTGGCATTGCTCCATACTGATCTTCAATAAAAATAGCACAAACCTAAGGACATCATCATTTCAAGCTTTCAGGGCCCTCTTGGCCTGCTTTGACAAGAGGGTATTCAAGCCTCGATTTTTAAAGTCAGGTTTCTCGCTCTGGATAAGTAAAATTAGTTACACAGCCATTCTGGCAACTAGTGTTCTTCAAATAAATTCACTTACCTATGATGAGAGGTGGAGTGC
Organism: Acanthurus leucopareius; assembly: GCA_029814765.1. Lineage (NCBI taxonomy): Eukaryota > Metazoa > Chordata > Actinopteri > Acanthuriformes > Acanthuridae > Acanthurus > Acanthurus leucopareius. The sequence continues at coordinate 4,128,531 of JAQMCX010000050.1, forward strand.
TGTTGCTTGGTGCTCTAGGTTTGGCATTTGGCGGGAAGACAACATTGATGATCCAGAAACCCGAGGAGTGATGAAGCCCCAGCAGAAATACAACCAGCAGCACCGAGCAGAGGTGTCCTCCCGACCCCATGTTTTACCTTGCAGCTGTGGTGCAGGTCGGCTGCCTCGTCTGTTTGCAGCAGGAGGCGGAGGGAGAGGCGGACCGGGCAGAAACCGTGCGGTGACACCGGCGGTAACGCAATAATAGTACCTGGTACTGACTAATGGCCAACAAAGTGAAGGGAATAACTTCTTAGAATCCCTGACCCATTTTTTTCTCTGAAAAACCTACAATAAGTATGACGAGGATCATCACACTACTATCGGCCCACGCGCGCACGCTCACGCGCGAACACTGGGATGCGAGTAACTGACAGGCACGAGGACACATAAAACGTGTAGCCTACAGGTGAACCATAGCCCTCATCTATTGATCCTTCCAAATCACACAGCACAGTGTAAATAAATGACTAAGACCGAAACACACTAGAAAACACTGGGAAGACCACAAAAAGCGTCCTGCCAGAAAATCCCCCCAAAAAAGGCCTATGCAAATCCAGGGGTTCTGTCTTTCGCCAGTGTATTTGCTTTAAATTAATGAAAAAGGCAGTCCGTAACGTTGAAGTTCAATTTGACCAATGTTAAACGTACACTGTGCTGTTGAACAGTTGCATGCTATAACTCACTACGAAGGCAAAGTTGGCCACTTCACTTCACTTCACACTGAGCAGAGTCCAGCTGTTAGAATTCGGACGGCGAGAACTTTCCGGACACCTCGTTACAGCTGGTGCGGCGTTCAAGTTCCACGTAAACGCCAAATCTTTAAGAATTTTTGTGTGGAATTAGTAACAGTTTGTAACAGACTACGTTATAATATGATTACAAAGTAGAAAAAAACATTCGCCACATGTTAACTTGTTTTACATTCGATGCAAAACTTATTTTCTCTCTATAGCAAGAGAAAATCATGTACTGAATTTCTGTGTATGCTCCCGATTAAAACCATGAATTGTAGCCAAAGCTTTCATGCTGGGTTCAATCCAAATGTATTCTAGCTTCTAAACTGACAGGTATGCTTTTTTATATCAGTTACGGGGTTGTTAAATCTAAGTATCAAAAATACAAGACTGTACAGGAAGGCAGCATGTTATAGCGTCATCATATCTTGGTATTACCAAGGATACAGAGTAATCAAAAAAGTTACAAACTTTACAGCATGACAGGTGAACCGACTCTCGTATCCAAATCCGTATATCAAAACATTTCACAACCGGTTCAACTCATGAAGACTTGTTTGGTTATGAGGCAGGTAACAGCAAATACACTGCAAGAAAGTCTCACAATATTGATAAGATAGGCTATCTGTTTATCTGAATGTCACAATTAATAGGCCTATAACAGCAGCCTAACTATGATACACTGTGTTCACCTGATGTATTTAAGTGGTGCATCTAACTGACGTACACCAGACAGTAAACATGAGAGGTTACTGCAGTGCATTAATTTATGGTACATGTTTGAACTTTGTAAGTAGAGCACAAGGTCAGCGCCTCACGCATCTTTCTATAGGGATACCCCGTGGTGCAAAAAAAAAAAAAAAAACTCTACATAGTTAATTCATATTTTGGAAAGTAATTTTCTGTAGGTCATAGCCAGCGTGACATTTGTGATGCCTGAAGCAGACAGTCTTTTATTTATCTACTTACTTACTCAGTGACTTCTCTTTGGTGTAATCCAAACTTGAAATTTCTCTTTAAGTCTCTCAGATTCAGTTTACGGACTTAGTGTTTATCATTACCGCTGTCCCTCCTTTTATTCAGAAGGTATTCCTTACTTTCACTTTTTTATTCACAGTAGATAAAATCAGCTCCATGACTTCACATTAAAGATTTGTATGCTCTCTGGGTTCCTGCATCCTTTAAAACCATGCCAATTTGCCATTACAAACATTCAATAAGTGTATTTTGCTTATATATTTGAGTGTATATTGTGTTTTTCTTGAATAAAATTCTAAAAATTTCAACATGCTCCTATGCAAGCATTGTGAGTAATTCCAGTTAATTAGCCCAAATAAACCTCTGCTCAGGGTGAAGGTGGACAGAACAATGTTGCAAATTACGTTGAGGCAGAAATATGTCCCAGTTCCATGCATTCTAACTCTTAGCTGGTATTATGTTTAAAGTACAAAAATACTAAAATTATGTTTACTCAAAAACATCAACATGTGTGCTAATTATGCTTGATTTTAAAAAAAGAAATAGGGTCACTTTCATTTGCAGAATAATTAAAATGAATTACAGATGATTGTAAGAAAGTCAAAGGTGACTTTGAAATCATCAAACCATAATGTTTTGAGCAGGAAAAAATGCATATTTGTTGGTTGATCAACTCAATAATCTGTATTGAGGTAAAGCTAAGGCATTATGGTAGTGGTGTTGGTTGTCCTGCTCTAACAGGTGCAACAAATCAACAATTAATCACAGTCCTTACAATCTACACAGACTGCGAACTGTGCTCACCCTAAACAATGAGGGCTAGCTGGATAAGTGGATAATCTCTTTGCTGGGTGTACAATGCCGGTCCTTCAAAATGTTACCTTATTTGTTTTGTTTTTTTTTAAATAGTAATAAGTAATAAATAACTTCTGTTTGGAATAAAAGCTTTAAGCACTTATAATTCTAACATAAAATCAATTCTTAAGTAAGATATCCTTGATATACACTCTCAGGGCAGCATTTGTAAAAATAAAATTTGTTTTGGTTATGAGGCACCTGGATTTAAAAGGGAAGTTATCTGGGCTTTTCTCTACAAACCTTTATTTTTGAATTTTCCAGATTTGGAAAGTCCTAGCTCATGCAGATTTTACCTGAAACTACTCCAACTTTTTCAGTAAAATGATTTGAAAAGACTGATAAATTGATATTGATACAGGTTTATAATCCTGAATACAGGTTCAATTGACCATTTGATCCCAGGATCCTGAATATCAGAAAAAAGAACTTCAGAATTTATGTAAGTGTACAATAATGTGTCTCCAAGGACTATTTGGTGGGAATATTTTGTCAAAGAAATGCCACAGTTACATGCTTTAGGAGCCAGAGATCATTTTGCTGTAGCTTTCGAAAAAGCTTTCTAGCTCTTGTTCTCGCTGCTTTCATCCTACCGCGAGACTGCGTTACAGGAACATAGATATTTGTTTTGAGACACTGGCTAAGACTTAATTTGAGTGGGTTCAATGCAATGCAACGCAATTTGAAGTGACAAACGTCAGTAGAGGGCACTACAACAATAATTTTGCAAATTAAAGGCCTCAGTATTTTAAAGAAGAAGTTGAGTAACCCGGAAGTGGGCGGGACTTCGGTTCTGTAGAAGAAGAATCCAGCCGCTAACCTCCCGGTGCTGCAGGCTCTGGTTCTGTCTCTAGCCGATCAACATGGTCCAACTGGTGGGTTCCCTGCGGAAAGAGCTGGCTGACTCCCTTTCCACCTGCAAGGTGCTGGTGGTGGGAGCGGGAGGGATCGGCTGCGAGCTGCTGAAGAACCTCGTCCTCACCGGCTTCAAAAACATCGAAGTGGTCCGTCACACTATGTTTGTGTGTGTGTATGTGTGTGTGTTCACGTCTGTGCTAGCTTGCTAGTTAGCTATGCTAAGTCTTTGTGCTGCACAGACGCTTGGAGGTGTGCGGGCTCTGTCTAATTCCTGAGACGTGGCATTCAAACAAGTAAATCAAACGAGTTCTCGGGTTGGTTTGTTGTTACTCCCTCCGTCCCCGAATGTGTATTTAAGTGGATAAGCCCGACAACGAAGTAGTGAAAATTTGAGTAATGCCACAACACTGTACCTGGAGCATTTGGCGCCATTAACACCGCTAAGTAAGCAAGACAACTTCTTTGCAATGTAACGACCAAGATATTTAGCCGGTTTCCAGGTGAAATACCTGTACAGACACACTTGAGCACACTTTTGTTTAGATTTTGTGAAGTTACTTTTTGCTGCACAAATTACCGCGAGGAGTTACACCGCTAAACCGGTCTGAAATTTGCATTTGTTGACGCTGCACTTGTAGATTTGTTGTAAACATTTGTTAATATTTTTATGATGTTTGAGTATTTACAGTATATTTGTGACTGTCACTGTATCTTTAGCAATAGTTTACGGGTACAGATAAACTAAACAATAGGTTATTCATCATTATTTCTTTCTTGTGAAGATCAGCAGGGAATGTATACAGATATGAGATAATTAATGAGGAATCTTTTCCAAAAGAGTTTAGATTATGGAACATTCTTAGTCCATCGAGCACATAGTCAGTAAACAACACATCTTAAATCTGTTAAGCAACAAATCAGAAAATTTAAGATAATCATAAGGCTCATAAGCATCAGATTGTGAGGCCATAAACTCTCAAAAGATAATTAATGATCAATAGGGTTGCTGGGGTGCAGTATGTTGCTCATGAATTCTATTCAAAACATGAATAATACCTGAAAAACTACTTTAGTTTTGTTAATGTGTAATGCAGTAAAATTAGAGAAGAGTTGTGAGGTAGTTCAGAGGCATTTACAGTAGAACTGTACAAATGAAAATCCTGAATTGATTTCTATGCTTGTCAACAGCATCATTGACTCTTGAGTTAGGTTTCACACTTGTGACCTTAACTTTAAAGAGGGATTTTTTTTTTTTTTTTAGCAATCCTCAGCCATAACAAAAGCCATTGCATTACTTGAGAAAGAATCTTGAACTGAACTATATGAGTCCTCTTAAAGAATTGGTTGTGCAGATCACAGTAAAGACAGCAGTATGTACACAGGAGCAAATATAAGTGATTTTTTTAAAAACTAGAAGTTAAAAGCTTTATCTATGAAATTATGGCGATTACCCTATTACCTAGTGGGTTTGTACCTTTCTTACTGTAATTTAATTAAAAATGTCAAAAGCAGTGACACAGCTGGTATGTCAGATTGATGAGCTGCAATATTAAATGTTTACATGGCTGACATTACTGACTGCTTTCTGGCAGATTGACTTGGACACAATTGATGTCAGCAACCTGAACCGTCAGTTCCTCTTCCAGAAGAAGCATGTTGGCAAGTCTAAAGCACAGGTAAGTGAACATCAGGGGATTGACCCGTCACTGGAAGCTGTAGGTTTGTTAAGCTTGTTTGAGTCGACTTTTTAATGTTAAACACCCTGAAGTATGTGTGTTCCACATATTTGCACCACCTGTTTGTACCTTTTTGCTCAATCAGTGACTTAGTTTCTTTTGTTTTGCAGGTGGCCAAGGAGAGCGCCTTGCAGTTTTGTCCTACTGCAAATATCACTGCCTACCATGACAGCATCATGAAGTGAGTTTCTCTTCTTTTTATTGTTCTTTTATTGGCTCAAAACAAAAATTTTATCGGACTAAGCTACAGAATTTGTCAGTAGTGTTCAGGGAGAAAATAACCAGTATGTGCTTGTTTAATAGTTGTCGATTTTGATTTGAAACTCATGTCCCCCCTCAACAGCCCTGACTACAACGTAGAGTTCTTCAGAAAGTTTGCTTTGGTGATGAATGCTCTGGATAACAGAGGTAATCTTATGCTACTTCAATAGCCAAGACATTTTTGTTCTTAAAGGCCAACATGTTCAAACGGTAAGGAAATTAAAATACATGCTTTCTCTGCAGCGGCCCGTAACCATGTGAACAGGATGTGTTTGGCTGCAGACATCCCTCTGATAGAGAGTGGCACAGCTGGATACTTGGGACAAGTCACAGTCATCAAGAAGGTACAACATGCACACCCTTGCTATGTTACTTGTTGATACATCCGTTGCACGTTTCCCTTCCAAAACTTGGAAACGCCTTGACTATCCCATTTCTTGCGGTGTCTTTCTTGGTATCTCTGATGTCCCTTTTTTGTCCTTGTCATCGTTCCTCAGGGACTGACAGAGTGCTATGAGTGCCAGCCTAAGCCCGCTCAGAAGACTTTCCCAGGATGCACCATCAGAAACACACCATCTGAGCCCATTCACTGCATCGTCTGGGCCAAGTATCTCTTCAAGTAGGCCTCACTCTCATAATACCCAAATAGAACATCACTGAACTGGGCTATTTTTCAAACGTGTATTGAAAATATTGACAACATTCAGTAGTCATTAAAGTAATTGTGTTAATGCAAAGGTGCCAAAACATTATTGTATTTTAGAAACAACAGGCCTGCTGTTTTCTAATGGTTATTTTGTACTATTTTTTGCCACTTGCCACTATAGTCAGCTATTCGGAGAAGAAGATGCAGATCAAGAGGTGTCACCCGACACAGCCGACCCAGAGGCTGCATGTGAGTGAAAACACAGCACTGCACTTGTTTCAGAATAGGGGTATAAATCTTTTTGAATAATGCAATTCCAATGCCATTCTTGGGATCTCAATCTGATTGAGACCTTTTTTTTAAATTCAAAACTAATTCTTGATTCAATAAATCTATATATATATATGCACTATTGTCAGTCTTTTGCTCCAATACACTGTGTGCTCAGCCATTCACTGTGCTCCTTAGTTTACTAAAATACAAAAGGAAACATTTACCAAAATGAAGCAGTTGAAACAAATGATTCACCACCTTTTTATTTTCTTTTTTACTCTTTCACAGCATTAATAAATGCAATAATTAATGAAGCTGGATCTTTATTCCTGCTTGTATTAGAGTAAAAAATGAGGAGCAGATGGGCAGATGGAGTGCTATGATAGTTTCTAACGTTATGTCTCCAGCCGTGGAGAGCAGCCTGTCTGCTGCACCAGCAGGTCCACTGTCCAAGATGCTAAAACAGGTTTTTTGAGGTGAAACATACTGAGCATAGATTCTTATACTTCACCTTACAGTTTATTTATGTTGTTATGCTGCACTGTGTTTTGGTTAGTTTGTTTGTTATGTTTGATTCATTTCTTTCACCTGATCCCTGCTCTGTGCTATTGATGTTAATCTTTGACTAATGATGCAGGTTTACAACATAAGTCATGTTTGACTTGCTGGAAGTCAAATCAGATTTTGCTGTTAAGTGGTGATGTGTAACATTCGATGTCCTCACAGTTGGAGGGAGCAGCTTAAAGTGGGCGTCCTGATAATTCAGTTCTAAAATCTCAGCACACCACACAGCATCTTGTTGGACAGCTGACAGCACAGATAGATGAAGAGCCACTTACAGCGGACGGCAGTAAAAGAGATTGTGTCACTGTCTGATTCAACAGTCGTTTAGCTGACTTCTCTAACTTTCATCTCCAAGCAGAGAGCATTCAAGCAGCCAACAGACTGCCCTGCCTCACAATGTCCGGACAAAATTAATTCTGATCTACTTATCACATTTTAAACAAAAAAACAGCCAGTCAAATATATCAAAGTATCCAGAGTTCACACAACAGAATGATTAGTGATACAGATGAAACTTAAAAAAAAACATCTCACTGTCAAATGTGTTCATGCATGTAAACAGGGAATCCTGAAGAGACGGCAGCCCGCGCCACAGCCTCAGACAAGGACGGGGACATCAAGCGAGTCTCCACCAAAGACTGGGCCTCCTCCACAGGATACGACCCCGTCAAACTCTTCAACAAGGTACCAGTCAGACCACTTTAACTTTTATTGCTGCTACATAAATTCTGTCGCATTTCAAATAATTGTTGGAATGGAGTTATTCTTAACACAGTAGCATTACATATTACATTCATACAGGTGGCTCTGCTGCCTAGTGCTCCAGAGAGAAGGTCTTTATTCATAAACAGGTCAGCTTCTGAAATGTCCCCCATGTGTATAAGTAGACTTGTTAAATACTTTTTGTTGGTGTCTTGGGAATGAGCTGAAGCAGGAACAAGTTTTTGATCAATTAAAGAAACATTTTTGGTTAGGGGAAAACAATTTCCAAGGATTTTTAAAAAGTGCTTTAAATTTGTGTGTTTATACTTTATTAAACAGTTTGAGTGATTTAATCAGCACTGTGTTACCGCAGACACAAAGTGCAGTAAAAACTTTCATTCTGATTGGCTCTCCTCCCCAGCTTTTCAAAGACGACATTATGTACCTGCTGACCATGGACAAGCTGTGGAAGAAGAGAAAAGCTCCTACTCCTCTGGACTGGCACCAGCTAAAGAACAGTGGTATGTCTGAAGTCAGAGACAACTCAGGCTTTTACCTGAAAGAATTTAGGGGCTTGTTGCGTGTTTGCTGTTCAGTCCTCCCACTTCTTCTGATGCAAACTAAATCCCTCTTGGTGTTTGCTGCTCTATATGAAAATCTTCCAGTGATGAGGTGGTTGAATGTTTTTTGTAAAGTCTTCAGTAGGAAATGCACGGTTTGAACCTCATTAACTTAAAAAAAAACCAGGTTAATCAAGCAGATGTGGACCCACTCTGTGTTGTTTTAAACAGTAGTTTGGTTTAGAATGCGGGACTGGGTCACTGTGGGTCTTGATGTATGTCTCTAGGCTCTCTTGGTATTTGTTTGCTTTTATGTTCATCCATACTTGTTTGTGTTGCAGCATGTCCTCAGGAAGATTCTCCAGGTTCAGGTTTGAAGGACCAGCAGGTTCTGGGAGTTTGGGGTTACTGCCAGCTGTTCCAGCAGAGTGTGGAGACTCTCCGCTCACAGCTGCATGAGAAGGGGGAGGGAGCTGAGCTAGTGTGGGACAAGGTACTGCACAAAAACACACTGATAGAGGGAATGTTTGCATATTTGCCATAGAAAGCAAGTACTGAGAAATCGCTTATTCTACATATTTGTCTTTGATTGCAACAACTCAGAAGTGGGAAAAAAAGGAGGTTTTGACCTGATTTTGCAACCCACCCCCACCCCACCCCTCCAACCCCCCAACAGGATACACAGCCATGGTGAAATGTTAGTGACATACACAGATACATGTGTACACATGCAAACATACCTTTCTCATGTTGTTGTTGTTAGGATGACCCTCCAGCCATGGACTTTGTCACTGCAGCAGCCAACCTACGTATGCACATCTTTAGCATGAACATGAAGAGTCGCTTTGATGTAAAGTGTAAGCTGTTTGGCCTTTACCTATTCTGTACAGATTGTTGTGTTTCATGAAATCAAACATAATCTAAATTAGTATTGGCTAATTCTGTTACACAGTTGTAGTGCACAACCACGCTTACATAAATTTCCTTGGTTTATCTGGTGTGTTTTTTTTTCTTCTCCCCACAGCCATGGCAGGTAACATCATCCCTGCCATTGCTACAACCAACGCTGTCATTGCTGGACTCATCGTGCTGGAGGGGTTGAAGATCCTGTCTGGGGAATTGGAATCTTGTTGCACGGTTAGTTCACCTGCCAAATACCATGACTCTAAACCAGGTTTCAGAATCTGGAGGGTGTTTCATCAGTGTGGATATTTAAAAATAACAACAACAACAACAAAAACCCACCAAAATAACACATGGAAAAAAACATTAAATTAAGTACAGTCCAAACAAGGACTCTCTGTTGTATATCAGTTAATACATGCTCCCTTCTCTTGTTTTCATTGTGTTTCAACATTGTAGTTTTTAGCTAGAGCTCCCTCTATTTCCAGAGCAGTCAGTTGCATCTCCAGCTCCTCTGCTGATGTGAGGTCTTCAGCTGGACGTTTCTCATCAGTAGCATCAGTCTTGTTTTGTGGTACTTATTTACAGCTCAACAACTATTTTTACATGTACATTTTCCATTTTTTATAGGCTGCTGTCCACTGCAAAATGTTTTGGTACATTATTTCAAATTGTTGCTATGTTCTAGTTTAGGGTATTGAGATTGCCCTTGTTGAGATTTTAAAGAGAAAAAAATAATTATTGGTGAGAGGTCATTAGTTCAGTGAGGCTTTACACACCTCACTGAGTTTTAATAGTTACAAATAAAATGCACTGCATTTATGTTAGTTCCCATTAGTTAGCTTTAACAGTCATTTAAGCATACCGCTTATATATTATCTAGCCTAGTGGCGACATCGTCAGTCTTATCTAGTCTCCAAATCCACCAAATTCAAATAAAACAATAAAAAGTCTTTCAACTTAAGCTTTAATCTCTCTGCAGTTTTTACCGTGCCATCTGCTGCTCCTTAACTACGGTAGTACAGTAATGTTTATGATGACTGCCGTATATAACTCCTGCAGTTCCTGCACCTTGCTTTGTTCTGCTTGTGAGAAGAACAACACTCTTGTTTTCTCTTTTGTTTCTGTTAATTCAAACTATGCTTTTTCAGATAAGCACAGATATTGTCTTCATTGATGGAAACACCTGGACATTTTGCCCTGGTTAAAACATGTTTACAAGCCACGTGACCTTTATCTTTTCTAGTTAGAGTGAAAGTGTTCTATTCTGTTGCATGAGGTATCTTCCCATGACCTAGCTTTGTTTTTCCAGTTTTCCAGAAACTTCACTTCAGTATTAATCATTTTTAAGTTAAAGAGAGGTTGATTTTTTTCCAAGTCTGCCTTTAAAAAAATAGTCTGGTCCCATATGAATATTGAAACAAATTATAGCTTCATGTAATCTGTACTCAAGCTCATACTGAGAGTTAGAAAAAAGGTCAAGATCTTCCAACATTACAATGCTTAAAAACACCCTCTTTGTGTTTCTAAAGACACTGTGTCCTTGAATGGTAACACAGTTGTAATGCGGATTTTGTGCCCCATCACACCTCATTAGATAGGTTTAGGACATAAAACAGGAGGAAAGATTGCAGCAAGCAAAACCTGTTCCAGTACTATTTTTAATATGTGACTTTTGTCTCAAGACAGCTTTGAAAATTGTGAACCTGTAACTTTAGGGTAACTTTAATTTTAGGGTTACTTTACTTTTTATACAAACCCTTGACACATTCTTCTGTCTGCAGTAACACTGAGAGATTTACTGCCTGTGCATTGAATGGAAGCACGGGCATAAACACAGAAACTAAATGTGTTTTGTTCAAACTGTCACTTTGATACTTGAACTGACCTGACCTGAGAAACTGAGTTAACTGTAGAGTTATCGTTTTCTATCTTTCATGTTAGTGTTGGTTGTCTCCTCTCCAGATCTTCCTGAACAAGTGTCCCAACCTCAGGAAGAAGCTGTTGGTCCCATGTGTGCTTGACCCACCTAGTGCCAACTGCTTTGTCTGTGTGAGCAAACCTGAGACCACAGTCAAACTCAACGTCCACAACACCACCGTTCTCTCTCTGCAGGACAAGGTACTATGACAAGCTTGTTTCTGCCACGATGAAAATAATGACTTCGTTTGCTCACACAGCTACTGATCACCGCTAGTCTCATTTTGATGAAATCTTTGAGTTGTTGAATTTTTTAATAGCTGTCCTCATGGAACATGTGGGTGAAAAACTTGCAGAGGGCCAGATAAGGTTAGCGCTTCATCCACACTTTATAACTTTTGATAATAATTATAAAGTCATTGAACACAATAGAGTCTCATGAACAATCACTCCATGAACACTAGATACTCCTGCAAGTATGATGAGAGTGAGATTTATTGTATTAAGTACATAAACTGAGCTGGTTCCAGGAAGAAACTACTACTGAATCATAAATTCTCAATATTATAACTTGAGCAAAACTCCTCTTAATAAGGTGCTCAATATTTAGATTTCAAATGTGGCTCTTCATCACACCTTCAGAGAAATCACATCATTAGATTCATATTTTATATCTCTCACCATCAGTTTTTGGCAAAAACAATGAAAGTTGGTGACCAAACTTTTCCACAAACTCCCTGATCAATACTTTTCCATCCACAGTACAGTGCCTCAGTGCAAAGGTATTCACATGCCATTTTATTCTGGGGCCCTTTTTGAGAAATACACATAGATATTTATTGGATTTGCAGTTGATATGAAATTTTAGGGAAATATTTTCTACAGACACCACAGCTTCAGTTTAAATTGATGGTTTTCTAGATCCACACCTGTTCAGTCAGAAAATATGGTTTGCACCGAGGTACATCGACTGTCAGTTTAATCTCTAGCTATATAGACTGTAGACTAGATGCTTACTGTAGACTTTGTCATCATATGGAGGGTGAAATATTAACCATTGCCATATTTGCTGGTTGTTTTTGACTTTCTTTTTTTTTTTTTTAAATTAGATCCTAAAGGAGAGGTTTGGCATGGTTGCTCCAGATGTTCAAATAGAGGATGGAAAAGGGACCATCCTCATCTCCTCAGAGGAGGGAGAGACAGAAGGTAAAAAAGAATGGGTCAAAAAAAAACAAAAAACAGGGGTTATGGAGAAATAGTAATGGTAAAAGAGGCTGATGGAATGGAAAAAGTAAGGGATGCAAATGAGACGTGGTGGATTGGTGATTTAGGGAGAATGAAAATGATCAAAGTGCAGTGATTTGTCTGGACAGAAGAGGATGCTGTGGCTGCATTTGTCAATTAGTCCTTGGCTTAGGGACCTGAATACACAGAAGGCTGAAAGGGCATCTAAAGATCTGTGTTGACACAATAACTGAGCTGAACCTCCTGTTTTACAAGGATTTGTGATTATAAGAGCAATTGGAAATGAGCAGTTTCAGACTGGAACAGTTGGTAATAGTTCAGAACAGATGCTTGAATTTTGTTCTGCTTGAATTTTGGAACTGGAAACCTTGAATCTAGTCCCGATCAAAGTGCTTAAAGTCCTTAAAATTCAAATAAAGCATGTAACATTCTTAAATTATGACCTAAAGTTTGTTCATCAAGTTATTGTTATTAACTAGCTCAGAACCACACAGACAGGTTTTTCTTTTGTAATTCTTTATTGTCACTCTGTGTGCACTCTTACTGTCTTTTCCTCCTCAACCTTGATGAACTTGTTAGGAGAAACTTAATATACCTGAGAAGTGGGTGTTGTCTTTGTGCCACTGTAACTGTGAGGGAGATTGCCTTGTGTGTCATCAAAACAGCTTAAAAGCACTCCTGGGGTTTAAACCTTTGCCAGTATTGTCTGTTAGATATGAATGTGATTTTACATAAAACTAGTGTCCAAAATTCCCACTGGCTAAGTGTTGATAGAATCTCCCTTCATTAGGTAAATAACAGAAGCTTATTAATTACACTGATAGATAATAGTCCCTTAACAGTCAACTCATTAAAAAAAAACAATCAGAGAGTCTCTGCTACTGTTAAGTGTAATTTAAGGGAGAGCGTCTCCTGTCCTCTGCTGTCTGAGTTTCACCCACACACACAAACAAACACGCACAGAGTTATGCACTTCATAAATTCAAATCTATACGTGTTGGCCATCAAATGTTGTTTAAAACAATTAAGGTTGTATTTTTTTATTTTCTTTGTTGAAATACATAGGCATGTGTTTGTCATGACTTTCTTGTTCTCTACTACATATTTTTAATGATTACATGCTGTAAAATTGTAGCAATATTAATTTCTAAATCAGAAAAATCTAGAGTTCTCCTACAACAGCGATTGCTTTCAATAATTTCATAGTTAAGTCATGTAATTATATTTTATCTCCCAGTGTCCTTTGGCTAGTGAATCAAAAACTTTATTCAGGACACTTTACACCTCAGTGTAATATTCTGAGACTCTAACTTGCCTTACTGACGAGTTCAGATTGATGAATTAAACATGTACATGACTAGTAAAAGATTCATCATTATCTGTTTACGATTTATTATATAAATGATTTTTTTTCTTTTGAATTCCTTAGAAAAAAAGTTCTGGACAAAATACTTGAAAGTCTTTGTGGTTCATGAGATAAAAAATGTTGAAATATTTTGAGTTTCACAGTCTCAAATGTGTTTGAGTATATCTGAGGACGGCAGTTATAAATGAACTGTTTGTCCCACATCTGTAGCACTGTAAACATTTAACTTTTGGGTTTGTGCATAACTTTCATTCTTCCTGCTCCTCCACAGCCAACAACAGCAAATTTCTTTCTGATTTTGGGATCCGTAATGGCAGCCGTCTCCAAGCCGATGACTTCCTCCAAGATTACACACTCCTTGTTAATGTCTTACACACGTATGTACTGTTCTGATGTGTCATTCCCTTTTTTTTTTAATCTTGACTTAAATGAACAGAGCTGTGAAAGTGTCTGTGTGTGTCTTTATTGGCAGCGAGGAACTAGAGAGGGATGTGGAGTTTGAGGTGGTGGGTGAGGCCCCAGACAAAGCTCCGCCACCTCAGACTAACCAGGAAGAGGTTAACAGCATCACCAACGGCAACAAGGACTCCGCCCAGCCATCCACCTCTTCTAAAGGTCAGCAGGAAATACTACTTTTTTTTCCACATCACATCGTTTTTCTGTACTTGTGTCGGCTCATCTTGTTGTGAATCTTGGAACTTTGACCTTCAGCATCTTTTCAAACTTTAAAAACTCTTAATTGCAGTTAGTTGTCTGTTTTTTAGGGCATGTGATCTTGTGTTTCACTCAAAGAAATAAATGAATTTGTATTTGCTTCTTTTTCTTCTGTGAACAGTGCCAGCAGGGGACGATGACATCATGATTGTGGACTCTGATGATGAAGAAGGGGCGTCATCTAGCTCAGCAGCGGCAGCCGCCGGCACCAAGAGGAAGCATTCGGACGCAGAGACTGGTGAGACCTCCACCAAGCGCCCACGGACGGACCAATCAAGTGCAACCGCTGCCCCCACTGACAATGATGACGATGACATCATTGCTCTGGACTAACCCGTCCTCTCTGGTCTGCCGAAGGACAGAACACTTCGAACGCTTGTCATTTTGACTCGAGACTGACAGTAGGCTTAAATAAAACACCTCTTTTATGAAGAACAATTTACTGCCCTGGTTCGTCTTTCGTCACTTCCTCCCCCAAACTCTGTGTTTGTGCTTTCATACTGCCTCTGCTCTGACCAGATGCTGTAAATAGATTCTACATTTTAAAAAAATTTTGAGAAATACATACAACAGCTTTTGTTATTTTTATTCATTTCTGGTCCCTATAAAATGCTTCTCTTGATGGTTAAAAAAAAGTGCTTTTTTTGTATTTTTTATAAACGTACTGTATTTCTCATGCTACACAAGTCAGGGTGTTTTTGTGCTTTGTGGTCAGGTTACAAAAAGATTTAAAAACCAAAACATTTTCTTGGGTTGTAATATTGATCATGGTGGAAGTGAAGGGACGGTAACAGACAGAAACAGGAGTCTGCAGCTTTGTAGTCCTCTGACCAAGGTGCCTGTTGTTAGGGCTGTTGATGTCTGTGATTAGATTGGGAAAGCACAGAGGCACTTGGCAGAGAGTTTGGCCACATTGTGCCATGGGTTGTTAGTTTGCTACCTCTTTTCTAGGACTAACATGTTTTGGCTGTAAATACTTAAACATGCCCTCCATAACATCGCCACAGTAAGGCGTCCAGCTCTTAGAGAATTTCAAAAAACAGCCATGGAGCAGCACAGTGGCGCTAACATAGCTCCTTGTGTATCCTGAAGGCTCTTGCTAAGCACAAGCAGCTTAGATCCAGGCCCGTAGTAGTTTAATGTACACATGTTACAGTTGCTTTTTATTTGTATGACTTGGTTGTGTCTGTGCAAAGAGGTCAGTTTGTTTATACGTTTAAAGACCGACCCAGAAACAGTTTAACGGACCCGTCAGAAACTGTCATTTTTTTCATAATGCAGGGGTTAATCTGAAGGCAGTGGAGTCCTGCACTGAAATAACATCAGAACCACTTGGACAAAAGTATAGCAGTGAAGATCCTGCTGCCTTCTACAGTAATAACTTCTGTTTCATTGTCTGTAATTACATATTCCATTGTGATCTGACTTGTTGAAAGCCCACGAGAGCCCTTTGGACCAATTTTGGCGACAATAAACTCAAACAATGAAAGACGTCTTGTGTTATTTATTTTTCTGTCCATTTTTTTTCAATTTTGAACATGTTCCATTGACATCCCTTCAAAAACAGTAGACTTTTATTGAAGTGACCCAAACATGTTTCCTTTGTAGGGAAGGTTCACACTGTTTTTGAATTGAACACTTGGTATGATTGTTTTAAGGTCTGTTTTATCAGAGTTTAGCATGATACAAGACTACATCTTTTTTTTTAAGTCATGAAAATAAGTGGAAGTTCAGATAATGGTCCCAAATAAACATCAGACAAACTTGCAGAAACATGTCTGTTAGAGCCTGTTTGTTAAGTGTGCCATTATCTGCATGTGAATGTGTGTTTTCTTGGTTTACAGGTTAATATTTTCTGATGGGTTCAGTGCTTAAAGTGTGACGGTCATGTGTCAGATCAGTACAGAGTGTGACACACTTGAGAAGAGTCACCATGATGCAACACTCACAGCCCACTCCACAAACACACACACACACAGACGGCACTTTGAAAGAACTTTGAATAGAGGATACATCAATGTTCACTATGCAAATGATGAAGTCAGCACAAGGGCTAAAGGTGAAAAATTAATTAATAGAATAAAGAAAAGACATTTAAAGGTCCTGCATTTTCATTAACAGTGAAATACTTTTGATTTCAGAACTTTTACTTATCCATTTTACAGATCGCTTAGATAAAAGCTGAAATAATAAGATGAATTATCACACCATTTTTGTAAAGTCGAGTTATTAAAAGGTTATGTGGGAAAACAAAAACGAGCTTTTAAAGAATGTGCCATGGAAACAAGTAAGACAATATTAGAGGGAATAAAATGGATAAATGGATAAAATAAATAAACAAATAAGGCATTATACAGTCGGCGCGGGAATATCAAAACAGCTACTTATGAATAGGGACTGAATTAGTGACTCTTAACAGTTAATTTGTAATGCTATCTTTCCTACATCACTATCATAATTTGATTATTATAATTAAGTGTGGGGTAGAATGGCGATGATTATGAATATTAGATATATAAATATACATACAAAATTAATCGGCATATCCAAACATAGCCACCTGTCTGGCATAGATATAATCGGTCTGTATTTGCTTCATTATTATCACCGCTGACGCCCCTCAGTGGAGGCCTCTGATTGGTCAGAGCTGTAGCCCCTCTGCTTCTCCCGTCCTGCCTGGCAAACAGCTGCCCAACTGCGGCTCTGTCTAATCATTAACCGAGGGTCTGAACCGTCAAGGACACCGTTGACGCCGTTAAACCGGGTTATTTTGACGCTATAGCTTCAGCAGTAACAGCTGGCTTTTGAAGCTCATATTTTGATTGCGTGTAAGGCGAGAGTCTTCCTCTTACCCCGCCTACAGGAAAACGATACGAGGGCAGAAGCTGAGAGTAACAACCAACCGATAGTTTTGTTTTGAATGGGCTCTGCGGTGAGAGGAGACAACTTTTGAGGAGTTAAAAACACTTAGCTAACCGCTAGCTGTAGACTAAACATCGTAAAGGACAGACGTTGGAGGACGGTCGTTTAACCGCCTTTTGTAGAGCTCGTGAGTAAACGTCAGCTTCATCAATATGGTGACTTTGTCATCCGTAATAAGACCTCTGGCTTCCCAGCTTCACCGACAGCTCGTCAGACACGCCAAGAGTCACCGGATAACGCCCGTAAGGAGATGCAACCTCACGGCGTGCTCGAGCAAATATGTGCTGTCGCAGAGTAAGTACTCACGGAAAACGTGTGTTAACGTTCTTGCTGTACACCCTGATTATCGTGTTTTCAGCGTGTCGGAACAGTTGCTTATTATCATTCAGCTCATAAAGGAAACATGTCAAATTTAGACATTACCGCCAACAGTGGCCCTGTGTGTGTGTTTAAGCCTGGCAGTGGTTTAACTTTGGGTCTCATTGTGGCTCTGCGCCTCTCATTGTGGGTCACGCACAACATCAGTAAATGATCAGTTTTGTTGTCATCTGAAAAACGTGCAGGAAGTGCTGTGGAAAGCTCGAAATGGACTTCCCCCTGTCACTGGATTTGGATCAAGTACCGGTCTGTTGACTCAGCTGTGTTTGAGACTGGCCTTAGCTCCACGTTTTCTATACAAGTATTGATATCCCTAATCACCTCCCCCCCATACAGGGGCCATTTGAGGCCCTTTGACCTACATTGACTCCGTTCGTACTGCAAACAAAAACAGTGATACACTTCAGACTTTTTTTTTTTGCTCTTGGCTGACTCGGATCTAATTTTTAATTACAGTGTGACCAGTACGAGTCACACACTGAATCAGATCTTTTCAAATCAGAGTTGGGTCACTTTTATGAGTGTTTCATTAATTAGAAGCAGACGTGATTTTATAAAATTCTGTTATGTCATTCATTCGCTTAAACTGAGTATCTTGATGTGAGATTCTTGTGGAGAGGAGTTAAACATAACAAATAATTACAAATGTGTCTTTCTTCTCATCATCATCATTATTATCTGCTCACATATTCGCTAGCTTCCACTGTACATCAGCTTATCAAAGAAACCATAATTGCCTACTTTAATGGCCTCCTCTGTGTTTACTTTTGTACAACAGCTTTCTGCATATGGCATCTTTATTATTGCTCTCTTGCTCATGTGGTTCAGTTCAGGACTATGACCAGTTCACCCCCTGATATGGTCCTCTATCCGAGCAATAAATCAAGACTGAGCACCTAAGCAGTGTGAAAGTAGCTACAGAAGGTCTACCTATGTTTACTGTCTGGATGTCGTTTTATTATTTTGTGCCTTTATTGTCTCCATCACATCCCTGCTGTATACATCTTGTCAAGGTTTGTCTCCCATGTCTGTTTTCCATATGATAAAACATTAAAGCTCAAAGCTTTAACAGAAAAGTTATGGTCATGATAAACATGTTGTATTCTACTTGACAAACATGTATTTTTTCTGCATGGGAGACGTCTGGTATGAGTTCTTTCCTTTAATTTGGATTTGCCCACAAGAACATATGAGACACTATAACTTGTCTGACAATTAACAACGGCTTTCTTGCCACACCCCATAACGTAAGTCTTGTCTTGTTCACCATCTCATGCCAGTTGGAACCACAGAGTCAACATGCAAGAAAAAGTGAATGAATAGTCCAGTAACAGAGCTTTTATGTTTAACTATGATAATAAGCAGAGTTTATTTTGCGCTTTAACAAGCTTGTTGTACTGGCCACTGTCTGTCCAATACTTTATGGAAGGTCTTTTGGGGTAGCTTTGAAGTGTCCCTCTAGAAATTAGATTTCTTGACCGTGCATTGGCCTGCTCTTTGATCTGTCCTGACACAGTTTTTTTTCCATAAAGATATGTTTCTGCTTTACAGCCTCCGCAGGTAATTAAATATCTGACTCACATGAAAATATGGGTTTGTGCTTTCCTGAAGTAGGGCAGCATGCTGCCATTTTTCACCATGTGAGGGCGAAGAAAGATAGAGCACAGCTCTCTGGAATTCAGGCACAACTTCAGAGACGGTATAAATTATAACTTTTTCATGGATTTGGCAGACCTCTGTCCCAAGCCCCATAGAACTATTGGCAGAGTTGTCAGGGTTGCTACACACTCAGTGAGGATTGAGGATTGAGGAAATGCTGCCTAAGAACCCTCATTCAAAGAAAAGTTATCTTGAAGTAGTGATGCCGAAATTGAGAAAGCTGGGGAAAGACATTATTATTTACCATTTTTCATTGCACATTTCTATATTATCATTTATATTATATTCAATCCCCCCAAAAAAGGTGAAAGACTGAAACCACAGCTTACCACTGCTAGCTGTCATATAACCATACCATAGTTTCTGGCACACAGGTGCACAGTTGTCTAAAATAACACTAAACCGGGCAATGATGGGAAGATTTTTCTCTGTTAATATAGTGTTGAGATGATCAAAGGAAATAAAATCAGACTGTGGAGAGGGATTGCTGTTTGCCACAGAACTGCCGTTTTTTTTAATTTAAAAATGCTAAAAAAAAAAAGAAAAGTCAAAGTCTTTTATAAAATAAGCTGAACAGAGTGGGTGTTAACGCCTGTTTACAGAGTGCTGTGTTTACACCTGGTATCAACATGCATCTTGGACGATCTGATCACATTTGGTTTGTACAGAAAACAAATATTTGATTTTTATTAGTCGCTCTAGTTTGACCACAATGTCATTTGTGCAACTTAAATTAATGAAAACAAATACAATGTGTTTTGTGTTCAATTGAATGTTCTTAATTCACACCACTGATGTGAATTTTGTAGATGTTTAATATTTTCCTAAACTAACTCTTTGGGTCTACAGCCAAGTATATTTTTTTACCTTTTACCTATTATATATAGATATTAATTTTTTTTTTAAATTTTTTTTAAATGCTTCAGTAAAAAACTGGAAAATTACTGCAGAGGTACTAAGGAACAAGGGTATAATTGGGTTTTAACAATGACATACAAGTTTTTTTTAATAGAATTATTAAAATCTGTCTTTGAATAATTAAATGACTAAATTTAAAAAAAATCCCATTTATACAAAGTTTTGTAGTGTAAGAACAAACAAATAATTATAGATTTAAACCTTTGTATTTTAAAAAAGGAAGTTCTGGAAAAAAATGGAAATATTTCTGTTATGTTCAATTTACAGAGCTATTTGAAAGTAGTATTCCGAACAGCCTATTGCAAATAATAAATTCATGGATCCTCACTCATATCACCCTCAGAAAGTCTCCTCTCTCCTCACTCCACTCTCCTGCAGGTGCATTTTAGGGACTGAGGCATACTGCAGCCTTGTGCACCTGAATGCACCATTACATTACTTGTCTTTGTGTGAGTGTGTGTTTGGGTTTGTAACTAAGACAACAGCAGACAGCAGAAGACCCAAAGCTGTAAGCCCGTAAATGACACCAAAACATTGTAGAGACTGCAGGCTTATTTTTATATTGTCAGTGTAGTGGGTAGCTTTCTAAGATTAACTAAACAAAACAGAAAATCTACCGGCATTTTGTGCTTAATGGATATTTATTTTGGACTCTTCTTGTATGAATTCGAATGTGCCTGGTTGCTATGCCAGTGACTCAGATTTGTATTTTTAATTGACTTTACACATTGATCTTGCTGCGCTAAAAATTTCTTCCCTTTCTGTGTGAACATCTCTTTAGCTGAGGTGTACATGCACCCAAAACATTCTGAAAAATATGTGAAGTGTGAAAAGAAGTTGGATACTGGTTCACAGAGAGAGCTTTGTTGGCATTATGGGCTTGACAGATTCACATTAAGTGCTTTCTCAAGGACACCTCTGCAGGACAAACCTTGGTGGCTGCACATAAATCTGTGTTAAGTTTAAGGTAACAGCTATCTGCATGCTTGACCATTTTATTAATATCTGCTCATTATTTCACCACTTAGGTCTGTTGATGGAGAAATTGTCTGGTGTATCAGAACTCTTTATACACTTGTCATTTTCTGATTAAAAACATCTGGCCATCATGTGACTCTTTCAGGAGCACTGCGTACTGACACGGTTGCACTGACACGCCACCAATCGGAACCACTTCATAGCTCACAATTCACCAGTGAATGAGCATGAATAGCTTTGCAAGCAGTTCTTGTGTGTCCGTGCAATAAACAGAGTCAGGCGGTCAACTCCCCCAGGAGGAGCGGCTGAAATCTGATGAAGATGAAGGTCATCTCCCAGTCAGACCTGTTCAGCTCGGCTCTCAGCGGAAACCTTAAGCTGTGTGCTGAATGGAGAGAGGAAAACAAAAGTCTGCGCTGCTTTTGTGCCCTTTGACAATAGCACTTGACAGATATTTTTTGTAGATCTTGGTTTAGGAGGGGCAGGGAAAAACCAAGACTTTTTTGGCTTTATAAGTAAGAAGTTTATTAGTGGACAAAATTTTTTTTTTTTTTTTTTATGTTGGATTTAAGGGTAAAGGAAAATAAGAAGGAGGGAGGTGAGCAAAGTTTTGGGTAATTAGAAGTCAGGTCTGTCGACAGACGTTGGCCTGAGCTGGCGGTTTGACCGACCAGAGGTCCTGGTCTGATTCCCCTGCTGTGGAGGGGAGCTGGGGGCGTGCCAGGACATTCCGTGTGTCACTTTCTGTACTGCCTGCCCACTTCTCTCTTATTTTGTAATTTCCTTTTAGGAAAAAAAAAGTAAGACAACTAGGAGGAAGTACTATTGCTCACTTGCTCCTTTTTAATTCAGTTCCTCCAAACCACTCAAGGAAGAGGGATTGTGTGTGTCTATATAGCACTGACACTGTGTAGTTTTTAAAGATTTTTATGACACATCTTTTTGGTTTTTAATTCAAAATGGACTGTCTAAAAATGCACCAGGAAGCAGCAGAATACAACATGAAAAGTAGGTTATCAGCAATTTATTGTTTTTATAGGCAGCAGTCACCAAGTTATGTCTGTTTTTTAAATTTCTATTTTCTGACTATTCTAACTCCGATTTTCTTCCTCTACGTCTTCTTCTCCTCTTCCTTTCTTTCCTCCAGTGCATCCCATGTGGCAGGGACCCCTCGCGGTACCAGGAGGTGATCGTCAGTCCCCTATAGACATCGTTGTGCGAAAGAGCGTCTTTGACTCAGAACTGAAGCCACTTGTCACTGAATATGACCCGCAGACCTGTCAACAAATCTGGAACAACGGTTACTCCTTTCTGGTCGAGTATGATGACACCACAGACAAGTCCAGTAAGTATCCTCTGTGTCCATTAATAATGAATAATTATGATATAATGTTATACATATTGTCTCTTTAATGACTCTTAAAAAAAAAAATCTGCTCAGTCTTACATTAATTGTCCTATAGAAACCTAGAAAGTAAACAACAAATTTGGTAAAAAATAAAATAAAAAAACGTAGTTTGATGGCATCGTGACGTAGCATAGAATGATGGGACTTGCTTTTTTTAACAAACACCATTGTGGATGAAAATTAAACTGACTCATGTAGGCAGAAATGTTCACAGATTAGGTAATGAATGAAAAAGTCTTATTTGCATTATGAGTAGTGATGTTTGTCGACTTCCTTCCTCACTCTAGTGTTCCTCTGAAAGTTGGCAAAAGACAGCAAAATTAAATCATCTCTTACCTTTCAATAATTACTGATTTCTTCTTTGTTTTAGTAATCGAAACATTTGACATAGTATTAGTACACAACTCAACAAAATAAAAAGAAGTTTTGTTGTTTTTTATTTAAACATTTTAATTTAAAAAATTACATATTATATTTGAAAGTCCCTCTTTTCTCATTATGAGACTGGGAGAAAGTTGGTGATTTCCCTTTAAGTCTGAATAGATTTTAAGGATATCTCAGCTAGAGGAATGCATGTTTTGATCTACACAAGAGGATTATCTTTTTTTTCAAGAGCCTTTCTTTAAGCCAGCTGTCTGTAGAAAAATCCATTCATCAATGCTTCACTTAAAGCTGCTGATAAACAGGGATCTGGTGACCGTCATGTGACTTTCGTGTCAGTCCTGACCTCAACAACTGGTATATAGTCTGTATTTAAACCACTGGTCATTTTGGTATAATCACCGGGTTCACCAAAACACTACATAACTTTCTAAACCATCAAATGAACCATATTTTTGGTAAAATTCCGGACGTTCTAAAGCTGAATTATAAACCGGTTTGTGGCAGTTTAGGCTGTGGTCCTTGTATTATGTGCTCACTCTGCTACTGAGAGAACAAAAAACAGTGTTTTATTACTTGGAGATAAAAAGGAAAGAAATGGCCTGATCTTAACTGGACTGCAGGTACTACAGCAACAGATTAGTCTATAAATGGATGTGTTTGACTACAAGAGTGTGTTTGGCTGTGGTATCTCCTTCTTATCTGTTGAAAGTAATACCAGACATTTATAAAGCCTTTACAGGTTTTATAAAGTAGTAATTTCTATATATGTGATTGTTATCTCTCACTTTATATTTCCCAGATATTTCTTGATCACTGTTGCTACCAGAACAACCAGTTCCTCAGCAGATGCCCAGTGTGGGATCACTTCCTCCTTTTGGAGGAGGAAGCAGATCCTAGTTCAGATAAATACTAGATAGTCAGAGATTTCTGAATCCATAGGGTAACATGCATTTTATTCTTTCAAAGTCTTGTGAAATTTCATTCAGTGATCTACATGCACTATATCTTTCTGGTGCAGCACTTAAAGGGGGACCCCTGCAAGACAAATTTAGGCTGTGCCAGTTCCACTTCCACTGGGGTGAGAGCAACGCCTGGGGGTCAGAACACACGGTGGACAAGAGGCTGTTCCCTGCAGAGGTACTGTCTGCTGTAACACACTAACACTGACACATAAAGACCCTGAAGAAGTACTGCAGGATCATCAGGATTTTGCATATTTTTGTAATATTGTCAGACACATAAACAAGGTAGAGAAGGATGGCATAAAACCAGCTGATACAAAAAAACAAACAAAACACAAACAAAACAAAAAAACAACAACATGAGAGACAAGTTGAAGAAATCTTTTTCTCTTTCAAAAAGACACACTTTGATTTATTAATACAAGTACAATTATTGACACCACTGTCACTAAAAACAAAATAAAATTTAAAATGTTAAGTATTAGTTCAATGTCAAGACTCAAGACAGCAAAATGTAGCCAGCTGTCATATCTTTTCCTTTTCCTTTTTGACTGAAATTAATGTTTTTATTAATAACATTTTTTTCACTGTGCAACTCAAAAATTCAAATTAACTTGATTGATATGTGGACCTCCCTTCAGTGTATGCGGTGGCATTAAGCTGTGTTATTACTATGAAAGGAAAAAAACTAATAATAACCCAACGTGCTCTTGCTTTTTTAAAAAAACCTGACAAGCCTGCTGCTGGAGTCATTGAGCATGTTAAGTACAATCATGCAGTCACATCTATGAGAGGTGTGTGTGTGTGTGTGTGTTATCACGTGACCAGTGCATTGATGGGAAAAGTCAGAGGTGCTCAAGAAAGCGGGTCATAAGAGGATAGTGAGAGAGAAAAAGTGAATTTAGGTCATCATCTGCAGTTACTTTCCACATAACAAAAATTCTCTGCTGGGTTTAAAGAAAAAGAGAAATAAAGGCAAGCAAGTTTGCTTTACTTACAGCGTAAATGTTGAATCTTTTAGCTCCATTTCTTGTCCATTTGCATTTCCCTCCTGAAATGCCTGGAAAAATACTGAAAGTAGTGTTACAGTGACATCAAGGTTTGGCCACAAAAGACCTTTTGATGCTTTGCCTGTATGAAAAACTTTTTCCCCCTCTGCTGGTTGTATGACTCAAATGAGGTATGCAGCAATGTTCTTGATCCAGCCATGTTTCTTTGCCTCTTTTTTTGTCTATTATGTCAAATCAAACATCAGCACTGTATTTATCCCAGCGCGTGGTCATGTTTGACCGCTGAACATCCTGTCATGTTATTCCACACAGCACACTTACGTAACAGGTTCCATCAACTCTTTGCATGTGTGTGTGCACAGGGGTTGTGGGTGTGTGTTTGGGTGGGTGGTTGGGCGTGTTTGTGTCAGCGTGCGCGCATGTGTGCGCACCTATCCTTTGTCAGGCCCTTGTTGGTGGTGCAAGGAATGCATCCACATCTTTGTTGTCATCACTCAGTAGTCTTTGTGTGTGTGTGTGTGTGTGTGTGTGTGTGTGTGTGTGTGCAGAGGATCAAGTTACAGACCTGTCTGACAACTTTGTTCCATGGTTGCATGTACTCAAATGGCTTTTTGTCCTTGTTGTGTCTGAACACAATGTCTGCTGCCAGCGAGAATGTGCAAAAGATTAGAGTTTTGTTAAATCTATTTGTGTTTACATACCTTCATCTATTGTCCTTCCATATTGTTATTTATTGGACATTTATTTTCAGTGTTTTGTCCGGCCAAGTTTACTTAGACTTTCAGCTATACACCATAATTATGCAACTTCTGCTTCTCATTTACGCATGCACTGAACCTCCTTTCATAGTGTATCAGTGAGCTTTTCTCAGAATGAAATGAAACATAAAACACAAAGGTCAAGTTTCTCTGTCTATAACACTAACCTTGTGTTTACTGCTATTTACTCTGTATTTTCTCCACCTTAATTTCATCTTAATTAATCAACAAGAACATTTTTGTTAATACATAAAAGAACAGAACACATCACAGCAATTTTAGCTAAATTAGTCAACTACAAGACTAAACTCTTTGATTTGAAAAAAAAAATGAAGACAAGAAGAAAGTTGTGGACAAAATGAGTTGGCTGGGGACAAGGACAGAGAGGGTAAAAAAGATCAGGGTTGTTGTTAAAACAGGCATAAACACACACAGACTCATGATGTGTGTGCTGTGTTTGTTCTCAGCTCCACTTGGTCCACTGGAACTCTGATAAATACAGCTTGTTTGAGGAGGCAGTGATGGAGGACAACGGACTGGCTGTAATTGGAGTCTTTCTGAAGGTATACAACACACACATATGCAAGACACTCACACTGTCACTCATGTCATGTTTCGGTCTACTATTTTGGACAGTGACACTGAACATATGCTTGCAATGCTCCCAATGAGCATTAGAAGTAGCCAACAGACACAAGTTATCCTGCCCGGTGCAGTCTAGCATTGGACTGCCCTCTGTTAGTTTTCTGGTCTCTTTGTCATTTTAAGGCCCAGTTTTTAAAGTGTACAGTCTGCCATCCCAGTGCCTTTACATTGCTCTTACTGCAGTGATGCAGCTAAAGAATCACAGCTGCACTGATTTGACAGTCCACTACCTGCATTTGGCAGCAGGGGAAGTTCTAAAGTCAAACCCTGGTGGTATGTGATGTTCAGGCAGCTTTACACTGTAACCACAATCACAGTCAATGCTTAATCCTTGTGTAGGTGGGAAAGAGACACGAGGGACTACAGAAACTGGTAGATGCTCTGCCTGCTATCAGACACAAGGTTGGTCCACACGCATACACACACACACACACACACACACTCATGCATACACACCACATTTTCCTTTTTTAAGCAGAAGTTTATATGTTTGAAATATAATCCCCATTCTAGTGACAAAACAAATTGACCATTGTTCAGTCTAGTAGAAATCTTGGTATGAATAATAAGAGCATCACTAGATGGTAGAAACTGATGCCCTCTAGTGGTTTAGTAGAGATACATCAGGACTGGTCAGACAGGCTCCACTCACTGCAATCAGAGAATCAACAAGTGCTGATGAGCCTGTTTCACCCAGCAGTCACAGAAACTGAAGTTAGGAACAAACAATCTATTTTGAGATGTCAGTTTTGCATGCAGTGGAAAACTACCAAGAGTCAACTAGAGTACCAAAGTTGTACTGTAAATTCTTTATTAATAAAGAATTTACAGTAATGTATTAATGTATTATTTATTCTTTATTCTTTATTAATAAAGAATTTGACTCTTCATTATTCAATTGAAATGTCTGATAAGGTGGGTGTATGAATTAAAAAAGAAGAAAGGTGTCAGTTGTTTAACACATACTGTGTAATACTTATTTGACATTTTGTGTTGGATAATGATTAGATAATGAAGGTTGGAATACTTATTTAGATAATTATTTCACTCCTTTGTTATCATGTTATCCCATGCATTACTGATTCTGAACTTCTCAAATTTCATTTTATTAATAAATTATGGATGGTAATGATTCTGCTGCATGGCAAATGTTAGAACATATGTGTGGACAAAATTAAGCTTTGATCCTGCTTGTCACTTTCCTGAAACATTGAAAATAATTGAACATACAGTTTAGCTAACCATGTGTTTTTTGTTTTGTATTTTCTGTGGCTCTGTCTCTGGCTGATTGTAGGGCAGCGTAGTGGAGTTTACCAAGTTCGACCCTGCCTGTCTGTTACCCTCCAAGACTGATGACTATTGGACGTACCACGGCTCTCTGACAACACCCCCCCTGACAGAGTCGGTCACCTGGATTGTTATGAAGCAGCACATAGAAGTCAGCCATGATCAGGTGTGTGTGTGTGTGTGTGTGTGTGTGTGTGTGTGATTGTTGGCATTATGTTACTCCTCATAATAACAGAGGAGTCTCAGAGAGCACCTGCTATCACTTGCTAACAAAACAAAAGAATTTAAATTTGCAAAATAATCTCAAACCCTACCAGGCTGAGAGACAGCTGGAGTGAAGTTAAGCAATCATATTTCTAGATACAACCTCCTGTATCATTTCATTAGTTGTAATTTATTTAATACACAGTTGCTCCTTGTTCATTCATAGCTCTTGGTTGTTACTTTAAGTGAGTTTGTTTCTCAGCCTCTAGCTGGTAAAAAGTAAAGACTGAAGAGTGAATTCAATACAGCCTATCTGATAACTCTGATAACATCACACACCTGCTGGGAACTGACAGATAAACATTTTTTTACTCAAGAAACAGAAAAGTCAAAGTATCACACTGTGCTTCTGCCAGTACAAAACTTGGATAGTAAAACACAAGAGTGTAAACAATCATAAATCAATCAGAGTATAAATTCTATTGCAGAATGTAATTATTTCTCCTCAGGGATCATTACCAAACTTACAATTTAGTTTTTGTGTTCATTATAAAGAGAAAGAGTAATTGGTCGCAAATTACTCTTTCAATAACTTTTGGAGTAACTGAGAGAAAACCTGTATCATATACATTGTCTGTAATTGGTTACATTGGTTTTAGATTGTGAGACTTAAAAATGAGGGGTTTGATTTCCAGGCGTCGGGGGCAAAAAAAAAGGATCATTTTAGTGACAAGTTCGTGATATGAGTAATCAGAGTACTTTAAAAATGCAGGTTATAGTCAAAAATATCCTCTGTCTTGGAGCATTTTAACTGGTCCAAGACAGAGGATATGAACAGACACTTTAGAGGTGTCAGTATTAATTTGTAATATTAAGAAGGCTTAAGAACATTGTGGAGGTACTTAAACTTTAGAAAAATTAACTGTACACAAATTAATTAATTTAACATATGGTAAAAATTGTTGAGTATACGTAGACTATATTTACCAGGTAAACACAAAAAAAAACACTTCTACTAAACACTTCTCTTAAGACCAGACTACATAATAACAGAGAGCAATACAAAGTCTTTGAGATGTTGGGTGTGAATAAAATGCACAGATTTGTAAGTCATGAACATTCAGAGGCTGCTCACAATTACAAATGTGTCACATTCCATTTACATCCAACTTCCCAAAGTCAGATGACAAAAGCAGGCATCTTTCTATTACAGGCACAGAGTATTAATGCCATCCAACCATCAGGTAACGCTTGGTGAGAAGAGATGAGAAGGTTCTCAAGTTTAAGGAAAAATGTTTTTTGTCATTAAGGGGGGTCAGGATAAAACAAGAAAGCAAAAGAGATGAATTTGTAATGCAGCAGCACAGTGGGTTGGTAGGGATGGGGTCATTGTTCTGGGATTCAACATCGTAGAAGGCTCCCTTGTGCTTTGGTCTCGGTTCAGAGTCATCACATCCCTAATAATAACTTCACTTCTTTAGACACAATATTGTGTAAAGATTTGAGCCAACTGTCAAGTCATCATTACAGAAGAACTAGAAGCAATTAAGTCTTTTTTTTCCCGTCCAAGTCCTCTGACCTCTGACCTCTGAGTTGAAAGCTCAGAACCTCTGAGTTTAGCTCATGAAGTGCTTTTTATTTTTAAAACTCTGTTTGTTTTTTCAAAGTTAGCCCTGTCCTGCTGTTTTTACAGGCCATGTTGTTGACCATAACTCTATAATGCATAACCAATTATGATTATAATGTCAATATTGGTGATACTGATTTTGGGTGCCCAATTTGAAACTGTGCTGATTGTTTAGATCCCCTGCGCTGCCGGGTCGAAGATGTGTGTGAAGCATCCACAAGATACAATTTGTAGCTTCTTGGCAAGAACATCCATATTCAAACATTGCAGTCCACCGCAGGCATACTGGTTTTGCTGACTTAAGCTTCATTGATATTGCATCATGTGTTGAAGCTCTGTATCAGTCCTCTGTGCTCCTTTGGAAAAAGTAGTCTTTTAGTGATGACCACATGTGTTTACCTTGACATTATTCACTGGAGTCTAACATGTCAATGTAGTGATAACCTCTGTTTCACCAAAAAATAAACTTAATGTCCTTCATTAGATTCCATTGAAGTCTTCTCAGCAGGTATTAATCTGAGCAGACATGGATGTAGACTGCGACATTACTGGTTTGTGGAGGCACACAACCAGATGGTGGTAGTTCTGGTTGAATTACATTTTTCAGAGGGTTTGCCACACTACAAGGGTTTTATTCATGTCAAAGTGTTGCCAATTATGTGAGCAATAAACTAAGTTAAGCATAGCCAAACTCACAAGGCAACATTCCTTACCTCAAGACATGCAACCTACTAGTGGCACAAACTGGTGTTATGAACCTGTTAAACACTGAATAGGTCTGTGTTAGATTAAATCTTTCTCTGATGGTCTTTTTCGCCCTCCAGCTGGCGGTCTTCAGGAGCCTTCTCTTCACCTCAGCTGAGGAGGAAGTGCAGAAGAGCATGGTGAACAACTTCCGCGTGCAGCAGCCTCTCTGCGGTCGAACTGTCCGCTCTTCCTTCACTCCTTTTCTTCAAGAGACGCCTACAGCTGAGGGCGACAAGCACACCCACTGACGCTGCTTGACCCAGTACACACATCCTCTCACACAGTAACACACATTCACACCGTCAGACACAGAGACCAAACAGAAACTGTACCAAAACTACCTTTGCTCTGTGACTCACTTTCCAGAATCCTTTTTTTTTCCATCGACACAAAGAAGATGTTTCATGAACATTTGAAGCAGAAAAAAAGCAGGGTAACTTAAGTTAAGTCTATTGCTGTTTTTTTTTTTTACTGAATTAATTGGATTGTTTTCATTATTCTATTCCATACAGAAAGCAATTTTACATGGAGGATGAAGTGATACTTCTATTTCTAAGTAGTTCAGAATTTTGTTTTCTTTTTTCCAGATATTTCAGATTTTTGTTTGACTACCAATGATGAATAAGGGATGATTGCCGTGGGGGAAGATATATACTTTTACTGACTTTATTAACATGAAACGTATTTATTATGTTTACTTTTCGTTCAGTGACTGCTGACTTGGCTGAGCTGCAGGTAAAAACTCAACAGCTCTGGCCACAGTGGGTGCATCAGAGGCGGCTCTGACTTGTATCCATATAAGGAGGCTGGAGCTGCTGCTGGTTTGCAGCAGAAAACCCAGGAGGTTTTAACTGACTGGAGTTATCACCTCCGGAGTGTCTCTCTTGAGGAGAACACATATCTGATATCAGGCGTTTTGTACGGTGTCTTTTACACTCAAACAGGATCAACAGAAGGCATGGTTTAATCTGTAACAAAGAGGTGGTACTTAACTTACAACTGACATTCAGAAATCTTGTTTTCTACTCTATGTAACAGTTTAACATCTAACACATACAGTTTTACAGAAACTCTGTTAAGCCTTGATTCTTTTATGTTATCTTATTACATGTTACTGATGCGCACAAACTTGCCAGGTTACTGAGCACATACATATGCATACTTTAAGAAAAGCAGTTGTCTTCCATAACTTTTTTAAAGCAGTTTCAAGCCTCATTACCACAGTGCCTTAAATATTCATTTGCAGAGTTTCCTCAAAATACCTTGTGAGCATGACAAGTATCTCTGTGCCCCACTTGCTTTATTATGGTTAGTGGTTGCTCACAGAAACAGGCATGACAGAACAAGACACCCAAATCTTGACTATGTTCCATTAGTTTCAGTAGCTCTGTCTATTATTTGTCATTTCTTTTTTTATCAGTCTTTGAGAAAAAAGGAGCATTGTCTAAGGGTTTACTTTCTATTATTTTGGGTCAAATTGGCATTCACTACAGCTGTTACTACTAGAAATTGTCATCTTTTTTAATTTTGATGTAGTTAGACACTTACTTTGGTAGTTTTCTCTGTGGTCACATCACTCTGTGATTTCAGTCATCTGAAAACATCTACAGTGTTCGCTGCTTTCTGTCCTGCTGTTATTACGGACATGCCTGGGCAGGCTGCAGCACATTGATTTGCCCGCAGACTTGCTCCTTTTTTCAGCTGTAATGTTCAGTCCATAAAGATCTAGGTTCATTACCGGCCACTAAAAGGAGATGACATTAAATAAACAGTGACATAAACAGTGATCTAAGGTCATTTAAAGCAAGCCCACATATTGCTGGAAAGGGCTCTGCTCCAAAGCTTATTTATTTATGTTGGTTTTAAATATCAATGAGATTTTAAATGAGGGTTTCCTTCCTAAGGAACAGAACCCAGGAGATCTGGTTTCACTACTACAGCTCTCTATTTGAGCTACTTAAGGTACAAACCAAGCTTTACACTAAAGTAAGTCAAGCTCTTCTTTGTGTATTTTACTCTAAATCCAACAAGCACATAATGCAGAAGAGGAATTTGTTGTTAAGAGCAACTTATGCAACCTTGCGTCCTCTAAAGAAGTCTGGCACACAGCTTGCTTTGGCTCATGTCCAACAGTTGTGATGCGCTGGGTGAGTCTTGGCACTGTTAGAAGGAGAAAGAGGTTTGAGGAAATAATGTGGAAGAAAGAAAGGAGGGGAGATGGAGATTTTGATTCAGGCTCACATCATGAAACAGCCTGTTTAATTTCTCAGATGTGTCTGATTTCCCATCTTCAAGACAGGAAATTATAATTACACTTGAAACTAGAAAACTGCCATAAAAGACACTTATTTGTCCACTTTCAACATTCCGCATGAAAGTTTCCTCCATTGACGCACAGTTGAGTTGAGGCAGGGGTGAGGGGTCACGGTTGTCTTTATAATCCCTGAGTAACAATGCAACTGTCCAAACAGCCGTTCCTCCCCTCGTTCATGGACGCTCAGGCGTGCACACCCTGCTCCATCTTTCCAGTGGGCATAAGACCCCATACTGAACAGACTAACTAGATATGTATTGAAAAGATTTGAGGCCATGTGATGTTAACGTGTTGTGAAGGCTCCTGAACTGCTAGATAAACACTAAGGGGCCGCAGGGGCCAAATGGCAGGTGTTAGGAGATTTCTGAAAAGCAGAAATGTATCTGGTGTAGAATTTACTGATATGCATTGAAACACTTTCAGGACTGTTGTATAGTAGCTTTTACTTTCTTTACATCTAATGCAATACTGAATCTTTGTTCATTGTTTTATGTTGATATGGAGCAAGGGACCCAGTACTGCCTTCATCTTGTTCAACTGTACTGTATTGCTCTGTTTTAATTGTACACCATGATCTGCCTTCATGTTTTATGGCATTTTACTCATGTTAAGTTACTATTCTGTGCCTCTTTTTTACTTTAAATGCAACAGGTATCAACATATACAGATGCAAATGTTCAGTCTGTCAATTTTTTTTATTTAAATGGCCTTCTCTGTCAGAAATCAATTTAAGATTTAACACTAACTTTCTTGTAACTTTCTTACAAAATGTTACAAGCAAATTAAATGTGATGTTTTCTGCATACCAGCTGCATCTTGAGAATTTTAAAATTTCACCACTCCGGCATCTTTCTTTTACTTTTTTGTCATCTTCTGAGCTGTATCACTCTGCCTTTCAAGACATAAAATGTTTTTAAGTGCTACCGTCATGCTGTATTCTCTTCTGGATCTTTTACGCTCGTGATTCATGTTTTCTTGCCTCCTATAGTTCGATGTGATGTTTTAGCAGGTGTGTGTTGTGTATGATGTATGCTGTATGCGGAGCACATTTTAGCTGCTTATTTGTCCAGTGGGCAGCCGACATTCTTGCCCTGCGGGGATTCACGGGGAAAGCTCCTTAAAGGCCTCTGCCCAGCTGTGCAACCAGGAAGCATTTGCTCCTTCAGACCCTGCTCCTTGCAGGAGGTGATGGGGAAGGTTAAAAACCACCTGACAATGTCACATGATACAAATGTAAAGATGATTTAAAGAATTTTGCTTATTAATAAATGATTAATGGTATATTAATAAATATTATGTGATGGTAAAATGATTTGAGTCTCTTTTTTGTGTTTGAGAAGATTGAGTGGATTAAATGTTGAGCATTTTTAATGACATCTGTTTAAACTAACAACCAAACTTTAAAAAGTAGAGAACATTAAAGATGCTGGTCTATAAACTTCCTTTCCATGAAATGCATACATCCCTACATTCCCCTACACCCCCACCTGACCCAGATTTTCTCCAAGCATGCACCAGAGCAAGAACACGTTTGAAAATAAAACCTTTTGGACATACCTCTCTGTTTCAACCTCTACACTATTCCCACAGATACCTTTGAAGCCCTCTGACATAGAGAGGGGATGTTTGGTGGCCCCCACCCAGATGCCTGGGGTTCCATGGTTGGTTTGTTTACACTCTTTTATACACTGTTATAACGGCCGGTTGTGATTTGGGCCTCCACCTGATTCAAACCTAAGAAATGGTGATTGAAGCTGACTTCGGGGGATGTTTATTGTGCTTGGCTGCAGGGAAGAGACGCCTGATTCTACAGGAACACACCGGTCGGTCTTTACTGGGCTTCCCCTGATTGTATGAATGGACAGACTGACTGGAGACCCTGAAGCTTTGAACTCTATGTGGTTATAAACATGCACATGTGTCTTTGTAGTTGTTGAGATAGAAAACATTTTCTAACCGCTGAATAAAACGTGACTAAACAGGAACTTTACAAGCACAAACAATTCTCTTAGCTGTTTTTTTTTTTTTTTAAACATATTGTTAATTGCTGAACATGCTGCTGAACTGGTAATGTCAGAAAACTGGCCTATTAGCTTCCACAAATATTTGTTTGCAGTCTGAAGTGTTGGGCAACTTTCTCTGGTACAAATTTTTTGGGCCCTCCCTCTGGCCCCAAACATAGGCACACACTCGTGCTCATACATGCATGGATATTTTATACATACAAACGAAGGAATACACAAGACGGAAGAACCATTTACTTGAAGGACGTTTGTATGTCGTCATTTAACAGATGCTTTGAAGACTAGGCAACACAATCTACATAACTTGTGATAAATGAGCAGCTATAATCTCCATTCTTCATGGGCCCCTGAAAGCTTTTGGGCCCCAGTGTGTTGCACCAGTTGCCACTTTCACCAGAGCTAGTAGTGCTTTATAATGTGACAACTTCCCTTTTTAATGGCAAACAAGGCAGGCTTCAGTCTTTCCCAACTTTCTCTTTTCATGGAAAGCTTTGCTCTCCTGAAGTTTGGTCTTCTTATATCAACATAATTACTTCACATTGTGAATTTTTACTTTCGGTTTTTCCCAAATGTCAACAAGGCACTCAGCCCCAAACCTACTGGTTTCTACTCAAGATGTTAATCTATAAAAGTCAGAAAAACATATTTAGATTAAAAAAAGGACAACTTCAAAAATTCCTTTTAACAGCTGGGAAATGCATTTTATTAATGTTAATATTTTTGGTCCTCAGGAGGAATCTTAAAGAAACTAATGAATCTTAGTCTTTCATTCTGTCCCATGCTTTGATTTTTGATCAAATAATTGCACAACTGACATTCCCAATTGCCTCAACAGTCCCTTTTTTCTGCTAAATTGTACATGGCATGATGCTAACTTGTCCCTCTGAGACGGTTAACAATAGTAAAACATTTTCTTGGACAGAAAGTAGTTCCACTGCTTTTGTCAGAGTAACCTGTTGCGGATGAATATCTGAACGATCATTTTTGGTATTTAAGAAGGAAAGTAGGAAGGTGAGCTTGAAACTTGTCTTCCTGCTCCCTCTATGTTCTCTGTTTAAAGGGAATCATTTTGGATCAACAACTCATGAACCCCTCCAGTTCTCTATACAGGCAGAGATATAAACAGGAACTTACATGAGGCCCTTTTCCCTCAGAACTGCAAGCCAGCTGCTCTTCCTCCTCATTCTCCTCATGTTTTACACATCTTTGCGATGTATTTGTTTGCCACTTCAGATATTTCAGACAACAGACTTCTATCCATGTGATCCCTGCAATAACTTGCTGTCAACGCCCCCAGTAAAACTGTGGTATTTGTAAAAAAAAAAAAAAGCTGTACTATATTTTACAATTATAAAATTGAAAATATGTCCACAGGAGAAACAGTGATTTGCTGATAAACTGAAATGTTATGCTATAAGGCCAATTTTTGAATTTGCGACAAAAAATTGCAGTTTAGCAAAAGGTAGCTTGAAAAATGCTCTGTTTTGCTGTTTTGGGCCATTCTTTGAACTTTTTCAGCTGCAGTAGAGAGATGACAGGAAACAAGGAAGGAAATGAGCAGAGTGAAGCAGTGACATGTAACATATTAAGGCCTAACGTCAGATACAAACCCGTGAGGTTGCAGCTCATGGTCAATGCTTCAACTCCCGGGACACCAGTGTTTCCTTGTTTTTGTGTGGAACTAAACTCACTGTACAGAGTAGAAAACACTCCAAACAAAAGGGATGCAGTGAAAGCAGATAAACTCTATTGAATTGTAAATACCAGAACACTAAAAGTTAACTCTTCTCACTTAAATAGTCATAGATTGGTCAATTTAGTTAAATCTTATCAAATATATTTGTTTTCAACTGCTTCTCAATGATACCAATTTCAAGGCAAGTTTGGATGACTTTTCTTTTTTCTTTTTCTTTTTGATTATTGAAGCTTTAAAGCACTTCCTGCCAAGAAAGCACAAGTAAAACTAGTTTTTAAAAGCAATGGCTTCATTGCGGCAAGCGAATTTCCTGCGATATGACCAACAACAGGATGAATTCTTGAAAAATGCTGACACTGCAACTAGAGTATTACTTACTTCTCTCCTTACTGGCACACTTTTCAGGCCTTCCAAAAATATCAGCAGTTATAAAATGTCCTTGCGCACATTGATTTACTGCAAAAGATTGTGGACAATGTTGAGGGGATAGATTGTTTGTATGTTTGTGTATTTGTTGGTTCAATGATTGGCCTATTCCCTGAGAGAGAAGCTTGAAACAGTGGATGTTACTACAGCTGCCAGGACAGGACCTCTCCCACACCCACAACACTGTGTCACGCATTGTTTACGAGCACTTTCCCATCAGTGCAACATGTATCGTTCACCTAACAGAGTGGGAGGGTAGGAATCTGTTCTCAGTCATGCAACGTGTGGTCAACACTGAACTAAGAAACAGCACTGTATTAAGTGCCACGTGAAGAATTCTAGCATGAATAAATAATAGTTGCATTCATTATGAGAATTTGGTAGCATAAAGGAACAGGACTGAAGACAGAGAAAGCCTCTGGACTGTACACTGCAATTCAGTGTGCTACAGGGTCAGACTTTGTGGAAAACTTGCTAGATTCTTATGACACAACAGATACCAGCTATCTCCAGCTCTGCTTATTAGGAATGATAAATTTTTAGCTTTTCACGCATTTCTAGGAATGGAAATTCTAGAGAGAAAACAAAATCAAAGGCCTAATTAACAACATGTATGTGAGATGTGATACTAATTTTGACTAGCTCTAGCACCTATAATAGTGTCAGTATTGCAACATAGTTTGCACCTTCATGGCTACCTGATATCTTTAATATCTTTCTTGTCTAACAAAGTCAAAATGTTACACTATTAGATGGAAGATAAATAGATAGGAAGGTAGATATATAGGAAATATGCTCTGAAAATATTTCACATGTGAAACACCATTTGGCATGAGACAAATTCACATGCAGGACATCTGGTTTGAAAAGAGAGGACAAAAAACCAACTGTGTGACTTTCAATAGTATCTGACTTGCTTTATGAACTCAGCCCTAGTGCATTGTTTATCATTGAAGATAATCTTCATAACCCAAACATCGTTTTTTTTTTTAAACAAACTTAAGTCTCACATGATTAATACTATATTTGATGAGGACTATTTTTAGCTCTAGAATAATACACTTTCTATGCTCTTTTGAGTTTTTACAGGACGCGGATGATATGCGTTGTATTGACTGCAAGAATCATGCCTCTCTAATGCCTAAGTGATGTGCTTTTATCATACAACAGATAGTTCCGACCAAGTAATTTGATTGGACGAGAGGCATTCCATGAGTACTGATATAGACCTACTGTACAACATCACTGGGACGTTTAACTCATGTATCATTACGCTTAACGGTGCTCTAATGATCGCTAATTAACGTTACACCAACTGTCGGTCCCAAGCTCTACGCTGCATTCTAACGAACTAACACCAAGAAGATGCACAAACATAGCATCTACGTTTAAGTATGAGCGGTCGATGGAAAAGGATGAGTAGGGGAAGAAGGCAGGATACTTCCATGCAAACCTCCTGGTGTGCTCATATGACATCAGCCGACCTCGACAAATTGGAGAGGAGCAAAGTAAAGCTAACACAGAAGCCAAACAACGTGGGCTTTGAACTTTGAACGCTTGTTCAATCAATGGAAATACAGAAAAAAATTCCATAATATTACATTAGGAGGCCTCGGCCCCCTGTATTTTGTTAAGTATGCCAAACTAGTGTGCTTGAATATGGCCATTGTTTGTGTTGCCTAGCAACAGTGAAGTTCCAGTCCAGTTGCGGAACTAATTGTTTTGGCGGAGCCAAATAAATGTTTTAATAAACAAACAAATCATAATTTGTTGTGGTTTATTACTGTTAACTAATAGGTTGGTTTTGTTGATATGTTATATAAAAGCAATATCCCACTCGAGGTCGTGGTGTTGCTCTGAATATCAGCACGGCTGTGATACCACTAGGACCTCATCACAGCCGTGCTGATTTTCAGTAAAACATCACTCCCTCTCCCATGATAATGCTTCAATAATCTTTGGAGCAGCTGTTTCCTTTAAGATGAAGTACTCTTGGGGGGACTGCAGTGAGTTGATCTAGCCACCCTAAATCAAACAACGACCAACTACAAATGAAAGTTACACTATATTTAGAAAGTTAGAGGAGCTGTCCAGCCCAAGTGTTAATTAATTTCATGAAAAAGATCCCCAGTGAGACTTCTTTCCACAAACCAGGGCTTGTTATTTTCCTATGAAATTGTACTTTGACATAAGTCTCCCATAGTCCCCCAAAAGAAAAGTCTTTCATTTGTTCTCATGTCTCTTGGGGGTCTGTGGGAGCTGTAGTACAGGTTTACAAAGACAGACAGACATGGATTACCGTATATTTGTGTTTCTTAGTCTGTAGCTAGACCTCAAATGAGGACCCTGCATTCCTCAGGCTTTGTGCAGGCGGACAGAGACAATATCGGGACGCACCTTTAGGCTGGATTTAGCCATTAAATGTTGAGTATGTCCACCTATTCTGAACAGAGGAAATTGTCTGTTTGTAGCTCATGGCTCAGACTTGTGTATTTATCTTACAGGGGGGCTGTCAAGGTGCACCTCTATAGAGCTTTTTCATATACATAGATGCTTAATAAGTGTGTGTCTCACTGAGATGTGAGACAGGCAGGATACAAAAGTGCTTCCAGTTTGAACCACAGTGTGCCCCCATGGTGCTCCACTGAAGTGTACTGCATGTGTGTCTGTTGGTGAATCTGTGGCACCAAAATGGTGTCAGAGTCAGCTGTCAGGGTCAAATAGCAGAGAGTGTGTAGTCTAGTGTGTGTCCCTTTTGGACAAACTCCCAGTGCAGGCTTTGAAAGTCATCCAGAACATTGACTTCAGTTTCCTGATGCTCCCATGTGACCAGCCTCACAGGCCCACCTCATCCAATCAACAGCTCCAGCTCCAAGCACTCGAGGGCAGGACAGGCTCCACCACACACTTAAAACTTTGCCACATAGTCTGCCTCTCCTCTCACCAACGCCTCCTTCTTGAGTGCCTTTAGAAGTCATTTGTGCCATCTTGGCGCAGTTGGTTAAGCAACATTTTCCACCACTCCGGTGGACTGAATGTGGCCTGGCCTCACTGCCATAGTTGAATACAAACTGTTATAACTGCTTCTCTGCTTGTATTTTGTTTCTTTAATTAGCCCCCCTTCATCAAGCACGAACTTAAACTGAAATTCTAGACAGATATAAATATAATTGCAGTGACTTTAATATGCATAACTTTGTATTAGGTGAACTCTACCATGACACACCTTGTACAAGAAATACAACAGTTAATTGCTTAAAGACCGAAATGTAAAAAAGTTTTTAATGTGTATTATGTGTACAAAAAGAAGTATTTGTGATGAAAGGTTTGTTACACGAACATGGTTCCTGGCAGTGATTAAAGGGTAGCTCACATATGGGAATACAAGCAAGAACAGTTAAGAAGAATCTAGAAATACTGAACACATGAAGTGGTACATGTACAAGAAGAGGTTTTTATGTTAAGCTGTCCTCCATGTTTCATCTCTTGCTGTTCATTCCTACTATTTTTTTTTATTATGTTTAAATATTTTCAAAGTTGCTGCATTTAAGTTTGGTTCTCCCTTTAAAAAATTGAGATGTTTATCTTGTATGTCTCTTGTACTTTCAGCTTTTCATATTATTATTCATAGGCTTATTGTTTATAGGTGTGAGTGTGAATAATGGTTGTCTGCAGATGTGCAAACAATTAGGAACATGCTGAATGTGTACTTTGCCTTTAACTCCACAAAT
The DNA here is from genome assembly GCA_029814765.1 of Acanthurus leucopareius. Taxonomy (NCBI): domain Eukaryota; kingdom Metazoa; phylum Chordata; class Actinopteri; order Acanthuriformes; family Acanthuridae; genus Acanthurus; species Acanthurus leucopareius. Next base: position 4,168,966 of record JAQMCX010000050.1, read on the forward strand.
GCAGACATATGATTTATGACCCTGAATTGAATTTGTGTCTCAAGGCACACCTGTATCATATTGCACAAGTACTTTTTAGTTTTTGTCTTTTCTTTTTATTTATTTATTTCTTAAAATCCTTCTGGGTACAGGTGTTGCAATTCCTTTTTGAGCATTTAGTGTTGTGCAGTTTCTGCACTTGCATTTTTATATATTGTAGTTTCCTATTTATTACTTTATCCATTTAAAAACTTAACTAAAAAAGTGGGTGAATTTTTACTTTTTATTCTTGTGTGTGTTTTGTCCTCAGGGGCCACAATAGACCTGTTTGGGAGCTTGTTAGTGAATGTAGGGCAGCAGCAGTGAGTGCTTGAATTAAACTGTTTAAATGAGTTCAGTAGGCAAGAGTCTTTGCTTTGCATGGTTTTTTTTTACATTGAAATTCATCCAGTGGGTGCAAGTTGCAAGTTGACTGAGTGATAACAAATCTAAAAACTGATGGGATTTCCATTACAGCAGGCTGACACCTCACTGTCAGCATTTGCATATACAACCAGCATTCAGTCTTGTATGAATGCCAAGTGACATCAGTTGCAGGCAGAAAATGAACAATGCTTGAAATCAGTGAGTGACACCCTGAATTTCACTCATGACTCAGAGGTTTTCACACTATGGGCTACAAAAGCTGGGCCATGGTACGAAGAGGATGGGCCTGATCCGCATGTGACACTTGATGTTTTGGATCCCCACTGAAAAGGGGCTTCCTTTCCCCTCAGGCTATTTGTGGAGTCTGAGTCTGAGATTACTAAGCCATAAATCCAGTCCAGCCGGTTTGTGTGGTTGGCTAGAAAATCAAAGAATCCTTAACATTGAGTACTTCTTGCTCCTGTGCCTCAGTGCTGGTATTTACTTGCAGATGCTATGTTCATTATGTACAGCTGATACTAGGTCGACGAGACCAGGTCCTGTCATGTGAAGTCATCCGGTCAAATCAAGATCAGACTGGAGCTGTGGGATGAAGAAATGTAGGCCTCTCTCAGTGTACCGGTGTAGTACCGCTATTCACCGCGGTGGGGCGGAAAAGATAAAGTTGTGCAGGCTTTAGCAAGGAGTCGCCGATCTAAAAGCAGGGGCTGGCCTTGACGGAGGAGGGCCATGATGCCAATTACCAGTTTCTTTGGACGCGGATGTAGGGATACGAGAAAAGCACGCTGCTCTGACTCATACTAACAGACACACCGCGGACTCCTCGTGGCTGAGCCCGACAGCCGTCAGACCTAACAGAGAGAGAGGAAGGACACGCCGGCGACAGAGAGAGAGAGGCGGCAAACTGCTGAGCTTTGTCCCCCGAGCGAGGAAAGAAAAAGAGGAAAAATAAAGAGGAAACAAAGTCAAAGATGTCGGGGTTAAAAAAGAGAAATTCAAATTCATCTGCAGATAGGGAGTTGGACAAGCAAGTCACGGAAAGGATGCTGTCCCCGGGAAGCGGCGGGGATAAGGGGGACTCCAACCAGGGTGGAAGCGACAGGAGTCCTAACAACGCCGCTGGAGGCGAGGAGGGGGTAGCCCTGAAGAGGACCATAACTCTGGTGAACGGCGTGGCCATCATTGTGGGCACCATAATAGGCTCGGGCATCTTCGTCACACCGACCGGCGTTGTGAGGGAGGCCGGCTCGGTGGGTCTGTCCCTGGTAGTGTGGAGTGTGTGTGGGGTGTTCTCCACGGTGGGAGCCCTTTGCTACGCAGAGCTGGGGACCACCATCACCAAGTCCGGAGGGGACTATGCCTACATCCTGGAAGTCTACGGCTCCCTGCCAGCTTTCCTCAAACTCTGGATCGAGTTGCTCATCATCCGGCCGTCCTCGCAGTACATCGTCGCCTACGTTTTCGCCACCTACCTCCTCAAACCCCTGTTCCCCGATTGCCAGGTGCCGGTGAATGGGGCCAAGTTGGTGGCTTGCCTTTGCATCCGTAAGTACGCGAGCCGAACCGGGCCGAGCCATGTTGCCGGGGATGATGCAACTTTAGGCGTTGTTATGTTGTTGTGTGGTGAGCGTACATCTAGATTAAGTTACGCTTCCTGTGCGTGTGTTTATTCTGTCAACGTAAACATGTACCGGCAAAGGTATGGGGGCACAGATATATGAGATAACCCACCGACTCAACTTGTACACACACACTTACACACAGTAAACAGGACATGTTTGAATTCGATATCATTCCGAGCCACGTGCGATACCATTGAGCTTCGCACGCGCCCACGATACATGCGCACGGGCTTTATACAGTTGTGAAAAATGCCGCGTTATTACATCAGCTCCGGAGATGAGAGGGATGCTCACATCATCTGTAAACGTCTCTATGAGTAATCAAGTTAGAAGCAGTGTAAGGAAATATCACTCACTCATAAGTATTGAAATGTACATAATTTAGTTTGTACTGTATGGTTGGATTTTGTTAATACGTCCAGTTTTGCTTTTCTCCTTTATTCTGGTTTACTTATTTAATTGCTTGTGATTTTCCAAACAGACTAACAACCACGTTGAGCTTACAGGCTCAAAGGTTACTGTACATGGACATATTTTCTGGATTTGAGAGAGGAGGCCACTGTGTTCTAGGTATGAAAAAAATATAAAGACACAGATTATCAATTTTGTTCAAGGGATGAAATCTTCAGATTTAACAAAGTAAAATGTAGCTACCCCGTAAGTTAACGGTGATGTATGATATTATCGGCTTTTAAATTTACAGATAACTGTGTGTCGGTGAGATACAAATACATTAAATTTAAATTAAATTTAAATCTATAAAAGTTAAATTTATCATTAATAGTTTTATGTTTGTGTATTAAAATGCCAAAAATCTATTTAAATTAAACTGAAAGGGATGGACAAACAGGTAGGATAAAAAAAAAAAAAATTCTCTGAAAGCCTTCAATTTTATTTTAACTAAAATGCTGCATTCAGGGCCAGTAGATATTTTTAGCCTATAGACATTAGCTTCACAACCAATAATAGTAAAAAAAAAAATACTGGTAAATTTTTGTGTGTCTTACAAACACGTTTTCTGTTTTGAGCATTGTTTTGCATGGAGTCTGAACAAGATTAACTCCGGATTATTAGCTGCTTTGGCCCTCTGGTGCCAGTCTCTGGTTGGACTGTTTTCTTTGACCACCTCTCATAACAAGTGTCCCCCCCTTTATCTCCCACATTTCAACTTTGTCTGAATACAGGATTACACATGACATTATGCACACATATATATTAATTTATATGTTTCAGTGAGTGTATATGGTTCCAGGGAGTCACCCAAGCACCTAATCTTCAGATAGACTGAAGGCTAAATCCTGACCCAGACCACATGACAAAGCCATTGACCGAGAGGCTTGGTTAACTGTGTGTATGTGTATTTATGTGTGTGTGTGTACATGTGCATGCCTGTGGTGTAGGCAGAGGGGTGGTCAGGGTCACTTTGGGGCTGAGAGCCAAATCTCATGCACCCGTAGCTCCATAGGTCTATTTTGTGCAAGTTATTGTTCCATTTGACCTGTTTCTGTGGGAATTTGTCTCATTGAGATTAGTGCGTTCCTTTTGTTTTTTGTATCTGTGTGCATTCTTGCATACATGTACACACTTTTATACCCAAGTTTTAGCCACTTGCTTGTGTGCATGCCTGTGTGAATTTGGACGCCAGTGTGTGTATGTGTGTGTACGCACGTGTGTCCAGCCTTCTACTGTACTCGGGCCCCGTCTCTCTTTGTCTTGGTCGCAGTAACACAGAGCCTCATTGTGCTCTGTTTTGTCTTTCTGTTGTGGCCCCAACCTGATTTAGGAGCTCTGAAGGGACCTGCTGCTTAAGTTAATCACTTTGGGGTCCAGGGTTGGTGGCCGCTTCATCAACCCTTTGTGTGGGTTTGTGTGTGTGCAGGAGTTACCAGCATTGCACATGTGTAGGTAAAAGAAAGGAGGTAGAATTGAAAGAAATTTACTCCCTGAAGAATTTGTTAACTATCTCTGTAAATTCCCCTCCAGTGCACAGCATCTTTTGAGAGCTGCAAATATAAACTTATCCATGGACATGCACAGAATTTTAAAAAAGGTTAAGAGAACTTTTCAAAAGCTGTTTGGACATCCAAAACACCTGCAGCAAAGTTAGTTCCTCATTTGCCCAATATGAGAGCCTTTATTTTACAGTATGGGTCATACTAGGTGAAGATGCTGTAGTGGTGGTGTTAAGTGTGTACACTTTGAGTTAAGAAGTGCAAGGGGCCCATGTGATGGATGACAGACGCACATCTAAGAGCTGCTTCATGAGGATGCTTCTGCTAACAAACTACCTCTTACTCTGTGTTTTTGTCTCCCTCTCTCTGCAGTCTTGTTGACGTTTGTAAACTGCTACAGTGTGAAAGCGGCCACCAGAGTGCAGGATTTCTTTGCTGCGGCCAAGCTTCTGGCTCTCGGACTTATCATCATCATCGGCTTCGTCAAGATTGGGCAAGGTACTTCAAACAAGCACAAACACCCTACCAAGGCTCATCAACATCTTTAATGGCTCCTTCCCTCATACAAATAACACACATTCCAACAGTTTTAAAAGTAAATGGCCTTATTTCAACAATCAACACTACAATAAAATAAATTAATGAACATCTTAAATTGGTAAATCAGACAGAATAAAACTACATAGCAAATTCATACATACAATATAAATCTAAATAACCTCTTAAAAAAATAACCACATCAAATAAGCATTAATTAAAAACTAACAAATGTATTTATTGATGTTTTAACACATGGTGAATTCAATTTGATATAACGCATAACAGCATCACACAACTAATTGTATGTGACATCAATTGGATTACTTCATATGAAACTTTCAATACATTTGCCTGTGCATGGTGATATAGATTTTTATAGAATAATAAAACATCACACTTTACCTAATCAATCCCCCTCTGTACCTTGGTAACATAATAAAACAGTCATTTATCTGCATTTTTTGTAAAATTGGCATATTGAGGCTCACTTTGTATTTTGTTTGAAAGCATAATACTCTCAGCTTACACACGTGTTAGAACAATTTAAATAATACTTGTAAAGCATGCTTGACGTAAACTCCTTGAAAGTAATACTTTACTATTTTAATCCTGAGAAGTCCTGGAATGTCAGTTTACACAGGCCTGTATAGTTTGAAACCAAATCACTCTAGACTTTAAGTGAGTAACATGTCCAAGGAGTAAAAGAATCATGTAAAAGTAGTTGGAAGTTGGAAGTTGGAAAAAGTAACACAATTGAAGCTTTGGATTTGGCAAAAGATTTTGGAAAGTCTACCTGTCAAATGCACAATGTGTTTTTCTGCCACCAGAGGTCCCTCTATCAAAACAATGAAAACAGAAGTTTGATTGTATGATGAAGTAGCGTGGGATCACCGGATTTGTTTATTTCATGTTACAGCCACAACTGCAGATGAAAATTTGAGTGTTCACACAGAAATGTATTAAAGTTTCATTCATGATATATTTAGACATGTTTCACTTCCTACCTCTCTCTTTACTGGTGTTACCCTGGAAGTTAGCGACAACCAACAAAATGACACGCACAATTACCATGAATCAGATTACAGATTACCTGAGTTTGAATGTCAATTGAAACATTTGGGATAATATCAGTGCAAAACTCAGCAAAATATACAACTCCAATGTAGTCATATTAAGACATTTTTAATGAGGAAACATTATATATCGTGAGTTTTAAAATGTTCTGCGTGTAGTAAACACCTGTAGAGCTTAATGCTCCTTGCAAATTGTTAGATGTTTGTTCATGCAGAAGCCATTTAACTATTAGTTGAGCTACATTACAAATGGCACACCACAGGCTCAGTAGATTTTTTTTAATTTAAGCAGGGAACTTTCCACTTGTAACCGTAAAGTGTGTGCCACACGACATGAAACAGGAAGTGGTTAGTCTTACATGAGAAGCTCACCTACTCCTTAGACCTTAGCAAACACACGCATACTCTGATGGACCGAAATGACCTAATTGAGGGCATCTACAGAAAAGTGATGAAATTGTCTTATTTGGTTTGCAAACATTTCTGTTAACCATGAAAAATTAATCTCATATTCAAAATACAATTGCTCTAAATTCTGTATCCAAGGTTGAAAGGTATTAATAACAACAATCATTGAATTAAAACAATCTTAAAATCTAAGAAAAAACATCTCTAACTGAGGATTTTATTGTGTAACCCAAGAGACTGAAATGTTACTTTATCCCTTGCATGAACTCTTGTCCTCCCAAGTTTGTATTGCATTGTGTCTGTGTTGTATCTGGTTCTGTTCTGGCCAAAATTAATCCCTGTCAGCACTGTTGTCTTTGTCACAAGCGGGCAGTGAATCTGTGGAAGCGGAGTAGCTGCTGTTCAGCTTCCTGGAGTGAGGGTGAAAGCCTCATTTAGGCCACAGGATGTTATGAGGTGTAGCCAGAGAGGAGAGCATGCCACAGAGAAACCTGACAATGGCTCTTAAAGCCAGGCTCAGGCTATCTGAGTCCAGTATGGGAGGAGAAATCTGATCCGGGACCTTTGTTGGTACCAATGTTTGGCCCAGATTAACTGCTATTGCAAAGGTTTTATGGACCCGTTCTTAATCCTGCTGATCTGCACACCGACTGATCTGGGCCGTCCTAAATAGAACACTTTCGTTTGGAAAAGTACTCAGGAGCCTCAGGATGCCTGTTTGAATAAACAAGAACTTGTGTCACATTCATTGTAGGCAATCAGAGAATTGAAGATTTACTAATGAAGCTGTGTTACTATTACCAATTCAAATAGCAAGTGGGCCAAGACCATCTCAACCCCCCCCCTAGAGGACAGCAGTACAATCTCAGCTGAGTCTTTGGGGTTCAGTGGGTTCATGCCATAGAAATTAGACCACTGTGGTTTGCAATCCTAAATATTGAAGGTGGCATAATACCTTTTCCACTTCCTTTCCAGAGACAAAAAACGTCTGCCAGGTACCTGCAAGGCTCATACAGTGAACCCCCTCTGCTGTGTGTGTGTGTGTGTCTGCTGTGTGTGTGTCTGCTGCCATGGCCTGCAGTGCTCCTATGGCTGCCTCTTTTCCTGTCTGCAGTGAAGCTGTCGGCGGTACTTTAGATCAGAGTGAATCTGTGCTCGGGCAAGAGAAGAAAATTAGAGGGGGAAGGCCACTAAAGGGGAAGTCAACAAGCATGTGTGTTTAAGGTTAATGAGTCAGAGTAAGTCAAAGACCAAATCTTGCAGATTGGAAACATTCGCAGAGCAAATAGTGTAACAGATAAGTAGCTGGAGGCTGACAGTAGACCTTTACTCATTTGCAAAACACTGTAGTGTTTAAAGAGAGATGCCTTTGAGGGAAATAAAACGTTGAAGCTGAAGTTGAGCTCATACAGACTGAGGACTCGCTTTTTAGAGCAGCGACAGTAACCTGTCTTCTTTCTCCAGCTGTGTTGCCTCTGTCTGGAGCACTGAGTTCACCCATAGTGACCTTTACCCTCTGACCTCACACCTGACAGTAACCTTAGCCAAGCTGCAAGGTTTAGCTTTGAAAATGGCTTTTCTAAACAGTCTCACTTAAACTCAGAATGCAACGCCAAACCTACAGATTATAGTTGAAAGCATCAAAGCAATCTACAAAGCTGCCTAAATTTAAAAGAATTTTAAAAATGCCAAATGCATTTAGATGTCTTGTTTTTAGCCTGAAATGATTTTGTGATTCATAAAGAATGAGTCAGCACAATCAAGCATTTCTTCTCAACTTCATCTGTTTTACTTAAACAGATCAAACTTCACTTCTCTTACACACACACACACAAACACACACACGCATAATGGGTGAACTGATAGGCTGCCTGTTTATGCAGAGATCAGAGGTCACAGTTCTCAGATCAGCTGACTGAACCTGAACACTGAGTGGAATTGTTCAGAGGTGGACCAGAAAGAGATGGAGCTGTGGGAGGAGGTTAGGATGGGGTTAGAGAAGAGGAAGGTGGGGATGAAAAAGAGAGATAGAGGGAGATGTTTGTATTATTCAGAGAGAGAAAAGAAGGGAATGGAAGAGAGGGAGATTTACGGTGTGTGTGGTTTCAGTGGCAGAGAGCCCTGAGGCCACTTGTAAAACGTAACATTCATTCAAAGCTGCTTCAGCAGATTTGTGGAGCACTGTGTTGTCACATAGGCTATGACCTTTTGATAAAGGCGGCCTGCTGATGCATTAGTGTCTTTCAGGACGTAAGAACAGGGCCGCAGGGAGTCAGCTATAGTTGTTTGCTTGGTGTTAGTTTCCTAAGTGAGACAAAGTTACCATGGTGTACACAGAAAGGCTTGTTAGAGCCCATGGGCACTCTGATGGGTGTGTGGACGCAATGACGGTAAACAAGCTCAAAGCAGGAACACATTTGATGATTCAGCAGTGTAAAGAGAGCTGCAGTTGAGGGATAAAAACAGGAGTTTGAGAGATGGAAATTTTGACTTTTGGTAAAATAAATGTGCGTCCAAGTGTGGATCAAGTGTGAAGGCAGAAATTGAATTTAATCTTCGTAAGTGTGTTTTCATTAGTGTCTGATCACCTGAAAATAAGAATTGTTGTATTTTCATTAACCTTAAAACGAGCTGAGGGAATTTGTGTTTTTGCAAGTTTCACAGCCAATGTACGTTCTCCCTCATGATTGGAGGCAGAGGGATATTCAGTCAGTTGCAATCTGCAACCCCACCACTAGATGTTACTAAAACCTGGACACAAAATAAAAGAATTTCAAAGCAAAATAAGAATTAGTGTTGATTGGGTCCGTTAAGAGCACTTGATTCATTTACGGTCAGCCTCAAACGTCAATGTGCATCTTACCACAGACTGTACATGTATTCCGTCATTTTTGTTGAAATGTATTTTTCGGCAGTTTATTTTCAGTTTAAGAAGCAAGTCCAAAGCTTTGGCCAATGTCAAAATAAAGACTGTAATAAAGACTTTAGGGGCATTTTTTTCATTTCTCATTGAACTGAATCCTTCATGTTTTCAAATTTTGCTCCACTGCTCAGTCAAAATCTGAGTGAGGACCTTAAGTTACTTCGTGGATTGCTGTATGTGAAAAACTCAAAGTAACTGATAATTTTTGCGTGATGGTGAATTGCTGTCCTTTTTTATCTCCTCCCTCAGTTCCAGTGGATCAGGTTGGAGCCTGTCAGTCTTGACAAAATAACAACCTCGAACTCTTACTGATCCTAGTCTTTCCTCTGAAGAGGCACAAACTCTACCTGCCTCTTTTTATTCAATCATTTTAATCCACTTAAGTAAAATGCAAACCCTGCCTGTCTAATGCCTGCTTAGATGTGTGGCTGCGGCATGAGGAGTTATTCTGCTCATTTGTAATTGTGGCCCTTTAGGTAAAAGCAATTTGAAAATTTAGTTTTTCTAACATTACATTTAGTCTCGTGTCATTCCTAAACGTTTAACACCAGTCTTTTCTGTCATAGTGCTTATAATAACTGTTTAACTGAGATTCCTCAGATTATGTGGATTTAGACAAAGACGGAGTGCGTGGCTGTGATTGCATCAACAAACTCAAACGCTTCCTTCACTGCAGCCCCACTGGATGCTGTGTGGCAGTTGGAGTGAAACTTAGCAAGTGATTTATTGGTCTGTTTTAGAGTTCTTTTACTATTCAACCAGCCATCTAACAAGAAAGAGACTGACGCACAGCCCTTTTTTCACAGAAATAGCTCTGGTTCTTCAGGTGGTGTTGCTCAGGATTCGTAGAACTTTGGTCCTTTTTAGTTAAACACTTCTCTTTTTCACTGGTTTTGAGGTCAGCCATTGAAAACAAGAATGTATCATCAACAGAGAGCTTTGCACCTCGTGGGGAAAACAGCAGCAACAAGATAATGGATCAGATTAATTGTCCACATGTTTTGTTCTTACAGACATGTGTTTTAAAGCAAATAAACAAAAGAAAAATGCAAGCCAGGACTATTTAGGATTTAATAGTTTCTCCATCCTCTCTCTCCAAACTATAGAATATGACATGCCTAGTGATGACATCACAGTTTGTGCATCAGATTAAGCAAAATCAGTTATTTTATGTTCCAGCGGGGAACCAGCTTTTTGGGTTCAGAACTTATTTAATTCTGCTAAATTCTCAGAAAAAAGGAAAATATAGAACCTGTGCCATGATGGTAGAAAAGGGGTAATGGAGAAAGACAGAAATGACACAAGCTGTCTAGTCACTGACTTTCTGAAATACATTATTTATTTGCAGAGAGGTGTGTTCCAGACTGGAAAAAATCAGGAAATTTGATCAATTTGTCATGTATAAGAAAAATCAAGGAACTTTGAAGCAAGATTTCCAGAGGGGCACTCTCATTATTTAACAGCAGTATCTTAGAGAAAATCATCATATGAGTCATGTAAAACTGAGCATATGAGGGTAAATGCTCAGCCTCTCATTTTAAATGATCATGTATGAAGACCTACAGCAGTTTCCATCTAGTTGTTTTGGTGATGTGAGTTTGGCAAAAGTAAACCAAACTGACACAGTGCTGAACGAGCTCTGTGGCTCATAAGGTCAGAGTCTGCTGGTGTCTCAGATTAGAGACAAGTGTAATCTGATTAGCTGCAGTAAAGCTCTGCCTTCTCAGTCTGACACCTGCCCAGGCTCTTTGGAAGTGAAACGCTCACAGAGGCTGATCTCTTGTTGACAGGCCACATAAAGTTCAGTTTCATCTTGTCACAGGCCATCTGTGATCGGGGACTTCCTCACCCCCCCTTATTATTCATCTATCTGATACTATCATGGTTTATTTAATAAAGCATGCGCAGTCAAACTGACAGACTCATATTTCTGGCCTCATGTACAAGTCTTGCTTGATCTTGGTTGATATTCTGGAGTGGTTTTGTTCTGCTGGTTTACACACTGCCACAACTCTGCCTTAGGCCTTACAGCAGGCATTTTCACATACACCAACAGTTGTCTTTTCTCCTTATTTCACAGTCATGGAGTCATGGACATGGAGGTATACCAGATATTATCAATGAACATGTGCGTGCGCCTGAGGGGAGCCTTGAATTCGATAAAAACATTCACTCTACAAGTGCGAAAGCATGGAAATATTAGCTCAAAGGGCCTTGCATCACCAGTTTTTTCTCTGGGAAGGTAGGGGAATACTGCTACCTGATTGGTTTGTGAAGTGTACAAGCAGTTCGCTCGTGCAAACCAAAGCATTCGGAAGCTGAAAAGAAGACGCCTCGCCGCTTTGGAAAGTGGAATATAGCTAACGTTACTAACTAGCTACTTTAATACTACTCTATTAAAGTTGTGTTGTTGCGCATTTCTTGATTGAAAATTGATTTATTGGGGGGTCTGAACTGTTCAACCTAACTGATGGAAACATTTTGGTGCTTTATGAACGAGTTAAGCCTCAGCCATTGACATGAGCCTAGAAATGACTCGCAGACCCCCAGCACAGCTCACGTAACAGAGTGGTATATGAAGCAACACTAACCAGGTAGGTCAGTTGGGCATCAGGATGCTGCGGTCACACATCTGTCTGTTTGTTTGTAAGGAGCGCAGTCATCAGGCGTTTCCCACGCTGCTCAGTGGCTTAAGGCTAACCCTCCCGGTAGCGACACTACCCTGGGCTGTTGGTTTAGCAACCGCCGCTGTGTCTGAGAATGTGTGTGTGTGTAGTGGGGAGCAGCTCCGTCAGGAATGTGGCACAGATCCCCTCTAACTTCAGCTACCCAGAGGTCAGAGAGGAGGGGCTGTGATCAAAAATGTCATAAATCCTCACGATGGATGGTCGGTTTAAGTAAAATAGTAATATGCTTCAATCCCTAAACTATTGCTGCCCTGCCCTTGAGCAAGGCAATAAACCACCAAAATGTCTCAGTGTGGCCCTTTCTTCTTGTGGCCCCCTTCCATCTGTTGCTTGATCCGTCCATGCCTCGGGTTGATCCACAGAGCCGGGCCACAGTCAGGGTCACTGATTCTCCGTCTCAGCCTGTCTTAACTCCATTCATTCTGTGGTTCTTCACTGATGCACAAACTGAGACAGATTTAAGCCAGAAAATACAGCTTAAGTGCAGGCAAATGCAGAACATTGTTTCATTTATTGTTCTCCAGACTGGCTGGTACTTGCCCGCAGCACAGTAACACAGACAGACCGGTATCGACTAACCCAGTTTTCCCTCCTTGTTCTCCAGGTGGCACAGACAGTCTTCTTCCAGAAAATTCCTTCACAGGGTCCAAATATGAGTTTGGCAGCATCGGCCTGGCACTCTACAGTGGTCTGTTTGCTTACGGTGGCTGGTGAGTAATAAAACATCAACCTACCTGTGTGATGGGGCTTCAAGAGACTGCACTCTCTGTTCATTCTCCAATTTCCAGTTAAGGATGAGAAGAATAAACATTTTACAGTTGTTAGGGAACCCTCATTGTATAAAGCTGGAAATGAACACTTAGAGCCATAAGTCATTAGTCTGTAGGACTATACAGAATGAAAATTTGTCTCTAAAAGGAGAATTTTTGCCTTGAGTTTACCAGTTATTTCCTTACAATCTCTTTTCCTCACATAAGCATTCGACAAAAACATAATTTAGACTACAGGTTTGCATTCCTTGCCTAGGTGCAAACAGGTTGAAGGACAGATAAATCCACCCATAAATCCAAAAAAAAAAAAAAAAAAAAAGAGCAAATGGCAGCAAAAAGCTTAATATCAGAGCATAAACAGATGTGAACGGTGCTTATTCTTCTAGAAGCTCAGATTCACCCCACATTCTCTGGCAGGCCAGGCTTCTGCTGGTGCCCGTTCTTCTGCTCCACCTGTCCAACCCACACAACACCCAAAGCCCCATAGTATGCACAATAGTTCTATGCAGTCGATTTCTGATCTGGAATGCAAAAAACAACATAATACACCATAAAGCTTTGAACATTTTAACTACTTTGTGCAGCCCTATTTTACTTTTGCCTACAACATTCTGTTAGTCTATTATATTATATATTATCATCAAGTGAAGACTACATGAATATTATCCCTATTATAAAACCACACCAATCATGCTAACCTCCTAGATTACATTCGATTGTGAATTATCCCCTAGGGATCAGAAAATCACTGTTTTTTTTCTTCTCACAAAAATGTGTTTCCATTTTTCAAAATAGGTTTTTTATGTGTTCAAGTTGCAGTTTGAGAAGAATTTTACTCATCCGTCATGCTTTTTTGTGAAATTAATACAGAACAGTTTTACTTGAACAACATGCTTTATATTTGTTTTGCTACATAACAGTGCTATATTTCTTCTTGTTGCCTCCTCTGCAAACAGGAACTACTTGAATTTTGTCACAGAGGAGATGATTGAGCCTTACAAGTGAGTATAAATGAGTGACTTGTATGCTTTCATGATAAAATACCGACTTGTTTGCACTGGATTGATTAATAATCTGTGATTATTGATTAAAAATTGTTTGTGTTTCTTGCCTAGAAACCTTCCTCGGGCCATCATCATCTCCCTGCCCATAGTTACAGTGGTTTATGTTCTGACCAACCTGGCATATTTCACCACCCTCTCCCCTGAGGAAATGCTTAACTCAGAGGCTGTGGCTGTGGTGAGCGCACATACTTTGAGTTACTTTCTTTGATTGACACAGTATTTACATTTTACTATTTATTAAACTAAAAGCATAATCTGTAGATAATAAGTGTTCCTAGTACATCATTGACCACTAAATTGTAACCCTTTAGTTTCCATCAGGATATGCTCTAATTAGAAAACACATTAAATTTAGGAATATTCCATAAAAAAAGCAAAGGCTTAATCACACCAGCAAAAAATGACAATATTTTAATGGCAGTTAATATTTTTTAGTGGATATTCAGTATATCTGCTTGCAAAGGTAAAGTAAAGCGGCGAGGTGCCAAATTGAACCTTTGTGAAGCATATTTATACCGCTAACCACTAGAAGGATATTTTACACACCTGAGACAGCTGCTATCTTTTGAGAAAACAGTGAGGAGAGTTAAAAACACGGGGTGACACTGCCCACTGCTCGCACAACCTGTGGTTCAGAAACCCCAAATGTCAGAATAATTAGCCAATAGACCTGCCAATTGTCCCTTTTGATTAACCAGTATTGGTTGCTTGGTTAATGATAAAAAAAAAAAAAAAAAGGTTCAGTCAGAACAAATTAGGGGCAGAATCAGGTCGTCCTCACAGATTACAGTTGAGAAAACAATTAACACAAAGAACAGGAGTAATGAGATTCTGGAACAATGGTGCGGAAGCTATCGTTGATTACTACAACATCAAATTTTACTGATCTCTCCACTGTCGGAGGATAAATTACTTCACAGTAGAGCACTAATTTGCACGCAGTTAAGAAACAGAAGTTCATGGTATGATTACATCCTTTCAGTAAACCCTGTGAACTTACTGTTACATCAGCAACCCAGAAAAAGAGCTTGCAACAGTAGCTAACAGCTAGCTTACTCTGAGGATTTGTATTGATCTCCCTTATCATTCAGTGTTATTGGCTCCCAGGCTAAGATAGTTCAACATCTCGCCCTGTAAATAGTCTCTATGCTGCAGAGCCTCACTGCCTTTTCTGCAAATAGGCCTGATGAGTTTCCCTGTGTTACTTTCTTGTGTGAACACCTTCTTAGCTGCTTTACTTGACGTAACATTGGTGCTGTTTGTGTGCGTGTGTGTGTGTGTCCTACAGGACTTTGGTAACAAGCACCTGGGTCCAATGGCATGGATCATCCCAGTGTTTGTAGGTCTGTCCTGCTTTGGATCAGTCAACGGCTCCCTGTTCACATCATCCAGGTAACATACACACACACACACACACTCAAAAACACTTGTACAAGCATTCACTTTCTTGTCAACAATACATAAGCACCCATCTGTCAATCTGTTCATATGTTATCTTTCTCTCTCTCAGGTTATTCTTTGTGGGTTCTCGGGAAGGTCACCTGCCCAGTCTGCTGTCAATGATCCACCCGAGCTTGCTGACCCCGCTGCCCTCACTCATATTCACTGTACGTACTGTAACTTGCCTATTTTCTTACTCGCTGTACACTAAACACGGATATAAATGCAATAAAAGCAAAGCAAATCGGACAAATTGCTTATGTTTTAAGAGTCTCTAGGGACTTTAACACTGATTTACAGTGTCTGTCTAGTTTCTCATTCATCCAGGTCATGATTATCTTGAAGAGTCATTAAAACAAGGCAACTGGACTATGTTGAATTTTTGGGAA
>JAQMCX010000050.1:4184338-4198126 GCA_029814765.1 Acanthurus leucopareius
TCAACCAGTCCTTTGGAACTGAAGAAGCTTCTTGGATGAGAAGTGAAACGTCTTCCCAAAAATTTCAACATAGTCCAATTGCCTTGTTTTAATGACTCTTCAAGACTGATTTACAGTGAATGTAAAATATTTGGGCAATGCTGCTTTGGGATGTGAAGATATAAAGTAACTTTTACCAATATTTTGTGTAAAATTCTTGCACACGACAGTGACTGAACTGAAATTCATGTCAACTTTTACATCTACTGTAAAAACTTGATGTGTTGTTGCAGTTGTAACACCGTTCTTCAAAAAGCACTAAATGCTTTGCCTCAGTGATTAAAACTTTCAGGACTCCCACTGTATGAGTTAGCATGCATATGTAGAGACACATTTTGTTTAGAAAAGTTATATGAAAAAAAAAAATCATTCTCGTATTTCATGCCTTATTGCCTCTCTCTTTCTCTGTTCAGTGTGTGATGACGCTGCTCTACGCCTTCTCCAACGACATCTTCTCCGTCATAAACTTCTTCAGCTTCTTCAACTGGCTTTGCATCGCTATGGCGATCGTAGGGATGATGTGGCTCCGTTATAAGAAGCCAGAGCTGGAGCGACCGATCAAGGTGAGTTAAACTTGATCTCTCAGCCAGTCCAAACATTCAGGAAAAGGCAGTTTTATGGATAAGGCTTGCTGGGTTTTTTGTCCTCTTTTCTGATGACGATCATGGACAGACTTCCACAGGCGGTTAAAGACAGTTAGACATAAAAGTCTCACATGGTCTTTGCCACCATCAACTCCTACTGGAGTTAGCTTTGGCAGCAGGAAATGTTTCTTTTTTGTCTCATGAGACCAACAAAGACTCATTCAACAGAGCTTAGATGAATAGAGACTGATCACAGATACACAGACAGAGGAGTAGCTGGATGCTTGTCAGCTGGTTGTTGAGGCCTGTGGGTTAGTAGTGTGTGCATGTGTGCATGTGTGCATGTGTGTGTGTGTGTGTGTGTGTGTACCTGTGTGTACACACTTTAGAGGAAGAGCACTATTCTTCCTGACCAGTGTAGTTGCTCCAGGGCTTCCAGCACACAGAAGACCATTGTGCCCATGGTTCACATTGTTTGCATGTGAGTGTGTGAGCTGTCATGTGTGATGTGTGTGTGTGTGTGTGTGTGTGTATTCCTTATTAGAGCCGTATGCCCTGCCTCTACTCATTTACCCGCTGTCACATTGTGTTGCATTGTTCAGGGCAGTGAAGTGAAAGAGGCAGATAGATCTGTTGGCCCAGTGCTCTGTGTGCGTTTTAGTGTGTTTGTGTGTGTGTCTGTGTGTGTGTGTGAGAGTGGTGGGACAGTGGTGGCACTGTCTCTGTTCTGACCTCCATCTCTTCTTCCACTCACCCACTCTATTTCTTTCTCTTTTCTTTGTCTGTCACATTCCTGCTGTTCAACAGATTTGGAGCAGAGCTGCCAGAGAATCACACAATAAGTTTAATTGATCTCTTTGATGAAGAGACACTTTACATCAGCGGTCTTGATCCATGACATCTTCACTTCAAATTTAGCCTCAATACTTTCGGTCAAATTGGCCAAAAGCATATGGTCACTTGATTGAACAACTCATTAGTAATTTTTTAATCTGCTGCTAGAAGTGCATCCTTCTGAGATTTTTTTTCACCAGATTTTGAATGTGGCTGCAATGATTTACACCTTTTTAGCCATAAGAGCTTATTGACCTTCAGCTACTTGAAATCATGCACATCACCAGCTCTCCTCTAGTTATCAAAAGCTGCTCTCTATTGTTATGCGTTAGCTAAATAAGTCTGTCCTGGTTGTATTCTTTCTCTCCTGACTTGCTGTCTGTTCACCTCTGGAGCTGACTTACATGCTTTTAGCACTTCCTGTCTTCACTCTAGCTCAGGTTTATAGCAACATTAGGTTCCTGGGACTTCCCTGTTTGTGAACCCTGTATAAGGGTCACCTACCTTCTTTAAGCCAATCTTGTTGCACTCAGAAAAGTCAAACAAAGTCATCTTGCTGTCCTTGATTCTTTCAATGTAAAGCATGCTAAAGTTTCTCCAAATCTGATTTTATTTTCTCACGCTTTCTCTGCTGGTGCTCATGCTCTCTTCGTTTCCAGTGTTTCTCACAGAATAACAGTGTCACTGTGGTGTGGGTAGGATGGGATGGGGTGTTGAAGATGTTTAGAGATACATACATACATACATACATATATAAACATACATACATACAGATACATAGGTGATCAAAAAGGGCTTATAAGAACTAAAAAACAAATGTTTTAGGGAACCCAAGCAGTGAGCTTTCAGTTCAGTATCCTCACTGTTCCTTTCAAGTTGTGTCTGAGCGAGGGAGGAACAGCTCCATAGTACATTGCTCCAAAAATAGAAAATCAGTATGTGATGAGCAATGTTGATATTAAAAGAAAGGCCTCTCTTTGTCTGTTTCTCTTCAGGGTTACAGCCAACCAAAATAAGTCCTGCATGAGTTCTGGCATCTTAAAATTCTCAGGGGCATCTACCTCCAAAATCTAAACCAGTTTCCATAACTCTGCATTATTCAGCTTAGCTAACATACAGGTTATAATTTTAACATTAGCTTTGACATTTTCTTCGAACATGAAATGGGAGATATTAGCAACAACACTGCAGATTAACCGGAAAAATGTATTAAACTAGAGTTTAAATTTATCAAGTCAGAGTTTTTGTTAAATTTTTCCATCTCCTCCCTGCAGGTGAATATTCTGCTGCCGGTGAGTTTCGTGCTGGCTTGCCTCTTCCTCATTATCGTTTCATTCTGGAAGACTCCGTCTGAATGTGCTACTGGCTTCGGCATCATCGCCACCGGGATACCCGTCTACTTCTTTGGTGTGTGGTGGAAGAGCAAACCACAGTGGCTGCAACAGGGAATCTGTGAGTACAACAAATGTCTCTTTTTCATGTTTGATTTCTATAACTGTCATTTTTTGTATTTGGTAATCATCATCGGTGTGTGCGTGTTTTGCAGTCTCAACCACAGCCCTCTGTCAGAAGATGATGGAGGTAGTGCCTCAGGAGTCCTAAAAGTCAGTGGCCAATGGAGTTGCACCAACAGTGACCTCTGGGTTCTGACATCACAACTGATGAAGCTTGACCTCTTTTGACTCCTTTCACCCCAGTCTCTCTCTCTCTCAATTAAACACCACACATACACTCATAAACACACACACACACACACACACACACACACACACACACATGCACACATACACACCCTGTCTGCTGCGTGCTGATAAAGACCTGAAACAGACAGAAACATGCAGGCGTTTATGTGTCTTAGTTGTCTTCAACTGTATTTCTTTTTTTCTTTTTCTTTTTTTTTTAATGTTGCTGACATGTTTGAGTTGTTACATGAGTTTGGAATATTTCACGTCAATAACTCTCCTTTGTAGGCTGTTATGCGTTGTTGTTTTTGATGAAGCAATTTAATGAAATGTGTTTTTTTTTTTTTTTAACTTTTTTTTGTGAATAAGTTCATGGAAACAATGCTGCCTCATCAGAACACTGTTATATTTAGCAAGTAGTGCCTTATGTGGCCAATTAATTTGTACCTGTCAGCTGTGGCAGAGGTTACTGGTTGAATCTGAGGCTGCTGTTAGCATCAGCACTGATCTGCAAACAGCTGTACACAGAGCTTTCCTTATGAAAAACTTGGTAAAACAGAAAGTTTTTTTAAATTCTGCAAGCATCTACTTTTACTGTTCTGAGACCACCTGTTTTTCTTTTCCAGTAATATTTGGAGTGAACAAGGTCAACAATTTACGAATGAATCCCATGGTCCTGCAGTCTTCACGACTCTTAAGTGTTTTAACAGACAGACTTGTGTGGTCCGTGTTGTTGCTTGTTGACGATGCAGCAGGGTCAAAGCCGGTGACTGATCGCTGTCAGTTACCTGTTCAGTTTTAGCCCCACCCTCTGCTGTCTTTATGACCAGGTGTGGTTTCAAAGTGGTCTATGCTGCTGTAGGTGTGAGTGAAGCTGAATGAGGCTCTTGGTGTATCAAAGATGTTTCCGTTTTCTCGTTTTGACATTAATCAGATTATTGACAAATGTGTCCTATCACATGTAGGCTTTTGTTTTTTTTACTTTCATAAGCCAGATGAAATGTAGACATGCAGAAGGGTAGTCAATAAATTGAGCTTACTTAATATACTTAATATTTGCTTACATGTCTGGCAAACTATATCCCTCAGACAGAGGAGGGAGAAATATGGAGGGGTGTTTAAAAATTCTCAAGTCATGTATTTGTTCCTACTTATGTTACATATTTATGTCGAAAAAGGAGCCTAATGTGAGCTGTCTGCTGATGTCACCTCACAGGATTTCTGGTCTTAGAGTTTAATTGAAACTGAATTTACAAAACTCTTAAAATCATCATGTGGGCCGATATAGAGGTGCATGCACCAGAAGAGGAAAATAGTTTTTACTGTTACTGAAAAAGTGGGTCAAAATTTGATGTTTGTGCTCTTTTCCTGCTCTTTGGTCAGTGAACTTATTTTCACAAGAGATCCGTATCTCTGCATCCAGAGCACAACTCACAGAGCAGTTTAAAACTCCATCACATATGCTAAAATTATGACAAATCACTGTACACACACAGAGTCAGGATAGAGAGGTGGGATTGGTGTGTGTGTGTGGAAGTGTGTGGGGGGGGTCTCTTCATTTAACGTGTAGTCAGTTCTTGATTGATTTTCTCGAACACAGTTTTTGACAAATAGGCAGTTTTAACGTACACGTTTTACCATTAGACACTTTTAACTCACATTTCATTGTATTTTAGTGTGTGTGTGTGTGTGTGTGTCTGAGGGTCCGTAATGTGGGTGGAGTTGGGTGGGGTCGAGAGTTCAAAGAGGATACTACAGGCAGACAGTATATGGAGAGAGTTGCTGGAGAGGAAACAGGAAAAAGGAAATTTACTTTTGTTTAGTTTTATTAAGAAGGAGACAAGGCTGCAGTACAGAAGGAGCATGTTTTCAGGTTTCAGTGTTTTTTTAATTTTTCATCCTCATGTTTTATTTTTTCTTTGTCCCCACACAAAGTGACAATTAGTGCTGTATTTTTAACGTCAGCCCTCCTCCTGGCTCGGACCAAAATTACACATAAATAAGGCAGCATTGGCTTCGTAGGAACGATGTGAGCGTGGAGAGCGTTGTTGCCATGGGGACGGCGCTGGCGGATGCAGGAGGGGTTAATGTGTATGTTTTAGAGGTAGAACCTTTCTAACACTCCAGCCATCGCACAAAAGCCGATGGGAAACTAACCAGAATAAAACTGTAGAAAGTTTATTTATTTATTTTAGGAAACCTTATTGTTTTATTGTTATTAGTCCTTCTAATTTGTTTACAGGGCATTTTGTGGAAAGTGCTTTACAAATAAATTTTGAGTTTTTTTTTCCAATCTTGTCTTCTGTTGTGTTTGGTATTGGTCTCTGTTTTGTTACACTTCTTTTTATTTATTTTTTCTCATTTTTATTCTGTTTGTTTGAAGCTAAATAAAAACTATAACTGCAGCAGAATTAGAAAATACCAGAAAATATATCATGTATATTTGGTTTCAGCTTTGGTTGATTTTTAGTTAAAACTGATCTAATCTCTAATTTAATAGAGACAATGGATGGAATGGATGGAAGTATGCAATGTGTGAAAGATGCCGCATTTGACAAACCCACAGATAATTATCTATTCGTCCCAGCAATTCAGCTTTACAGAACTTTATTTCATCTTTTAGCTGATCATTTTGCTTCTATGGCATTTAAATTTACTATTTCAGTTCAGTCTCATGGCTCTCATTGTCAAGCAGACACAAAAAAGTTTAAGCTGAACATAGTTTAGCAGTTACTTGGCTGACATTCATCAGGTGGATGGAAACACGACTCCAAATTAATACTAGTCTTGTGTTTACTGAATTTGTGTTTCATTGATAAGATTTTAGTCATTATAAATTAACAAGCTGATAAAACCTACACAAATCAATGTTTCTGTTTACAAATTATTGCACTACCCCCCTCAGGCCAGAATGATTAATGCAGGCTTTTAGGTTTATCTGAAGATTCTCAGTCCAGAGAGTCATTGATATCCAGGAAGGGTTGAATCTCCAGCCGCTGGACTTAGTTGTAGAAACTTAAAAGCATTTCTTAGTTCCAATGTCCAAACCTGTGGGAATTCCAAGATTTTTGTTCTATGTGGAGTTATTATCACTGTCATGGATGTCCCTGTTGTTAGAGTAGCTGGAGTCCCCGGACACCAAGTAGAAACGATTGTCACTGGAGTTGGACATTATGGGTGGGTGATAAACGTTGTTTTAGACCTCCTCCTCTGTAATTCGATGGCCTCTACCTCGACATCAATTTTCCCTTTAGTCCCTTCTGATATGCATTGTGAACCTAAAATTTTTTGGATATCAACTTGATGAACTGTTAATTTAAAAGGCAAAAGTCCAAAGCCTTTAGCATGAATGTTAATCTGCCAACCTCCCTGTAAAAAGTCCAACTGACGTGTGTTTGAGCCCGTGTGTAAACAGAGCAGGTCATTGTCAGGAACAGTCCGAGCAAGCAAGTGGATTTGTTGATTTTCTGATTATGTTCAAATACTGCACCCTTCTCTTTCCAGTGGTATCTTAGTGAACCAAGTGCAGCTCTTTAACCTTCTGCTGGCCTTTAAATGGCTTTTCAGTCCTCCAAAACAAAAAAAGTTACAACAGACACGTCCATATACATGAAGCAATTATATGACTGCAAAAATAGTCAAATGCAATATAAGACGGTACCCTGATCCCCCATCATAGATGTACTGTAAACAAAACATGTCATGCATCCCGCATGTACTACCAAACTCAACAGAGTACCTTTATATTTAAAAAAATATGTCTGTCAAAGACAACTACATGCACTGCACGTGTTAACAGCCACATGATATCTGAAGCTGAAGCAGAAATTGAAGACAAATGAGTCCTGACTCTTCTTTAAAACCATCTATCCTTCCTCTCCAAAAAATGTACAGTGCTGTCCTCACATGAGTCTTCCTTCTCTGTAGGTGTAGATTTACTCTTAATTTTTGTCCCGAGTTGTTACCCTTCATGTGTCGAGCTATGTTCAGCCAGCTCTTTACATATTGACACTAGTCCATCTCAAATACTGCTTACAAGAAAAACAGTCTCATAAATGCAGTCCAACCCCTCACAGGTGACTGCAGTGACTCTAACATCGGCCTTCAGTCCAGTTGCCCTTATTTGAACCATTTTGGAATGAGAGTAAATAATCTTTTCCGTAATTTCACAGCCACAATACAAAAAAAGATTATATAAGCATTGTTGTCTTCATTTGATTGATTTTGATTGATTTGAAAAATACAACGACTTCATGCAATACTATGGACATCAAACTATGAAGTTTTTTAAAAATATTTTACTCTATGTATAAAAATTCCCTTTATTATCAACTCCTTCAAAGATTTAACTGTTTCATCAACAAAGTTCCCAGGACTTTAAGTCTGCAAATAAGCATCATTTGTACAAATGATGCTTATTTGTACCCAAAGTTTAGCTTTTATTCTGTAAAATCAATACATATAGAACCTCTCAGAACCTCTGCATGATTTCCTGTAAACAAACTGCACCTTTACATTATAACCATCTCATTATATTTATAAATTGCAACTGATGTCAAAAACTGCACCACAGGAAAAAGGAGCCGAAACAATCAGGCTTGTATTTACTTTCTATTGAATTGAATTTCCTCTTCAGTTGTGCCAAAAACAACAGGCTGTATTTAAACATTAACGTTGCCATAACACTGACATTGCCAATATCTGACCTTGAGGGAACCAGTTAACAAGCAGCAGCTGTTTATTTTGCACCAGTGGGTGTAACTTTACCACACCTGTACAGCTCCAGAGAAATTCCTCCATTAAATGAGTGTGTTAGGACCTTTGTCCCAGCCCTCCCTCCTCACTCGTGGCCTCTCACTACTGTGTACAAAAGCAAAAATGGCAGCAAATTTTTTTGGTAACATTTTTTCTAATCTTTTGTTCTAAAAAAAATCTTACTTCCTCCTTACTTTGCTACTGTTGTTTACAGACAAGTATCTCTTGGTGGATATGCAGTATTGAAATTTATATTTTTAAAGCTAAAGTAATAAAAGTTAAGTTTTTCTGCTGATGTAAACTTTGGAATTATTTTTCTTAGTGGAATTAAGAATTTTTGAAACAATTCCTTCAAAAATGAAGCTCCTTTGTCCCTTTTTGCTGTGTCCAGACAACAATTCCTTTAGGAACATGCTGTGACCAGCTCTGCGCTTGGTGCCTACATACAATGGTGCATCGCTGGAACATAACTATGTTGCCTTTGTACCTGTGTTTAACTGCCTTTCATTGGCTTTATAGTCTCTGTAGCATAGACTTGAGGGATGAGCATTAGCATATCTATTTTTTTTTTTTTAATTAGGACTAGATCAGCAGTGTAGCATGAATAATTTTCTGTTCCTCTTCAGGCCTTATTCTTCCCTCACATGCTCTTCTCACTCCTCCTGAGTACTTCAGTACTTAAGTTTCCACTCGTAGGTCACAACTGGAATGATGTGGAAAGCAAAAGCCTCTGAATCACTTTTCCTCAGAACTTGCACGACGCATTAGTAGCCAATGTAACAATGAGTGGAAACAGGTTGCTACCTTCTGCTGATGAGAGATAATTGCTATCACTGCCTGTTGTCAAAGTCATGATGTCTCTTGTGGTAAAATATTAACATTTAAAAAACCTATTAAAGCAAACATAGCACATAAATGACGGATGCAACTTGTGTCCAACAAAACCTCTTTATCTTAAAGGGTGAAATGTGCAAGTCTAAAGAGATAGGTCCAAGTTTAGTTTTAGTCTCTGAACAAAAAATTAAGTTGAATTACAATCTAAAGTGATGCTGTGTTCATGAGTGCAGAGTAACATTCAACCACTGTGCTGCTGCTGCTGCTGCTTTGTTTTTTCTCTTTATATCTGTATGATTTTGTATTTCTTGTTTTTATTCTGGAGAAAATAAAGCTAGAACAAAAAATAGATATAACTCTGTTTCTCTCTTAATATCCATATTTGCCAAAACCCGAAACACATTTAGAATACATATTTAACACAATAATCAGAGAGTGCTCAGTTTCCATTTAACATGTAGTCTACATTTGTTAATTGGAATAATCATGTGAATGTGTATTGGCAGTAAACAGTTGAGGGGGATTAAAGCAGGACTCTGTAAGGTTGGTCACTGAGGTAAACTCAACACAATGCTGATGAATGCTCATGAACCAAACAAGCTAATCCTCTCAAGTATTCAGAGCATTCAGTGCAGCCTGTGGTGGAAGTGGATGACTGATCCAAGGTCAGTTTCACAGCGTCATGGTAAAGGCAAGGTGTGAGGAAAGGAAAGCTGAACCCTCATCCACCGACTAACAAGGCCTAATAGAGGCGCGTCATAGTTTGGGTTGAAATAAGTATCATAGTTACGTTAGTTAGGTTAATATGCATTAGCTTACAAACAAGTGACATAAATAAAATAATTAATGCAGGTGCATTAACATATGTAAGTTCAAATAAGTCAATACTGACTTTTGGTTTCACATTGGACACATTGTCTGTTTGTTTATAAGTCCTGTGTTCAACTTCTGTGGACAAAGCTAATCTCTGTCAGGAGTTATCTGCATATAAACAGGGAATCTGGAAGCAGGGAACAAGATTTTGATCTGAGTTTTGTTTGTAGTCTGTTTGTAGTCTGAGTGGTGTTGACCACTGATGTCTCAGAATGCTGTAGGTACAATCTTTTTATGTCTGTTGTCTGTTAGCGCGTTAGCTTGTGGCAGGAGCTGACACAGCACTAGTGGTTGTGCCAATGCAAACCGTTACTCTCTGTACTGACATGTCCACTTTGCACTGAGAGTTTCAGGTTTCTTTAATTAGTATTGTTCCAAATCTGACGTGCCCTGACTTTATTTGAAGATTAGAGTTTGGGAACATGAACAGACATCTTCTCCTTTTGATAGAAGAACAGGAAAAACATGGATTCCCAATCTGTATGTAGGGTCCTCTGATAGGCTGAAGACATATACTATACTCTGGTTTAACTCTCATGCTGGAAAAGCTCATTTCAGGAGCTTTTCTCCGTAAAGTGACACCTGATTCAGCTGCAGATGTGCAGAGGACCCGTCTCACCCTCAGACCAGCAGAGCCTGATGAGGACCTGAAACTACATAACAGTCATTAATTAAGTTACTCTGAAAGAGTGTTTTAGGAAATTGCATTATAGAGAGAGTGGCTGCATGTTGCAGCAACTTTTCACAGAGAGGCCACAGCTGACCTTAAGCTGACCTTGAGTGACGCTGATTGTCTCTTCTGAGGATAGCGAGCCAGCTGACAGGGTTTTCTTCACACAGCCTGAGAGATGCATGTGAGAGAGCTGATCATGAGTCTGTTGTTAGAGGAATTCTACCAGTGTCGGTGTTAGTTCGTGTGGATGTGTTACAGGTCTCGGTTACATTATCTGCAATCCAACTATTAAAATTAATTGAAGTTTACAGATTTTTTGTGGATGCAGCATCAGAGTTATTGAATTTATAGATTGTCATATATTCTTTGTTAACAGAAAATAAAGCTTTGAAATCAACATCTGGAGTCTTCAGGTGGTATCTCCACCTTATGAGACAGTGTTGGACCTCAGTGAAGTTCATGTCCAGTTGAACTTTGAGCATTGTCTCATTTCTCATCCAGGCTTGGATTTAGCTGCATCCGCAGATGGAGGCCTGCTGTTTTACAGCCCTACCTCTTTGATCGGTGAAAAGGGGCATGTAAATCTGCCTGACAATGACCAAACAAAAGAGGAATGCCCTGCTTTTAAAAGACTCAGTTATTGGAAAGGCTAAATCACAGAAAACAAGTTGGGGAACCTTGAATAAACTTGCATGGCAGACATTTCTATGACAATTTTATTGTCCAGCTGTTGGCATTTAGTACACATTATTCAGCGATTGCCTTTGTTATGGTACCGTTTTGCAAGTAGCTGGGTTTTGTCAGGCTGAAAGTAGCAGGGTCCCCACTGACATATACACCAGGGGGCGTTGTGGTGTGGCTGTTACTCATTTTAGCCACCAGTGAGCTTCACCAAGGGTTGAAGTTGAAGGAGAATGTGCAAAGATGCCAGGTTGGCAGACACTACAAGACATTCTGTAAAAATTCATCTTTCTGAAAGTGGACAACCACTTCAAAGCGTGAGCTAGCTAACAGAACACATGTATGCAGCTCTGAGGAAAGCCAATAGAGTTTGCCGGTTCTCACAGTGTTGGTGTTCGTGAGAAGCAAGACAGTGAATTGGCTGAACTACTGAGGGTTGTGGGTGTGAGTAATCCACACCCACAACCCTCCAGAAAGGGCAGATTACTTTCACCCACAGAAGATTTGGTTAAAATTGCCCATCTATTGCTACACACAGGGAGAGGCACTAAGTTACTGGCTTACTTAGGATTTATCACAGGCCTGGGCTAGCATAGCAACATAACTGACAATTGACCAACAAACTAAAGAAATCTCTCATAAAATGGTTTGGTGCCTGGCACCTGGACTTTTGTGATGGATTTAACCCCTTTAATTCTAGCTGAGTTGATCAAACATGTTAATAGTGATATACAGAGAGATTATGACATATATTCTGTTTTTGTTTGTGGAAATTTCTGGTGGAAACCTTTAAAGCACTTTTTTTTCCTATTAAAAACTACCACGAATCAAGTGAGCACCACCATGCCTGAATAACCCTTATAAATTCATCTTTTTGGGGCTATTTGAAATGACTGAATTGAAAAGTTTTTTACAGAAAACTATTACGCCTGAATGAAGTATATGCATTCAAAAATTAGTTAGTGGATAATTGGAAAAAAAAGTCAAGCATTTTCAAAAAAAGCAAAAATTTAAACACTTACATCTTATTAGGTTGTGCTCAGTCAATAGCTTCAGTGAATCACTGGTGATCCAGTGGATGTATAAAGATTAAAGCACAAACAACAAAGAACCACAAAAACACAAAGCATTTGTACTATTTTATAGAGTGTTGGAGTTGTTGCTGAACACTGACAGGCCTCCATCACCTTCATTATTCCATGCTGAGTCATTCTTTCATACTGTTGGATGTATGTCAACTTTAAGGTGTGGTTGTTGCTCACTGGGAGGTGAAAGTAGGCTTGAGCCAACAAACTGCCCTGCACAATCAAATGAGCTCCTGAAGCTTTCTGATGTAACTACACTCTTTATTGAGTCATAACACACATACTCTCTTTGTGTAAAAGATGATTTATAATAAGTAGGTTAGCTAAACAAATTTTCTCCAAACAATTAAAGAGCAGTAAATAACAGAAAACAGGGAGAGATATTTTCTTTTATGTACACAAAAATTCCTTTTTAAATAATATCACAAGCAAGTTTGCTTAACCACAAGGTGTGGACCAAAACCCACAAATTTTGTGCATTGGGGAATTTTAAAAAATATGAGAGCAGTTCTAGGTTTTTAGGCTGTTGGTGTTGTGGTTGGCAACAAGATTTTCCAGGAAAAAAACAGTCTCTGCTGCATGTAAACATCATGGGCTCTAATTTTGTGGCGCAGCGCAGGGTGGTGCAGGGTGGTGGAGTGTGGCGGAGCGTGGCGCACCTCGCACAGTGGTAATTTTGTCCGACGCACCTCTGTGCACTGGCCGCTTCGCCACCGGGTCTTTCCAGCACACCGTGGCTGCGGTGCCGGGGATCAGTCAGCCTGCTCTCAGTTCGGCCATACATGCAGTGTCTTCCAGTCTAGTCCGACATGCAAATTAGCACATATTCCATCAACACCCTACAGCCTGCTAGAAACGAAGCGAGGTTTCTTGTCAAATTGTGGATTCCTGGGGGATTCACTGTGTGCCTTCTTAGCTCTGACAACTTTTTTTTTTGCCCTTCTCCTTACATCATTGAACCGTTTTTTACACTGGACAGCGGTTCTCAGAATATCTGGGGAAACTCGATTGACAATATTAGTAACTTCCTCCTGGGCTGTTTTTGCATCATCAGCCAGTGGAGGTCTGTTCACACTACCATATATTCTGGTACTGCGAGCTTGGACCTCCCAGACCAGCACATCAGTTTTCTCCTGGGAGAAGTTAGGCCGCCTGGAGCTGCTGCTGTCTTCGTCCATGGTGGTGGCTTGGTGAAATTAGCACTGCGCTTGGCCGCAGCGCATTTAAAGGCAAGGAGAGGCGTTCATTTGATTGGTGAAGATTACACTCAGCTCTGTTAAACCTGCTCACGCCTTCTCTCCTCCCTCTTTGCCACTTGCGCTGGTGGGAGGGACGGAGGCATGGGTGCGCCGTACTGCGCCTTGCACGAAAGTTGCAAAATGCGCTGGCCACACCCCGTTGGCGCGGCACAGGCAAGGCACAGGGCAGGTGCACCTCACTTGCGCCTTGTCTATGAAATTAGAGCCCTCATTAATTATTTAGAGATACAAAGTCATTTTTTTAAAGATATAGTGTCAATATTTTGAGTAATATGTTCAATTCAAGAGAAATTTTCTTTTACTTGACATAAAACCAACCGTGCCAGTCATCAGCCGCCGGAAGGACACACCCTCTGGAGACCTGACTGCTGCAACTCAAAGGACTATTAGCCACACTAACATACACACGCACACAATGGCCCTCATTTATCAATCTTGCGTGAGAATTGGTGCAGATTTGGGTGCAGAAATCAGCCTACGACAACGTTC